>CM072520.1:15497340-16097340 GCA_036898135.1 Oncomelania hupensis
TTGATTATTATTATTATTATTATTATTATTATTATTATTATTATTATTATTATTATTACAGTTATAAAATGTGGTTGAGGCGGATCACGTATTACATTGAAAGCCAATATTAAATAACAATTCTTCCCTCTGGAGGCGAGGTGTGCAAAAGGCGAAGTGTGATGTTACAGTTGATCTCTTCTAAGGATGCCATTAAAAAACGCCTGAAGTGTGAGGCGGTAGAAACGTTCGTTGAAAAGTCAATGCCTTACTACTGCAAGAGATGCAATGAAGCATGGCGCAGTCTCATTCCGGATCTTCACAATAGATATGAATGTCTCTATGGAAAGCGTTTCCCTTTAGAAAAAAAGCTTAATCTAAGTATCTAATTCCAGAGTTTACATCTCGTATCGAATCCATATATTTTCATTTGAAAAACAAGGTATGAAGAGTTGACTCGATCATGACACGCTGGGAAATAGAGATTTTTTTTTTAATATCAGCAACCATCCTGAGCTCAGAAAGTCTATATTCAATAGCTGTCTGATTGTCTGTATGATGGTGATGATGATGAGGATGGGGATGATGAGGATGGTACTAATGACGACGACGACGATGATGATGATGATCATGATGATGGTAATGACGATGATGATGATGATGGTAATGATGACGATGATGGTGATGACGAAGATTATGATGATGATGATGATGATGATGATGATGATGATGATGATGATGATGATGATGATGATGATGATGATGATGATGAATACAGAATTTATTCAGGCAAATGACAACAAAAATTGCATATGGAACATGCCCTGATGTTGGGTAAACAGTCACAGACACGCACGCATCCACACCCGAGGCAAAGCCCTAAACTCTCACCCAAACACTGGATAAAGCTTCAATTAAAACAGTCTTACACAGACAGTTGCAACATTGAACGCAAATATTTTGGACATAAAATATCCGAAGTGGACATACATACATAAAAAAAACACCTACTTATTTTTGATAAAAAATTTGTAACATTTTTTGGCATATATATATATGCCAAAAAATGTTACCAATTTTTTATCAAAAATAAGTAGGTGTTTTTTTTATGAGAACGTTTTCAAAAATTTTATTCACAGAAATGTCCAAATTATTATTTGATACCAAACCTAATAAAAAATTTTTTTACTGAATTTCCTCGAACAATTATTTCCTGGAGATAGGCTTATATCATGGCGCACAGACAACTAATGGCCTGCCCACTCCCTCGCAGACTACTTTCTATGAGGGTACATGAAGAAGAGAGTGTACTACAACAACCCACAGACTATTGAGGCTCTGAAGACCAACATCCGTCATGAAATTCGGAGAATCTTACATGAGATGTGTAGCAACATCATCACAAACTTCAGTGTGCGTGTTGCAACTGTAATCCAGCGAAGAGGAGCGTGGATTGAGCATACCACCAATTGTTAAACTGTGTACAGAACGAGTGAAAAAGTGGGAAACCTTTGGTATCAAATGAAAATGTGGTGCTTGGTGACATTTCTGTGAAGAAAATTTTCGAAAACGTTTTCATTGTAAAAACTTATGTACAATTAAAAAGTGGTAACATTTTATTGGCCCACCCTGTATATATCGAGAGAGAGAGAAAGAGAGAGAAAGAGAGAGAGAGAGAGAGAGAGAGAGAGAGAGAGAGAGAGAGATCGCAGACAAGCTATTATTATACGAAATGATGATGATGATAATAATGATGATGATGATGATGATGATGATGATGATGATGATGATGATGATGATGATGATGATGATGATGATGATGATGATTGTAATATTAAGAATAAGAACAAGAAGAAGATCGTCCCAGAAGAGGAAATGAACCCACAACTTTCCACATTGGAACCTATCACTTTACCAACTGCGCTACAAGCCTCCTCGGAAGAGGCGTCCCACCGCCGTAGATCAGTGGTAGACCGTTCGCCTGGCTCACCGATGACCCACGTTCGAATGCCATGGTGTGGGCAAGATAAATGTGGCCATGTTTCATTTAGATGTTTGCTCAGGTAAATGTGACGGTGGGTCTATTGTTGCTGGGCTCTGCACAATTGAATGCTATTACCCACTCGTCTTTTGTAGATGGGGATCGCTAGTTCATCTCCCGGTAACTAATCTTAATACATTTATAAGTTTAGATCGGTCTGTGTTTAGGCTGGGGTTACAGAGATAGAGAGAAAATGGTAATAGATACACTGACACACTAGCTCTCACACGGCTATGAAACATAGGTAGTCCAGCCACTTGTTAACAGTAAATATTACACATTTATTTCCTCTACTCTATACAAAATCTTCTAATCACTTATACTAACTTAAATGTCCTTATTTCCTCTACTCTATACAAAATCTTCTAATCACTTATTGTTACACTCGGTTTGATGTTGGCGTTTTCTATCAGTAGTGGATTCAGCCCCAATGCTGAATGTACTGATGAGTGTAGCTCAGATTCGTATATTCACGCAACCCGCTCAATCCCCATACAAGTCACAAAGTCGACGTATGAAGTTTTCCACTTTTATTCAGCACACATCAACAACTGCATACAATCGCTTTCCACTTTCAACTTTTACTTTCCAACTCACTATCAACAACTTCTTCAACTTTTTTAACAGTGCGGCGCTTATATAGTCTCTACATACACGGGAACAAACGAGAATAATCCTACATAAAACACCACAACCAATCAAAATTAATTTCATCATCACGTGACTCACGTCATACAACCTCATTTGGAATGGAAGCTTCCATGGTAACCAACAGAATAATCCACACGCTTCGATCGATAGTAAACAACTGATTCCCGAAAATTCTCAAACAATATCGACCAACTAAAAACACTAACGTTACACAAAGCCTCTACTAATAACAACGCAAAATCAAATCAAAGATAAATACACTCTATTACTGCATGCGTTGCAAAAATAAAACGAACAGATCTATCGCGCGCGTCACTCACAAGCCTACCATTGCACGCGCTTCACACATAATATCGTGCGCATTTCATACGCACCATCATGAGCGTCTCAACGTAACATAACCCCCCACTCAAGAAGAAATTTACTTAATTTCTTTCACCAACGTTGATACGCAATGCACAAACAAAATCAGAAATTAAAACTTATTTCAGTCTTTCTGGATACTGTCATTGTTCTTTACTCACATACTCTGCTGAGAAAGTCCGCACCAAGATTGTCTGATCCTTTGATAGATTCTACTCGCATGTTAAAGTTCTGCAAGTACATAGCCCATCTCATGATGCGACTGTTCACAAACTTGGCAGAGTTCAAGTAAGTTAACGGCTTGTGATCTGTCTGCAGCACGAACTTCACTCCTTGAAGGTACAGTTCGAACTTCCGGATTCCCCATATGATGGCAAGGCACTCTTTCTCCATGGTCGAATAATTTTTCTCAGCCCTGGACAGCTTCTTGCTGGCGTAACTGACCGGAAATAGTTTTCCTTCGTGTTCTTGCATCAATATGGCGCCGATGCCTTCGTCCGCTGCGTCTGTTCTTAAAACGAATTCCTTGGAAGTGTCGGGCAGTCGTAGCACCGGATCCTTCGAAAGGAGGTCGCGCACAGTCTGGTATGCCTTCTCTTGAGACGGTCCCCACTCCACTTGATTAGGACAGCCTTTCCGCACCAGGTCCGACAAGGGTGCTGTGATGGCGGAGTAGTTTGGTACAAACTCCCTGTAATATCCAGCCAACCCCAGGAAAGATCGCACCTGCTTCTTGGTTTGGGGACGTGGAGCGTTCAGAATCTTGGTGACGTTTTCTAGTAGAAGCCCCTTTTGTCCTTCTTTCAGCGAATGGCCGATAAAGTCTACGTTGTCAGTCCCCAGAATGCACTTACTGGGTCTCACGGTCAGGTTGGCTTCTGTGAGACGGTGAAACAGCTCCCTCAAGGTCTGCAGATGCTCTTCCCAGGTGCGAGTGTGGACCAGCAGGTCGTCCCAGTAACACACGACGTTGTCCATCCCATTAAGCATCTTCCTCATTCCTCTCTTTAGGGTAGCTCCGCTGTTGACCATGCCAAAGGGCATCCTTAAGCACTCGTACGTCCCATCAGGAGTTATGAAAGCAGTCTTTGGTATGTCCTGTTGACGCACGGGGACTTGCCAATAACCCTTGCTGAGGTCAATCTTTGAGAAGATTTTACTCCCCGATAATTGGCGGAAGAGGTCTGCTGCGGTAGGCATCGGCTCAGGGTCGAAGATGGTGATCTTATTGACCTTCCTGTAGTCGATGCATACTCTGTTGCTCCCGTCCTTCTTCTTCACGACCACGACAGGGGACGCGTAGGGGGAACTGGACTCCCTGATGATGCCCATCTTCAGCATCTCATCGATGTCTTTCTTCAAGGATTCACGGGCCTTGAAAGGGATCGGGAAGGGTTTTGATCGAACGGGAATATTTGAAGTGAGGTGGACTTCATGTTCGACCAAAGTCGTAGAGCCTGGGACATCGCTGAAGCTATGGGGAAACTCGCCCATAAGGTCCTTGAGCTCCAACTTTTGACCTTCCGTCAAGCTCGGTCCTAGCTTAACATCATTGATGCCTTCTTTGCTGTGGAAGTCTCCTAGTTCCAACAGTTCCTCGCTGTCAAAGCTGTTGTCGATCTCAGCTGCTGTTGCTGCATGCACAGTCTCTGATGGCCTTTCCACGTACAGCTTAAGGAGGTTGGCGTGGTATATCTTGGAATGCTGGCCGACCTTCACCTTGTAGTCGTTAATCCCCACCACGGTCTCCACTTCGTACGGGCCTTTCCACTGCATCAGCAACTTATTATGATCGGTAGGTAGCAGCACCAGCACTTTGTTGCCAGGTTTGAACTTCCTGTTCACAGCCCTACGATCGTAGTAGTGCTTTCCACAGTCTTGGGACTTCTTCAGGTTTTCTCTGGCTATATCGAGAGTCTGCTCAAGCTTCTCCCGTAGCTCAAACACGTACTGGTAGCTGTTCTTCACCTCTGGGGTCTCTACTTCTTTCGTCCACAGTTCTTTTAGGATGTGCATCGGCCCTCGGATGGTTCTTCCGTACAGCAGCTCGAACGGAGAAAAGCCGGTGGACTCCTGCGGTACTTCTCTGTAGGCGAAAAGTAAGGCGTTGATATAGCGATGCCATTGTCTGGGCTGCTCGCTGCACAGTTTCTTCAGGGTGGACTTCAGCGTAGCATTGAACTTCTCGACAAGCCCGTTGCACATCGGATGGTAGGGTGTCGTAGTCAAATGCCGGATGCTCAGCAGTCTATTGACCTCCCTCATGCAGTCAGAGACGAACTGCGTCCCGAGGTCTGTCAGAATTTCTTCAGGCACTCCAAGTCTACTGAACATGTCCACTAGTGCCTCTGCTACAGTTTCAGTGTCAATCTTCTTCAGAGGCACTGCTTCTGGGTACCGAGTCGCATAGTCCACTAAAGTCAGTACCCACCGATGACCTTCTTCACTCGGAGGTCTTATTTCGCCGATTAAGTCTAAGGCCACCCTCTTGAAAGGTCGGTCGATCAGAGGCATCCTCTGCATAGGCACTTTCGGGACCCTTCCTCCAGGTATGGTCTTCTGGCAAATGTCACATGATCGGCAGAAACGGCTGACGTCCGCATGAAGTCCTGGCCAGTAGAACACCGCCTGGATTCTATCCGACGTCTTCTTGATACCCAGGTGACCTCCCATGATTGAGTCATGCGCTACTTCCATCACCTGGCGCCTTAGGGGTAACGGTACCAAGACTTGACGTAGTGGTTTCCCTCCGTTGACCCTCGGGTGCTGGAAGATTCGGTACAGGATCTTGGCCTTCACCTCAAAATAGACCGTACCACTGCCTTTGGTCACGTGGTCTTGGCGGTTCCTGTACTTGTTTAAAGTGCTATCAGCTTCCTGGAGCTGGATCAGCTTATCTCTGTCCACGATGGCAGCTTTGGAGTTGTCGGCGACCTTCAGTGGCGTAGACATCTTGTCTCTCTTGGCCTGGGCCCTGGTAGTAACAGCACTGACGATCTCTGGTCGGCAGGGCTGAGCCGGAATAACCACATTGTCCCGTAGCAGCTCTGTAAGGTCTCCATCGGGAAATGGTAATGGATCCTCCTCCACAACTTCGACGTGTTGAATTGAGGCAGGACTCCACTCTGGATCGGGGTCGTCGGGTCGTCTCGCGCCGTCGATATTCCCGATCATCAAATCATACAGTGGCTTCTTCAGGCAAACCGCTTCGACTTCGCCTATGTAGAAAGGGGTGTTGACATGAATCTTCGCAACTGGCGCTCTCACACATTTGCTGTCGGCCATGAGTGTCCATTTAAAATCGCCAGTGAACTGTTCTTTAGCGATTAGGTCTTCTTTGACGATGACCCCACTGCAGCCAGGGTCTCTTAGGACAGTCACTTCGTGATTTCCGACGCGTCCCTTTGAAACAGGCATGTTCTGGACGGTCACAGCTGCGCTGGCGACGACGGGGATGGATTTTCCGTTGGCAAGGAGAAGTTGGCCATCGGTCATGCACTCTTGCACGTCCGCAGGAGTAGCTGCGCGCTCGGTCTCACTCGGAAGAATGACGCTCCCGCCACACACTTGATGGTCAGATCTACTGTTTTGCCGTTGATTGGAGAAACGTCTCTGTCGGTTGCCCACCGCTGCATTGTCCGTACTGCCCCGCTGTCCGCTACTTTTGTTTTGAGGACAGTTAGCCGCTCTGTGGTCTGTAGCGTTGCAGGTGAAACAGCCTCTTGAATGCCCTTCCCTGGGAGGAAGCGTGGAGTCCGACTGTTTCTGGTTCGTCTGGCTCCCCTGGATCTGGTTCACATGGTTTCCCGTCTTCTGAAAATGTTTCGTCGCGCTGGGTGGCCCCAGGGTCTTCCCATGAGCGATTAGATATCTTTCAGCAGCCTCAGTCACATCTTTAAGCGTCTGCAGCTTTTGTTCTTCTAAGTGGGTCGCTAGGTCCTTGTGACAGGCATTGAGAAATTGTTCCTTCACGATCAGGTCATGGAGACTGTCGTAAGACTTCCTTTCGCCTGATAACTCCACCCACTTGTGTAGATATGACGACAGGCGCTCCACAAACTGCTTTGGCGTCTCGTCTGACTTAGGCCGGCATTCACGGAAGCGTTTACGGTAGCCCTTCTCTGTAAAGTTGTAGCACTGCAACAGGGCCTCTTTCAAGACGTCGTAGTTTTTGGCGTCATCGTTCGACAGTCTGGTGTAAACTTCGAGCGCTTGCCCTGTCAGAAGTGCACTTAGTCGAATCGCCCAGTCTCGAGGTTGCCAATTGGAGCTTTCGGCGAACCTTTCGAATCTCGCCAGATAGCTGTCGATCTGGTCCTTCCCGTCGACGAAAGCTGGCAATTTTGGAGCCGTGTTGTCACTGATAACTTGTGGCGCATGCTGCTGTTGCTGGATGCGCGCCAACTCTAGTTGGAACTGCCGATCAGCTTCTCTTTCCTCACGCCTGCGCTCATCTTCTCTTTCTTTACGCTGCTCTTCTCTTTCTTGCCGCTGCTGTTCAATATCCAGACGCTTCTCTTCTAATTCTCGTTCTTCTCGGCGACGCTGTTCTTCCATTTCCAGACGCTTCTCTTCTAATTCTCTCTCTTCACGGCGACGCTGCTCTTCTAATTCTCGTTCTTGTATTCTCTCCTGGGATTTGACGTACTCCGTCAGCTGTTCCCCTTTTAGATTCAGTTGAATCCCTTTCTGCCAGAAGTCAGCCATCTTGATGCTTTTCTGGAAAGTTCTTTTCTGGAAAGTTCTTTACTGTGCTGCACCCTTCTAGACTGTTCTAGAACAGCACGCTTTCTGCAGTAGCGCTGATGCTTGCCACTAGTCGCCTTCGCTGACGCAGGCCCCGCTGTCCTCGTCGTATGCGACGCTGCACCACGCTAGTGTTGATGTATACGCTCCTGTGCTGAAGTAGACGCGACGTCCGCTCGTCGCTCCCTGTAAAACTGGCGATGTAGCTCCGAGACTGTCCCTCGACGTAGTCTTACGGCAGCCACGTAGTCCCGATTTGTTGTTCGCTCACGAAGCAACTCTTCAGCGACTACACGCCCTTGCAGTCAACCCGAATCTATCGGTGATGTAGTCCCAGTATGTTGGTCCCTCTCGACGCAACTCGTTGGCGGCTACCCTCGATGACTGCCTCTCGTAACGTTGACTCGCTTGTTGTAGCAGTTGAACCCTTGGCTATGGCGTGAATCGCGGCTTGACCCCCAAAATGTTACACTCAGTTTGACGTTGGCGTTTTCTATCAGTAGTGGATTCAGCCCCAATGCTGAATGTACTGATGAGTGTAGCTCAGATTCGTATATTCACGCAACCCGCTCAATCCGCATACAAGTCACAAAGTCGACGTATGAAGTTTTCCACTTTTATTCAGCACACATCAACAACTGCATACAATCGCTTTCCACTTTCAACTTTTACTTTCCAACTCACTATCAACAACTTCTTCAACTTTTTTAACAGTGCGGCGCTTATATAGTCTCTACATACACGGGAACAAACGAGAATAATCCTACATAAAACACCACAACCAATCAAAATTAATTTCATCATCACGTGACTCACGTCATACAACCTCATTTGGAATGGAAGCTTCCATGGTAACCAACAGAATAATCCACACGCTTCGATCGATAGTAAACAACTGATTCCCGAAAATTCTCAAACAATATCGACCAACTAAAAACACTAACGTTACACAAAGCCTCTACTAATAACAACGCAAAATCAAATCAAAGATAAATACACTCTATTACTGCATGCGTTGCAAAAATAAAACGAACAGATCTATCGCGCGCGTCACTCACAAGCCTACCATTGCACGCGCTTCACACATAATATCGTGCGCATTTCATACGCACCATCATGAGCGTCTCAACGTAACACTTATACTAACTTAAATGTCCTTATTTCCTCTACTCTATACAAAATCTTCTAATCAATTATACTAACTTAAATGTCCAAATATCACTTCGAATAGATCGGCCCTTGATAGGTATCTGCAGCTATTGTTTCTTCATAGGGCTACTCGATCTGCCTTTCCTCATATTCCGGTTTCTGGAAGAGGGAACTATCGCACATCCTGTCTAGAACAGTTTTGGTGCACGATTTCGTTAGCACTTAGCTTTGTTCAGTTGAAGAGCTGTGTTGTGGTGGAGTGTTCTTCTGGCTGGCCGACTGGTGTGTGATCATAGCTCAGTGCTCGAATCCACTGCAGGCCGAATGTCATAGGTGACGCGCAATGGTCTTCCTTCAGCTTCGGGCCAACGGTGCCTGCTCGTCTGCAAAATATGAGACGAATTTCTGCAACACCGCGTATACTAGATGTGTGCAGAGCGTCTAACTGACGGCAAAAATAGCCCTTAGTGACCTCTCCACTATGTTACGTTGAAACGCGTACGAAAGTATGTCGAAAGCGTGTACGATAGATCTAATCGTTTCGTTTTGCAAAGTATTCAATAATGGAGTTTATTTACCTTTGATTTGAGTTTGCATTGTTGTTAGGAGAGGCTTTGTATAACGTTGATAATTTGCGTTAGTCGATATTATTTGAGAATCTTCTGGATATGCGTGTTTACTCTTGATAGAAATTTCCCGATACATGTCGATGCAAGAGGTCGTTCCAGAAGGAGAAATAATAATGTATGACGTAAGCCAGTGATGACGATCTTTTATTCGATTGGTGGCAGTGCGTCATTTCTACATTGTTCGAAATTCTTCCGGAAGAGAGAGAGGTTATTTAATCGTGTGCCGAGTTGCTGTTGAGAGACAGTAAAGTTGTTGATAGTGATTTGGAAAGTTGCTGTGAAAGTTGTTGAGTTGAATTGAGAATTGTATGCAGTTGTTGATGTGTGCTGAATAAAAGTGGAAAACTTCATACGTCGACTTTGTGACTTGTATGCTGTTTGGACGGGTTGCGTGAATAAACGAATCTGAGTTACACAACTATCAGGAATTCAAGCATCGGGGCTGAATCAGATACTGATAGAAAACACCAACATCGAACCGAGTGTAACATTTTGGGGGTCAAGCCGCGATTCACGCCATAGCCAAGGGTTCAACTGCTACAACAAGCGAGTCAACGTTACGAGAGGCAGTCATCGAGGGTAGCCGCCAACGAGTTGCATCGAGAGGGGCCAACATACTGGGACTACATCACCGATAGGTTCGGGTTGACTGCAAGGGCGTGTAGTCGCCGAAGAGTTGCTTCGTGAGCGAACAACAGAGCGGGACTACGTGGCTGCCGCAGGACTACGTCGAGGGACAGTCTCGGAGCTACATCGCCAGTATTAGAGAGAGCGACGTACGGACGTCGAGTCTACTTCAGCACAGGAGCGTATACATCAACACCAGCGTGGTGCAGCGTCGCATACGACGAGGACAGCGGGGCCTGCGTCAGCGAAGGCGACTAGTGGCAAGCATCAGCGCTACTGCAGAAAGCGCGCTGTTCTAGAACAGTCTAGAAAGGTACAGCACAGTCAAGAACTTTCCAGAAAAAAAAAGAACTCTACAGTCAAGAACTTTCTAGAAGAAGAACCTTCCAGAAAAGAACTTTCTTTAAAAGAACTTTCCAGAAGCATCAAGATGGCTGACTTCTGGCAGAAAGGGGTTGAACTGAATCTAAAAGGCAAGCAGCTGACGGAGTACGTCAAGTCTCAGGAGAGAATACGAGAAAGAGAATTGGAAGAGAAGCGTCTTGAAAAAGAAATAGAACTAGAACAGAAGCGTCTAGAAGTAGAAGAGCAGCGTCGCCGTGAAGAACGAGAATTAGAAGAGCAGCGTCGCCGTGAAGAAATAGAACTAGAACAGAAGCGTCTAGAAATTGAACAGCAGCGGCAAGAAAGAGAAGAGGAACGCAGGCGTGAAGAAAGGGAAGCTGAGCGTCAGTTCCAGTTAGAGATGGCGCGCATCCAACAACAGCAGCACGCGCCACACGTTATCAGCGACTTCAAAGCTCCAAAATTGCCAGCATTCGTCGACGAAAAGGACCAGATCGACAGCTATCTAGCGAGGTTTGAAAGGTTCGCCGAAAGCGCTAAATGGCAACGTCAAGACTGGGCGATCATACTCAGCGCACTACTGACGGGGAAGGCGCTCGATGTCTACAGTAGACTGTCGAATAATGACGCCAAAGACTACGACGTTTTGAAAGCGGCCCTATTGCAGTGCTACAACTTTACAGAAAAGGGCTACCGTAAACGCTTTCGTGAATGCCGGCCTTTGTCAGACGAGACACCAAAGCAGTTTGTGGAGCGCCTGTCGTCATATCTACACAAGTGGGTGGAATTATCAGGCAAAGGGAAGACTTACGAGAGTCTCCATGAGCTGATCGTAAGGGAACAATTACTCAACGCCTGCCCTAAGGACCTCGCGATCCACTTGGAAATACAAAAGTTGCCGACGCTAAAAGACGTTGCTGAGGCTGCTGAAAGATATCTCATCGCTCATGAGAAAACGTTGGGGCCACCCAGCGCGACGAAACATTTTCAGAAGACTGCAAACCATGGGAACCAGATCCAAGGAAGCCAGACGAGCCAGAGACAGACAGACTCCACGCCTCCTCCCAGGGAAGGGCATTCAAGGGGCTGTTTCACCTGCAACGCTACAGACCACAGAGCTTCTAACTGTCCTCAAAACAAAAGTAGCGGACAGCGGAGCAGTACGGACAACGCAGCGGCGGGCAACCGGCAGAGGCGGTTCTCCAATCAACGGCAAACCAGTAGATCTGACCATCAAGTGTGCGGCGGGAGCGTCATTCTTCCGAGTGAGACCAAGCGCACAGCTACCCCTGCGGACGTGCAAGAGTGCATGACCGATGGCCAACTTCTCCTTGCCAACGGAAAATCCATCCCCGTCGTCGCCAGCGCAGCTGTGACCGTCCAGAACATGCCTGTTTCAAAGGGACGCGTCGGAAATCATGAAGTGACTGTCTTAAGAGACCCTGGCTGCAGTGGGGTCATCGTCAGAGAAGACCTAATCGCTAAAGAACAGTTCACTGGCGATTCAAAATGGACACTTATGGCCGACAGCAAATGTTTGAAAGCGCCAGTTGCGAAGATTCATGTCAACACCCCTTTCTACATAGGCGAAGTCGAAGCGGTTTGCCTGAAGAAGCCGCTGTACGATTTGATGATCGGGAATATCGACGGCGCGAGACGACCCGACGACCCCGATCCAGAGTGGAATCCTGCCTCAACCCAACACGTCGAAGTTGTGGAGGAGGATCCATTGCCGTTTCCCGATGGAGACCTTACAGAGCTGCTACGGGACAATGTGGTTACTCCGGCTCAGCCCTGCCGACCAGAGATCGTCGGTACTGTTACTACCAGGGCCCAGGCCAAGAGAGACAAGACGTCTACGCCACTGAAGGTCGCCGACAACTCTAAAGCTGCCATCGTGGACAGAGATAAGCTGATCCAGCTCCAGGAAGCTGATAGCACTTTAAACAAGTATAGGAACCGCCAAGACCACGTGACCAAGGGCAGTGGCACGGTCTATTTTGAGGTGAAGGCCAAGATCCTGTACAGAATCTTCCAGCACCCGAGGGTCAACGGAGGTAAACCACTACGTCAAGTACTGGTACCATTACCCTTAAGGCGCCAGGTGATGGAAGTAGCGCATGACTCAATCATGGGAGGTCACCTAGGCATCAAGAAGACGTCAGACAGAATCCAGGCGGTGTTCTACTGGCCAGGACTTCATGCGGACGTCAGCCGTTTCTGTCGATCATGTGACATTTGCCAGAAGACCATACCTCGAGGAAGGGTCCCGAAAGTGCCTATGCAGAGGATGCCTCTGATCGACCGACCTTTCAAGAGGGTGGCCTTAGACTTAATCGGCGAAATAAGACCTCCGAGTGAAGAAGGTCATCGGTGGGTACTGACTTTAGTGGACTATGCGACTCGGTACCCAGAAGCAGTGCCTCTGAAGAAGATTGACACTGAAACTGTTGCAGAGGCGCTGGTGGACATGTTCAGTAGACTTGGAGTGCCTGAAGAGATCCTGACAGACCTCGGGACGCAGTTCGTCTCTGACTGCATGAAGGAGGTCAACAGACTGCTGAGCATCCGGCATTTGACTACGACACCCTACCATCCAATGTGCAACGGGCTCGTCGAAAAGTTCAATGCTACGCTGAAGTCCACCCTGAAGAAACTGTGCAGCGAGCAGCCCAGACAATGGCATCGCTACATCAACGCCCTACTTTTCGCCTACAGAGAAGTACCGCAGGAGTCCACCGGCTTTTCTCCGTTCGAGCTGCTGTACGGAAGAACCATCCGAGGGCCGATGCACATCCTAAAAGAACTGTGGACGAAAGAAGTAGAGACCCCAGAGGTGAAGAACAGCTACCAGTACGTGTTTGAGCTACGGGAGAAGCTGGAGCAGACTCTCGAGATAGCCAGAGAAAACCTGAAGAAGTCCCAAGACTGTGGAAAGCACTACTATGATCGTAAGGCTGTGAACAGGAAGTTTAAACCTGGCAACAAAGTGCTGGTGCTGCTACCTACCGATCATAATAAGTTGCTGATGCAGTGGAGAGGCCCGTACGAAGTGGAGACCGTGGTGGGGATCAACGACTATAAGGTGAAGGTCGGCCAGCATTCCAAAATATACCACGCCAACCTCCTTAAGCTGTACGTGGAGAGGCCGCCAGAGACTGTACATGCAGCAACAGCAGCTGTGACCGACGACAGCTTTGACAGCGAAGAACTGTTGGAACTTGGAGACTTCCACAGCAAAGAAGGCATCGATGACGTTAAGCTAGGACCAGGCTTGACGGAAGGTCAAAAATTGGAGCTCAAGGACCTTATGGGCGAATTTCCCCATAGCTTCAGCGATGTCCCAGGCTCTACAACTTTGGTCGAACATGAAGTCTACACCCAGACCTTGAGGGAGCTGTTCCACCGTCCCGCAGAAGCCAACCTGACCGTGAGACCCAGCGAATGCATTCTGGGAGCTGACAACGTCGACTGCGTCGGACATCCGACGGAAGAAAAAGACAACGGAGGACGCAATGATTCCAGGGAAGCCCACGTGATCATCGTCTTTGACCCTGGGCCGATGACGACCGCAACTGACGAGGGCGTCGATTCCTTGCGAACGAAAGAACATTGACTGTGTGGACGAACTAAGAATATTGGTAATGACAGACTTGAAAATGAAAAACGTTGACTGGGTAAATGATCTGTGAACATTGACAGTATCCAGAAAGATTTGCAGATGAGAAACGTTGACTCTGTGTGAATGAACTGTGAACATTGACAATATCCAGATAGACTTGCGGATGGAAGAACATTGACTCTGTGTATATAAACTGAGAACATTGACAGTAAATGAGACAGTCTGAAGTAAGTTTTAATTCTGTACATTGTTTGTGCATTACGTTTCAACGTTGTTGAAAGAAATTGGGTAAATTTCTTCTTGAGTGGGGGGTTATGTTACGTTGAAACGCGTACGAAAGTATGTCGAAAGCGTGTACGATAGATCTAATCGTTTCGTTTTGCAAAGTATTCAATAATGGAGTTTATTTACCTTTGATTTGAGTTTGCATTGTTGTTAGGAGAGGCTTTGTATAACGTTGATAATTTGCGTTAGTCGATATTATTTGAGAATCTTCTGGATATGCGTGTTTACTCTTGATAGAAATTTCCCGATACATGTCGATGCAAGAGGTCGTTCCAGAAGGAGAAATAATAATGTATGACGTAAGCCAGTGATGACGATCTTTTATTCGATTGGTGGCAGTGCGTCATTTCTACATTGTTCGAAATTCTTCCGGAAGAGAGAGAGGTTATTTAATCGTGTGCCGAGTTGCTGTTGAGAGACAGTAAAGTTGTTGATAGTGATTTGGAAAGTTGCTGTGAAAGTTGTTGAGTTGAATTGAGAATTGTATGCAGTTGTTGATGTGTGCTGAATAAAAGTGGAAAACTTCATACGTCGACTTTGTGACTTGTATGCTGTTTGGACGGGTTGCGTGAATAAACGAATCTGAGTTACACAACTATCAGGAATTCAAGCATCGGGGCTGAATCAGATACTGATAGAAAACACCAACATCAAACGGAGTGTAACACACTAATACAAACAATGGACGATCATTTTTCTACGTCAGTGGTCCACTGGACTCTCCACTTTAATTCTTATACATCTACACAGTATGGCTAAACTAAACACATGGACAAATAATCAACCATCTACATAATCTCCGGTACAGCCACTGGTCTGCAAGAATACACATAGAAAAAACAACAGTGGGTCTGTAGGGGATACGTCATGGCATCGAACCGGTCGGGTTCGCCACGTGGTCACGCACAGTTTAACTAACAGTCACAATTCTAAACATGGCAAATTTCACAAACATAATTCAAAAATAATATCAATACATCGCAATGAAACAAAAGATTGTTCATTTACCTTTTTGACAATGTCAGGCTGTGGCTAACTAGATTGAATAGAATTTCACCAGTTCCTGTTGTTAGTCTTCAATGGAGAGATCTCTTAGAGCCGAGCTCTTTACTCGATGCAAGTTGAACGCAGATTGCCCCTCTATCCTCTGTGGTCAGCAGGAAGAGCGGGAAACTAAAACCACAAGAGTCGCTCTCTAGCGTGTGTGTGGCGGTACTACTGCCTACGTAAGCTGGATGAGGTCATTACCTACTGGGCTCAGCATAGAAATGTGTAGCCCACCGTAGACTTCTGTCGTCTGCTGCAGACTAACATTATTCTACTATGGTTACAGCTGACTAAGTAAGGCGAGAAGCTAAAGTGCTGTGTAAATCTGGCCTCTTGTTACAGTAAAGCAGTGTTGATTTAAGGTCAGTACTCCCTCTTTCTTCCCCTTTCTGCCATATCGCCAATGGTGGGTGTAGACGTTAAACTTTAATGGTAATTTCATTCGGTGAAAGAATTCTGGTGCCCGACGAGGGTGCTCTTTCCTCAATGACGGTGAACATTTTCCTCCAGAATAATTTCACCTCAACCAGGAGAGATGGAGCTGAAAGGAACAATCAGTCACTGAGTACTCAAGATGCGCGACTACTCCCAACACTACGTATGAACAAAGACCATTTGTGAACACAGGATATTTTAATCAATCAGAAAGTCTTTGCCATATCGTCTTTTGATCACGGGACTTACGGGATCAAAGAAGGTCCCGTTACTTGATAAGCATACTATGTGCACGAGGTTTTGAACTAGCTGAGTGGGGGAACAGGCGCCCGCGCGTGGTAGTGAGAAGCATAGTCGATCTGGAAAAGCGCTACGTAAGGACGATTTAATTAAATAAAATCAAGAAATATAATTTTACGTCGGTTTATCCTATCGATATCCTATCCCGTAACTCGGAGGTCGTAGGGGCATTACAGATTTTCGTTTAACCAGCGTACTCCATCTTTCCCTGTCCTCAGCAGACATGATTGTTTCGCTCAGTGTCAAACCAGTCCATTCTCGAATGTTGTCCTCCAACCTCTTTTTTGGTCTCCCTCTTCTTCTACCTCCTTGCACTGTGCCTTGCAGGATGGTCTTTGCAAGACCTGATGATTTGGTGACGTGGCCATACCATCGGAGTTTCCGTTTTTTCACCACTGTGAGCAGGTCATCGTGTTGTCCAATGACTTGTGTGATGGTCTGTCGGACTTCGTCGTTGGTGATGTGCTGGGTATAGGAAATACCCAGAAGTCTTCTGTAGCACCTCATCTCCATGCCTTGTATTCTTCGTTGGAGATCTGCTGTGAGGGTCCATGTTTCGCAAGCATATAGGAAGATGGAGATGACAAGGGAGCGCAGCAGCCTTACCTTGGAATTTAGACTGATGGTCCTGGTGTGACATCCTCACAGTTCCTAGTATCTTAGCTGGGCTGGGAGCGAATGGGAGCATTCTGATTGGTCGACGCGTTACAAAATTCGACGCATGCGCACAGTGCTGTCATAGTCTTCGTAAGGTTTAGGGTTAAAGTTTGGGTTAGAGTTAAGAGTTTAGGGTTAGGGTTAGGGTTAGGGTTAGGGTTATGACGCCTAAGAACTTCGTGAAAAAGCCGGCACGACATGACCTGGCGCATGCGCAAATGCGCTCGGATAAACTAGGAGACCCGGAACTTGAAGGATGTGACACTGTCTTTCCAAATTGGCTTCAACCTTGCCAGGGCAGCAGTTGTTTGTGCGATCTACTCTTTGTTACGTGGGTCTACCAGTGAAATAGTCTTTGCCCACAAAGGCTATGCTGTTCTCACATCTTAATACTACAGATGCCTGTGGCTATGTATGAATGCGCCTTCTTCCTAAGCCCCTTGTGTGTAAAAGCGTTGGGCGGAAGAAATTTACAATAACCTCTCATGTGAGAACAAGACGGCAGGGCTTTCGTATGTATTTCCAGACACTCGTACAGGTGTTCGTTTATTTATTTCAATTTATTTGTTAAAATCTTATTTCACTTATTTATTTATTTATTTATTTATTTATTTAGTTAACTTCACTTTCATTCGTTTTAATTGTCTAAAATCCTATCGCTGTGGACGGTCGTGAAATTAAACTACTGAATTGAAATAAGGATATATAGAATAGCGTTCCTTGCTTCATTCGATCTTTGAGTGACTGTGGAAGAAAGGATTGTCTAGCAGAACAATGCAAACAAAAAACAAGGAAAGTCAGGAGGACGAGGATGTTCTGAGACACTCTTTACAGTCGCCATTTAGGTCACATAGTGCTATAGTTCCTTGTAATATTGTCTCTCTTTTTTGTCATGTGTATGCTTGTGTGAGTGCTTTTAACTTTTTACGGGTCAAATAGTGTTTAGATATTCAGAAGAAAACAAAATCACTGGAAAATCTCAAGATCAAGTCAACTTCTGCGAACTATCGCTACTACATAACAACGTAAGTACAGAGATACCTGGATGTAATCTACAACGATAACAGACGGTCATGTACGTCAAAGAGTACATAACACTGATAGAAGCCTATCTCGTTAATGAATATTGCACTCTTTACTAATCTACAGTATATTAGATTAAAATAAGTTAGTATACATTATGTTAATGGTTAAAGTTTGGATAATATTTGTCGCAATTGGAAGCCTATGTTCTAAAAGATTGTGATGATAGAGTAGATAGAATTTGATGACGCAAGGCGAAGACGCGAATCGCTTGCAAAAGCGTACGTCATCGCGACAAAATTCTTCACTGTCATAGCAACATACGGTACCCCAACTTATGCCGTCAAAACCTTTGTTGTTGTCAACACTGGCACATGGGTTGAGACTTTAAACAGATTTCAATGGACGAAGGGAGCAGAGGCAGGCCAAGTGCGGAGCAGAAAGAAAATTCCAAGGAGACGAGCGCACGGAGAATTGACTTCCGCGGGCGCCGAACTTAGAAGAGCCGTTGGTCTGACAAGAGCTCATTGTCTAACATGTCGCCGTGAAGAGCCGTTGACCGACCGTTGCAGACTTCCTGGTGCAAACGTGGGCTGGGTGTCCAGAGGTGCAGTCATAGCTATGATGTCGCGCATCGGCCGACAAAAGCAGGGTGTCCAGGAGGTCGAAGACTGCGCCTTACCTTTCAACTAAGAGTTGGCTGTTAGGGATCCAAATAAACCCGTGCTGGGATGGCCGGGTTTATGTATATACTTTTTCATTTTCATTTTTATAATACAATTATTCACACCATCGAGAGTTCGAGTTCTGCACTTCAACTAGTACCTCCGTTGGGGTGCCGGGTTTTTTAGTATAAATAGTATCCCCACTTTCTGGAAATTTAGTGCTTTAAATTCCCACTGTCAGTGTCTTTCTTATTTGTTCTTTCTCATTCCTGCTCTGTTCTATCAATCTGCTATACTATCTTCTTCTTCGCTAGACCAGTCACCTACCTTTTTTCTTGAAAACTCTTCCGGGACAAAAACTCCTTATTTGTGTTTGAGGTCTGTTGGATCAGCTTGGGAATATTGCACGCTTTCTGCCAGGTGGTCACTAGGGCTTCCTATGATGTTATTATTTAGCAATGTAGGCATTTTATATGTATGTGTTTTGTTGATATTTTATAATGATGTTTGTATTCTATTTTGTCTTTGTAAACGGGGGATCGATAAATTAGAGTATAGCCTCAGCGTCCCCTGCGTGGGATGTCTTTATTGTAAAGTGACTGGCTGGGGAGTGCCTTCAGTTTTACCACTAGGGTTGTTTCAGCAGATCTTTTATGCGGATTGGGGGTTGTCCGGTCCTGATTTGGTTCGGAAGAGTCCGCTGGACCTAAAGCAATAATCATTTAATGTAATGTACTTCAACTAGTTGCATCACCGGAGACAAAAATCATCTTGATTGCATTAACCCAAAGCACAGGCTGTGAAGTCCGTAGGCCTCGCCTCAATTACATACTATACATAGAAGGTCCATCACTCGTCAACGTCCGGTTTACGACTGACCCTACCCCCCCCCCCCTCCCCAAAACGCCTTTCCTACCTTTTGTGTCCACTTCACTTCAAACTCAAACGGAGGGGGCAGACAATCACAAACACTCATAGCAACACATTCGTATCACTTTCAACGATGTCGGCTCCAAATTCATTGCGAATTTGTTCAAAAACGCAGTCACATAAGCTGGTTCCAATTTGGACACCACGCCGCGAGTCGATGCCAGCTGCTTTACGACCTTTCATTGGTCGCCTAAGAATACGCGCTATTAGGCCTAATGAAGGGCAGACCATTCTCAATTCTGAAGTCTCCAGCGATCATTTATTGATATCGCTAAAGTAGTCCGCCCTTCATTAGGCCTAATAGCGCGTATTCTTAGGCGACCAATGAAAGGTCGTAAAGCAGTTGCTATATAGGGATCGACTCGCGGCGTGGTGTCGCAAAAATCGAACCAGCTTATGTGACTGCGTTTTTGAACCAATTGTCAATGAATTTGGAGCCGACATCGTTGGAAGTGATACGAATGTGTTGCTATGAGTTTTTGTGATTCGTCTGCCCCCTCCGTTTGAGTTTGAAGTGGACAAAAAAGTGAAGAAAACAAAAAGTTTTCATTTCAAAGACCTGCTCTCCACGCAACTTCAAAGATCTAATTTCAAAAACCCCTCGTCCAGACGAAATACCATCTTAAACATTTTCCTGACCTTGGTCTGCGGAATGTGGTTGTAACATTGTCCGCGGTGCTCGAAAACCATAACAAGAGCATGATCAACGACCAGCATTGTTGCTGATTGCCGAGCGTGGTAGACGGACACCGTCATGCTGGACTAACAGCATTAAATTTATTTGCTTATTTAAGCACTGCCAGCTTGACCTCCGTGGACAAAACTACTGGATCAAGACGCAACAGGTAATGGTATTTTAAATCTCATGTGTGTGCGCTGGGGATGGAGGGGGTGGGGGTAGGGTGAGGATGGATTGCCTTTCTTGCTTCACTTGTCACATCAAGTGTGCCTCGTGTTTAATGATGTTCTAGAAGACACAATATTTGTGCAGAGCAATTAGGTCTCGTTTGATGAAAAGATACCTCGGAGCTTACAAAAGCAAATTAGATATAAACCTTGTTGGATAATTGCATCAGTAATATTTTAATAATGCACTTTTTCTTAATAATTATAAAGTACTTTTTGTCTACAATTGCACTCAGCAAAATATATAGGTTGTGCAGGGTGGAGAATTTTCCGCGAATCCGCGGATTTCCGCGGAAGGCATTTGCATTTCCGAGAAAAAAATATTGAGTTCCGAGTGTGAGAAGCTGAGGGGCTACCCTTTACTGGGCATAGCGGCCAAAAGCGGCCGAAGATCTAAACAGGCAAAACGTCCAAAAGCGTCCGTATCAACCATGTGGTTATATTCTCGCGTTGTTTGAAAGATTGCGAGACTTCCGGCAATTGACTTCCGGTTTATTCTGTTGTGAAAACATTCGACTGCATTCTCTGTGATGCGTTCGTTTTTTCGATTTTTTTTCTTCACATTTTCTTGTGTGTGTGTCTAAAATGGATGGTTTGGATTCTTCGACTGATGAAGGGGAGTTTACAGGCTTCCATTTATCAGACATTAAAGTGAGAGAAATGGACTTGGAGTCGGAGGAAGAGATCGGTACTGACATTAGACAATTAGTGTCAGTAGTATGCATTACCCCCGTTGGAGTGCCGGGGGTTTCAGTATAAATAGTATCCCCACTTTATGGAAATTTAGTGCTTTAAATTCCCACTGTCGCTATCTTCCTCATTTACTCTTTCCCATTCCTGCTCTGTCCTATCACTCTGCTATACTATCTTCTTCTTCGCTAGATCAATGACCTACCTTTTTTCTTGAAAACTCTTCCTGGACAAGACTCCTTGTTTGTGTATGAGGTCTGTTGGATCAGCTTGGGAGTGTTGGACGCTTTCTGCTGGGTGGTCACTAGGGCTTCCTATGATGTTAGTATTTAGCACTATAGGCATTTTATATGTATGTGTTTTGTTGATAATTTATAATGATGGTTGTATTCTATTTTGTTTTTGTAACCGGGGGTTCGCGTAGTTGAGGTAAACCCTCAGCCGTCCCCCGCGTGGGATGTCTTTATTGTAAAGTGACTGGCCGGTGGAGGGCATTCAATTTTCCCACTAGGGTTGTTTCAGCAGATCTTTATGCGGATCAGGGGTTGTCCGGTCCTGATTTGGCTCGGAGGAGTCCGCTGGACCTAAAGCAACAATCAATCAATCAATCAATCAATCAGTAGTGTGCATGCATTCGATCTTTCAGACTGGCATGAAAGTGAAGAAGAGGAGGGGGCTTGTTTGGACTTTATAACACTTTTTTTTTTATACACATGGAGTAATAAAAAACAAGATATGACAAGAGAAGTATAAAAAGGTAGATAATCAAAAGATAATTTATTTCTGTTCCTTTTGCATTTTATTTCATTTAAATCTATACACTAGTCACTAATACCTAAGATGTGGTGTTTTTACTAACGTACCCCTAAATATCTCTAAAATTATAAAAATTCTTGCCTGTTTACAGCTAAAAAATAGACAAACGTGTGCCCAGTAAAATTGAAAATGTGGAGTTTGTGTCTAACAGTGGTGGACCTCAAACTTTGTTAGGCCTACAAATCAAGATTCTTAACTTTTTTGAAAGACATGTGCATAAAACATTCTTTTTTGTTGTTGTTGTTGTTTCTATTCATGTTTACTTTGTGCTTTTTGCTTTCATGAGAGGCCCTAAATTACTTTCAAAATTGCATACATTCATTTTCTTCCAGGGGGCGAATACCGGGGCTTGGCCCCTGGGCCCCGGCCGGATTTCAGAGATTTCTTGATTCAGTTGTTCTCCACCCTGGTTGTGTTACCAGCTTCCAGCTTCAGGCGCTTGTATCTGGATACGCGAGTGCCTATGCCTCTGACGCGTGTCCCTTTGGTTATCTGTAATACAAAGTCACAAACTAGAGCAAGCGAAACTTGCGGGTCATCACAGTTTTCAAATCTATATGAACAAACTCTAAGAGTTCTGCCCAAAGAAAGCAACTCATTCATTTCGGCAGTGATTCACGCAAACAAACAAAATATTAAATAATTATGCTCTGTCTATTTTCAAACCCGTTCAATTTTGGTAAAATTGTCAACAACAAAAAAGAAGACATTTTTCACGATCACTTCACGAAAGTGGGCTCCTCTTACCTCAACTATAACGTCCGTCTATAGTAACCGGTTTCGGTTTTAACATGAACTATCAACTTCTGTTAATTGTGAAGAACAAATTCAAGCGTTCACTTTCGCTTTCGGGATGCATGTAGGCTAAAGATTTTTTTTTTCAGGGAAGTGCTTAATAACAAGAGAAAAATTGAAATGCAGTATACGTGCAAATGCCACTGCTGTTGCCATTTTACATTAAAGCTGCAATAAAAACGACGATAATGAATGAAAAATAGTCCACTTCATTTGAACAGTTCGCCCTGAGCGCTCACACCCCATTCACACACAAATGGGTGGGCACGTAAATAAGAAAAAAAAAAAACTACATTAAAAAAAAAAAAAGAAGACATTACAGTCCTATCCTATCCTATCCTTTCCCATAACTCGGAGGTCGTATGGGCACCACAGATGATTGTTTAACCAGCGTACTCCATCTTTCCATGTCCTCAGCAACCCTGATTGTTTAGCTCAGTGTCAAACCAGTCCATTCTCGAATGTTGTCCTCCAACCTCTTTTTCGGTCTCCCTCTTCTTCTACCTCCTTGCACTGTGCCTTGCAGGATGGTCTTTGCAAGACCTGATGATCTGGTGACGTGTCCATACCATCGCACCAAGAGAGCGCAACGTCAATCCTTGAGTCTTCTGGATCCGTGCCGAGCAGGTTTGTGGTGAAGTCCACTGAACTAAATAAACTCGGGACTTCTTTCTGCACTAGCATGGTGGCACTCTTTTGCTAGTAGACAGCGTGAAGAACAGGGGTAGATAATGCTGTCGCTGAGTGTAGTGTCGTGCCCATGTACAGCAGGGAGGAGGGGCATGTGCTGGAAACGTAGGATGGGTGGGGTGGTGGGCAGGTAGTGGGGAAAAGTAAACTCGGGCTATGGGTGGTCATGGTGGTAATGGAGGGGGAAGAAGTGGGAAACGTAGGATGGGTCGATTGGGAAGGTAGGAAGGGGTGAGGGTTGGGGAAGGCGCGCACATGTGGGAAAGTAGACATGGGGGCTGGTGGGCAGTGAGTGCCAACCTTTAGACCGTGCGTATGACGGCCTACTAGCGCCAAAACCGAGAGTTACCATTATCACGAGATAATTGAAATTATTACGTGTTCTGTGTAATTTACAGAGATACCGGTAATCCGCAGTGTTAATTAATAATTATTAGTATTTGCCATGCTTTTCCTCGCGCCAAAACCTGATAATTACTAATATCATGAGATAATTACAATTATCAAGAGATAATTACAATTATCAAGAGATAATTACAATTAGCAAGTGATTATTACAATTATCACTGAAAATTATAAATATCAAGATGAGCATGCGCGGCCCGATGCGCGATGCGCATGCGCGGCAGCTGCACTGTTACCACCACGCCTGGGGTTTTGGCCCTATAGTAAAGCGTGGCCAAAACTGAAAATTAATAACACTGTGAATTACCGGTATCTCTGTGAATTACACAGAACACGTGTTAATTACAATAATCACTGATACATGTAAGTTTTGCAGGTTTTGACGATAGTAAGCCGCCTTACCAGAATTAAGCATGATCACGTGAAAATTATAATTATCAAGTGAACATTTTAATTATTATGTACAATTTTCAGTTTTGGCCCATTTCCAGGTGGATTGATAGAGCCGAAACTGAAAATTAAACATGATCACACGAACATATTTGTAATTTTTAATGATAATTGTAATTATTTCTTAATAATTGTAATTATCCCATGATATGTGTAATTATCACATGATAATTGTAATTATCAGGTTTTGCCGTCATACGTGCGGAGTAGTAGACTAAAGGGAGGCGAATGTGAAAATAAGCTGTTTTAGATTGTTTTAGATTGCTGCAGGCATTTATTTACCTTTTAATCGACATTGTGTAAAGTTTACTCTTGGGTGCATGTATCTGTTTCTTGTTAGTTAGTTCATTCATTTCTCTCTCTCTCTCTCTCTCTCTCTCTCTCTCTCTCTCTCTCTCTCTCTCTCTCTCTCTCTCTCTCTCTCTCTCTCTCTCTCTCTCTCTCTCTCTCTCTCTATTTTTTTTTCTTGTTCGATGTTATTGTATTTCTCGTTTGTTATACTATAGTTATATGTTTGTTTTCTTTTCCTTGTTGAGAAGATTGATTAACGTGCTTCTGTTTTTATTGCTTTGTACTTGTTCCTGTTCGCCAGACATTTTATTGTTGTCATTTGTCAAAAGGGTAGCACTTATTTAAGCTTTGCTTTTGTGTGCCCTTTATGTTCTCCATGCTTTGATGCTTTGTTTGCTTGTCTCGTGAATAATAAAATTCTGTTTAAACCAAAATAAGCTGGGGGTGGAGGTAATGGTTGTATGGGGAGGTGGGAGTGGGGGTGGAGGAGATGGTGGTGGTTGTTTTGTGGATGTTACACTCGTTTGATGTTGGTGTTTTTCTATCAGTAGTTGATTCAGCCCCAATGCTTGAATCCTGATAGGTGTAACTCAGGTTTGTTTATCCACGCAACCCGTTCAATCATCAACAAGGCTGGAGTCGTCGTATGAAGTTTTCCACTTTTATTCAGCACACATCAACAACTGCATACAATCGTTCAATCGCTTTTTCCACTCTACAATTCTCGACTATCAACTTTCCACTTTTTAACAACTTTCTCAACTCTAATACAACAACTCTCTCTCTCTCTCTTCCTTCTTTTTTTTTTTACAACACAGTGTGTCAATTATATAGTTTTTCTCTCAACTCGAGATAACCTCAGAATGTTCCCGATGACGCTTTACAACCAATCAAACTAAAGTTCGTCAACACTGACTTACGTCATACAACGTTCTTTTCGGTCCAAGAATGTTCTCAAATATCACGAAGCTTCGATCGACAGTAAACAAGCAAATCTAGAGAATTCTCCAATAATATCGACTAACGAAAATTATCAACGTTATACAAAGCTTCTCCTAACAACAATGCAAACTCAAATCAAAGGTAAATACACTCTATTATTGAATACTTTGCAAAGCGAAACGATTAGATCTATCGTGCGCGTTTCAGACATACTATCCTTCGTGTTTCAACGTAACAGTGGATGTGTGTGTGTCTGCGTGCATGCGTGTTCAAGGCAGTCAAGCGCCATGCCAAACCCTATTTAATACATAAGATTTTCTCTTACTATAGCAAAGACTGTCAATAAATAATACAATCACTACTCAGAGAATACATTCCAATCAGATTTATATTCTTTTAATATTTTCATTTTTTTCCAGGTCATTGTTGTTTTTTCTTTTTTTTTCTTTTCGTGTACACTTGTTAGTTGCATCTTTTTTTTCTACTGGATTTATTTTTCTTTCCTATTTCCTAATTAACACTGTTGACATACATTTGTATGGACATACAGAGTCTCCGTGCCCACAAAAAGCCATACACCCAAAAGCACATGAATAGCAACAAATAGGCTCTGTTATTCTGTTTTAATTTAATAACATCCTATCAATAAATAATACAATCACTAATTACAGAATATACATTCCAATCAGATTGATATTCTTTTAACATTTTCTTCTTTTTTTTTCCAGTTCATTGTTTCTTTTCATTTTTTTTAAAATTTTCGTGTGCACTTTTTAGTTGCATCTTTTTTTTTAATGCTGGAACACTGTTGACATACATTTGTAAACACAAAGTGTGGAAAATGTTTATACCTACAATACAGAATACGAAAACAAATATTGTAAAGGGATTAAACACAATAACATGCTTAATACATTTTCATAAACCAACAACAGGTTGGACATACAGAGTATCCGTACCTACAAAGCCATACACCCAAAAGCACCTCATACACGTTAATGAGGAGTTTTGGAAGAGTTTTCAAGATAAAAAGGTCGGTGACTGGTCTAGCGAAGAAGATACATTTAGTAGACTTATGAGAAAAGAGTAGGAATGAGAAAGAACAAAGATAAAAGACAGCGACAATGGAAATTTAAAGCACTACATTTCCAGGGATACTTTTTATACAGAAACTCCCGGCACCCCCAAGGTTGGCCTACATATTAGACCTCGTGGAATAAAGACCATTGTGGAATCACAGGCGCTTGTATCTGGACACGCGAGCGCCTATGCCTGTGACGCGTCTCCCTTTGGTTATCTATAAGGCAATTGGAGACGCGTCACGGGCATAGGCGCTCAAGTGTCCAGATACAAGCGCCTGTGTGTGGAATATAAACCTAGGGTAATATAGACGGCTCCTTCATATGAGAGTATACACCGAGGTATAGACTGTGCCCGCACGCATTCCATAGCACGGACTTTAAAGATTCTGACGCCCATGTCCTTGACGGGTGAGTGCCGGCAACACAAATACACCCCACACTCATTAGCTCCCTTCTCCCCATCCCCGGTGGCCCATTATTGTGCTCAGTGGTCTGGGCGCCAGACCATGCGTCCAAAGGTTCCAAGTGGGCGCCTCAGACGAACTGAGTTAGATCCTTTATCGGCCAGCGCCTTGAGCAGCTCTTGAGCTGGAGGGTGGAGGGGCGGCTGTAGTAGAACCATCACATAAATCAATCAATTAATAATAGACTTGGTGGAACATAGATAGACCTTAGGGAATATAGTTCTAGAGGAACAAAGACCTAAAATGCCTTGAGTGGGCAATGGGGAGGGGGCTAGGGAACATAGAACTAATTTTATGGTGAACTTCGACCTTGGGGAACACCTGGCTGTAAGTCATAATAACGCCGTGAAAACAAGTTTGTGTGTGTGTTTGCGTGTGGGTGTGGGTGTGTGTGTGTGTGCGGGCGCGTGCGTTTATGATGTTGAAGTGTATAATGATGGTGATGTTTAGTTTCCAAATATTGTGGAATATGCATGTAAGGATACAATGTGTCTATAATGTTCATGTAGGCCTACATTCGTGTGAGTCCGTGCATGAGGTATCTTTTAAAATTATTATTACCTTTTAAATACTAGCTTTTTACTGACATGGAGATGAGGTGCTACAGAAGACTTCTGTGCATTTCCTATACCCAACACATCACCAACGTTGAAGTCCGACAGACCATCACACAAGCCATTGGACAACACGATGACCTGCTCACAGTGGTGAAGAAACGGAAACTCCGATGTTATGGCCACGTCACCAGATCATCAGGCCTTGCAAAGATCATTCTGCAAGGCACAGTGCAAGGAGGTAGAAGAAGGGGGAGACCGAAAAAGAGGTGGGAGGACAACATTCGAGAATGGACTGGTTTGACACTGAGCGAAGCCATGAGGGCTGCTGAGGACAGAGAAAGATGGAGTATGCTGGTTAAGCGATCATCTGTGGTGCCCCTACGACCTTCGGGTTATGGGACAGGATAGGATAGGATAGGGTAGGATTTTACTGACAGCAATTGCATGTTAGAATTTTTCTTGTGAGATATTAAAGTTTTCTGAATCTGATTACACTATGTTATGACATATTTTTGTCTTCTTGCCTAAAGATACTGGACTCTTAATCTGTAATAATTATACCTAACACATAATTATGGTGTTCTTTTTCCCGGGCGGAAGTACACTAGTTTTGTGTGGGTCACACCCCCCCTGCCCAACATCAACAACCATACGGGGAATACTCTCCGCCCCAGATCGATATTGATGATTAACTTGTGACTGATAACGTGTTTGTTGTACATAAGTAAACTGATTCTTATTCATCAAAATTCATTTGAAAGCAAAATGGTTAATTACTTCTTCAATAAATGGAGACACGTGAGCAATCTCCAGGCGCCATTGTTTACGTAGCTTGGTTTGTGATTGGTCCATTGAGGACAGACCAGGCCCAACCCAGAATTTAGTGAAAAAGGTGGTATTTTGAATCTTTATGACATAAACCATGGGCTGAAAGTTAATTTTACAAATCTTTAAACACTTTTACTAACAAATATAGGTGAAACAAGAATGCACAATGTTTTCCCTCAGTTGCAAACTAGCCTCTTGCGCGAAACCTTGACCCAATTACCTCGTGTTCATTCTCGGCAAATGGCGGAAGGACCTTGCGGTGTTGCTGTCACGGTCTGTCCCAGACGAAACTGCCGTTTGTAAAACCTTCAGCTTCAATCGCTCTGCGTGGCTTTGGAATTACGACAAGGTATGGCTTGAACCTTTATTCCAGTGATGATTTTGATGCCGACTGTTGTTTTCATTGACGATTTGATTCCGCATGGATAGCGAGCTAGACTTGGCGCGTGCGTAGTTTGTGTGTTGTGTGCGCGGGGTGAGCCAACGAGACGTCAGACAAACTAGCATAAATAATGAGCCGTGTGTTTTGGTCATGTTCTTAGAAGCTGCAATGAAAACCTTTTACTTATCAATGTAAAATGATAGATTAATATGTTTTCTGCATGTTGGAATTAATTTTATTGCTTATCATCCTTCGACAAAGGCTAATTTGTTAGCCGAAGTAGGTGACCTCATTGAACCGGTCTAAAAGCGCGTGCCTCACCGAATCTCGCCCGGTCTCGTAGCTGGCCGCTTCAGGTCATGATCAATGCAAAAACAGCGTGGTTGGCTTGTAACGACCTCTTGTTTTCAATGATCTTCGCAAATTCAGCACAGGCAATCATCCTTTTCAATGAATAACCATTCCTCGATGACTTTAACTCTTTTTGCACAATAAAGAAGCACAAATCGCTAACCTTCAAACTCGTCTGAAGCGAACGTGTGTTATGATGGCATATGTGGCGACCACCAATAATGGAGGCGAAGTGCACGATTGCTTACGGCATATTACGCAATTAAATTATCGGTCAGTTGAGGGCAGCGAGGTAGATGGGGTTGCCAACAAGTGAATGCAGGTTACAACATTTGAGTTTCATGGGTAGTGTAAATGTTGTTTGTGAAGGTTGAGGCCACGGGGACAGTTGAGGTTTAAAAATAGAACTCTTCAAGGTCGAAGTCGTCGTCGTCGTAGGATAGTTACGATGAATCGACAGGTTCGCCGAAACGAGTGCCGACGTTTTTCGGTATACCACCCCAATTTTGGGCAGTGCCAAAATAACATTACATGCGTTTTTCTCTATAAGTAAAATAAGACCTTCAAAGAAGACAATAGTATAGAAGTGAGACTAGTTGATGTAAATAATAGTTAAACCCTTTTGCTGACAAAGTTCTTATTTGAACCGGGCAAATCTGGTTAGCGATTGTAAACATTTACCAACAATTCCAGCTTGTTTAAAAGAAATAGTCATAGCTTGGGTAAAAATATTTCTGATTCGTAATTTTTTATACGATTGGGTGCCACAGTTGGCTTGAGGAAGAACCTGCATCAGCCAGATCCTTGAGCAGTTTTTTAGCTGGAACAAGCCTACCTAGAGTATATACAACTTACAATAAAATAATTAAACGAAAAATTATTTTGAAAAAGATTTTTTTTTTTTCATTTTTGAGTCTAAAAGAGAGATAGTGACAGAGAAACAACCACAACGTCTTTGCAGTAGTTTTTATATATGGGCGCGCCAGATTGCCTCCCATTTCACTAAAGAAATTAGCCAGATTGCCTCCCATTTCACCAAAGAAATTAAAACAGAAAGACTCAAAGAGAAGACTTTTTCAGAATGAATACTAAAGGAATTATTAAATATTTTATATTTAAGATATATACTGAAAGCAATTGTCCTGTCTTCCTCATTTACTCTTTCCTATTCCTGCTCTGTCCTTCACTCTGCTATACTATCTTCTTCTTCGCTAGATCAATGACCTACCTTTTTTCTTGAAAACTCTTCCTGGACAAGACTCCTTGTTTGTGTATGAGGTCTGTTGGATCAGCTTGGGAGTGTTGGACGCTTTCTGCCGGGTGGTCACTAGGGCTTCCTATGATTGTACTATTTAGCACTATAGGCATTTTATATGTATGTGTTTTTTTGATGATTTATAATGATGTTTGTATTCTATTTTGTTTTTGTAACCGGGGTGTTCGCGTAGTTGAGGTCAACCCTCAGCCGTCCCCCGCGTGGGATGTCTTTATTGTAAAGTGACTGGCCGTTGGAGGGCATTCAATTTTCCCACTGGGGTTGTTTCAGCAGATCTTTTATGCGGATCGGGGGTTGTCCGGTCCTGATTTGGCTCGGAAGAGTCCGCTGGACCTAAAGCAACAATAAATCAATCAATCAATCAATCAAACTGAAAGCAATACATCAAATAATTACATAACAGTTGAAACTTGAATCAAGTTTTCACATTTGTTTTTCCATGAACACGCATGAGCGCACATACACTTTTTTAAAAGGCAATTGTGGATCCACTCTGAGATTATGGGAAGGACAGATGAAAAGCAGAAATATCTGCATCTTCGTTCATTTTTTGGGAATTGATAATCCAGGTCTAGTAAACATGCAAGGCAACAAATCAAGGATTTAATAAATTGTGGCCATTTTTAAATATTCCTAAAAAGTAAATTAAATTTAATATCGTCTTAAAGGACACTAAATTGCTGCAGTAAAACAAATCTAACACATTTGGTATAAGTTCATAACTCAATTCAAAACGTGATGATCATGCCATGATGAATCTGGGTGGTTTCGTACTCATTCTTGTTCGTACCCGAGTTGTTTCTAATCCGAACCATAGCCCAGGTAGAAACGGGAATTGGAACAAAACCACCCAATACCAACATGATGGGGTCAAAGTTCCTAACTAACTGCTGAAAAGACATTTGAAAATCCACCAAAGTACATATATTCACTCACCTTTTCTTACCTTTGGGGAAGCGGAAAAACGCTTTTCCTTTGGATGACTTTTTGCTGGAATTCTTGCACTCGAAGGCTGTGCAATGGATTCCTCCTTGTTTACTTATATCGCCTTTCTTCGTTTTCCTCAGTTCCAAATTTGAAATCCACATCTTTGTTTTTCATAATCTTTGAGTTCATCACTGTCCATTTTTGGCACATGGATCAACTGTGCACACATACAGTGTTACACGCAATTTAAAAATGATGATATTAATGGAAAAACAACCCCCTTCACACTGAAGAATCACTACAAGATGGAAAGCCATTCAAATATATTACTAGACACAAATCAAAAGGAACACATGGAATAATAGTCCACTATCTGAACTATCTCGGGGCCAAGCAAAAAAAATTATCAAAATCTGATCAGATAATTTGAAGATACGGCGCAAAACGTGTTAGAAAATACATAATGACCTTGACCTTTGAGGAAGTACAAATACCAATTATTTAACTATTAGCTTAGTAATTAAAAATGTCTTCAAAGTACAAATGTTTGATCAGTTATTCTTGAGATGAGGCAAAGGGGTTGTTTTGAACAACAAATTTAACATCAAATTGGGAGCGACTGACTGACTGACAACTGGACTACTGAAGGATTGCCCTTGATTTGAAGTACCTGTATGCCAACATTCAACAGAATCGCTTAAGCCGTTTTAGAGATACTGAAGGTAAAGGTAAAGGTAGTCCCATAGCCATAGGGGAGCGTGATGTTGGAGATCACACTTATCTTGGGCCAGCGTAATGAGGGTGATGCCCATCTCTCTCCCTCGCTGCTTTACCTTCCCCACCCTTAAGAGAGTAGGTACTCTGTCACAGTTGAGTCAACTGGGGGCGTTGTTATTTTTCGCTTCACGTTTTGCGGTCACCCATCCAAGTGCTAACCGCACAGGACAGTGCTTAACTTGCAAGAGATACTGAACAAAACGTTTTTAGCAACAAAATGATTCCAGTGACTTGACCTTTGCAGTAGAGCAAATATGATGGCAAGGGAGACAGGCCTAGTTAATGTTCCTATGAAGTTTGGTCAAAAACCCTTTGGTGGTTCTTGAGAGATTGCATCCAACAGACCGACATTAGGCTCATTTCGAAATACAAAAAATGTATAACTGTGATAAATAAATATATTATTGTTTTCCTAATCTTAGAAAAGTAACAGTAACATTTCCCTTATTTGCTTTTCATGTTAGGTTGCCATGGAAGTGGGGCAAGGGGGAGGCGAGCTGCCAGGGGAGGCAGGCGATGGGGCAGCAGAGAAAAGTGACTTTGTTGGAGGTCTGAACCTCTTCCCTGGAACTGGAGCGGGTGAAGGAGTGGATAGCGGAGCAAACCAAGGTTGTGCTGGCACTCAGAACCCATCCAGCCAAAGCCTGTCAGGTAGCGGCGATGATGCCGGCGGCAACGATGACGAAGGTGGTGAGGCGGAATATGAAGGCGAGCAGTCCGCCAGGCGTGAAGTCCGCCGACCAATGAACGCCTTCCTCATATTCTGCAAGCGTCACCGCAGCGAGGTCCGGGCCAAATACCCAGACAAGGACAATCGCAGTGTAACCAAGATCTTGGGAGACCTGTGGGCGCACTTGGACCATATGGAGAAGCAGAACTACACAAAACTGGCCAAAGAGGTGATCTTTTTTTACTCTGTTTAGACGTTTAATAGAAATGCTTTAATTTTTTTATAATATTCACCATTTTTGGGTGAAAAGGTAATTTTTTTTTATTTGCCTGTGTATAGAAGGGGTCTCAAACTCAAATTATCCGGGGGCCACAGAATGTAGAGTCTGGGTGAGATTGGGCCGCATCAAGTATTCCACAATGTTAACGACATTATATCCTTACTAAGAAAATACAATTCCTGGTGATATAAAGTAAAAATATTTAGCTAATAAATGCTGTGAAAATAATGAGCTGGTAAACAGACGAAGAAGCATAAAATAAAAATAAAAATATGGTGATTCCCTCTAGCGATTTTAAAACTAAAACGTGTTCAAACAGAAGGCAGGAGCAGACAATATTTATGATTTATTGATGCAAAGGAAAATGCTATTGTATGGAAAATGAATTTAGATTTTTTTTTAAAATCATAGTACAGGCATTTTTGACTAACCTATTTTGAAAGTGACCAATCTGAAAGGCTTGGAATTGTCTTCACTTTTCACTTGTACACATTAGCGGAAATTTTAGTAGGGATCCTTTAACAGTGAGTCAGATTGCTACAGTTTACACAATTACGGTTGTGTTTACCCACAAACTGGCTTTTTAAACTTTTGATAGATTATGATACAACATTTGAAGCATGTTTTCTCAAAACCGCACTTTGGCCAAGTTTTTCTCATAAAATGCTGTAAAATAAAAACTTTTAGTCCATTTTTAAAATTGTTTTTATCATCATAATCAACGTCCAAACATATACAAACATGATAAAAATCCAGTGTTCCCTCCACACGAAAAAAATGAGAGTCCTTGGGACTCCCAGGTATAAAATTGAGTCCTTATGCAAATTTTGAGGGTCCCCAAATCGGTGGATGAACGGGTTTTGGGCCCAGTCAACCAAGTCAGAAGTGACATGATCGTGTATGATAGAATCAAAGAATGGATTCACGAAGATTTCTTCTGTTCAGTGAATGTATTGCTTGGAGGAAGTGTACAATGCGCGCACATGCGATTTTTAAGGACGATAACTCCCGACACAATCTTTAATCGTCTGCAAAGGCAGTCTCAGTTGGGTTCTGATTATGCCGTGAATTAGTTCGCCACTCGTTGGTCGTATTTTTGACTTCAGCGATTCGAAAAAATGTGTGCGTCAACAGGACGCACACATGCAAATTTTTCTGCGTCATTTTTTATATTTTGTGCGTAATTGACGCACTACTGTGCGTAATCGGGAACACTGAAATCAGACTTAGACAAGTCGGTGAGATTCAACTGAAACCGTTGCGGAGGGTCACATTATGGATATGATAATGGGGGAAAGGTGCGGGCTGCATTAACACGAAACTTTGCTGTCAGGTAGCGGGCTACAAAATATCATCTCGCATGCCTCAAATGGCCCGCGAGTTTTGAGATCCCTGGTGTACAGGAACCCAGAACTGAACTGCTTTGTTATTTACCTATGTGGTCATTGATAAAAATGAAATGAAATTGATTGCACTTGTCAGCTCAATGAGCCAAATAGGATTTAACTTATGCTGCCCTTGGCCATTAACTTGCAGCATTGAATGAATGAGGTAAAATTGCTGGGTACTTTTTACTTTTGCAAAGGTCTGGGCCTGTCAAGATGAGAACCAGGGTGTCCCTCAGATCAGACAAGCATTCTGCCACTGAACACTTCAGTCTGGAGTCATTAATAAGTTTATTTAATGTATTAAGGTTTTATTTAATTTTTTATTTGTCTTGATTTTTGAACATCTCAGTACAAGGATAGGTTCATGGAGGCCAACCCAGGCTACACATGGCACAACACACAGAAGATTCCACAACCAGGCAAGATGGCCACGAGAGGACCCACCAATGTTCGACCTCCACGCAGTCTCTCTGCCTCTGACTCTTCAGACGTCATAGCACCATGTAAGTTTTATTTTTTCATAAAGCCTTTTTGCACTGCATACAATACAATGCAATGCAGAACAATACGACTTTGTTTGTCTCACATGGAGCAATTACAACAGTGGCAGCACAAAAGTATTGACAAATTTTACATCGACAAGAAGAAAATGCATTTCGCAACAAACAGAAAAAACAGTAACAATATAGTATAGGTAGATGTAAAGCATGCCAGACTCAGTCAAACGCCTTCTTGAAGTCTACGAACACTTGATATAGATGTTGTTGGTGCTGTAGGTATTTCTCGCAGATTATTTTGAGGTTGAAAATCTGTTCAGTGGTACTTCGCCCTGTCCTGAATCCTGCTTGTTCTTCAGCTATGATTTGTTCAGCTTGGGGTTTCAACCTGTTGAGTATTATTTTCGATAGTGGTCCAGCTAGTGGGCCAGTTCTTTTAATTTTCCGTCCGCAGCTAAGGTCCTGACATTCCAGGTTCCTATGACAATGTTTCTGGTGCGGATCTGGCTAAGTTGTCCATCAGTAGGCTAGCACACTTGTCACCTCCGTCTTGGTGGCCAATGGAAGGCGCAGTCCTTGGTGACTGTTCATCTTGCAGTGTGTCTTGGGCAAGAAAGACCTGGCTGGCAGGGCCCAATCCTCTCCAGATTGTTGGCCACAGCTGATATCCACAAATACAGTGTGGCTCGCCTTGGCCCCGAGCGCATGGTCGTTGAACCTGTAGTAACATGAGGTTCCTTTGTCCTGGCCGGTGACTTCTGTGTAGAAGACTTTCGCCCAGTGTTGCTGTGCTGACATCACCCCTGTTAGTCGCCTTTCTCGACACTTGGGGAAAAGTTGAGTCTATTCTATTCAGTGCACTGTTTGTAGTGAAAATGTTTTAGACCCCAATATATTTAATATGATTGGAAAGATCAAATCAAGACCAACACAAACATTTTTATTTTGAGACAAAAATGTATTATTGTGAAGATTGTAGAAACGGTGTAAATAAAGGGAGGTAACAAGTTAAAAAGTGAAACTGCCAGATTTGCAGTGATTGATACAGTTAGTGCATTAGTTGCTCACAATGTAAAAAATACCAAATACTTAGCTTTCTCAGAATACACTATATTTGTAAAATCTGATCTGAACGCTCATGATTAGTTCAATCATTTAGGAAAGCGAAATATTTCTTCGACGCATTTCGCTCATCATTTTTCACGCTCGTTTAGTTTCCTTGGTTTTAGAACCTTTTTTTCACTTATTTCTTTGAAAAGTCACATGTACAGTAACTCAAAATGATTCTTTGACCCAAGGAAAGCGGTTGCTTTTCTTAGACCGTATTGAAGATGAAGGCAGTAGAAGGTAGCAGGACAAATTCATCAGATAGTATGTGTCCTGGACTTCTTATAATCTGTTTGGCTTTTTTAAAAAATAGTAATCTGTTGATTGCAGAAAGCACAAAGGTTCCTATGCATCTCACCAATGATTTGTTAAAAAGTTTTCACACTGCTGTAGAGGCTTTTTCTGTTCCTAACAAAGTAACATTCAGGCTGGAAAACCAGCATATAAATGAGAATGTCAAAAGACTTAAGTATGCTGTAGTTTAAGGAATGCAAGATTCCAATCATCATCATCATGCACACAGCAAAAAATACAAAGTCTTGGGTGATATATTAGAATTTAAGTCTTACCGAGTTGCTCTTTAATAAAAAGTATTGTTTATTTTCTTTTGAGTGCTATTCAAGTTTATGCGTGAATTTTAATTGCCTCTGTGGCTTATCAGCTGACGTGACATTCTGTCTTCTGGTCAATAATAATAATGATATTTATAAGGCGCTTTTCCTAGTAAGGAAGAGTTCCAATTCATTGTTAAGAAAATACAACCATGAGAAAATTATATTCTTGTCAGAGTTTGTGTTTGAAAGAGTTTGTGTTTGAAAGTTCCTTCAACTATATTGCATATTGAGCTGACTGATACATTAGCCAAGTTATTTGAAAAACGTACACATTTATTCATAATATATTAATAATAATCTTAATATCAAAAACTTAATTTTAATATAAATGAATAAATGTTAAAAAATGTACAAGATGGATTTATGTCCATCCATATCTTGTAGATGTTAAAGGGGATTCACAATGCAAGATTTGAGAATATTTTTCTGTTACTGTGTTAGTGTATACAGTTTTTAGCAGCCCTTATATTAATATCACAGAATAATCTTCATTGGGACATTTGAGTCATTGTCAGCAGCATTTCCTTCCTTGTCAGTCGCTAAAAAATTGTGCTACAATTGACACGCGCTTCAAACTTGACCTTTAAAAAAATCAGATAATATATGAAACACTTTGAGTTTGAAATAGTCATGAATCAGTACAAGCCAAATGATTGTTAGTCATCTGCATGCCATGTCTGAATGACCAAACGGCAGATTTTGTCCAGATTCTTAGGAACATTGGCTGGTTTAGTGACCTGCTTTCTGTGCCATCATATTTGACCTTCCTTAAAGGTCACTGTGGCAAAAATGTTCCTAACATAAGTTTTACTAAATCTGAAAAAATGACTTAACCTATTTTCATGACTAACAATAGTACTTGCAACTGACTTAAAATTTTAATTATTTTTGCAATGACTTCTAAATGTGGTACGGAGGAGGGGCTTGTAGGTACAAACTTGAGGGGTTTTGAACTGCATAATAGGTGACTAAGAGATAACTGCTGCTCAGCCTTTTATATTATTATTATTATGGTTATTATTAAGATTATGATTATTATTTGTACTTTCTCAAAGATCAAGGTTGTGGAGGTCCATAATTTTCTAACACCTTTTGTACTATATCTCAAAAATTGCCTAAATCAGTTTTGATAAATTTTGCAGATAGTACAAAATGTGACTGCTCATTCAATGTTTTCATTTTGCACAGGCCCACGAAAATCAACACTTTTGAAAATGCTGGTTTTCAACAATGCCTGTGTGTGTCTGGAAATACATTTGAATTACTTGCCATCTTGTTTTTCATTGCTGATGCAGCAATTAATTTTTTTTAATAAATCAGTAATAATTATAAACTTCCGTTAGTTTCTTTGCTTCACCTAGCATTTGATTACCTAACTCAAGTTTTGTCAGCAAACAAGCAGGATGTGTGTAAAATTTTGAAGATGTAATGTTAAACCATTAAAATAGGACATTTAATCTTCCTCTTCTTCCTTCAAGTGCTTTCATTTCTTCTTCCTCTGTCACTCTTGGGTAGATGGAAATGAACACAAATGTATCGTTTTGATTTTGAGGATTGCGCATGCACAAACACACATGAATGGACAGATCCATAACACATGGGTGCACACACATACAAACCCCAACACCGCCACTCTCCCCATACAAACCCCAACACCGCCATCTCTCCCCATACTGATACAAACCCCAACACCACCCCCTCTCCCCATACAAACCCCAAACTCCCCCTCTCCCCATACAAACCCCAACACCAACCCCTCTCCCCATACAAACCCCAACACTCCTCCTCTCCCCATACAAACCCCAACACTGCCCCTCTCCCCATACAAACCCCAACACTGCCCCTCTCCCCCTACTCCACACACATGCTCACTCATGCACCAGCTCTTAGATACATAGAATTAAAATTTATATTTTGGGTCACTGGCGAATGCATGTGTTGTACACAGACATAACAAATACACAGTCTTGATCACCAAATATTTATTCCATTTCAGTGTTTGTTGTACCATAATAAACATCTAGCACTTGACCTCTTTATGGCATTGTAGGGTGCTTTTTTTTTTGTTTCCTTCTGTGTAAAGTGTAAGACTGTTTTTGCTTTGCCAAAGAGCAAAAATGCAAGGGCTAGTTGTTTTGGCTTCATTTTAGCAATTCATCAATGTAGAATGAAAATTTTTTTTTTCTTCTTTTTTGGGGTGGGGTGGGGGAAGGGGTGGGGTGGGGGTGGGAACAGTATTTTTATCACCACCTAACCACTACCAAAAAGCTCAAAACCACACCTACCATGGTGCCCCAGAGGTACACCCCTTTAATATTAGGGCATACAACTCACAAGCCCCGTCAAAAGATGGGGAGGCGATCACACATAAGTGTGAACGTTCTCTGGCTTACTGATCGCTTTGTAGGCAAGCTTCATCCAGGGTTCAGGCATCATTCTAGACATAAAAGGGTTCAACCTTACCTGTATATAGTTACCATAGCCCATTGTCTACCACCACCTGCCTTATCACTTATTTGACTTATCACCCCACCCCCTCCCCCCCCCCCTCCATACCTAACTTTTACCCTCCTTACCCGGCATGTTAGACATGTTGGAAATGGGGGCGACGCCTACATGTCCCGCTTAGCCGGTACCCATCCCAGGACCTTTAGAAGGAGGCTGGAACCCCCTGCACCCCTTTCCCGGCATGGGAGACATGCTGGAAGTGTGCTTTTTACTCTACACACGACACAACCAATAACTCTACCTCATTACCTCCACCCACAGGCCTAACCTAAGAAAGGCCTATGACCTCACTGCTGTAATCTCAAGCAGTAATCAAAAACCATCTTCTGCACAAAAGGGATACTTATTACCCCTTGGTTGTCTTAAGCTAAGGTGACTGGTTAGCACCTTTACCACTACCCATCTCACCAACGGAATGGGACTTTGCACGGTCTCTGGTTTGAGACAGCTAATGCTCATAGTTATTTAATATATCTTTTCAAAACCCCTAACTTCAAAATTTCACGCCATCATAACTATTTGATGTTCAACAGTTCAGTGTAAACCATGTATATCTGGACTATGAGGTTTCCCCATTCTACATGTACAAAACTTGGTATCTGAGATATGTGTTGTACTCAGAATCCTGCCCCATTCCCCCTTCCCTCCCTCCTCTTCCTACCCCCTCCCATTCCCATCCTGTAGAGAGATAAGAGGATTTTTTTACACAAGGATTTTTGTACTTTATAGTCAGAGTATAGTTATGACAATTATACAGAAACATTGAAAAAATTCAAGGAATCAAATGGCACAGAAAACTGTTTTCACGCCAAAAATGAGTTACAAAGTTTTCATTCTACACTGCCGAATTGATGGTCATAGAGCAGACATGAGACTTTTCCGTATTTATACGGAATTCCGTTTTTTTGAAGGTCTCAGGGTCATTCTCGAGATTCGTGCAAATCCGTTAAGAAAATATTAGGGTCTATTAGTGATGTGATAGGTTGTTCACGCCACAGGCGCTTGTATCTGGACACGCGAGCGCCTATGGTTCACGCCATTTCGGCAATCATCGGAGCTTTATTCTTTATCGATCTATAAATGGTAAAATCTTCTCTTCACCCTGTTCCTATTTTTTGACAATTATATATATATATATGTCAAACCGTATGCGGACACAAAATCTCTCTTAGTTCCTTTATAACCAACGCGCTATCGAAAACGCAGTTCGTCATTTGGCGCAGTTTTGAACGAGCCGTTTGCAGTTACTTTAAGTTTTCGTAGCCGCCATCTTGTATCCGTTGCACTCAACACAACACATGGTTCTAATTCTGTTTCGACAACAACAACTACAACAACAACAAAACAGCTTAAAATGCATCGTCTAAACGAGAAAGACTCAGTTCTTGCCAAGAAAATCGACAAAGACGCTGGAGTCAAGAACAGCTGGAATTTTTCGTGGTTACAAGAGACGGTACAATTGAAGTGGAGGGAGAAGGAGAAAACGAAGTCAGTTGACGTGAAACTTGGTAACACAATTTCAAAGATCAACGAGCCTGGAAAAGCAGTGTGCTCTCTGTGTGAAGATGTCATAAAATACAAAATATTTTCTGTTTATCCTGAGTATACAGTACGGCATCTCTTGAACAAGAAGCTTTCTCCACGCAGCAAGATTGTGTCATCTGCAAAGTCTGTTGGTATAATGTGGACTCACGTAGAGGGAAAAAATGCGCCACCAGCTACATGGAAGCCCAATCATTTTGTCGTGTGTTTGCCAGGACAGCAAGGGCAGCCTTCAGGTTTAACTGTGGGAAGAACAGTCAAAGTTGGCAGCAAGAGAAAGAACAATAGAGATATCAGGTCTTGAAGAAATCTAAACTTCAGTAACTTGCTGCATTTCCAGCTTTTCCAATAAGTGCCCAAAGTGACAGAATAATCAATGTGTAATCTGTAAAATTAGAAGTTCTTGTCCAACATATTAACACTTTAAGGCACTAGGAGAGGCCAGATTTGTGTCTCAGAATTCAGGAAATGTGTTGGCGGCCGGGCCTCCGCCCCGGACCCCGATGGGGGAGCTTACGGCGCTCCCCCAGACCCCCTAGACCGCAAGGTGCTTCGGCCCTTCTGGCCTCGCAATGCGTGACTCCGAAAAAAAAGTTTCAGTATTTTTCAACTCTCTGTGGTCTCATGTCTGATAGAGGGCCGGTGTGAATGTAGAATGCACAGATGTGTGTGGGCTTGCGTGTGCATGGATACACCGTGTGTTGGAACAGAAGGAAGAGAAAGAGAAGCAGGACCTGCGATAAATGCGTGTGACAAATGTATTTATTGTTCATTTAGTAGTTGTATGCCTATGCCAAAGGAAATTTTCCACTTTTATGTATGCAGTGTGAAAGTTGGACTATAAAGATACAATGTATTGTATTTTAAACAATGATTTGTTTGCTTTAGCTTTTGCCAAGAAGACTGGGGCTAACAAAGCAGCTACCACAACTACCACATCATCAACAACAGCGAGTGAGATGTTGGGAGGTCTGAACATGCTGTTGATGGCCGGTGAAAATTCTCATCCTCAGCAGCAGCTTCCTTTGCCCAACCAGGAACAGACTGCCATTGATTCCTTACTGGAGTTGGCGGCAGGTGGGGCTGCTGCAGCATGCGTTGCTGGGGTAAGAAAAAAATGTTCGAGTTTTTAACATAATAATGTCCCTTCTTGTTTTATTTTTAAAGTTTTCTGTAGAAAGGTAACAGCGAAATTTTTGTGAATAAGAATCCAACCCGCAACCTGAGACTAAACTACAGTTACTCTGCAATAAACCCTTATTACAGGTTGAGATCTATCGGGTGATATTTAAACACCAGTTGTTCTTCTTTCATGCTTTGTCTTTAGTATTTGACCAAAAGTCATTGTTAGTTACAAGAATCAAGGAGAATGCTCAGGGTTCTGGATCCGTACTTGAGGCTTTTTCAGCACACGCACATAAAAACGTGATGACCAATCCTTTTCACAGAAAAACACAAATGCATGTTTCTCTGAAATGTAAAATTAATGAACTTCCACACACCAAACGCTATAACGGTTGAGCTTGGCTGTGATGTAAAAACTTGTGATGTCAGATCAATACGATGTTTGATGTGCTTTTATTTTGCTGCTCGCTTCTCTTTGTTTCTATTCCATCTACCTATTCTGTTGTTTCTGTTCACAATCTGTTCTGTTGTATTGTGTGGTATTCTATTCTATTGTTTCTTTACATTTTCTAACCTATTCTGTTCTGTTTTATTCTATTCTATAGTACAGTAAAACCTCCGTTTCACAACCTTTAAATTGCCATTAAAACGAGGTCTTAAATTGGAGTGGTCTTAAAAAGGAGGTAGGACATTTTCGAAAAAGATATTTAGAAAATTAAGTAAAATAAATACATGTACAAAAAGTACACATACCATTAAGTATAGGGAACATCTACCATCTTTCAGAAATATAGATTAAACTCTGTCTCACAACCAATGCAGTCAATATCTTGTTCCTCATTATTTACAAAATAAAAAATCAATGTTGGTTTGATAGTTGTTTAAAAGTGTATGTAAGTGCTGAGTGCAGGGTTGCCAACCACTACGGAATTTCCGTAGTTTACTCCGGAAATGAATACACGGCTACGGAGCTACGCAAATCGAAAATTTACTATGGAAAGTCAATTTTCGACGATAGTATTACAGTTTTAACGAGTTTTATTGAGCGCCTGTGCCTCCCGTAGCACCTCAAGGTCACGGTCATTCGGTTTACGTGCACGGTGTAATAGATCACGCTCCCAGTGCATGTTAGGAAATTCGACCAATCACCGTGAAATGGTTTTGCAAACGGCCAATCGGTGCACAAAACCTCGACCTTTCTGTGACACTTTCGTTTCCGGGTCACGTTCTACAGCGCGAGAAGAAAAGTTTGTGTGCGGGGTGTATTTTGAATCCATGATGCCAAAAAGAAAGAAAACTAGCGATAAAAGCCCAGAAAAAAAAGAAGAGGACAGCAAATCAAGAGTACAGGAAAGAGTATTCTGAAAAATTTCCGTGCATCACTGCGTCATCGAGATCAAAACACAGCGTGTATTGTACAGCGTGGTTGGCAGATTTTAGCATTCAACATGGCGGCTTCCACGATGGGACGCGACACTTGAATGGCAACCGTCACAAAAGTCGTTGCCCTGATCCAGAAAATTTAGTCCCTGTTCAGTCGGTAGCCACCTTCTTCAAGCCCGATATGGATCTCTCAATAATTCGTGCGGAAACACTCTTTACGACCTTCGTTGCAGACTGTGTATGCATGTCTTCGTTTAAAAAAAATGCGAGGACGTATGGCTACTGAAAATGTCATAAAACTACTGAAATTCAGAATTTTTACTACAGTGGAACCTCTCTACAACGACCTTGAAAATGTTGACAAAAATTGGTCTTTATAGAGAGGGGTCTTTATAGAGAGGGGTCTTTACAGAGAGCATAATGGCCTTTTCTTGAATCAATTTGCCAGTGATAGGAATATTCTTTCTTCTAGCATCCAGAAACCAATCCCAAACTTTCTCATTTACTTCCGAGTATGTTGTCTTCCTCCGTTTTGATCGCGTACGATCGGCATTATCACCACTTTCCCACCTTTTAAGAATGTCATCTTTGTCTCGGATAATTCCTTGAATTTGTGTTTTTCCAACTTTACGACTCTTTGCGATCGCAATGGCAGTCTCTCCTTTTTTGTGTCTGTTTACAACATTAACTCGATCTTCCAGAGATAAAAATTTTCTTTTCTTTGTCGACTCCATCATCCCATCACGCTTTCTTTGCTTCTTCTCAGTGCCGCGCTCGTGATGTGAATAAAGTGAAATGCAAACCCCAAACGAGTAGAATCTAGAATGTGACGTTAAAAGATGACGTCAAACTTATAGAAGATTACCGGCTGGCGTGTCACATATAGGTACCTGTCTGACTGTGCTGAACAAGATCGTAGACAGTTTTTATTGTGCAGTCATGCCGAGAAAGTCGCTATACGGTCTGCAAAGATCGGTCGTTAGACGTTATAGCGAGGGAGTCGCTATACTGATGACAGCAATATAAGGAAATACATCGGTTAAAATAAAATGGGTTGTTGTAGCGGGGGAGTCGTTATAGAGGGGGGTCGTTGTGAGGGGTTCCACTGTACTGAAAACCTTTTTGGGGGTTGGCAACTCTGTGAGTGCATGTTTGGCGTTATAACTATTTATAAGATAACCCATTAATATTGTTGTAATTATTTTTATTCAATCATTGAATAGTTTGTGGTTTTTTTTTTAAAAAAGAAAGCGGTTATTTCTGTTTGTTTACATGTTCTCTTAGTATGTCACTTTGAACACCAGACATGGTGTCGGCAAGATCTGACAGGCCCCTGCTCAGGGCAAATCTGGTCAGCTCCTTAGAGAATTTCAAGCTGTTTTAATGCATCGTCTGCTGTTAAAAGTTGTAAACGAAACTGTTTTCTTCAAGCGCACAAATATAGTATTGCTTTGGAATCTGAATTTTTCAGATGCTAGGTCGTAAAATTTAATTATTTGAAGGTCGCAATTCGCGTTTTAGAGGTAGTCATTTAAGAGAGGTCATTTATATAGTACAAAGCATCTGTGAATTTTCTTCCGGTCGTATGTTAGAGGAGGTCGTTTAAGAGAGGGTCTCAAAACGGAGGTTTTACTGTATTCTATTTTGTTATGACAGATGCCAGAAAGAAGCAGACTACACGAGAGTTCTACTGTATGCAGTCCTCCATTCAAGAAGAGAGCGCGCCACTACAGCTTTAGCGAGTTTGAGACTGTGGAACGATCTCTCCCATCTTCCTCCTTCAATTTCAACCCAATCCCCAACCCAGCCTTGAACACTGCCAAGCCCACAGCCACCATCACCAGCCAGTCAGCTGCAGGAACACAAAACATCAGCCAATCAGTTAGGGCATTGCAGTTCACCACCCAACCAACAAGAATGATGTTTGATGCCAACCAGTCAGCTGGTGTGATTTATGGGAGCCAGTCGGCACAGCTGATACATGTGGCCAACCAATCTGAGGCTGCCTCACAGAAGCTAAAGAGCATGGCCACAGCTAGCATGCAAGAAGCTCAGGCTGCTCAGAATGCAGTACTGGTGGCTCCATCCTCGATGTCCTCCGATCTAGGAATGCCTCCAAAGAAAAAGTTCACCAAGTTGCAAGAAACGCTTCGTTCTGACCCCCATTTTCTTGTGACTGCGTCTTCGCCTGTCATCCTAACACCTGTCTTGCCATTTGCAATGGTGACATCAGTGCCCTCTGGAGCACCTGCTGCAACGATTACATCAGCATGTGCAAACATTGACCACTTGTCTGATCAGAATGACAATGCTATATGGTCGACAGGGAAGAGGGTGCTGGACCACATTGCTGACCACCTGGTGTACAAGACCAATAGTGACAGCAGCAGTGTGGAGCAGACATTGCATAAAATTATCACCTCGGAGGTCAAATTATCGGCATCGTTGTCAACCAAGCCTCCTCCTACCACCCAGATCAGCAAGCTGCTGACTGAAGGCGTCAAACCCCAAAATCTGGTGGAGAGAGTCATTGAAGAAGCCTACAACAAGAACCTAGAGCATATTAAAGTGGAACCCATTTCACTCGCTACAGTTTTAGCACAGAAGTCACCGCCAAGCCTCTCCTTTGGATCAGCTGTCGCCCAAGGCTTCGGTAGCTCTACCAGTGTCACACACCATGCCCCGATCACCAGCAGTATACTTAGCGGCCTCAACCCTGTCAAGCTGCAGCCTACTCCAAAACTGGGAGTTGTCTCGGACCCAAGCAGACATTTGGAGACTATTCCTGAGCATAAGGAAGGTAGGAGAAGCATGTCCTTCACGGAACAAGATCCTGTGCCAATGCATCTTGCCGCATCTAACAAGGTACGTGACTTAGCGGCTGCAGTCAGGGATCCTGCAGGGAACCCACTGCTAGCCTCGAGGGATAGGCTAGCAGTGCACCCTCAGTCTTCAACCCAGCCACCTTCCGCCAACATTGCGTCCACTGGAGCTGCCACTCCTTGGTATTCAAGTCTGCTTCAGTCTGAGAAACAGCAAAACAGACCTATCGTGCAGCCGTCTACACCAGCAACTACCGTTCCACTGCTAGAGACCCAGGGACCTGCTGAAAATGAACCTGCTGCAAAACTGTGCTCCATCAACACTCCACAGGCGGATGAGAACTGTGACTACAGTCACGACGATGACGATAACCACACACTGAGGAAGTCAAGCCGCCGTAACCGCGGACAACGGTACCAGAAGCTGATTCAGGAAGGCATCATCCAGCCATCCAAGGAACGGCTTGCTGCTCATCGACATGAACAGGTCCATGTGCAGCCTGAGCCCGAGCCTGAGCCCATTACGGAACCAACTGTGTAAGATTTTTACTAAAATGTTAGGCTTGAGGAAAGCATTGCTACATTTTATAGACATCCTCCTACATTATTTGGCAAACATAGTTTTACAGAAAATGTAGCAGTATTTCAAGGTAGTGTTAATACTGTTTTCACCGTACCCCGTAACAAGAGTACTGAAGGCCAGAAATGTCAACTGTTCCGCTATTAGTACTAGTGACTTGGGAAAATTTATTCCACAATATTTCTCACAAGTTTGTAAAAAGCTTTCATGAACATTTAAAGCCCCCCCCCCTCCCCCCTCAAAAAAAATAAAAATTTCTTTTTATGGTATCCAGACCGACACTACATTTTTGACCCAACCCTAAACTTTTTATGGGATGGTCTAAGAGAAAAAAAAAAAAATCCAAATAATCGCACCCAAGGTAGAAAAGGTTTTTAATATATACTTTTTGGGGGGCTGACTAACAAAACAATTTGTGATTCTGTGGAAAAAATTAAAAATAATATGAGTGAGAGGACCAGGAAGCAGCAGCAAATAAGTTTGCCAGTTGCACCAGTGAGCTGCATGGTTTAGGTAGCCTGAAGGATTTTTATTCGCATTTGGTAACCCGAGTTCTTTCCGCATCCGCAAGTACACATTTTATGCAAAGAGTTTTTATTCTTGCATTTTTTCTTGAGACACTGTTGCATGGAATGAATTGAAACTAGTTTACCATTTTTTTGGACTGTTGGGAAATAAAACCCTAGAAATAAAACACTATATATACTTAAGACAAATTATCTTAGCTTGAGGGAGGGTTTCAGGTATTACAATGCAAAAACAAAGCGTCTTCATTGCCTCAAAGGAGGAGTTGCTGCACACTGTTAATGGACAAAGTCCTCCCTTGTGAAGTTATTTACACTTTTGTCCACAGTGCATTGATGGAGGAGGCAAGAGAGGAATCTGTGGAGGGGTCCAGATACATTCAAAAGAGATTGCCTTCTGAGTCTGATTCCAACTCCAACCCAGCGACTGCTGAAGAAAAAAGATATGTAACTGGGTAAGTACAGAATAGATCATGTGGATGGATGGGTTAATAAAAAAAGAAGTTTATTTGATTTGTAGGTAAATCTTGGTTGCGTGGATCTGTATTGTGTTTGTAAACATGTGTACAATATCAGTGATAGTTAAATGTGATGCATGCAAATCAGTTTCCACAACAGCTGTTTCCATATTTTATTATGCGCACACAGCTGCATGTTTTTCTCCGGTCTGGTCTGTGAATGGCGCTGTTTATTGATTGAAACATCCTGTTCCGACATATTGGTTGAAGTATGGTGTAATGGTTTTAGTATGAGGGATCACATTGGAGAGGATACTCCACCTCTTCTTCACATGCAGTCCTTTTTAACTCACTCCCTTTTTTTTTTCTACGCTTTTATCTGTTTACTGGCCATGTGTTCATTTAGTTAAAATAAATTCATTAAAAAAATGTATTTCACAAAAGAACATGAAAATGTTTGGAGTTATTGTTGGCATATTAGTACATGTAATGCAAAGTTTGAAAAGTTTCACATGGAAAATACCTGATTCAGATGGGGGTATAAATGACCCTATTTTTTGTCGAAGTAAAGGTCGACATTTTGGTTGGCAAAAATCGTGTAAAGCCAGTGATTACAAAATTAAACTTCGTTGCGTCATTCTACAGCTGAAGAACCGAAAAAAGTACTAATAGTACTATGAAACAGCGGGCAATAGAGCAAATTTGAAAGCTAGAACTTTAGTTTCGTACAAAAATTGATGTCATTGAAGAAAAAAACTAACAAAAAAAACCTCAGAATTGAAAACTGCGTTGCCAGTGGTTTGTAGGGAAGCGATGAGCAGGGCGATGGCCATGGTTTATGGGGAAGCGATGGGCAGGGCGATGGTAGTAGATAGTAGGGAGTGAGTTATGTGCACACAGGGACTGTTGCGACATTGAAACTCTCAATGGAAACCTGTTTACAGTGACGTTTATCCTATAGTCACCAAATTTTAATTTCACTCATAGCTCATCAGTAGTGTTCCAGGTTACACATAAAATGGAGAGAAAAGATCAAATCAGTGACACACATATTTGGTGATACGCAGTTGTTTTGTTTTCTTCATCGAGGGCTATGTGAAGAGAAAACAACTTTGCATTGAAAACTTGCAAAATGATTCTCAAAATGTTTGGACTGTCACCTTGATCTCCATTGCAAGAACTCTGTGAACACTCAGTACTTTGTAAATATAGTGTTTAATTATGATTCCATTTTCTTTACGCTAACTTGGAAGGAAAATAATAGATGGCAGGTCTAAAGCTAGCAACACCTTTTTTGCTTTCTGGTATGGAGAATGCACGTTAAGTCTTGTCATTGACATAGTTCACTTAGCCAGCATGAATATAATGTATAATCTTGATTAATTTCTGTCTTTTCCTAAACTGATTTCCTTTTTGTTGTGATGTTGCATGGGGAGCCTCATCTTTGCTTTGTTTTCATTTTATGCAGTGACTTTGACCTTGAGGCTCAGATAAATGCCTTGCCCTTGACCTCCCTAGACGTTAGCAGGAGACGCCAGGTGCGTAAGCGCAGTGACAGTGAGAGTAAGAAGACAAAGCCTGCAGCGTTGGGCTCTCTAGCAGAGCCTACACCATGTCAGAGTAAGTCATCTTTTTTTGTGGGATTTCTTTCTATCATCTTATAGTAATGTTGTTTTTCTCATTTATTTGTTCTTGTGAGTCATGTTAAAATCAAGATTAGAGTCTCTTGAACCCTTCCATGTAAATATTTTATTTGTAATTTGAAGCGAGCTGTTTGTCTTTGAGAAACTGTCCTAAAGAAGAACAAACCCGACAAACTTTAAAATGTACGCTGTGCTGTTTTCTCTAAAAACACATGCTGGAACGAAACTGTTGATGCATTGACGTTTTAATTGTAATTGCAAAGCTTCTCATTTTGCTGCAACGTTTCTATTATTTTATAATTATATGCAAGAGTCCGGTGGACTCGAATTAAACTTGAGGTCAAGCATATATGCAAACTTTATAAGAAACTAATACCAAAACAGACAAAAATCACTTGTCCAAGATTGCGCATTATTGAAGTCTTAGTCCTTTTAGGTTTTCGTGTATAAATTATGTATGTTCTGTAAGTGTAGCATGTTATCAGAAACAATAAGTTTATAATAAACAGAATAAGAATGTATTGGCAATACAGATGTTACATGTTTGACATTAACGTTTTGCACAAATAGCATCAAGAGAAGAGAAGAAAGCCAGTGAGCCCTCACACCCAACCACAGCAGCAGCAACCAAAGCAACCACCACCACCATCAGCAAAACTGCCACCATCCCCACCGTTGGGATAAAAAGCGGTAAAGTGTCGCCTAATTCTGCTGCGGAAGACGCGCGCATTGGCAGCCAGAAACGAAAGATGAAGAAGAGCTCCATTAGGAAACTGTCTTCTGATGGTGAGTCATTTTACATCTTTTAACTCTGTTTTGGGAAATGCTGCAAACAGCAGTGGATAATAGGTTGCTGCTTTTCTCTTATGTTTCTACTGCTTTCACAATACTTGGTTTTTCTCTCTGTTGTTTTTCTTACACTCACACGCACACACACACGCACACGCATATACACACACATATACACACACACATACATATATGCTTTCATACATTTTTCTGCCTTTCTCAGTTTTTATATCGGCAAGCCATTTTGCACATTTATCACTCACTACTTTTGGTCCTGATTTGGCTCGGAAGAGTCTGCTGGACCTAAAGCAATAATCGTGTAATGTAATGTACTCACTATTTTCAGCGTTGTCTAGCATTAGTTTTAGTCTGGTCATGCATTACTTTCAGCCTTTTCACCTCATGAATTGTGTACATGCTGAATATGTGTTGATACAATTTAAGTTGTGCAATGTTTATTAAGAACAAACTACCCCTAAAATGCTCTTCTTAGTCTTATTATTTGGCTTGGGCAGCCACAAGCAGTATGTTGATTTATTTGTTGCTATAGGTTGTTGTCACGCTTTAACTGTACTGTTTTAGTTTCATCAAATGCCTTTTAGAAAGCCTGATATGGCTTGCCTAATAATTTGGCCTGTTCTAGGGCAGGAGAGCTGAAAATCAGAATTTTGAACTTGCCCCCACTGCCAGTCTAGTGATACAGTGAAGAGCAGAAGTTCTCCAGGATATTGGGGTGTCCTGTTGCTCGGTTGATAGTGTCCTGTTGCTCGGTTGATAGTGGGCTGGTTTGTTAATAGTTATGCTGAAGGTCATGGGTTCAAATTCGTGTGGGGACACATGACTTTAGGTACAAGACTTTTCAGGACAACGAGGGTTTTCTCCAGGTACTCTGGTTTCCTCCCTCCCTTCAATCATGGTATTAGATGCAGTAAATCTAAGCTGTCAAAAATAAAAATTGAATTTCTATTCCGACTTCTTTAATAGCAATCTCTTCAGAATGCCATGCTTTGAGTTTGATTACATAAACATCGCGTGATGGCATCCTGTATTATTATTATTATTTATATTAACTAGCACCGTAACAACGTTTACACATAAATGAAGCTAAAATTTGTTTGTGCATGAGACACTGCATGATTCAGTGAAACTTGAAAAGTGGAGAGATAAGTGAGAAAAAATGATCGAGCTGCAAGTTTTTGTTTGCCATAGTGAATTTCAACCCCCGTGTCATCTACATTCATTGTACCTTTCGCTGTAACCTAAAAAGGGATTAGCCGCGTGAATATATAATTGTCTCCCTTGGCCTGACCCTGTTGTCGAAGTTGGGCAGATAATTAATTTATAGAGGTATGGTGTTGGGTTTTGAAGTGTCATGAACTTTAATTATGGTTTGTTCAAAGTGTTTTCTTTGTCTCAGATGCTGCCACAAGTGGGAAACTTCAGAGCATTGCCGACACTCTGCCCAAGGTTCGTGACGCCACAGTGCGTGCCAGCCAGCCTTCCATTGCTCAGCCACTCGCTGCCAAGACATCAATCGTTTTGGCCAGTCAACCCAATGGTTCAACTCTTCCACCAGGCAGTCAAGCGGCTATCACAACAGGTCAGACTCTGCCATCAGCAACACCCTCGGTCTCTACCGCTTCTTGTCAACTATCAGCAGCAGCAACTACGGCTTTCAGTACCTCCAACAACGCAGCTGTTGCCATACCGGTCACAGCAGCGAATGCTTCATGCATTGAGTTTATGCCAGTAGCGTCTTCTGATTCTAAGATTTTGTCTTCTACCAGCTTCGGATGATACTTTGGCTCGTGCTATGGCTGCTTCCAAAGGAGGTTTGGTTTCTAGTACTACTGTTGCCACAAGTTTTGTTACTTCTTTGCACCCAAGGTTTGACAGTAACTCCCTCACTTGTTCAGAAACTGGTGCTGTTTCAAGCAACTTTCAGATAACCAGTTCTGTTGATACTAGTAATTTTATTATTGGTTCTGACGCTGTTACTGAGCCAAGTAAGCTTACTGCTGTTAGTTTTTTGGATTCCAACAGAAGTGTTCGTAGTGGAAATAACGATGGAAACAAATTTGTCAATGGTGTGTATAGTGGAAAGTCGCATAGTGTGATGGCTGAGGTGGTTACGGACAGTTCCCAATGTATTTGTGACCATGGTGACTCTCTGCTAAGTATCAAAACTGAAATGCACATCAAACAGGAGGAAAACAATGACCCGTTTATCAAACAAGAGACACTCGGTGATAATTGTACGCACGGGCAGGCACTTGCTGACAGGTCAAACGGAATCTTGTTTGAAGGCAGAAAGCCGTGGAGATTTTACCACAGAAATGGAAACTGATAAAGCATTCAAGGCAGAAAAACCGTTGGGAGGTTTATGCGAAGAGACATGTCTGGAAAATATTGCTAAAGAGGAATTGGATAGTTCCCCTTTGTTACCTGTTGTCAGTTGCCCAAAGTTGCTGTCAGAAACTTGCTACAGTTCTGATCGTAAACCATCCAGGAAGGAGCTGGAGGCAGCAGATACCTGGCCGATGAATGTGAAAAGCCAGGTGCAAGATAGTGACATCAGTAAAGAGAGTAATATTGTAAAATCTGAGTTCGGACCAACAGCTACAAGAAAGAGAAACCTGGCAAGTGATGTGTTTGATACCGATGTCAGTAAAAAGATCAAAGTAATTTCTGACAGAATTGTAGCAGTTTCTACTACCCCTGTCAGCACAGTGACTTCAGAAACACCCAACTCACGCATTTTTATCACTGTCACCACGACAGGTTATGATATCATTTCAGTCATTCGTCCAGCTGAGTCTGCAGGTGAAACTATTGTCTCTAAAGCGGTTTCTTCTGTGTCGGAAACCAAGTGTTCCATTGCCTTAGCTCCACAACTGGCAGCTTCCGCTTGCCAGAAGGTCTGCCCAGAAACGGTGATTGCGATGCAGGATTCCACAAAGATGAGTGAAGTTGGAGAAGATTGTGTGAAGAAAGGAGTGTGTGTGCTGAAGTCGGGAGAAACCAAGCAAGGGTGCACCTTTGAACGTGACACACATTGCCAAGAGGAAACGATGGGTGTGGGAAAGTTGGAGCGAGTGAGCATGAAAGTGGAGTGTGTACCGGTGAAGCAAAGAGATGATTATGAGGAAGAAGAGGATATGGAGGGGGTGGTAGAAATGGAGGAAGGCGTTCTGAGAGGAATACCTGGGTCGCCTATGGCGGCCGTTCAGTCGTAGTTGTTATTAAAGCTAGAGGCAGTGGTAAAACCATGACTAGTTTTAAAAATGGTTTTCACTACAACTTGACCAAAGTGTGGTAGAATGACAAAATTTTAACTTATGTGAAGTATGTTTGGTGTGGGGAAAGGAGGTAAAATTTGCACTTAAACTGCTTAGATCACAGATACATTTCAGGATTCCTTTAACTGGTGTCTGTAATGTTTGCAAATGAATGTCATCATGTTTGCAAATGAATGTCATCATGATACATCAAGCCAGACAGTTTCGAGTCTCTGCTTTTTTTGCTTTTGTGTGTGTACGTGCACAGTGACAGTTGAATGCAAAGAAGACGACCACTTGTCCTCCTTATGCAATCTGCAGCAATCACTTGTGTGCACATACAGATCACCAGATCAATAAGAAAAGAGAAGAAAATAACACACCACACGTTCTCTTTGCTAGTTCAACGATAAAACGATTTCACCATGTTGTACTCCCATTCTGCGTTGGCTTCTAAAACATGTCATTGTTTCTGCACTGTCTCTAGCGGAATTGATGAGCTTCATTTCAAAGGCAGTCATTGCCTTAGCCTGAAGGTTTGCAGGCCATACTGGGCCAGCTAAATCTTGGTTTTGATTCATTGTAGAGCCTGGCTTGTTGCAAAAAACAAAGAACAACAAAAACTGCAGTATGCATATATTATGTAAGGAACATCTTGTATAATTGCCGTAATAAATCCTAGTTTATTTTTGTGTGTTTTTTTCCCTTTCGAAAAGTACAATACTTGTGTAATCAATTCAGAAAATTGCGTAAAATATTTATGTACAATAAAGAAACTACATTGTGCAGGTAACATTTTATACAGACTGCATGCATGTAGCATCTTATTCAGCATAATAAAATCAAATTTTTTTTTTAGTTGTTTTTTTTCTTCTGATGTAACTACATTATTTGTCATAAATTGCATGAAACATTTGTTACGTAAGTGGGCCACTCGGGCGGCTTGAGTTAGATCCTGTATCGGCCAGCACCACGAGCCGCTCTTCAGCTGGAAAAGCACTGTACAAGAACAGTTAAATAAATAAAATTAAGATAAGTATACAATACTTGTCCCATGTAAACTGTTTCATGCATTTACCAGCCAGGTCAGTGATTCAGTTTGTGTAAGTCATGATTTTTGCAGCAGCTGCATGGCGACGGACTTGTATTTTGCTTTGTGTTTGAGCGGATAATCTACTATCACATTGATTACTTATTCAGCTATTTAACGTGAGTGTGCAGTGCATCGACACCTTTGTTGTATGAGTTTATTGTAATGTAAATTTGTAACTATATATTTTTGTTTGCTTCTGCAAGTGACACCCTCATTTGCTTTTAGTTTTACATGATAAGAGTGTGCTTACTGCAGTTCATGTTTTTGCAACAAGCCACCTACTTCAGTACTTGAGGTGTTTGGCTGTATCATGTGTATGCCAACCCAAGTATTACAGTTTTGAGGCCCATGACAAGTAGAGCACACTGGTGCGTTAATGATGCATTTGTTTCCATCGATGCTCTGTTCAGTGATTCAGTTGGGAAACATGATTATTCATTATTGATTTTTTTGGTTCTTACTTCGGAACATCAAATGTTCTGATTCTTATCCGGAAAAAAGCGAGACCTATTTTTCCTTTTTTTTTCACTACAGTAGTCCATCATTCTGCTATGCTTGAAGCTAAGGTGTAGATCACTGCATTAATGTAACGATTTATTAGGTAAAGAAATATAATTTTATAAAACATCGTAGAGAATATCATCAATGAATTTTTAAAAAATTCTTTTTTTTAAATTAAAAGCAACTTTAAAAATTCTACTTGCTTTCAAATGGAAGTACATAATTTGTGAAAAATGTACCTGCTTTTCTTTTTGAGGGAAAGAACATAGAGAAAAGAACTGAAGCCCAAGGTCAATAATGTTTAATATTTATGATAAGTACAACTTCAAAATTCTACTTTTGAAATATTAAAAATAATAATATTTTCTGTATCGCTGAAGCCAAGTCTTTCTGTATTACTTTTGATGGTATTCTATAAAAAAAATTAGCTCAATCTATTTTAATCTTGTTTTTTTACAGTTACCCAAAAATTGGCTGTAAAACGGAAAGCACACTCTTGGTGGTAAAAATTATATAATGGTAATTCTAATCTAAAGTTGGTATAATTTCTTCAGAGGTGCCTACCGTACGCGCTGGCGCGTATTTTTACGAATTTTCAACATAAAATACGACAATACGAGCAATTTTTTAAAAATACGCATTTTCGTGGTGTACCAAAAAAGTTTTTTTTTTCGCACTGATTTTATAATTATATGTTCCGATCTGCTACTTTCTTTACTTGCTGACCCTAGAGCGCATGCGCAAAAGTGAAATCTCGTGCGTGAGAGGTAGTGCGAGACTTTGTATCCGCCATTGTGCTAGACATGGTGTCGCGAAAGCGTTTACACGAGAGTGACGATGAGAGCGAGTCTGAAGAAAAGCGGAGTAAGGTTGCAAGTAAGCAAAAAGCGCGACAACATTTCTTACGCGAATACCGTCAACGTTTTTGAGGAATAATCGAATCTTTGAAAGGAGTTCATTATGCTCACTGCAACAAAGAGTTCAGCATTGCTCTGCATACCATAAGACATTCAGCGACACTTAGATTAGGTATTACGGAGGAATATTTAATTTTGGTTCAGGATGTTTGTTTGTTGTTTTTTTTTGGTTGTTTTTATTATATGGTACAAACCTTTAGAAGATTAAAAAATTTAAATTGTTAAAATCGGTCAATAATTAGGCACTCATTTAACTGTTCAAAGTGGGTAACCCTCACATAAAAATAAAACGCGTTTTCCCCAAAAATGGCTCAAGTGTCTAACAATTAACATTAATGCAAAGTGGATAAAAAGGCACTGTATTTACACAACACAATGCAGAACACTCTAGTATGCTCAGAAAACAAAAAGTGTTGCCAGTTTCAGCAGAATATATGAAAATAATGATGCATTTATATATATTCATAATTCATATTAATTAATTGTTGGACAATTTGAAGATCTTTTGGGGGGGGGTTATGGAGTAAAATACAGCATAAACAATAATATTAGTGTGCATTTGTGACCATAACTTGTTGAGTTCTATATTATTTTGTTTCATGAGGATTAAAATGGTGAGCTGGAATTAGTATGAATTGATGTTTTGTGAATGTGGCAGTTTTCATGACAATAATTCTTTGATCAAATGTTGCGAGTTGCGCGAAATCTGGCATTACACAAAATACACATTTTTCATGCAGCCAGTACACAAATGGTCAGACTAGGGGTAGGCACCTCTGTTTCTTTGTATATAGTGTATTGTGCACCTTAGTCTATAATTTAATGATAGATAGCTTTTCCTGTAAAGAGTTAGGAATTCCACTTTATAGTAGAATAGATGTGCATGTAGGAGAGATTTATTACTTGTAGGGATATTATAATACAAACTTGTTAATAGCAAGATTCCGGTATATAAAATAAAATTAAATGGACGAGCAATATATTTGCTAACATTTACACGTCCAAAGTGATACTTCAATAATGGTATCCTAATTGTTATACTTCTACCAGATGAAGTGTAAATATTGTAAATAGCCTGTAAATACCTTAATATAATTAATGAATTTCAGGACTGTGCACTATTTTTCAGGACTGTGCACTATTTGGCATATATTTCTAGCATTATTTTTTTTTGCAACATGATTCAGTGCTTCAGTTGTCACACAAATGTTCATTCATTTTTGTTGATTGGCACAAATTATGCTGGAAAGATTGCTTGCTCGTAATAATAATATATTCAATTAATAGAATTGTTGCTGTAATATTATTAAATCAGTCTTTTAAGTTTTGAGTGGTGCTATCAGAAAAAAACACCAGCTAAAATATTATATGCAGGCTAAACATGCAGATGGATTCTTAGTAATTTGCAATAAATTGTAATTTGATGCAGATTAATGCGCATAATGATGGTACTTTCAGAATACATTTATTTTTCCCTTGTTGTTGTAGGATTGTGTTCTCTCTACCAAATTCCCCACACCATTTCCTTGCTGCTGTATATTCAGTAATGTAACTACAATCAGGTTTGTATGGTGTTGGGTTCCTGTTATTCCCCTACTCCCAACTCACTGCCTAAGTTGGCCGTTATATCAAGATTTTAACATTTACCTTTTTGACTTGCATGCATAGCAATGCGAGTCTAGTCTATGTACTCACCCACCACCCCAAAATTCTGATTTTTGCAAATCTGTGCGAAATGAGTCCTAATGTCCAAAATGACATGAGAAAAAAATGGGTCAGTCCGTTCGTCTCATGCAAAATTTGCAAGTGACTTAATGTTTCAGAACCTATTTCAACTATCGCAACCAAACTTGGTAAGATGGTATATATCCACAAGACCTCATAAATGATCAATGAATGAAAGACTTCAAGGTCAAGGTCTCAGGGTCAACAAATGTTAGTCAAAACATGACAATTTTTTTTTCTAAATTTAACTTTTTATCCCAATTTATTAATATTGAATTTATGATTCTTTGATGCATGATAGATATCAATGAGACACACATACTGTGCAAATTTGGTCAACCTCGTTCCAAGGTCAAGGTCACTGGAACTGTTTAAAGTCTGTATAGGTCCTTTGAAGTGACCTTGACCCTAAACTATCAGAGATCAAATTTGTTGTATTCATAGATGATAAATTGATCTTTCATATATGTTCCATTTTCACATTGATCTTGAAGGTCAAGGTTATTTTAGGCCTTGCCAAAATTGTTCATCGAACAGTGGAATGGCTATTTAAACCATTGTATAACCCAAATAAAACTGGGTTATTTGATCATACATGAGCATCTGAGCTAACATGAAGGTCAAAGTCATTCCAAGATCAAGGTCTCTGAAGTTCAAGGTCACTAGGGTTTTTGGTGTGCGCGTGCGCCTAATATAACTTTTGCTGTAGTTTATTTGATTGTACACGAGTGTATTTGGAGCTGGAAGTCAAGGTCAAGAACATCGAAAATTTCAAAGTCTTTATTACTTAATTTAGTTATTAATATTACTGTTTCATTTTTCTGGGCACATGACTAATTTTCATGTTAATTATTGCAAGTTCCATAAGGAGCATGTGAGTCATATGAGCTTTGTCCAAGTAGTTGAAAATAATTGTAATCTTTCGATTATTAATTATAAAAATGGTGTAATCATTGTAACCAGTGTTTTCTCTTCCTTTATCAAAGTTTGTATGCTTTTACTACGTTATAAAATTTGCTTAAAACGTTAGGCTAGGCAATGCAAAGCAAGCAATTTTGCCATTACCAACTTTAAACTTTGTTTGAATTTAATTTTGTTAATTTATTTTTATTATTTTGTATTTTATTTATATTTTATTTATTTTTATTTTGGGGGGAGGGAGGTCAGCTTATTTCTTATAAGCATAAACATCATGCCTTTGGTTGTTTAGCTGAATAGATGTAAGTATGGCATTGGGATGGAGAGGGGGAATTTTAGGGGGAAGGAGGTGGGGGGGTGGGGGTGGGAATTGTGTAACATATGATCAAGATGATTTTGATGATAATAGTTGAGGATTCATTGATTGTAATGATGATCATGACTGATGAAGTAGTTTAATAACGATGGTGATAATGAAATAGTAGTGGATTAATGATCAGTCAAAGAAGAGTCTGACTTGAAGTTTTCTTGCATCATCTGTCTGTCAGCATTGTTTTCATCACCATTGTCAGTATTGATGTGATAGCACTGGAAGTCAGCATTTTGAGCTACTATGATGAAAGTTGAGTGAACGAAGGAATGAAAATGTATGAAACGCATTAATTATGTAACATTTCCACACACAAATAAGCAAGTTCACAGCATTCATTTAATTAAACTGAGTTAGTGTGTTTGAAAATTGTTTGAGTAGCAAATCATTGCAGGCTTTCAGCAACATGGATATGTGCTGACCGTTTGTGCCATCAACAAAAAAAAATAAAAAATTGAGTAGCCAACAAGCTGTTGAGCAAAAAAAGATGTGTTTGGATAGAATTTGTACAGTATCATTTGCCAGGTGAACCTGTACAGTATAACTTTCTTTGGCGATTGAGAGCAATGTGGTGTTGATGGAGAATAGTGTTGTGTAGAATGATTGTTACTGACACTTGACATTGTGGATTACAAAAGGATACTTGGTGCCCTAACAAAGCTTTCTCTTCAAACATTGACAATACCCTATTTTGATGATTTAGGTTATGGTGAAAGCTCTTTAGGGTACCAAGTTGCCTGTTTCTTTTTATCCTAGTGGTCTTGGTCTGATTGCTGTATTGATCTTGAAAATGTATGACGGTTTTGGTGAAAATACAAAGCGCCTTTGGATTTGTTGGTCATGGTATGTACAGGGTTTGGCTCAAACACTATGTTGAAGTGCTTTTGATACTTAAAACCATGAGTTGTTCAAATGATAAATGCATTTGATACTTATATGTGAATATGAACGGAAGCGGGGAACGTAGATCGATTGAAGTGACTTGGCCATATACAACATTAGATAGAGTATGCTTTGTTCAGTAGTTATTATTCGGACGAAATGGTGCACCATTGAATATTTTATTTTGTTGCAGTCGAATGTGAAGTTTTGTGAGTTGTGTGCTACAATGAATGTCCCTGTGAAGAAAGCATTATTCTGTAAATATATTTGTTCTGGAGTATTCTTGCTCTTTATTGAACTGGGGCGATCATTGTATGAGAGTGACAAGAGTTTTATCTTCAAGTTGCACACAGTTAGGAGAATCTTTCTGTGGAAAAGCATTGTTCTGTGCAAGGGTTTTCCTCCTAAAAATGTAATTGGAAATCAATTTTCATCCTGAAATTGTTAAAATTATTGTCCCCCCGCCACTCCAGAGTGCCTCCTAACCTACTTTTACCTCTTATCTTGAATTCTGTCCGTTTAGCCCAGTACAGTTCGTTAATGAAGAAAGTGAACTTGTATTGTCGGTTGATGGTTGTTTTATTAACGTCTCCTTCGAAATGATAAGACGTTTTGTATTGTTTTAAAGCTGTGAATTCATGCTGTTTTTGAGCATCTTTAACGCTTCAAAGAAAACTTTTGTAGCAAAATGATTGTGTGCGTTTGTAATGTTGAATTGTTGTTATTCCTGACTAGGCCCTAGGGAGACGGAACTTTTGTGTAACATGCAGGCAGGTAGTTGTCTCACTTAAAGAAATGGGACTGGAGTTTATTGATGGCATAGATCTTGTTAGATGCTACCACCAGGGAACAGATCTTTCTCCCCTTCTCTTTCAGTTCTTACTAACCCTCCACGACTTCCCCTACCTCCCCCTCCCTCCCCCACCAACTCAATTCCTTTGTGAGCACCGCTGTTCAGTGCCTCCGCGTTTTGCATGTTGCAGGCAATTTATAGCTTGCTGGCACCTCCTTTCAGAGAAAGGAAGCATCAGCGAAGCTATCTATAGCTAGCCTGGCTGACCAGCCCTCAAAAATCTGAAAAACTTAAGCTTCGGTAGAGCCGCTGTGCCCTTCTCCTCCCCCCTTCCCCCACTTTTCCCCTCCCCTCCCCAAGTTGGGATGCCAGGGTTTTCTGTATAAATAATATCCCCACTTTGTATAAATTTTAGAGTTTTCTCATTCCTAAGCTGTTCTATCAATCTATTATCTTTTTATCTTCTGTGATAGACCAGTCACCTATCTTTTTTCTTCAAAACTCTCCCAAAAATCGTCTGTGTATATGGGGTCCGTTAGTCAGCTTGGGGCTATTGGACGCTTTCTGCCAAATGGTCACTAGGGCTTTCTATGGTATTATTTAGCAATTGAAGTCATTTTATATGTATGTGTTTGGTTTAAAAAATGTTTATATTCTATTTTGTTTTTGTAAACGGGAGTTCGATAAATTAGGCATCCCATGCTGGGGACGATGAGGCTGTATTCTTTGTTGTAAAGTGACCGGCTGGTGGAGTGTCTCCAGTGTTACCATTAGGGTTGTTTCAGCAGATCTTTTATACGGATCGGGTGCGAGTCCTTTTTCAACCAAGTTGTGGTCCTAATTCGGCTCTTTGCAGTTCGCTGGATCCTATAAACAATTACTAACTAACCAGCTCGGAGTGCCTTCAGTGTTACCACTAGGGTCGTTTCAGCAGATCTTTTATGTGGATCAGGAAAGAGTCCTCTTTGAACCAAGTTGTGGTCCTGATTCGGCTCTTTGCAGTCCACTGGCTCCTGCTAAGCAATGAATAATTAACCCCACCTCTTATCCCCAAACCCTTTCTTCCCCTTCCCTTGTTTTTCCCTCCTCCCCCGTTTGCCTATTGTTTATTATCATAAGACTCATGCACTCTCAGTTGAAATTATTAACCTCCAGCTTAATTGAAAGTGTAAACTTTTGTTATAGGTATCTGAGGTGGTTATGTTTTGTGGTGTATTTTCTTTCTACATTTGCACTTGACTTGGTCTTCTTCCTTTTAAATTTTTCTCTATCGTTTGAACGGGGTTTTTCTTTCTCTTTGTGTAACCATGTTTTACCCTCCCATCTGTTTTATTTCTTTAGTTTTTATTTCTTTATCAGTTTATGTAAAAGAAGCCAAGACAAACTTGCTGTGTAATCTGGATAGTCACATTTCTTGTGTCCTGTAAAGTGTGAGTGGTAAGAATTGTGTAAATTGATTGATAGGGATTGGACTAGAGCTAACCAATATCCTTCAGTGACCATGACTACAATTTCCCAATTTTTATTCGTACAGATGCTGCTGAAGTCATTGAAAAGCGTTGATCGAAAGTAAATATTCAGCATGTCTTCAGACTGTTTCTAATACACAATTTTCAAGATTCTTTACTTAGGATAGATCTTATATAGATAGTCATTATTAAGATTTAGGAGAGAGAGAGAGGTGGGGGCTTGTGACTTGTTTTAATGGAATTGGTTGTAGTTGGAGGGGTGACATATAGAAAGAAGGAAAAAGGGGCGCTTGCAAGCTAGACATAAAGGAGGCGGACAGTTCAAATAGCGGACCGGAGAGGGAGTTGGAAGTGTTTTTCAAGGTAGAATGGAGGCTTGAAATGTTACCTTTATTAGCCCAAAAGGTAGATAGATCAAAGACCGATGAAGGTGGGACTAGGAATAAGGAATTACGGGTGGGGTTGTAATATTTAGTGGAAATCAAAATTGAAGAGCTTGAACTTCTTAAAAACTTGTTTTAGACGAAACTACTTTAAATGAAATAAGATCAGGGTATGTAGTATGTAGGGGAAATTTAGGGTGGGAGGTGGGCCTAGTCATTAGTGGCATGTTCATTTTAGTACATTGAATGAAATCCAGACATTAAACAATTCTAATAATAATACTTTGAGGGACGCTTTATTTTTTCTTAATTTGACATTAGGCAAATTTTGTTATAGCATGTTTTATACCTAAAGATGGAGTATTATATAAGAACAATTTTAATAATAATAATCCTTTGACAGACATCTACGTTTAAAACTGACAACGGCATATAATCAGATTACAAGTTGATATTTGTGTCATACTTCTGTAAGTTCCGCTTGCTCAGTTTGCTTTAGATTTTTTTTTTTTTTTTAAGTGTGATAATTTTTTTAATTTTAAATAATTCACTGATTGATGCCAATAGTGGATTTGGGTGTGTTTTTCATTGCCATTACCAATGTGTGCTTTCTGAAACAGAAATGATTTTTAACTGAAAAATGGCTGAAATAAGTTTTGACAGATTTTGCTTGTTTTTGAAATGGGTGATATGATTCACAAACATTATGCAACTCGTGTTAAAGACTATTTTATTTGAAGTTTTTTTTTTCATTCAAATCGAACCCTTATTAAATATTATACAGTTACTTCGGTGATTATTCATGTTGAATCCAGCAAGAGTGAATCTTCCTCCCAAGGTGAACACATGTAACGGTTATATTCAAAGTTTTAATCATGCAATAAACGTGTAAAGTTTTATTCCATAAAGTCGGCAATAAGCTTTGTATATTTCTAGCACTAGGTATTTTCCACATTCTCTCCCCTCCTCAGAAATTTTGCTTGTTGCTGTATAATAAAAATCAGTACTTGAAGACAGGAAAACAAAAGTGTTATTTCTTTATGGAAAGTATTTATCTTGTTTCTTGCTTTCTCTTTTCTTTCTAATGTTATTTTCTCCATGTATGTATCAAAGCTGAAAAATAGTCGACCAAATTAAACAAAAAAATGGAGCTTGTACAAATATTACAAAAATATACCATAGAAACGAATAAGCATTAATAAACTTTATAAAATATGCAATAGAACGAGGTAAATAAAAAAATATTTAGTGTGCGTCCCAATATTGTATTCCTAAAGTCTTTCCATAAAAATTGTTATAATACTAAACCATATGCAGACCTGGGAACTTGAACGATTTGACCATATCTTGTACATTTGATTTTACAAAATATTATCAGTATGAGTGTGTAAAAAAAAACCGATGTAAATATTTATAGAATTTTCTTTACAAGTTCAGTTCGAAGCCGATCCAGTATTATGCAACTTACGTGGGAAGTCACATGATGAGTAATCTAGGTTAATTATATCCAATGATAAAAATGATAGTACCGCCATTCTAAATCTCATAAGAAGCGACTAGATGAGACTGGCAGAGGTTATCAAAACAGCGTGAAAATCACTGCCATTTGAATTGTTCATCATGCCAAAGGCAAAAAAAGCGGTGATTCACTTAAACCAGAGGGCCAAGGCGAAGAAGAAATGTGTTTGGGCACAGGAATTTCTACCAAAGTTGGTTTCCCAACCAGACATTGCGTCAAATGCTGGAAAAATGTATACCCACTGCAAATACTGTCAAGTCGACTTTTCCATCACCCACTCTAGCAAATTCCACTGCGGTGCAAAGACTCACAACGACCCTGAAATGACAAAGAAAGCCGCAGCTGGCACAGGAAGCATCACAAAGTTTATACCATCCGAAAAAGTGTTACGAGAGGAGCAGGCAGCCGTTTGTGCCAACATTACATTACATTACATGCTTATTGCTTTAGGTCCAGCGGATTCTTCCGAGCCTAATCAGGACCAGTATAGCCGAATCAGGACCACAAAATCAAGACCACAACTTCGCTGAAAGAGGACTCTCCCCTGATCTGCATAAAAGATCTGCCGGAACAACCCTAGTGGTAACACTGAAGGCACTCCACCAGCCGGTCACTTTACAATAAAGACATCCCACGCAGGGGATGCTGTGGCTATACCAGGGTTCATACAGATTTGTGAACGCAAAATTCCAGGACATTTCAAGGGCCTTTTTGTGAAAATTCCTGAGGCGTGAAATACATAAGTCACGATATTTACAAATTTAATCTTCGCACTGATTAAAACTTTAACTTAGAAATACGAATTTTCTCGAATGCAAAGTGACTTCCGGTGCTACACATTAACTATCACAACTTCCTGCGGTGATTATGTCCCTTTATGAGCAGACGCCGTTTTCATCACGGTACAAGCTTCTACTTTACGGCCTTTCATAATACAAATTCTGTCTAAAGTTCCATTTTTATTGTCTTAACTTCATTTTCATTTCTACTTTTAGCCTAGGCTTGATCTTCAAGGGGTTTTCAAGGGATTGATTAAATTTCAAGGGTTTTCAAGGTCTTGAAAAGGCATCTCAGAATTCAAGGGTTTTCAAGGGCGCTTATGAACCCTGTATACTCAATTTATCGAACCCCCGTTTACAAAAACAAAATAGAATATAAACATCATTATAAAATATCAACAAAACACATACATATAAAATGCCTACATTGCCAAATAATATCATAGGAAGCCCCAGTGACCACCCGGCAGAAAGCATTTAATATTTCCAAGCTGATCCAACAGACCTCACTCACAAATGAGGAGTTTTGTTCCCAAAGAGTTTTCAAGAAAAAAGGTAGGTGACTGGTCTAGCGAAGAAGATAGTATAGTAGATAGATAGAACTGAGTAGGAACGAGAAAAAACAAAGGAGAAAGACAGCGACAGTGGGAATTTAAAGCACTAAATTTCCAGAACGTGGGGATACTATTTATACTGAAACCCCCAACACCCCCCCACGGTGACCCGTTCGCGCAAAAGCCATGTTTTTCAATGTGATTGTAAAGATGAACTTACTCCTCAGCACAGCAGATGTGATTCCACGGACCATAAAAAGTGCCTTTCCAGACTCTACCATTGCCCAGAAATACAAATGTTGCCGAAAAAAAGACTACAGCGATCATAAACCAGTTGTTAATGACAGCAAGTCTTCGTTGAAAGACGGGATATTAGCTGGTCCATTTTGTGTTTCCGCTGATGATTCTAACAATCAACAAGATAAACAATACCTCGTTGTAATAACCACTATTGGTGATTGAGAGGTCAGCATTAATCTGCTATCTGTTCTTACATTGGATGTGCAGGTTGCATCAACAGGTAAGTGCAATCTCTCTCTCTCTCTCTCTCTATTTCTTTCACACCTCTCTCTCCATTTATCTTTTCCCCCTTTCTCTCCATCTCTTCTGCCCGCCCCCCTCCCCCCATCACCATTTATCTCCCCTCTCTCTCTCTCCAATTTTTCTTTTCCCCCTCTCTCCCTCCTTTTCTATCCTTCCCCTCTCTCCATCTCTGTCTATTTTAAAAAACACATTGCACATCTCGTAATTATTCTTATAATTATTCCATGGGAGAACACTTTCAACCTGATAGAAAAGAAAGTACTTTTTTTGCAGAAACCCCTTGGGTTGGACACCCTCGTCGTCCTGCTTGTCCAGAAGTTCCTTTGCAGAACTGCTTAGGATTACGATGCAACAATGCACCTGTAGTGACTGAACATATGAATGGTGTGTACGGACACATGAAAATAAAGCACCCCAGGTCTATCTGTCCGGGTTCCATACCATCTATAACATCATGCAGCTTAAAAAGCTGCTTCTGAACTTCCAATCAAGTTGGATGAAATGGTTGTTGATGTGTACTATTATTTTGAACATTCGTCCCAGCGGCTTGAAGATGAAGTAAGAAACCAAAAAGTGTTGAAAATGTTTAGGGAGAGTACTTGAAAACTGGAATGCCCTCTATGAATTCTTCAAACAGGAAACAAAAACACCATCGAATGCACAGTTCAGACAGGACCGACTGAAAACAGAAACAATGTTTTCAGTCGATCCTGTCAACATTGTTTCTGTGGCACACCAACAAGCTCTATAACCTCTTCCAACACCATGCTCTGCACCCCTTCCACAAACCAACAGCTGCAATTTGAAAGTCCACATCCTGCAAAGGTCTCTTCGCACACAGATGAGAGACCTTCAGGGGAGGAAATTGTATGCCTAAAGGTGTATATGTGCCCAAGCCATTATCAGTTTACTCCCATTCTAACACCTCAGTACGCCAAAATAAAAAATCAGTAAAAAAATATTTAAAAGGTTTACAATTCTCATAAACCATGTCTTTCAATAGGGCATCAAGCAGGTCAAATGTTCAGCGTGGGTTAAACTTTGAAGATTCTGGTTGTCGCAACAAATGGAATTGGGATTGGGTCTATCAAGACTTGGTGGAAACTAATGATGGTTGAAAAGAATCAAAAGTAATTAGGAAAGTTCGGTTCGGCGAATGGATTCGAAAGTTGTCGACCTCTGCTTTTGCCTTCTGCAAGCTGTGTTGAGCAGAGATTAAATACGCAAATGGCGGATTTGGTGCCTTGCAAAAGCATGCCGACACCAACGGACACTGTAAGTTGCTTAAAAGGCGTGCAACAACAAACACACACACACACACACAAACCAAAACAAAAAACACTCCCTTTGAACCATTCCAATAAGTTGAAGCATACAGTTTTTAATTGAAATTAAGAAAATCAGTCTTTTACTTGAAAATTTGGTGAGTAGATTCTGTGACAATTTCTAAGTTTAGGTTGCACCAGATTGCAAAATGTTTGTTATTTAGACACACAAAAAAGTTCCGGGGGTGGGCAGGAGAGAGCATGTCCCCGGGCCCCACCTAGAATTTTTTTACGCCTTCTCTTCACTGTCACCTTTTCATTCGCTTGCAATTAAAGCCCCAAACACTTTTTTCAATTCCCACACCTGCTTCTTGTGAGGTTTGTGAAGCCTGCCATCTTCACTAAGAAAATGAGTAAAGAGCATAAAAGCAGACCCAAGACTGTCCTGGAGATCGACTTTAGAAAGCCCAAAACCACAAGACAACTGTTCTCGGTACCGAAACTGAGGCATACCGTTAAGAAAAGGTTCAAGAGCCCCATAGTAACACAAAGAAGTTCTACGTCTCTGCCTGCAACTACATGAAAGAAAAATTCCCACTGAATGATGAGCTACTAAACAATGCAGAGGTTGCTGATGTTGACATTGGTATAGAAGTCACTGATGCACAACTGACTTACTTTCTCACAGGGTTCCCTTGTCTTCTTTCAGTGGACTGTTCTCCTGCGTAAGAAAATACAGAACTGACCAAAGGACGACTTTGTAAGCAGATGCCATGGACAGTCTAATGGTGGTGAAGTCCAAGCCAGGTATGCATCATGAGAGGAACTATAACGTATAGAAACTGTCCAAGCTGAAATCATCATGCTACAACATGAACAAGCAAGCAAAAGTCCCAGCTGATGCACTCCATTGAAGGCCAGTAACTGTACCGCAGAAATAACATCATAAGTATAGCAGAAGTGAAACAAATTTAGTGCGATTGTAAGTATTGTAATTATACATCATTTTTTTCCTTGCCACTGACTTGACCTGCTTTCTAACTATGATGATACATGAATCTATGCATCTCGAATACTACGCCGAAGAACCATTATTTTGACAGGTTAGTATTTGACAGCTGTGGTTGGAAACAGCACAGTGTACTTAGTTTTATGTCAAATTTTTTGTAAATAAATGTTAACAGTAGTATTTGTTTTAAATGCGTTGCTTGATTAATGTTCGAATGTTGTGTAAAGTACACTCTTTTTTCTGAAAATACTCCAACTTTTTTTGACATTACCCCAAGTGCAAAAATGGGGTCCCCCAGTCTGCAAATGAAAAGTAACAATGAAAAATAACATTAATGTTTCGCAGGAAATGCATGAAATATATGTACCAGACATGCCTACCGTTAAGGTATAGCCATATTTATTAAGGGAAGTCAATAAAATAAACAGAACATTCCAAAAATTCGGATGCTATTTGCCTGTTCATGTGCAAAGCGGCTTCTCTGAACTTCCAGAGTAGGCCTGCTAGTGGCTAAAATGGAGGTTACCAAAAGCCAAAACGGCATCTGTCTGTGGAAGAAGAGGACGTGACAGAGAATGAACACCTCCAAAAGTGATGTAGAAAAACAAGCGAAAGATTCAAAAGTTTAAACAGGACTATACAGAAAAGTGGCCATGTCTAATGGTGGGCAACAAATGGGAAACCTTTTGTTTTTGCACCACATGTGAATCTCTACTCATTGCCAGGTCTTTCGAGGGAGCTGGAAAGAAGAGGATTACAGAGATCTAAAGAGTGTCTACTATAGGTCCCTTCAGAAACAATAGTAATCGAAGACGACATTTCAGCATGTACATAGTGTAAATACAAATTACTTTTCTTACGTATTAGTGTGGCCTATTAGAGAAACAATTTCTTTGTGTTCCTGAAACTCACTTTCTGGAGTCTGATGCACATTCTCAGGTCTATACCATTATTTTAAAAATAAAGTATGCAGTTAATACAGATCTTACAAATAAATGTCATTAAAAAAAGAATGAAGGTGAAGAATGTCCAAAATATTCAGTCTGTCAAACCAATGTACACCTATCAGGGAATGTATAAATTATACAGCAGTTTAAAATGTCCACAACACAAGAAACTTAATGAAAATCCTCAGAAAACTGTGCAAAATATATCTTACTGTATTTATATGGCCGATTCTCACACTGAACACTGACCACAAGGTAAACAAATAATGGTTGTGTCTTGGTGATATCAACTTACGCTTTAGTTTTGTGAAAGGTATGGTTCAGACATCCGAAGACATTACAAGTATAACAATTATACATCAAATCTCCTCACTTTAATATGGCTGACTTCCAAAGGTAACAGACACATCCCTATTCCCCACATAACTTTTGAAACATGGGGTACAGACTAACATATCAACGGCGCTCATAATTGTCTGTGTACTTGAAAAAGGTCGTATGTTGACCACAAAGTAAACAGATAACAGAAGTATGCCTCTGTGACAATCAATTCTCCTCATAGTTTTCCGTCTTCATGTGGTTGAGGCCCAGGTCTTCGTTCTGCTCCCAGCTTCGGTCATATCTTTCTTCCATCAGCTGCGGATCAGGGTCTGGGGCAGTCAAACTCTGCAAGAACATTTTGCTATTGTTACTAATATTATCAATATCTATCCACCTAATCTAAACTTGGCTCTAGGCTCTTACATGAATACAGAACAACTTCAACCATAAAACACATTTTATGTTAAGCTGAAAATTTTTAGAACACAAACCCTCTGTCCAGCAGCAGCCACTGAAGTCAAGGCTCGTTGTTTTACATGTTAAGATCTTTTATTTGTAAACTCTAGATCTCCCTAGGACTCGACGCCCTGAGTAAATTCTACAAAATAAAAAAAATTTGTTGACTGTACTGTCTCCTTTTTTTTCTAATTTAGATGCTGACCTAGGTGTTCACCTGTCAATCAATGGCAGGGTTGCTAACAGCCACAAATTTCAATTCTCTCATCTGGCCAACAACACAAAAATTATTTGGTTCAGCATTTCTCACTAGTCCATAAAAAAGTCAAGTAAAGCACTCCAAGCCTAATTGGTGATTGGGGGAAAACCGCGTATATAGCATCCATTATTATTAATAATACATCACAGTGTGTGATTCACTGGAAAACCGGAAAAGATCTCTAAACATAACACAGACATAGGCACTCACAGCTGTTAATAAGCGGTAATTTCAGGCTATGGCTAAAAATAACCCTTGTGCTGTCCCTTATCGCTTGCTGAACTGCTGGTAGCCAGATCCGAGACGCTGTCTGTGCATGGGTTTCGCACGGCATGGCCTGCTGGCGTGGCTAAAAAAAGCTTACAGCTGATGGCTAAAAGTTTACTTTCAGTGAAGGAAGTTTCAGACGTGCACTGGACAGCAGCTACAAAAGGTCGCCAGTCAGGTGAATCGGCAACAAGGTTTAGACCTCTCCCCAAGAGGATTTCACTGGAAAGTGCTTTCAGTACCCATGACAGGAGAAGACAAACCTTTCATCAACTATGAGGTTCCAAATACCGTCAACAAAAAGAAGAGAATGTTTTTCCGACAAAGAAATGTACTTTTATGCTGCGTGTCTGTGTCAGTATGTGAGTGTGTGTGTCCATTATGGGTGTCTGGTTTCCCAAGTGCAAGGGTATATACCTGAATGTAGCTATTGCCAGCCGGGTCGTCCAAAATCAGGTGAACTTTGGTCAACTCTCCAGTCGTAATCTGGAAACCAAAATGTAATACATTACATGCATAAAACAAATTAATCACTTTCATTCCTATTCACTCCAAACCACTATAAGCATGACATAAGCAACCATACAACTCCACTATAATTTTAATGTTGAATTTATGTGTATAAATATAAAATGTATTGATTTATCCTTAGGCTTAAAAGTTTAAGCAAGTGAATACTTAAGTGTGCGCACATATGGACTTGGAGTATATGTGCTTATGCATTTTGTGCGTATGTGTGAGATAGGGAGAGAGAGAAAGAGACAGAGAGTGCAAGACAGAGAGAGACAGAGAGAGATATTTACAAAGTCAATTTCACTTTTATTCATATATATGCACGTTTCTTTTCTTTTTCCATGGTATATTTTAATGTAATAGTGTTCTTAAAATATGCATCGATTTACCTTCCTGTGTCTGTGTGCGCATGTGTGTGTGTGTGCGAGAGTGTGTGTGTCTGCATTAGATTTCAGGATTATAGCTTGTCTGTGATATAGTATATACACATGTTCATTTTTGATACTTGATATGTCCATCGCGATTGCGCTTAATGTTGCAACTGTGTATGCAAGATATTTTAATTCAAGTCTTTAACACATCTGCGACTGGAGTTATGGCAGCGAAGCATCGCTCACTGACGGGTCGCGTATCAAGTTGTTCCAATAATACAAGTTAGGAGACTCATGTTGGCTTCCCCGTTTTGAAGCGTGCCAGAAATTGAGTTGTTTCCCTTGACAAATGAATTGTCTCTACATCCAGTCGTTTTCAATCAGCAAAAATTTGGCGCCAAAATTAGATAGTCAAGAGGTGAGATTCTCCGGATGCTGGATCTTGATGATCCTGCTGATAGGGATTCTGACAAGTCTTTTCGCCTTAAAAAAGCGAAAATAGCAGTGACAGTGATGAAGAAAGCAGTGCTGAAACAGTGCTAGTAACAGAGCCTGTCGTGGTAGCAAGTACGAGTCAGAAATTCAATGTGGCAGGGGTGTTAGACGATCATCTCAGACTGGAGCAAGTGCAAGAGGCTGTGGCATACTATATTAAATAAATATTAAACGAATCGCGCAACAAACTTAAAAATAGTAAGGCTGAACTGGGCATCCTTTTTTCATTTAGTACACAAAATTTTGGTGATGACACCAAATTTGGCGATGATTGGACTTCATTCATGCTCGCTAGACCAATTTGTTGACAGTTCCTGGTTTTGTGGAAATGTGTTGGAGGCAGGCTCAGCCTGGCAGGAAGATAAGGCAGTGGCAGTGCTGGTCACAATACAGTTAAAGGTGTTGTGTGGAGTGTGGTTGTGACTGTCTACCAGCATCACAACAATTTCCATATGCAATGTATGTTTTCATTTGGCTGAATACATTCTGTATTCAGTACTACCACCCCTTGGGGTCATGAGCAATCTTGCCACTGTAGATTGTTCTAACCTATAAAGGGAAAAGGGAACGCCCCAGTTGAAAACCTGTCTTGACTTTGTAGGCATGACTGATTCACTGCGGCAACAGTACCCCCGTTGGAGTGCCGGGGGTTTCAGTATATATAGTATCCCCACGTTCTGGAAATTTAGTGCTTTAAATTCCCACTGTCGCTGTCTTTCTCATTTGCTCTTTCCCATTCCTGATCTGCCCTATCACTCTGCTATACTATCTTCTTCTTCGCTAGATCAATGACCTACCTTTTTTCTTGAAAACTCTTCCTGGACAAGACTCCTTGTTTGTGTATGAGGTCTGTTGGATCAGCTTGAGAGTGTTGGACGCTTTCTGCCGGGTGGTCACTAGGGCTTCCTATGATGTTATTATTTAGCACTATAGGCATTTTATATGTATGTGTTTTGTTGATGATTTATAATGATGTTTGTATTCTATTTTGTTTTTGTAACCGGGGGTTCGAGTAGTTGGGGTAAAGCCTCAGCCGTCCCCTGCATGGGATGTCTTTATTGTAAAGTGACTGGCCGGTGGAGGGCATTCAATTTTCCCACTAGGGTTGTTTCGGCAGATCTTTTATGCGGATTAGGGGTTGTCCGGTCCTGATTTGGCTCGGAAGAGTCCGCTGGACCTAAAGCAACAATCAATCAATCAATCAATTCAGTACTACCACACACACCCCCACATTAGAGATTCAGTAACTGTCTCGCACTGGCAGGTTCACGCTTCAATCAGTTGATTGATAAATGCTAGTATGAAACAAGGTCATAAAAAAACAAAAGTGGAGTCTCTGGAACCATGAACTGTGGTAGACTACTCTGGATGGGATACTAATCTAGAGGATTCATGATACATTCTGGCTTAACAACATCCTGCAACAATGATGATGATGACAAAAGCAATGACAATGACTGTAATGATAAATGAAGAAGATACTAACTTGGCCCAGTTTGGTGCAAAACTCATTCAACTTGTCCATAGCCAGTGGCTGAGAACTGTCACCAATCATGAAGGGATTTTGTTCTTTGAGCTGAAATGGAATGAATACAAAATAACCAGCCAACCAAAATATTTATATTAATTTCCTCGTTATAGTGGGGAACTTCACCCTCAGAATCCAATGTGGAATTCATGTTAGACAATTACAACAATAACATGCACATTACTATTTTTCATACAGAATCAAAAACGTGTTTCCTCCTTCCAACACAGTGACAAAGTTATCAACATCATTTATAGAACACATGTTCTTTTTTACCTATATATATATAATATATATTGATTGTATTTTAATTAATTATACCATTATACATATGCCATTATATACCATTATATTATTTTATATTATTATATATTATATTATATATTACCATTAATATAATTAAATTAATTAATTGATTATATATAATTATACATATACATATATATATATATATATATATATATATATATATATATATATATATATATATATATATATATATTTTTTTTTTTCCTTCCCAATATCAACAAGTCGTTTAGTTTTATTTTTTCTTGCTTTGGCGGCAGGGATAGCTCAGTGGTCAGAGCGCACGACTTGTGTGAGTGCGTCTTGGGCGACTTGGGTTCGAATTCTGACTTCAGCAAACTATTTTGTGATTGCTGGATATTATGGGCCAGCGCCTTGAGAAGCTCTCTGAGCTTGTAAGTGCGCTATATAAGAGAAATCTCTTTCTTTCTTTCTTTTTATTTTTTAAATATTATTTTATTATCACCATATATATAAGTACCTGGTCTTTTATGTTCTCCAGTAGACCTTCTACAGTGGTGAACTTGCCTCCCAGAGTTCCCATCTCTGTGTCGAACTCCAGCTCTGGGATATGGATGCTGCAGGTTTCACTCTGCACAACAATAATAAATAAACAAACAACAAATAAATAAAATGGAACTATAATATTTTCAATCAGGTTCAGCTTTTTCATTTATCTGATTTTTCATCAAACAAGAAAGCAACCAGGACATTGGAATATGATATACATCTCCAGACTTTTCTGTTTGAAAACCTCTCCCACCACTCATATAACTAGAAGGTCAAAGTCCATATGACTCACACGCTCCTTATGGAACACGCAATATTTAACATGAAAATGAGTGCCAAGAAAAAATAAAACAGTGGTACAGTGGAACCTCTGGTATCCGTCTCTCTGGTATATGACTCCCTCCGTTATGTGACCTGAAAACTTCTGACGGATTCACTTGTAATAATAAATGAACTCTGGTATGCGACAACCTTGTTTATGCGACGAGCGACCGTGTCTTAAGCCTTTTATACGACCGTCTCAGGGCAATTTAAAAGAGATATCAGTTAATTTGTTGTCTGTACCTTTCGCGTTTTCTCTCATGTTAGTGTACACCTGCTGTTGTCTGCTATTTCCGGTTCGAAAATAAGGGACATTACTCGCCTACACTGGCTTGTCAAAATGGCGTCGCGCAAGAGAAACGTTTTTAGTTTGGCAGAGAGAATGAAAGTGACTGAAAGAAGTGAAAATGGGGAGAGTTGTTTGTCTATTGCAAGAAGTTTAGACGTTGGGAAGACCCAAATTCAGCTCATCATAAAGGATAAGGAATCTGTGAAACTACGATGGGAGAGTGGAGAAAGTGGCGATAGGAAAACATTGAAACTGAGAGCTTCTGCACCGACAGACTTGGATGAACGCGTCTGGCAGTGGTTCGACTGTTTTCTATTTTTGAAGTTGTGAATAAAAGACAAAGCTAAAAATGAAACGTTTTACAGTTTCCTTTGTCAGAGAATAAATGCTGGTGAGTGTGAAAATTATGACTACATACCCCTCCGAGCCTGACCCCCTCCCTCCCCCCCCCCCCACTCCTTGTTTCCGGTATAAGACCACCTCTATTATAAGACAGTTTTTTCTCAGATTTTGGACGGTCGTATACCGGAGGTTCCACTGTATTAAAAAGGAAAGCAATACCAACTTTGATCTTTATATGCTCTTGAGATGACCTTGACCCTCGACTCCAAATACACTCATGTACTATCAAATAAACTACAGTAAAAGTTGTATTGTACCATAAAAAAAAGTGACCTCGGGATGACTTTGACCTTCACTGACCTTGACCTCTGGATGAACATGATTTTGACATGACCTCTCATGCATGTCTGATCAAATAACCCAATGTTGTTGCATACTATGGGTTAAAATTGTTAGGTACGTTGAAATCAAAGTGGGTAGAATTTCCTAAAATGAAGTTTATTTTAAAGCAAACATCTTGAGAACACATAAAATGCACCCAAAAAGAATTGTATATATCATGCCATGCTTCAAGTTACAGCATAATTTCTGAACTGAAGGGTAGCAAACGTAGTACACTCATGTCCTAGACAGGTGAGTGCCGGTGACAAGAACACACCCAGCATGCACCTAGGTCCTTCTCCCCTATCCCTGGCTGCCCAGGATTGTGCTCAGTTGTCTGGAGCGTTATTATGATACGCCCAAAGGCTGCAAGTTGGCGCCTCAGGTGGCTTGAGTTAGATCCTGAATCGGCCAGCGCCTTGAGCAGCTCTTGAGCTGGAAAAGCGCTATATAAGAACGATTAAATAAATAAATAAATAGTATGATAGTAGTAAACAGCTGAACAGATGGAATAAAAATGAAGATTTGAGCATGACAACCACCAGCAAGACAGAATTATGCCTTGTAAGTAGCTTTCCAACATGTTTGTGATTGAAATTTAAATTTCAGTGAGACAGGAACACTTTTTAAGACTAAAAGAATTGCAATTTTGACTTCCATCAGAGACTAAAATTAAAATAAATCATTAAATAGTACATAGAATTGCCTGAAACTTTGCAGGTACAATCATTATCAAATTGTTATTAACACAAGAAATGAACATAGGTCCCCCCCCCCCCCCCCCAATTCTTTTTTTGGGGAGGGAGGGGATGAGCACATAAACTCACATTTCTGTTCATTGGAGTTTTAAAAAAAAAAAAAAAGGCAAACTGACCTTCAGCACATCGCGAGACATGTCATCCCGGCCTTCAATGAGCAGGGTGATCTTGCGACCTTTTTCTTCAATTCCTCCTCCTCCCTTGACCTCGCTGTCACGTTGACCACAGGTTTCGCAGTTGGTTGCCATGATGACGATCTCTTTGAAATAGGGAATGTCTAATGCACCATGTAAGGTTCAAGAAGTTGTGTATCACTGCATATGCCTGGGTTACTTAAAGACACAGTACATAGTGCTTGGCGGCTACAGCCGAGTTCACATAATTAATACCAAACAGTGAATATGCTATAGTCGAAAATGGGATGAATCCAATTTTTTGTTAAAATAATAAAAATGAGTTATTTCTGAGGAAGTCAACGCTTTTGTTTGCAATCTCGTTTCAGGTAGAAGTTTTTGACAAATGAAAAAGGCTGAGTACTTTTCAAATGCAACAAATTTATATGTAGTTTTGTAAGAAAAAGGAAGTGACACAACAAAGTGAAAACTGGCGAAGTTTGAGTTATGTCTTGTACTGACAGTGACAATATAATAACACGTCTCACATTCTTTACTCAGAATATTCCACTTCCAGAACTAGAAATTAAATACAAGGACACATATTTCAAGGCATATCAGTTGATGTAACACCGCATGGGTGACAAATTAAATCCAAATCTCCAAACAAAACAAAAACAAAATTTAACAAGATGGCAGGCAAGCCATTCAAATGTATTTCCAAAAACAAACACATGCAGCCCCCCTAAAAAAATAAGCATTTTAAAAAGTGCACATTTTGAGGCCGGTTTGTTGTGATTCAGCTTTATTCTAAATCTAAGCAAGCAAACAATAATGCTGCTGATGCAGCCGATGATAACAATGATAAGGCAATCTTTTATAGCACAATGCTCCAAGTCTGCAGACATGTTGAAAGGATACTGACAAGCTTCATGTTGGTCTCGCAAGGACTGTTGCAGTGAGAGCAGTTGGTCTGAAAGTGCATCACCTCCTGAGTGCTGTCAAAGTTGTTGCCCTTTGTGCCCACTTCTTCTTCTTCTTCACCAGTTGCTTGTGCCTCTTCTGAATCCTACAAAGTTTTATAATAGTATTGTTTTACAATCAAGTAGGCTGGAAGAATAATCATCACACAGGTACATTCAAATAATAATCATCACACAAGTACATTCAAAGAATAATCATCACACAGGTACATTCAAAGAATAATCATCACACAGGTACATTCAAAGAATAATCATCACAAAGGTACATACAAAGAATAATCCACACCGGCTCAAGTCTTCTATAAACTCAGCTGCTAGGCTGGACGCTGGAGCAAGAGCACTGTGCTATTCTTGGCTGGCTGGTGCCATGCACTAGGCCTGCGATAAGACAAGCGCGCAGTAGCTGTAGCAGACGAAACATCTCGTGCACACGCTGGCCGGTCTGTGCAATGTGTAAATTCTGAATGTGAAATCGGGCAAGTGTGCATTTATTGATCGGGAATTTCTCATAGCAAGAGTCCCAGGAAAAAATTTGGTGAAGTTAAAACGCTAATGTTTCAACTATATTGTGGACTAGTTTCGTGGATTTTGTTGATGTACTTAATTTTTTGTGAATTTTTTTTTCCTTTTCTTGCAGACAAAGGAAAAGACCCTGAGCGGGAAAAAATACTAGAAAATCATAGCAAGCGCGAAGTTTGTAGTCTGATAGTGTGGTGTTGGTAATTGCTCAGGAATTTGTATTAACAAGAGTTGGGGGGTTAAATTTGGTGATGTTTGCCCGTTATTGTTTCAAGTATATTGTAGAGAAGTGTCGTGGATTTTGTGTATGCACTTTTTTTTTGGTGAATTTATTTTTCCTTTCCTAGACTTGCAGTGATTGCAAAATACACTAAATTTCAAGTACTTTGACGAACTTGGATTATTCTGTGTTCGAGTTGGGATAGTCAAGGTATTAGTGACTCTGTGTGTGTGGTTTTTTGTGTGAAGAAACTTTAATATGTGTTCTTCAAGTTGACGTGATCTTTGAAAACTATTCGTTGCTGGGATTGTGTTTTTAGTGAGTTTTTGGACTGTGGTACGTTACTGGCAAATTGTGTGCAACAGGCGCCCAATTATTTCCTTAGAGTTTACCGTGAGCCCACGCCCAGCTAGTTTTGTCTTTAATTCATGTGGAAGATCTAGTTTATGTTGTGCACTGGAAAGTTTCAGTTAGCTTTTAATTTATTGCATATATACGGAAGAAGTAGGAGGCATTACATATCACATTAAAATGGATAGTGGATCTCATATAGCTCATACCGAACAGTATCACATAGATAAGTTAAACTCATTATGCAGATTGTGTGGAGAAAAATCGAAAAGGCGGAGAGAAAACATACAAAAAAATTGATTCTGTAAAACCGTGGCATCTGAACTTTTGGAAATCTATGGTTTGCAGTATTCTGTTGAAACTGATGGTATAATATATCCGAATACATTATGCGTCACATGTCGACAGCGCACACGAAAAATCAAATCACAGTCTGATTCAAGTTTGTTGCGTCATATAGCTGCAAAGCGTATCGAGGGTTCACAGCATCTGTGGTCAGTTTACAATCCCAGCATACAGGTGAGTGACTGTGCAGTTTGTAGTCAGTATAAATATGTGAACAGGAACGCAATGGAAAGACGCATAAAGAAGAAACCTGAAAAATATGGATGCGCTAAAATTAAAACGGCTACGCATAACTCGACTGTCACTTCCACTAACACCTCCACCTCCACTAGCACTGTCACTAGTTTTCAGCCAACAGTCACATCTATTCCCATACGAGTCAAGGTAAAAAGGTGACTTCTAGACTTCTTGGAAAAGAAGGGAGTGACATCTGATAGAGAAAGACAAGAAACAGATAGGGACACATCCAACTCATCTGTCACGACCACACAGCAGTGTCCGACACCTGAGCAACACACAAGCACAGCAGACTCGGCATCACAAACGGACAGTGAGCAAACACAAGCAAACTCAATCCGACCTCTTAAGCAGCTAGCAGCACCACTCACAAGAGAAGAAGAGGCCTATTTAACATTCGAACTTTTTAAACATATGATGGCCACTCTCTCGTTCCTTCTCAAGCGCAATGGATACCTGATGCACTAGCACTTCATCATCACCACCATCGTAATTGTGAGTACTATTTATTTATTCACACAAACAAGACATGAGCAAAACACCCTCTTAGAAACACTTTTTGTCTGTCTGTGTATTTGTTCGTATTTTTCTCACATGCACATAAAATGCTAATGCATGATCGATTTTGCTTATTATTGGTCTTTGTCCTGCATGGATCGTGAAATGATTGTAAACTTTGTATGTGTTTTGTTTTCAATAGGCCTAATCAGTATTTCTTTAATTTCTTTATCATCTTTGTAGCGTTTGTGAATTCAGCATTATTGTTTGTATTTTATCCGTTTTCTGATTTATTCTACTTGTAACTTTATGTGTTTATCATGTTCAAGCGTGCCTTGTATCATCCGCAGGCTTGTTTTTTCTTCTTTAAAAAAAAAAGAAAAAGAAAACTGCATGTGTGCCTGCTTGCAAGAGTTTACTTTTGTCTAGTTATTTGTCAAGGATTCTGAATTCATTTTGATTCCTATACAGTGGCTTGTGTATTATTTTTTCTGGCCTTTCCCTACTTTTTCCATCGTTTCTCCATATCCCTCTTTCTTCCTTTCTCTCCCTCTCTTCATTCCGTTCCCTTCCTCTCCTTCCAACTTTCCTTCCCTCTCTTTCTTCCTTTCTCTCCCTTCCTCTCTCTCCCTCTTTATTCTCTTGTCTTCCCCTCTTTCTTCCTTTCTCTCCCTCTTTTTCTTTCTTTCCCCTCCCCTTCTTTTTCTTATCGTACTTGTTGCTAGCTAGGCCTCGCGCGCGGCATGCTAGCGATAAAGCGATTTAGTTATATCCTATATGCGCGTGCCTGTACTTTTGGGAAAGGAGGGATCGCTATGCTGGGGACATTTCAACAGCGAATATATTTATAACTGGGAACCTAAACGCTGCCTCCGAGCTGCTGTGAATCATCACACAAGTATATTCAAGGAATAATCATCACAAAGGTACATTCAAAGAATAATCATCACACGGGTACATTCAAAGAATAATCACCTACAACTGCTCAAAAGTGAGTCTGAGGTCATTGTATTCAAACTTTTGCACTAGATGGAATGACCACAGAAAATGTTATTAATCCCCATCATTGAGATGAAAGCTCTCAAATATGCATGTAAGAAGCTTAAAAAGTCATTCAGTTCTTCGATAACATCACCTGGCGAGTCTAACAACATAATCCTTGATACAGTCATCAAGTGTCACCCGAAGCCACAGGCAGAGCTCTCTCCCCTTTACATTTGACAGCCAACAAAACCAGATTATTTCATTCAGTGATTCACTACACAGAAATGATCAGTGGAAAATCTCTTTCCATTATTATTAGTTTCCAAACTTTTACAAAATTTGAAAGCGTTTCATGACTGAAGACAATACTCCTTAAAAATTCTGAGGACCTCCTAAAAATTCTGGGGACATTTGGACATTTTGTCCCGAGCATGATCAAATTTTCCACAAAAAAATGATCACCAATTACAGAATAATAACATTGTAACAAAAATGTTTGTATCAATAACACAGACAAAAAACAACAATCAACTCACCTTATCAATGATGCCCAAATCGATGTCCTGTTGCCTTGTGCGATTGTAATGTACGATGCCCATATTGGGGTCACGTTTCGGAGCATATGTGGATACAGTCAAGGAATTAATTGCTTCAAAATTACATCCAAGATAGTAGCAATTGATACCAGAGGTTTTATACTTTCAAGAGCCTAAGCATTCATCATTCATCCCTGTATCTGCTTCAAAAATTGCACACTCGCTTCAAATAGTAGCATTTATTATTTATTTACATTAATTTATGCTTCCCTAAGTCCATGCTATCGTCCAAAGCAGATTCAAAGCGCTAAAGATCCCAAGATTTTTAATGTTGAAAATCATACTGTAACAAAATAAAGAACATGCAAGAAATGTAAAATATACCACACTGAAGCACATAGCCTGTCTATTGCTGAGAGGAAGATGGAAAGAAAGAGACAGAACCAAAAGATGGCAAGCCGTTTAAATATATTTCTATACAACTACCCACACTTACAAATAGTGTTAAAAGTTGTCGTCTGCTTTGTTCACCCACCCACACACACAAAACAGCAACCACAAAAAAGAAGGAAAAATAATAATTATAATATTAAAAAAATAAATACATGTTAAAAAATAATAATATTAACAAAATATTTTTTTTTAAACTGCCTCAGCGCGGATTCTAACCTGAATAACTTGGTTGATAGGCAAGGAATGAGGTCAACTGAGCTATCGAGCATGCTCACACAACCATTGTCCGACAACAGTATATTGAGCTGAATAAACTTTCAGTGCTATGAAATGCGTATCTTTAGCAAATAACCGTTGACCTTTGAGATAGAGCAAATGCAAATGACAAGGAAGGCTGGCCATGCTACTAACCCAGGCAATGTTCCTATGAAGTTTGTCAAAATTTGTTGATTGGTTCTTGAGATACGGAGTGTAAAGGACCAACTGACACACTGACCAACTGACACACTGACCAACTTTGGGATTCCCATTCCTGACTATTTCTAAGTATTTCCTAAAAGTATCTGAAAACACAAAAGAAAGAAAGAAAAAAAAAGAATGAAAGAAATAAAATAAACTGTAAACAAACTAATGAATAGATAAATAAATAAATAAATAAATCATATGAAAAGGATATGGATTTTCCACAAAGCTGTTACCAGCTGGGTCATCAACCTCCTGAAATAAAGAATTTAAAAAATGTTGAAGGAATTCCATCAAAATATAGTTGGTGCACAAATACAATAAATGTAATGAATGTCAATTTCTATTTCGATCAATAACGTACATATTATTTTATTTTGTCTTTTTTTTTTACAGCGCTTTTCCAGCTCAAGAGCTTGGGACATTACAGGATCTAGCTCAAGTTGCCCGAGAGGCCCGCTATTTCCAATAAATCAAATGTTGTTGTTGTTGCATCAATTTTTATTCATCAGATTAACAGAAGTTGTACTGATGAAATCAAATGTAAGGAATCAATGTCTATTTCAATTGGCTCATTGTACCTGTAGTCCACTATTCTACCCCATCCCCTCAATCAAGCGACTTTGATGAGAAAATCAGCGGTCTTACTTGGCTATGTCTTCGCTAGGCTGCACAAGGTGTTGTAAATCTCAAATATCCAACATCAATGAAATCAAGGAATAAAATACTCACAATGTCAAAAGGCGTCTCCACAGTCAGAAGCTTCGTCAACTTCTCAATGAACTCGTCGATTTTTTTAGCAACATCTGGAGTTTGAATCTGCACAATAAATTTTTTTCAATTAAAAAACAGCAATATCATACTTTTCTAAATTAAAAACTAGCAGCATTTAGTAAATTAAATGATTTCATCCTCACAAATCAACAACACTTATGAAAGAAGACAGTTTTTCTAAATTAACTAGGATGTTCTTAATTATACTGCTGCAACGAGTAAACTGCCACTTCCCATACAGTAAAATTCAGCTGACTGAAATACTCAGGGTTTCAAACGATCACTACGGCATAGAGTGGAACTCCCATACACTGAGGGACCCCAATATTCAGTCTTCAGGGATGCACACAATCGTTAGACTGGCTTTAGTAGTCCCCACCCTAAATACGACCTTTGAAAGTCTTGAAAATGTACTAGAGTCCCTGAAGCCCTTGCACTATTTCAAAGTAGTGAGATAAAGTGAACGCACATTTAGGCGGGTGATATAACACCTACTGAAAACATCGAGACAAGCACACTGATCAAACTCACCCTTCTCAAATCCTGAACCTGGTTGAGGTCTTCAATGGTCCGTGTAATGATACCCTCCACAGTGGACAGTACTATAAAAATACACAACATACCGTGCAGCTCATAATCATGCATTTTACATGAAAACAATACTTTTTAATATACTTCAAAAAGTGATTAAAATATGTGTCAAAAGTTGCTCTAATTGCTACTTGTACGCATGTTCGTTTCATTATGGACATCATTTTGTGTTGACAAAGGACATAATTTTATAACACAAGCCAATAATATATGAATATACCTAGCAACTACCTTGCCTTTAGTGGGTGAGCTTTCTAGCCCAAGTAGCAGTCGTTTTTAAAAAAAAATCTCTGCACTGTACTGCTATATGTAAATTATAAATATTACCATGCATTCTTCTTCATCTTCTTATCAATGTGTGAAAGTCATTCCCAGATAACAGTTCACATGGTGCAGTTAACATTTCTTTTACATTGTAACTTTAAATGATTCGCTGTTGTTCGGTAAAAGTTTTCATGTAAAAGAGTGTGTGACTGGGATATTTCAGCGATGAGTAAGTTTGCAATTCCTTATCAATCCAGGCCAGAGAACAAGTTCAAGAGAAAAACACTAAAATATGGCCGGGCTGCAGGGGCAGCCATGGTCCAGTGGGGGCAGGGGTAATGGCCTGCTCAGGAGGTCTAAGAAAATCCTGTTTTAAAGGCAAATGTGTACCCTCCCCAATCCTATCCTATCCCGTAACTTGTAGGTCATTGGGGCACCATAGTAGATGATTGTTTAATCAGCGTACTTTATCTTTCTCTGTCCTCAGCAACCCTCATGGCTTCACACAGTGTCAAACCAGTCCATTCTCAAATGTTGTCCTCCCACCTCTTTTTCGGTCTCCCTCTTCTTCTGCCTCCTTTCACTGTGCCTTGCAGGATGGTCTTTGCAAGGCCTGATGCTCTGCTGACATGGCCAAACCATCGGAGTTTCTGTTTCTTCCCCACTGTTGTCCAATGGCTTGTGTGATGGTCTGTCGGACTTCATCGTTGGTGATGTGCTTGGTATAGAAAATATCCAGAAGTCTTCTGTAGCACCTCATCTTCATGCTTTGTATTCTTCGTTATAGGTTCGACGTGAGAGTCCATGTTTCGCAATCGTATAGGAAGATGGAGATGACAAGGGAGCGCAGCAGACTTACCTTGGAGTGTAGACTGATGGTCCTGTCTTTACAAATGGGATTCAACCTTGTCAGGGCAGCAGTTGTTTTTGCGATCCTGGAGAGGACTTCCAGTCGGGACCCATTGTCTGATACAATGGCTCGTAAATATTTGAAGCTATGCATTGTGTTGAGGGATTGGCCTTGGACTTTGATGTCCATGTTGATACCATTGGTGTTGTTGGTCATCGTTCTAGTCTTCTCTGCATTTATTTCCATTCCACAGGAGTTGGTGTCAAGCCTCTGTACCAGCTGTTCAAGTTCTTGTTACTCTCCAGCCAATCCATCAATGTCCTCTGCAAAATGGAGGTTGGAGATTGCTCTACCCCCTATGCTGACTGTGCCTTGGTGTTCTGCAAGGGCATCTGACATGATGTGCACTAGGAAGATGTTGAGGAGTGTTGGAAAGAGTAGGCATGCGTTGATGCACGCCGATTCTTGTTCTGAACTAGTTCCTGATGGCACTGTTGTGGAGGACTGCACTGTTAGGCTTGTCACACAGGCTTTTGATGACTTCAATAATGTTAGGGCTGATGTTGTACACTCTTATGGTTGCCCATAGAGCTGCATGCCAAACTCGCCAAATGCTTTCTTGAAGTCTACAAACACATCTATATATAGATGTTGGTGTTGTAGGTATTTCTCGCAGATTGTTCTGAGGTTGAAAATCTGCTCAGTGGTACTTCGCCCTGACCTGCATCCTGCTTGTTCTTCAGTGTTCAGCTTGGGATTTCAACTGGCTGAGCATTATTTTCAGGAGGACCTTGCTGGGATGGCTGATGAGGCTGACGGTGAAGCAATTCTTCAGGTATGTTTTTCACTCCTGCTGACTTCCCCTTCTTTAGCGATTGCACTGCTGCCTCAACTTCTCATGGCACACAAATGTTAAAATCTCTTTCTTGGAAGTAAATACAAAGAATAGAGTATGAAATTAGAGAGGTTTATAAAAAAAATCATGCACCACCATACCTGATGTGATGAGGCCTACTGAACAGGGTTTACTTTTTTTTTTAAATTCATCAAGACACTCAAAACTTAACACTTGGTTTCAAGGGCAACGTTTGGACGTGTACACTGTTACTGCCATAAACATTCTTAGCTTGCCTCGCTCTCTTGAAAACATTGTTGGACTCAACAGTTTCTTGCAATCTCTTTCTGTGAATGCTTCTTGATTGTGCTGCCTCTGCAAGAAAAGCTTCCTTGTCAGCATTTTTTGTGGAGTCCTTGTCAAATGGGGCACTCTCCCAAAAAAACAACTCACCTGACCATGGAAATGTCGAGCTGTTTTATAAAAATTCAGCACCTTTTTGTGCCTCTTTGTTGACAAGTGGTCAAGCATTGCAGAAACTTCTTGATTGCCATACATAATGTCAAAACCGCACGAAATTCAGATGCACTTTGCGGTCCCATTTTGCTCAAGTTTGTCAAAGTCGTTGCCAATTCTTTTTCTTTTCCATCCACAGTCACAACTTTTGTGACCCATTCTCATTTCCACTTGTTGGTCAAACCATCGTTGTTGAAACTGGCTTGCCTACCTGAAAAACGTGTTAACCATATTCCAGACAGCTCAAAAGCAGATTTTGGAAGCTCTGACCAGATTTTTGCGTAACGGATTTTTTGTCTTCTTGCAAATTACACATTAATATTGACATTGTGCACAAAGTGCATTGAAATACATCTAGAAATGCATGTTTACTAAGCAATAATATTACAAGTATAAAAACGAAAGGACAAGTGAAGAATTCAGGGTCAACGTTTTGCAGAAGAGGGCAAATAAACTCAACACATCATGCATACTTCAGGTTACAATGTATGCATGTCCTCGGCACCAGTGGTTTTCGTCTGCACCTGGAAAAGACTTTGGATGGACGTACGTACGGCCTTTAGCAGCTTATTCAAACTTTTTATGTGATTTTGATGATACGTGCTTTCGCAGTCGCTGTGACCACCATGTGCAACGGTGAAATCGATTTTGCACAAAGTCATCTTGCAAACTTTGGCTTTTTCGGAGATGTAGTTAGAGCCAAATTCACTATTCGTTGTAGACTTTTGGTTAGTCTTTATTCAGATGGAGAGAACGGTCTGCGTCACGGCTTTGCTTCATTTTTCGCGATAGTGCATATGGAGGAAACCGGAGAACCAGTCCGGCGAACTTATGATATGGCGCATGCGCCACCTCGGTAAGAAACGTAACTACACTGCACGTCTTTTAATAGGAATTAAAAAAATATAAAATAAAAGAAACGTAACTACATTGCACGTCTTTTAATCGGAATTTAAAAAATATAAAATAAATAACTCAAAACTTGACCTTATTTTTAGTGACGGTTGACCTGACCAAACGACCGTACTTTAAGGCTAAATTCCGTACGAATACGGCGAACAACCATACGGTAGGCAAGTCTGTTGAAAGCATCTCCGCGATTCACCACTCTCAAAACACAAGACATTCTCCTTTTTTCCCCTCTCATAAATACATTCACGCTGAGATCAGATCAAGAAGGAACAGGAAGTCTCATTCAAACGCACATCTGCCTGGTGCAGGGGAAGTCACTCCTACAAGGTGTAAACAGTCCCTCAATGACACGAAAGTACACAATCACACAAAAATACATGGTCAACGGCAAATTAACTATATATTTTTTCCACTGAATTTTTTTAAAATCACTGAATCTTGCCATAAAAACGCCGAGATCAGTGAATCTGCTGAGAGTTCTCCAAACTGCAATCACCATCTATTGCCAGTTCCGTTTGTTTTCCTGTATGCCGTATATCATAATACACCAGACTATAACTCTGGCAAAGTTACTCATCCGCAGCATTTCTCACCAGTTTGGGAACAATTTTCCCAGAAAGTAACAGAAAACATTATGCAATTGGGTGTAACCAAGTGGAGTAGCCTTGGTTAAGAGTTTAGAGGCTAATCCCTGAGACACTCTACATCTAAAAGCTAACGTGTTAGATATTAGGATAGAATATATTTTCGATGCCAAGTTTAGCATGGATGGGAAAGATGTATAAGGTGCGAGGAGCAGAGCATACAGAGTTTCCTGGATCTTGTTGGTAGGTGATAACCGACTAATAATACTGTGTGCTAGCAGGCAGAATGGACATTGATGGCAGATGTCCGGCCCTATCTTTTGCCAGTCTGCGTTAAAAGATTAAGCCAGTTAGAAGATAAACAGTTACAACGGATAATAACAAGCACCTGGCAATTTACAGTATATCTGCTAGTTCTGCAAATGTTATTGCAAATGTGAGTTGACAAACTGATAGTCCATACAAACAATGTTTCTATGTTCGCATTTAGACTTTAATTTTGTGTATTAGTTGCATAAACTTGAATACAGAAAGATAATAACGATGATTGAAGAGGTATGGTCAGCTAATAAGGTTATATAATCTTTTAACCAGTAGATGATATCCTTTCTTTAGGAATGTACATTTTAATAGGCGCTTGAAGTGTTGTTTTCACTGGTTTGGTATATTGTCTAATGTAATCATTTTGCATGCTTTGATTATGTGTGGAAGCAACCTTTTATTATAGTGAATGTATTTGATTTGATTCGTATTCTGTATTCTCTCTGTAATCCTATAATGTATCTCTTTAAAAGAATGGGTTTCTGTTCATGTGTTTGATCTTGGGTTGGTTTCCCCATCTGTCAGAGCAGATAACCGAGAGATTGACGAGCTAAGACAGGAGTGGGAAAGTTGTGTTTCCTTTCTGTCAACGGGGGTCGTATGGCCAGACTCAGTGCCACTATCGGTCCAGGAGTTCACAAGGTCAAAGGGCAGGGTCAAAGGTGGAGCGTAGAATTATATCTCCCTGTTAATGATCAGACCTCCTCGGAAGAAGACGTCAACACGATGCAGATAGTTATGTTTATCGTTTGTTTAAGTGCCTTATAGAAGGAGTGCATTATTTTGTAGAAATCCAAGTTAGAACTCTAGAGGAGGAGCTTGAAGGGATGTTTGGAGATAGAAGTACCATCACGGATGGGTCTCAAGGTTTGATTGACAGGAAGGAGGGAACTCGTGTTAGGACCAACAGTCGAGTTTTTAGAGCCGAACTGCCCCTGGGATGAGGAGAATAAAAACGGGTGCAGACAAAGGACTCTGGATAGATAGAGAAGGAGAGATAGAAAAGAGAGTTAGAAGGAGATAGATAGAAAAGAGAGTTAGAAGGAGATAGATAGAAAAGAGACAAAGAGCGAGATAGAAAGACAGAGTCCCGAGAGAAGATGGGTAGTTTAGTTAGAGTTAGTTAGAAGGGGGAAATAGACTGTATGGGAGTAGGAACAATGTCGTAGTCAGACTATTGAGAGTTTGTTAACTGAAATATAGATCTGTGAAGACTGTCAATGCAAGTAGTCAAGTGTGTTTTCTGTTTTTGTTCAGTAAAGTTGCTATAACACACACCTTCCAGCCTGCGTGTTTTATTTATGTTTGTGAATACATTTGTACATTATGTGTTGTGACTCAGGACAATGGTCAAAGAAAGGTATAATCCTAAAGCCAATTAACTTACCTCCTTTCTTTGGCGGTGCTTCAAATTCCAGAGAAGGGATTCGGATGGTTGCAGTGTGACTCTGCACAATCTCCCGGTTCAAATCCTGCAGAAACATTACTAGTTTTCTAACATCGCATATCATGACAAAAATGAAATAACATCAAATAAAAGGCTCCAGTTAACATTTTTATAGGACAGTTTGCTATGGCAAATAATGACATGCAGGCCCATGCTGTCCTTTAAATAAGATCAGTTATAATCAAAGATCAGACTGAAATCTGTTGTAGGTCATCAATCACATGATGCTTCCAATGATCAGTAGCGTGTACAGTACCGACAGCTGCTCGCTCGGCTGCTTAGTCAGAGAATGCACGGTCCACTGAACGAATTCTGATGCACACTGTGTAATCAAAATGGCTGCCGGTGATCCATTTTGTCCATTTACTGACGATGACTTAGAAATTGCAATTACTGTTTTACAAAGGATCACATCAACATTTGCAGCAATAATAGAAGTCATATCGAGCAGTGAGGAGCGTAATTCTGTAGATCCGTCAATAAAACGAAAACCATACCACGTCCGCCATTTTGCTTTGCTAGTTAGTAACCTCCCCGCTATGCTGCCAGTGGCTGACAGCGGCTGAGGGAAAGCGCTTCGTTCAGTAGGTAAAGCTAGAAAACTGCTGACAGCGGCTACGCTTACTGAACAGCCTACTGTTCTGCAGTCTTATTCAGACAATCTCTGCTCTCTCTCTCCTACCTGTGGTGTTTGGATGGTGACAGTGTAAGTGCACCCTCTATCCTGGATCCGACCAGCAGGCTCAAGTTCAGCATTGCGATATCCACACTTGTTACAGCTGAAGGACGCGATGATTACTTCACGGAAAAATGGGATCTTGGTCAGGAAAAGGCGAGTAACTCCCTGAAATAAACACATGGTACAATATAATTTACATAAGAAATATATACAAGGGTAGCGATTATTGTAATATTGTACCAATATTTAGTGTACAAATTCTTCATTTTTTTTTTTTTTCCAAATAATAGGTATTTTTTGTGACAGTTGAACTCATTTTTGACATACCTGCATAAAAATACACAAAACGGACCACTAATTACACCAACAGTTGTATACTAGAAAGGCAAAGCCCACATGACTCACATGCTCCACATGGAACTTGCCATATTTAACTTGAAAATCAAAATGGCTGCCCAGAAATTTAAAAAAAAACAAACAGTGGCATTGAAATGCAAAGTAATATCTACAATACCTTGGAGAGGGATAAAGGGGAGAAGAAGAGAGGGGAAGAGGGGGAGGGGTGAGTACATACTCACATTGCTATATCATAATATGCATTCAAGTCAAAAAAAGTGAAATTTTGTGAAAATTTTTATTTATTTATTGACTAACATTAATTTTGTTGACCCTGTGACCTTGACCTTAAAGTGAAGTCATTCATTCAGTATTCACTGATCATGTATAAGGTCTCAGGGATATACAGTAATACACCATCTTATCAAGTTTGATTGTGATAGTTGAAATAGATTCTGAGATATTAATCCATTTGCAAGTTTTGTACAGACGCTGGACGGCGAACTGATGAACGCTTTTTTTTTAAATGTCAATTTTGAACGATTTAGGACTAATCTTGCAAAGATTCAAAAACATTTGGACACTTATTTTATTTATTTTATTTATTTTTTTGGGGGGTGGGGGTGGAGGGAAGGGGGGGGGGAGTAGGGGGTAGAAGAGGGGGTGGTGGGGTGTGTGTGTGTATGAGTACATAGACTGACATTGCTATGAAAACATGTTTGGGTGACAGAATGATCGCTAATTCTCATTACTAAAACTTACGTCTGTCCTTTTCTGTCTCCATGGTAATGCCATGTCTGAACACTGGCACATAAATTTCATATTGGCATCAGATTATACTTGAGATAAATAAATACCTGATCTTCACAGTTGACACAGTAACTTTCAATTTCTGTTATTTCCGGATCATCGTCATCTGCTGCAATGTCACGAAACAGGGATTTGGGTTTCTGTTCAGTTGAAGAAGTGGATGGCTCATCGCCAGACATCTTGATTTTTGTTTTTGTTTACTTACACCTGAAACATTCAGTAAATTATATAATAAATAAACTAAATCAATAAACATATTAAATACAAATTGTAACCCCTTGACCGCTTTCAGTTTCAACGACCTAGCTCGTCATTCAAAAGAGTGATGATTTAAGCTAATGACGATGGTGGTTGTCCTTTATAAGTGTGACATTCATTCTCAGAATAAACTATAGGTAAAACGGTCAGCAACACAATACACACTAATTCAAAAGCACAAATAGTAGCTGCCTGCTGACTATTCATAAGTTAGGAATTTCTGTTTTCATTGGTGGATGGCCACCCACAGTACTTCAAATTGTTGGAGCGCCCGCGCCATTGGTGCATATTTTATCAGAATGGCACATAACAGTCAACGTGAATGCGCCAGCCTGGCACGTCATAACAATCGCCAACTTGTCTTGATCCTCTGTCTGTCTGTACCACTAAGCCACACCAAGCACATATGGCTTGCATAGCATCGCTGTGTGTGATTGGCTGGCAGCCAAGCACAACAACCAATCAGCGAACTTCTATCAGTTTTACATTGCAAAGGCGAAATCGTCTGACTTTTCAACACTTGTGGAATCGAGTAATCTTTTTGCTATAGTAATACGATACAAATACCTTCGATTGTCAATGACCCATCTTTTTCAAAATTGACCCATCATTTTGCATGGCCATGGGTCATTGGGCCCATGATGTCTGAAAACAATCTGAAGCACTGCACCCACCCTCTCCCACTTACAACCCCATGCACTTGCACAAAGTTGATCCATGTGCCAAACAGGGACATTGACAAAAGGGATGCAACCATTAGTGCCCACGCATAAAAAAAATACAGCAAAGATGATGAGATTACCTCCCTCTCTCTTTTGGACTAAACATAAAGAAGAAAATATTTTTTTCTTGGTTTTCTTTTCAAAAATACTGAATCAATACTATACCCCACTATACTAGTGTCGAAAGATAATTAACTTTTCAGAAATGTTCAAGTTTTACTCAGTTATTACTCATTTATATATAATATGTTTACTTTCAAGCCAGAAGTTTTTATAAAGAAATTATCGTGAGCCAGCTCAGGTAAATTCCTCAGACACCCACTGACCCAGTGCCTGAAAGTGAAACCTGCATCGTTAAGGCACTGCACCTCCATTTCTCACACCCCCCCACCCCCCCCTCCGCCTCCTTCAAAATGACTGTTTACGGTATCCTGACCAACCCCAATTTTTTGGCCTCACCGGACCCTAAACTTTTTTTGGGATCGTCTGGAACAAAATAGAAAAAAGACCAAAAATTCACACCCAAAGTGGAAAAGGTTTTTAAACAAAAGAAAAAAAAAGAAAAAAAAAGAAGCCAACCCTATTTTTTTCCTATGTTACCATAAAGAGACATTATTTTGTTGGGCCTAAATCAAAAGTATCAATGTTTTATACAATTGTACACTTCCTGAAAAACAAATCGCCTCCATTAAGGCACATATTAAATACTGACATAAGAAACTTTTTTTTTTTAATTAAGCACAATAAAATTTGTACTATGTGTATGTTTATGAGTTTGTAAAAATGTACATTTTATCAATTAAAATATTTTATTTTTTTTAAATGTGACAGTGCGCATATCAACTCGAGTGCAAAAAGGCTACCACACTATCGATAACGCTATTATAGGCCTAATTTATAGATTTACCATGCTAAACTACTATATCTGTATATAAATGTTTAATACATAGATGCTTAAAGATAAGATGATGAATGGAATAGAATGTCTGTCTTTGTATAAGCAATACTTACAAAGATTATACAACTGAACCGCACTGTGTGGAGCGTCGAAGATGTATTTCGATTTTTTCAACACAACAGCTTGATGTGGAACTATCCAGAAGACGAAGTAGACTAAATTACTCCGAAAATGAATTATCTTAAAACTGTATAAGTCAGAGAAAAACGCTGGAAAATAATTTAGCAGAAACTAGCAATACTAAGTCACTAAAGTAAATTTCCACTAACGAGGCTGTTGAATCGTCTTTGAAGTATTTTAACAAATACTTTATTATGCTACATCATTAGTAAACAGGGGTGAATCCAAATCTATTCTTATTTCATCAAGTTGCGTCAACTTTTACCCACCGGAAAAAGAAGTTGTCATATAACGCATGCGCGTGCGCAGAGGACCAGCACATGGCGGAGTGCTGAAGGTTACCGTCATTTTCATTTTATCACCAAAACCTTCCTTTTATTTTGATGCAATCAGTGATTGGTGCACCAGAACGAAATGGGTAACGTTCTAGCAGCAAGCAATCCATCAGCATCCTCAGGTGTTCCAAGTCCTCCTCCTATAACAGTTCCACCACCGCCTCCGTGTCCACCGTCGCAACCTTCCAAGAGTCATGGAGCAGGGGGTGATTCCGTGCTGGCACAACCCAGTCTTAATCCTGGCACATTTGAAGACCTTCACAAACAGTGTAAAGGTAAATGCGTTGCTAATGTTATATGGTATAAATATTTGTGTTGTCGGACCTCAATCCATTTATAGTTGCAACTTTCTGAAAGCTGTGACATGCAAACTGGCATCGTGTAATAACAGCAAAATGTGACGACATCGGACATGGGTATGTTCGGAAGTTACACCTATACTATTAGAAAGTGCATTTTCATATAGATGATTCAGATAGACCTAATTCCAATTTGCCAACAGCAAATACATGCGAGGCCACTCCCTGTAGGTAGCGAAGGGATGCTGTACGTCTGTAGGCGTATCATTTCAAGCAATTTTTTCTCCCAGACAGGGCCTGGGCACTTACTTGTAGGCCTTACTACAATACTCCTACTCCATTCCCAAGGTGTTACACTTCACATTTCACTGCCTCCAAACAAACGCCTTTCCTACCTTTTGTCCACTGCAAGTGCAAGCTAAAAGTGAGTGTGCTGATGAATCACAATCACTGACTCAGCCATAGCAACACATTTATGTCACTTGAAACGATGCCAGCTACAAATTCACTGCTAATGCAGAGCTGCCAACCCCTACGGAACGTCCGTAGTTTCTCCGGAAAATGTTCTTTAATTCCGCAACTACGCCATTTCAAGAAATACTACGGAAGAAAAATTTCAAAGCATACCTATTTTTTTACAAGTATCAAAACAAAGCCGCGAGAGACGTAGGCCTACTAGGCTTTCGTCAATATCATAGACTTTCGTATAGCGCTTTGCGTGTGTGCTATTTTTAGCTCAGCAGCCACTGGCCGGTAGACTTTTCCGAACAAAATGTTAAAACTGTTTTGTTTTTTTTCAGGAACATTTCTATCATTTTAAAAATAAATATTTGAAAGTTAATGCTTTTTGTGTTGGTGTTTGGTTTTTATTTAAGCTAATATCAACATTTTAAATAATGCTCATTTTATCATGTGAAAATTCTTGTTCGTACATTTGCTACTGAAATTGAGCTGAAACTACGGATATTTTTCTTTGTTTGCTACTGAAATTTTTTTTAGGGGTTGGCAGCTCTGCTAATGTATTAAAAAATGCAGCCACAAAGGCGGTTCCGAGTTCCTGCACCAATCTTAAAATGGAGACAGGCTTCCTACAAAACCATCCGGCCTTGTCATTGCTGTGATTGGTCAACATCACAATGCAGGAAATCTGCCCTCTTCATTTTAAGATTGGTGCAGGAACTCGGAAAGTTTGCATTTGTGGCTTCATTGTGGAATAAATGCGCAGTGAATTTGGAGCTGACGTCATGATACGAATGTATTGTTATGAGTGTTTGTGATTTGTCGGCACACTCCATGTTAGCTTGAAATGGACACAAAAGACCTGTACGAAAGGCATTTGTTTGGGGGTAACGTTTAAAATGGAAATGTCAAGAGGAACGCCTTGGTAGAAAGGTAGACTAGTATAAAGGAAGAAAGTACAAAGACCAAAGAAGAGACTTCTAAGCCAGCGGGCAGTCTCAGAGATAAAAGAATTGTCAACACTTGGAATAGTCTGTCAAAAAATGTTGTCATGTGCAGCCCTGTCTGTCAATGTGAATCTATGTACTTTCCCCTCACCCCCACCGTTGTTGTTGTTTTTTTTTTTTTTTGCATTTATATAATACAATGGTAGAGTGTATTTTAAATGGATTTTATAGGCCTACTTATTTTTCTAATCGTTATTCACTTTTTTTCTGGTTAGAAGATGAGTTTATTCTTATTTGGTATTCTCAGTTGGTTATTCTCACATGGTTAGGTAATTATTCCTAATCAGTTATCCCTAGTTGGAGTGTTCAAAGTTTAAACTACTGAGTTCACGACCATTCTTTCATTCTTACCCTGGCTTTTGAAGAAAGAGGAGCGTTTGTTCATTTGCGATTTGGTATTCATATCTGGACTCACAACTGTTTGTATACTGAGTCACGGAGAGTGTGCTGATTGCAGTTGAGTCAGTGTCGCCTGTTACCCTTGCTCAATGCGTGGGGGTTTGCGCCTTCCATACTTCGTTCTTCATACTACTTATCCATTCATCATTCGTTTATCATTCCTTCTTATTGGCTTGAGACAAGAATAAACGTGCCCCGAACCCCAACCAACTGCTTACAGCCTCAGTGTGTGAAAGAGTGCGACAGACATTCTAAATAATTTCAAAGCACACATAAGCAGACAGTCACAATACAACATTTGCAGTAGTTTATTTGGTATGACTGTATTTGGAACCGGAAGTCAAGGTCATCTCGATGTAGAGAGCATAAAAAGATCGAAGTCAGTATTACTTTGCATTTTATTGCCAGTGTTTCATTTTGGTGTTTTTTTCTTTTAGGCACTCATTAAGTCATTTTTATGTTAACTCTTTCCCTGCCAATCGACGATATATCGTCGATCTGAGCCGCCATGTTTGTGCCAATCGACGATATATCGTCGATTGCAGTATTCCGTTTCGTTCCGGTTTTTTGCGCAGTCCAATCCAAGTTTTATTTTAACCAAAGAGAGATAACTCTTTCTACTTTCGTTCGCGATCGACAGGCGCGTTTTTTCTTCAAATTGATTCGTTTTTAGAGTGTTTATTGTGCATTTTACTAAGCATAGTGATGGGCACAATCGACAGTGTGTCAAACTCTGTGCTAATAATCAATATAATTTCAAACTGTAAAGTGTATTTTGATCCTAAATAAATTTTCTTTCTGGTGTGTGAAGCTGATTCAGTGATTGGAATTATTCCTCCAGATTTGTTTTATCACTGTGGTATGTAGAAATATTTTTATTTTATTTTATCATTTCAAAAAGATCAACATGCTTTCAAAACACATATTTCAATAACATAATCAAATTAACATTTTTGTGGTTTGTTTTCTTATTCTTCACTCTTTTACCTTTAATTTGATATGAAATATGTCTATTTGACAACTATTATTGAAAGAACAGTAGCTTAAATGCCTAAGGTACTGAACTTTCTTTCCGGTGCCAGAGAAATGTCTGGCACAAACGTGGAAACATGCCTGGCAGGGAAAGAGTTAAATATTAGGTTCCATAAGGAGCATGTGAGTCATATGGGGTTTGCCCTTCAAGTTAATAATTCCACAAGTGTCCCTTACTTGCGTGAGTAATGTCCCTTACTTGCGAACCGGAAATAGCAGACAATAGCAGGCGTACACTAACAACATGAGAGAAAAAAACTAAAGGTACAGTCAATAAAATAAATTAACTGATATATTTTTTAAATTGTCTAAGACGGTCGTATAAAGGGCTTAAGACACGGTCGCTGGTCGCATAAACAAGGTTGTCGCATACCAGAGGTAATTTATTATTGGAAGTGAATCTGTCAGAAATTTTCAGGTCACATAACCGAGGGAGTCATATACCAGAGAGACGGATACCGGAGGTGCCACTGTACCTTTAAATGTACAGCCACTAATACAGTAATAATAGTTAAACACAAATTGAGCTTTAAATTAATGTTAGCATGCTTTTAAATTTTTAACATAATTGTTTGAACAAAACTGCACCCAAGACTGCGCAAGAGTAGAGTCACTGAGTGTGAAGATGTACTTGAACTGAACATTGAAGTGTGAGCTTTTTGTTTCAGTTTAGATCAGTTACTTACAACGTGGCAACTAAAGCAGCAGCGACTCCAACAAAAGGCAGCATCTTTCCAAGAGAAATATCGCACTGATACATGTAAAAAAAATGTCTGCACTGAAACCTCATCTTTATGCATGTCAAATGAAATGGCTTTACAAAATAAGAAAAATGCAATTTAAATGGTGAGAATTGATTAAAAAATGACTTTGTTATGCCCGTTTTAAATAATGTGTTCCAAACTGCAGTTTTTTTCCATGGGCGAAAGTTGTTCGTTATGCATTTTTGGTCTTTCCTTGTGCTTACATCAGAGGAGCTATATCTGTGAAAAAAAAAGAGCCATTTTAAACCATTGTGCACTATATGTTCATGAAATCTGGGTGTTGTTGCAAGAAAACTATCAAATTAGTGCATCTTCAAAATTGGCTTAAAGTGAAATTTGCTCAAATGTAACGTTTTGCGATAAGTAAGTTTTACGCGAGATTTAACATATCTCCGGTTCTAATTAAGATATTTGGCTAATTTTTTTTTTTAGTTTATTTTTGTGCCTTTTAAAATGTAAATGCAGTTTTAAGTTTAAGAGCAAAAAAGCAATTTTTCCCCTGCCGGTACCTACTTACATCCATACTGCCATATCACCAGCAATACAAAAAATGCTTTGTTCCCACAGCATGCCAACTAAGGTTTAGCAGTTGGCACAATAAATTGAGAAATAAAAGACATTTAATTAAAAACATTTAACCTGAAATATGTAACAGACAAGCCTGTGATTTTATCCCATTCAACAAACACCAAAGACACTATAATAGAGGGTACGATAAAAAATAAAATAAAATAATCGAGATGTGCCATGCCAGATTACATATGAAGAAGAACTTCGTGAAATTGTCAACCAATGTACAAATCTCTGGAATAGCCTTTCCCACAACAGTAGTTACTTCAATGATGGAGTGGATTGCCCTCCATTTCAAAGGTAGCACATCGGAGTAAACAACTGAATTCCTTCTTTTTTTTTACCCGCTGGCATAGCAATTTGTGGGATCTGCACTGTGTCAGGCAGTGTCTGGGCTGATACTTTGCTCTAAAAGGCAGCCGCTTCAAATACAGCGATGAGAAAGCTATTTAGTTCAACTTTTTAGTTGTTTTTTTAAATTTTGGGGTGTGTGTGTAGAGGGCATGTATTCTTCTCCTGGTAGTATTAATAGACAGCACCATTTAATGTTTGCCATCACCTATTATATTATTAACAGTCCAAAACTTGACCCCCGGTATTACAAGAAGAAGTGTGTGCAAAAATGATGAAGACCTCTGAGGCCAGATTAAACAAGTTGTGGAGGAAAGATTTTAAGTTTGCTTTTGACGACACTGGCCTGCCCGCACCACGCAAGAAATTTTGAGCTCACAATAAAAGGCCACAGAAGAGGCCTAAAGTGTTAGTTAATTAGGACACAATGATCAGCACAAGTTTTTGGTCTTCGTTTAATGAAGTTAAGGCCATAACTTTATTGTGACTTACTTTGAAAATCGATATGCGTTTTTCAACTTTTTGGTTGTTTAGGCTTTAATAATAATAATATTTAATTAATTATCCTTGCTGGTTTCAGAGGTGTTCCCACAGATGTTTGAGGGCGGCAAGCTGATAGTATCAAAGGGTCTGTCCAGTCATTTTCAGATTAGCCACACAGTCTCCTTGGCGACGTTTCAACCTTCTGGTTACCGCTTCGGTTGTACCTATGTTGGCACGAAGCAGTTTTCAAATCTACAAGAGGTTAACATTATATCAAATTTATTTATGTAATTTGCTTGAGTATGCACTTTAGTCATTTAGAAGTCTTATCATTATTAGTTAAATTAAGCTCTCAACGTTTTCTGTTCCTGTATACATTTCTACTTTTGTTCTCTCTCTCTCCCTCTCTCTCTCTCTCTCTCTCTCTCTCTCTCTCTCTCTCTCTCTCTCTCTCTCTCTCTCTCTCTCTCTCTCTCTCTCTCCCCCCTCTCTCCCTCACCTCTATCTCCCTCTCTCCTTGTCTCCCTACCCACTCCCTCTCTATTTCTTGCTCTCTCTCTCTAGCATTTCACAGATTAATTAATTGCTTATTCATCATGACTCATACAAAAAAAGTCATACAAAGTTCCAAAGTACATTGTTGTATTAATTTATGTATGTATCTATGTACTAGTGTACATTCAAGACATTGTGTCTACTAAATTAGTTGGTGTTTGTGATTTTGTATTGTTTCAAATGTTTGTTCCAAGTTGTTTGCTTCTGATCCTCATGAAGACAGTTTTCACAGGCTTTTCCGGTCTTGATCGGAGACATCGATCCTAGTGGCAACTTGAACGCCAACATCATCCACGCATTCTCAGATAGCCTTCGAACGAAATTTGTTGCACAGGTTTGTTCACTTTCCTCTGCAGTGTGTTGTGAGATTTGCGTTAGAAAGTATTATGTGAAACGCTATAAAGGTTGGTGTAGCGTTGGCAGTTGTGCTATTCTTACATTTCCTAAATTGACACAATACTATCTCTGCATTTCAATGGAATAAGCATAACAGACCTGGCTTTGTCACCCATTGCATGGATTAAATAGTTAAGTAGGAAACAATTTTCATTGTCCCCAGAACAGAGAAGAATAAGAAACCCTCCCAATTCTCCAAGAGGAAGTTGAGGCAGCAGTGCAATCACTAAAGAAATGGAAGTCAGCGGGAGTGGACAACGTACACGCGGAATTGCTTCAAGCAAAAGGAGAAGCGATGATTGACACCCTCACCATTATCTGTAACAGAGTGGGAGTGACCTACACCATGGACCCAGCTGCTTGTCATCACTCTTCCCAAAATGGGTAACCTTCAGGAGTGTGAAAATTACCGCACCATCATACATCCCAAAGTCCTCCTGAAAATAACACTCAACAAGTTGAAACCCCAAGCTGAACAAATCATAGCTGAAGAACAAGCAGGATTTAAGGCCGGGCGAAGTACCACTGGACAGATTTTCAACCTCAGAATAATCTGCGAGAAAGACCTACAGCACCAACAATATCTATATCATGTGTTTGTAGACTTCAAGAAAGCGTTAGACCGAGTCTGGCATGCAGCTCTGTGGGCAACCATGAGAGTGTACATCAGTCCTAAAATTATTGAAGTCATCAAAAGCCTGTATGACAAGGGTACCAGTGCAAACTTCCACAACAGCGCCATCGGGAACTGGTTCAGAACAACAATCTGTGTGCGTCAGGGATACCTACTCTCTCCAATACTCTGTAACACCTTCACCTAGAGCGCATCCTGTCGGATGCCCTTGCAGATCACGAAGGCACAGTCAGCATATGGGGTAGAGCAATCTCCAACCTCCGTTTTGCGGATGACGTTGATGGATTGGCTGGAGAGGAACAAGAACTTGAACACCTTGCACAGAGGCTTGACACCACCTGCAGAGCCTATGGAATGGAAATAAGTGCAGAGAAGACCAAAATGATGACCAAAAACACCAATGGCATCAACACGGACATCAAAGTCCAAGGCCATTCCCCCAACACAACGCATAGCTTCATGTATCTATGAGCCATTGTATCAGACAATGCGTCCAGACAGAATGTCCTCTCCAGGATCGCACAAACAATTGATGCCCTGTCAAGGTTGAATCCCATTTGGAAAGACAGGACCATCAGTCTACATTTTAAAGTATGGCTGCTGCACTCCCTTGTCATTTCCATCTTCATATACACTTGCGAAATGGACCCTCACAGCAGATCTACAACGAAGAATACAAACCATGGGAGATGAGGTGCTACAGAAGACTTCTGGGCAGTTCCTATACCTAGCACATCACCAACGACGAAGTCCGACAGACCATCACACAGGCCAGTTGACAACATAATAACATGCTCACAGTGGTGAAAAAACGGAAACTCCGATGGTATGGCCACGTCACCAGAGCATCTGGCCTTGCAAAGACCATTCTGCAAGGCACAGTGCAAGGAGGCAGAAGAAGAGGGAGACAGAAAAGAGGCAGGAAGACAACATTCGAGAATGGACTGGTTTGACACTGAGCGAAGCCATGAGGATTGCTGAGAACAGAGAAAGATGGAGTATGCTGGTTAAACGATCATCTGTGGTGCTCCAAACGACCTTTGATTTACGGGATAGGATAAAAATTGCAATGTTTAACAAAAATATTTGGCCCCTCCCTTTTGTGCAAGCACTAGTCAGAAGTTCCTTTCCTTGACACTCTGCAAAGGTAAAAAACCAGTTTTGGCACTATTTTGACATCGTTTTACCATAGTGCAAAGAACAAATATAAGAATTGTTGCATAAACATGATTTTTAAAAATGTAAATGCTGAATAAAAATGTTCTTGATGTTTTGCCTCGTGTTTCAGATCCAAAATAACAAATGTGTAGCATCACAATGTACGACAGATTTCAAAGGCAGCAACTTCACAGCTTCTATCACCGCTGGCAATATTGATCCTGTGGCTGGTTCTGGTAAGTTCTCTCTCGGCCTTGATTTCCTTGTAATACTTATTTCCACTTCCATCTGTCCATGGCCAGTGATGAGATATATAAAGGTTTGTTTATGTACATTTTTTCATTATTTTTGTTCGTAAAGGTATCTATAAAGATTGAACTTCCTGCAAAATTGTGTGTATTTTTTAATTCATTCGATTGTGGCTGCCATTTTCTCATAATGCCTGAATTCAGAACTGAAAGAACTAAAATCTTCTGTTTGATGAAATAATGGAGAGTCAGATATTTTTTATTGTTATCAACTGACCAGGCATGTATCTATTCCTTACTTTACGAGTAGGTCTTACAAAGGATTTTTTAAAGCTGTTTTTGAACTAGTTGATCGATCTAATTTAGTATTATTGCTATAGCAAATTATACTAGTCTGAGTACCCACGTTAATATTTCACACATATTTGCACATGCTTATGTTGTCTGGCATGGACTTTTCCATTTTTTGCAAGTAGGATGCCAGACTCGCTTATACTTTGTCTTCCTGCAAAGAAGTTAGTGCTTTAGAAGGGTGTGATACTGATGTTTTACTGTTAGAAGGATGAGTGGTTGGACAAAATTCGGTGTACAAAAAGTGTCAAGTGTAATTTGAGTGAATATATTATTAAGTGTGTGGGTAAATTTTGTTTTGGAGATTGATTGTGTGCTTTGTAAGAAGTGTTGTGTAGGGTAAAGGTAAAATGTGCTCCAGTAACCTTTCGGTTGTTGGGGAGACAAGCGTTTGGGACCTCCCTTTTCTCGAGGCCAGCTTAATGAGGACGGTTCCTATTTGTGCCTTCCCCGGTTCTAAACAGGTTCAGGTACACACTCCCTTCTTGGAGGACTGGGATGGCTTGTTTCAGTCTTTTTGTGTGGTTTGGTGTTTGCCTTCCAAGCATGGTCACCTATCCAAGTACTTACTCCTGCCGACATTTGCTTAATGTGAAACATTGCTAGCTTATGCCCAATCCACTACACTACTGAGCAATGTCAGCAATGTTATTATTCATTTATTGTGTTGTTTCAGGTTTGTTTGTAGGTCAGTATCTTCAGAGAGCTACACCCAACCTATGTTTGGGGTCAGAACTGTTGTATCAGTATGGTTCTCAAGTTCCAGGTGGCCAGATCTCTGTTCTCTCTTTAGCTGCACGGTATTCAGGTCAGTGACAGAAATTGGCTATTTAAATGATGTTGGAGAACTTTATCAGGCATGAGATTTCTCCGGTTAAAACCTGAAATCCTGTTTTTTAAACATGCCAGGCATCATTTCTGAGATCAGTGTAAATCCGTTGAGAAATTATTTTGAAGGGGGTGAGGTCTGAAATCGCCGTGAGCCAGCCATCACTCCTCAGATGAGGGATACATGGGTTATTTCTTATCGGCAACTGTCATCGCAACACTGTTAATTCTCATTTTGTTCAATCTCCACTTTGTCTGTGTTGGAAGGCCTACGTATGGTCGCAATGAATAACCGGAAACCGGTCAGCTAAAGCTAACCTTATTACTCTTTCGTTCTGCCGTTTGTCTTCCGCATCTAACACACATTTTAACTTATGCAACATTTTAACTTATGCAATCAGAACCATGTTTGTGCGGCTAAAAGCTAGAGAAAAATCTTGTGTGGGTGAAATAGACAGCTTAGTGAGGAACAAGTGGAATTTTAAATGGATAGAAGAAGAAGTGGAGATAAATGTTGTAGTGACTTTGAAGTGAGATGCTAGTTGTTGTTTTTTTGTATGCATCATGTATCAAACAGAAAGATGCAGTGACTTTTATTAGGGACATGCTATTTATATTAATGCATATTATTCTTCTACAGACAGTACAGTTGGTTTGTAATCTTACAGGTGAGAGCACCACAGTAATTCTTAACAGGTTTTTTCTTTCAAGAAATAACTATAACTTTAAATCCATTTTACTTCTTCTTCGCTAGACCAGTCACCTCCCTTTTTTCTTGAAAACTCTTCCGGGACAAGACTCCTTATTTGTGTATGAGGTCTGTTGGATCAGCTTGGGAATATTGGACGCTTTCTGCCAGGTGGTCACTAGGGCTTCCTATGATGTTATTATTTAGCAATGTAGGCATTTTATATGTATGTGTTTTGTTGATAACTTATAATGATGTTTGTATTCTATTTTGTTTTTGTAAACGGGGGTTCGATAAATTAGAGTACAGCCTCAGCGTCCCCTGCGTGGGATGTCTTTATTGTAAAGTGACTGGCTGGTGGAGAGCTTTCAGTTTTACCACCAGGGTTGTTTCAGCAGATCTTTTATGCGGATCAGGGGTTGTCCGGTCCTGATTTGGCTCGGAAGAGTCCGCTGGACCTAAAGCAATAATGATGTAATGTAATGTAACGGTGCAAGTGACAGTATCAGTTTTGATGCCTTGTGGCCCTTTTTTTTTTTTTTTATCATTTCTTAACCTGCCACTACCCTACTTTCAGGCAGTGACTGGCAGGCGAGTGCTAACATCAGTCCCCTGGCAGGAAACTTGCACGCCTGCTATAATCAGAAAGTTAATGAACAGCTGACAGTGGCAGCTGAGCTGGAGACCAGTCTGCGATTACAAGAGAGCACCGCCACCGTAGCCTACCAAGTGGAAATCCCCAACGCACACACAACCTTCAAAGGTAACCAGCAAACACAAGTTTTCATAAGGTTTTTTTTTTGGGTTTTTGTAATCATCAGTTAGCTTGATAAGTTAGTGTTTCCATGGTACACTATTGCAGCAACAACAAAATGCTTGGTAAAATCTTATAATCATTGTGAATCAGGGGCGATCTTTTTTTTTTTGCACTATTAAAAGCCACAATTGAGTTATGCCATGAATATTACTCTTCTGAAGAACATTTGGCTTCGTCATTCGTCACTATATAAAACAGTTTGTAATGTTGTGGTCTGAAGAACTGAGGAATATCATATAATAATCATTGTGAATCAGGGGCGATCTTTTTTTTTTTGCACTATTAAAAGCCACAATTGAGTTATGCCATGAATATTACTCTTCTGAAGAACATTTGGCTTCGTCATTCGTCACTATATAAAACAGTTTGTAATGTTGTGGTCTGAAGAACTGAGGAATATCTTTTTGCTTTGCAGCTCAGCTAGACACAAACTGGTGTGTAGGTGCTGTGATGGAGAAGAAGCTTCAGCCTTTCCCCTTCACCTTCGCCCTCAGCGGTTGGGCCAACCACGTCAAAGGACAATATCGCTTTGGCATTGGCCTTATAGTGGGATAACTGTGCTTAGATCCATTCGGGCAGCAGCCCTGCCTTTGGAGGAAAGGAAATGTGCTAGTTAGGTTTAGGCAAAGCGTTGTGTGTGTGAATGCAGCGTTCCTTCACCAGCAACTACACTGTATTCCATTCTGCAACGGCAGTTTACTTTTAGTGTGAAAGACTTACCAACACCCTAAAGTAGTACAGTGTCGTGGTGTTCAAAACTGGCTGGTGTATGATGAATCAACGTAAATCGGGGAAAAAAATTTGAAAAATGCAAAACTAACGTCACCTGGGGGTGATGTGAATAGAAGCGTAGTATTACTTAAAAGAAAAACGTAAATAACATTTGTGCTTATCATGCAACTATCATCCAAGGCTGTGGGAATAAATCTTGTGTTTGGTTTCCAACAATTTCTAGTATATCTACTGTCACCAACCTCAGCTTTGGATATCGAAGCTAGAATTGGATGTTTCTGGGAAAAAGATGCAAATAATAATTTCAAAACTGGGTTATTTGGACTTTGCAGGAGGAAACTGGAAAACTGGGACCAAAGGAAACCTTTATTCTTGACATAGGCTGTATCTTTTTTTAATTGAAAAGACTTGTCTTTTTCTATTTTCAGGAAATTATACTGTATTTGCCTGTTTGGTATTTTCCCAAATTTCTGCAGTTTCTATTGTGATAAGTGTGATAGAACAATAAAAGAAACAAAATCTTGAAAGAAGTTGTTTTGGTTCTATCTCTATTTTCTGCATGGATAGTCAATGTAATTATAAGTTTCTCTCTAAACTCTTGTTCATATTGTTACTCTATATATTGAAAACAGTGTTTGGATGTACTTAGAGATTGGCCTAAGAGAAAGAATTCTAAAGTTATTTAAATCACTGTGAGAAACTTTCTCCTTTTCTTTTCATAGCTTTTGCATAGACTTTGTTTCAACATTTTTGAGGTTTTCAGACAGTACATTTATTATATGGTGTTCAGAGGAGTATTGGGCATTAGACGTTTAGATATAATTGAACCCATCATATGTGAAAATGTTAATACACAAAGTATCTCTACATCTTGTGTCAAAACATTGAATGCATTCATGTATGTTCAGCAGCAGACACATATGACATGATAGAACGTACACTGTTGACAAGACAAATTCTGGTAAATTTGCTTTGAGATTTTAAAGATTTGTTCAAAATGTGCTCTAGAGTATATTTTTGAGGTAATTTCATGAAAATTCATCAAGAAATTGAAGAAAATTGTCTGAGGAAAGTTTTGCTAAAATGCATTCATTTTATAAATGAAAATTTACTGAAACTTAAGTTGAAAGCAATTTGTGAACAAGAAGAAAACTTGAAAATGTTCTCCCTTTAAGCACTGCCAGTAATTTTGAAACAAACAAAAAAAACTTGATTTAACTTCAGTCACTTGAAATAAAACTTAAGTACATCTCTGATGTCAGCTGACTTTGAAATGTGCGGTGTATGCCTGACTTGGGTTTTATTTGTGAACAAACTGTTTTGTTTTAGATGTAGTAGATGTATCATCTAGTGAAGACTGGTTTTGATCCATGATGTACATAGTTCTGAAGATGAGTGAAAATATTTTGTATTCCATTGTGAGTGTAAAGTTCTGTAAGGGAAGACAAGTGTTTGTGACAGTGTCTGTTGTGATTGTTAAGACAGAAGTTGTGTGTCTTGTTGCAGAAGAAATATTTATGCATTTTGTGAACAGCCACATGCTTTTACAAACGAACTTTACTGTTCATTTCGACATAACAGGATTGTTTACATTTGACTTTATTATTCTGTACCCCACAACACTGTGTGGCCTAGATATTTATCATAATTAAAATACAAATATTTCTTTAAGCTCATGACACTGCAAGTATACTGCCAGTTAAAATTTGTACTTTGTTGGAAAAATGTTAATTATTTACTGAACGGTTTTTCATTAATTTTTCTGTCTTCAGCCCTTCTTGACCCGGTTTTACATCAAAACACACTTTGCATGGGAACAATGTAATGTCCGTATATTTGTATCATTTTCTAAATAAATACCTATTCATTTTCGTCCCAACTTTTTTTCTCAATAAAATTGTGTCTGTAGCATTAAATGATTTTCTTGGCGAAATATATTGCTGCATTCTTTCAGCTTTCTTTCTTGCACGATGGTGACAAGAGTGGTGTTCAGATTTTGACGTATGATTTTGTGAAATTGACCAAGGTCACCTTCTTTTAACTTACATGAAGTGGCATCTGTATATCAATGCATGATATTCTTGCAGACGTGCAGCGCTTCACTTTCTTTTTGACTCGCATGCATAGCATGAAGTTATGTAGTATGTACTCGCCCTTTCACCCCCCTTCCCTCCCCCCCAAAAAAATATCAAAGTTTTTTGCAAATCTGTGCGAGATGAATCCTATCCTATCCTATTCTATCCCAAAACTCGGGAGCCATTGGGGTACCACAGATGATCATTTAACTAGCATACTCCATCTTTCTTTGTCCTCAGAAGTCCTCATGGCTTCACTCGGTTGTCAAGCCAGTCCATTCTCGAATGTTGTCTTTCCACTTCTTTTTCTGTCTCCTCATGCCTCCTTTCACCGTGCCTTGCAGGATGGTCTTTGCAAGGCCTGATGCTCTGGTGACGTGGCCATACCATCGGAGTTTGTTTCTTCACCACTGTGAGCAAGTCATTGTGTTGTCCAATGGCTTGTGTGATGATCTGTTGGACTTCGTTGCTAGTTTGCTGGGTATAGAAAATGCCCAGAAGTCTTATGTGACACCTTATCTTCATGTTTTGTATTCTTCGTTGTAGGTCTGCTTAGAGGGTCCACGTTTGGCAAGAGTATAAGATGGAGATGACAAGGGAGGCAACAACCTTACCTTAGGGTGTAGACTGATGGTCCTATCTTTCCAAATGGGCTTCAACCTTGTCAGAGACAAGTCCAAAAATGAGCTCTTTCTTTCTTTTTATGTCCACCATCCATTTGTGCAAAATTCGCCTGTGGATTAATATCTCAGAATCTATTTCAACTATTACAGCCAAACTTGGTATCCATGAGACCTTATAATTGATCAGTGAATGAATGACTTCACGTCAAGGTCACTGGGTCATCAAAAGTGTTTTTTCTAGGTTATTAATACTGAACTTATGATTCTTTGTTGCATGATAAATATCAATGAGACACATACTTTGCAAATTGGGTCAACCTCACTCCAAGGTCAAGGTCACTGGTCCAAAGTCAGTTTGTGTAGACCCCCGTTGGGGTGCCGGGGGGTTCAGTATAAATAGTATCCCCACTTTCTAGAAATTTAGTGCTTTAAATTCCCCTTGTCGCTGTCTTTCTCATTTGCTCAATTCCTGCTATGTTCTATCAATCTGAATACTATCTTCTTCTTCGCTAGATCAGTCACCTACCTTTTTTCTTGAAAACTCTTCCGGGACAAGACTCCTTATTTGTGTATGAGGTCTGTTGGATCAGCTTGGGAATATTGGACGCTTTCTGCCAGGTGGTCACGAGGGCTTCCTATGATGTTATTATATTTAGCAATGTAGGCATTTTATATGTATGTGTTTTGTTGATAATTTATAATGATGTTTGTATTCTGTTTTGTTTTTGTAAACGGGGATTCGATAAATTAGAGTACAGCCTCAGCGTCCCCTGCGTGGGATGTCTTTATTGTAAAGTGACTGACTGGTGGAGAGCTTTCAGTTTTACCACTAAGGTTGTTTCAGCAGATCTTTTATGCGGATCAGGGGTTATTCGGTCCTGATTTGGCTCGGAAGAGTCCGCTGGACCTAAAGCAATAATCATGTAATGTAATGTAATTCCCCTAGAGAGCTGGTAAATTAACGTCAGGTTTTGTTCAATACTATCTGTTTATCTCTAAGCTAAGTTACAACATCTTTGTTGTCAACATTTTTTATATTACATTTTCATTATATTTCCTTTTATTTTTCGTGATACTTGTTTACATGCTAAATATTGAGAGTTTCATAAGGAACATAATTATGGGTAGTTTTTTTTTTACCTCCATCTCACTGTAAAGTTTTACAACCTTGTGGACCGTGGTATTACATATGTGAGACAACAGCTTTGTTTCCTTGCATGCACAGGTTTGGTTATGTTCATATTGAAGAGAAGTGCAATTACTATGACACTTTAATTGATATAATTTGATTTTGCCATTTAGGGACATGACCACTAGTGCATGGGATTTCTCCCAATTGTGCAACCCAGCTGAAGTTCATGCACTCCAGTGTATGCTTCATGTACCCCTTGGGGTCATGAGCAATCTTGCCACTGTAGATTGTTCAAACCTATAAAGGGAAAAGTGAAAGCCACAGTTGAAAACCTGTCTTTCCTTTATAGGCAAGACAGATTCACTGCGGCAACAGTACCCCCGTTGGAGTGCCGGGGGTTTTCAGTATAAATAGTATCCCCACTTTATGGAAATTTAGTGCTTTAAATTCCCACTGTCGCTGTCTTCCTCATTTACTCTTTCCTATTCCTGCTCTGTCCTTCACTCTGCTATACTATCTTCTTCTTCGCTAGATCAATGACCTACCTTTTTTCTTGAAAACTCTTCCTGGACAAGACTCCTTGTTTGTGTATGAGGTCTGTTGGATCAGCTTGGGAGTGTTGGACGCTTTCTGCCGGGTGGTCACTAGGGCTTCCTATGATTGTACTATTTAGCACTATAGGCATTTTATATGTATGCGTTTTGTTGATGATTTATAATGATGATTGTATTCTATTTTGTTTTTGTAACCGGGGGTTCGCGTAGTTGAGGTCAACCCTCAGCCGTCCCTCGCGTGGGATGTCTTTATTGTAAAGTGACTGGCCGGTGGAGGGCATTCAATTTTCCCACTGGGGTTGTTTCAACAGATCTTTTATGCGGATCGGGGGTTGTCCGGTCCTGATTTGGCTCGGAAGAGTCCGCTGGACCTAAAGCAACAATAAATCAAATCAAATCAAATCAGTATGCTTCATGTCTAAGACTTCTGTTATTATACATATTGCAACAACATAATTTTTAAATAGCATTTTTGAATACTATTTTTGTTCTAAATGTTTGAATAATGCATCCCTTGTGATCACATTTTTGCAGTTAGATTTTTGGTTCATATGCTCTAGTTTGTGTTTCATGTTTAAGACAGCTGCTAGCAGATAACAGACTTGATAGATTATGCTCGGAAATACGAGGGGAAACAACTTTGATCGGCTTGTCTGCATGTTTTGACAGAGTTGTCTAACGTTGGCACATTCTTTGCAAATGAACTCAGTTTCTCGCCTACAATTTCTGCTCTGGGAAACAACTTTGACCAGCTTGCCCGCATGTTTCGACAGAGTTGTCTAACGTTGGGACATTCTTTGCAAATGAACCCAGTTTCTCTCCTACAATTTCTGCTCTATCCTCTATCAAATCTTCCGGATCAACTGAAAGGTTGGTTTCAGTTGCAATCTGCTCGTTTACCTTGCAATGCCAGGCATCCCCCCCCCCCACCCCACTTTTGCGAAGGAAAGCTTGCAGCTCGGGGTAGCTTTCATAGTGTTTTGAGACGAGATGGCTAGGGAACTAAAAACAAAACAAAAAGACAATTACCTCCCATTTCCAAATAAGGTCTATTTCAGGATGGCATTCCAAAATATGATTTTTTTTTTTTAAAAGGGTCTACTTTAAATAACTTGATCGCATCTAAAATTTAACGGAATTTGTAATTTTTCTTGATACTTCACACTTTGTATTTTAAAATAAATTATTTGTTCAGTTCAGTTGTTAAGACTCTTGACTTTTTATTGTCTCTGTTTCTCATGTAAAACTTTTGAATTGTCCAGTGTATTTTGTTCCCCCCCCCCCTGGGTGTGGGGGGGGGGGGTGCTGGGGATTTCAGTATAAATAGTATCCCCACTTTCTGGAAATTTAGTCTATACACTATTTTGTCCGGGGACGGTAATCTACCTACTGAACTGAACTGGAAATTTAGTGCTTTAAATTCCCACTGTTGCTGTCTTTCTCCGTTGTTCTTTCTCATTCCTACTCTGTTCTATCAATCTACTATACTATCTTCTTCTTCTTCGCTAGACCAGTCACCTACATTTTTTCTTGAAAACTCTTCCGGGACAAACTCCTCATTTGTGTATGAGGTCTGTTGGATCAGCTTGGGAATATTGGACGCTTTTCTGCCAAATGGTCACTGGGGCTTCCTATGATGTTATTATTTAGCAATGTAGGCATTTTATATATATGTGTTTTGTTGATATTGTATAATAATGTTTGTATTCTATTTTGTTTTTGTAAATGGGGGTTCGATAAATTAGAGTATAGCCTCAGCGTTCCCTGCGTTGAATGTCTTTATTGTAAAGTGACCGGCTGGTAGATTGCCTTCAGTGTTACCACCAGGGTTGTTTCAGCAGATCTTTTATGCAGATCAGGGGTGAGTCCTCTTTCACTTCTCTGGTCTTGATTTGGCTCGGAAGAGTCCGCTGGACCTAAAGCAATAACCATGTAATGTAATGTGTATTTTGCAGTTGTTACCTGACCTTATAAGCCCACAATTAATGAAATTAGCTTTTATGAATATTGTTTTTTTTTCTGTCTATATCAGTTATGCAACAATAATTTTGATATAGTTGCCATGTTCTCCATGATTTTCCAGCTGACGCCTAGAAACCCATGGAATCTTAATTGTGAACAATGATTGTGATTTTCTCTTAATTCTGCTAATTTTTCAGCGAGTATTGAATGCTGTCATTAAAACATTATCAACACAAATATTAATTGATGTGTATATTTTCTTCTCAAAAGACTATTTGTAGTTCTTTCTGTGGTATTCATACGTTTGATGTTATGCAGGTGTTCTAACAGGTAACCCTCACTGGAATTAGAAGACACTTTTATATCTGCACACACACATACATGTAAGTACACACATATAAACTCACATTCACTCACTCATATACTCTCACTAGTGTATACCCACCCATAGATACACTCTAGTCATTCACATTTCAAATACTGATCTTTATATACAATAGAAAATATTTGTTGAAAGCTTATACTGTGTTTATTTAAAATTCAGCCAAGTACCAAACCCAATGGTCATGGCATACAAGGAATAAAAGCTGGAAACTTTCTTTGCTACATGCACTTGACCACCGTTGCAGTTTTTAGTGTAAATAATCACTTTTTAGAAATTTATTGCTTTAAATTACCATTGTTTTTTTTTTTAATTCTCATTTGTTCTTTCTCGTTCCTAATCTGTTATACTAATCTACTATCTTCTTCGCTAGAACTTCTAACTTCTTCTTTAGACCAGCCACCCTACATTTTTTCTTGAAAACTCTACAAAACTCCTCATTTGTGTATGGGGTCTGTTGGGTCAGCTTGGGGATATTGGACGCTTTCTGCTAAATGGCCTTTAGAGCTTTCTATGGTATTATTTAGGAATGTAAGCATTTTATATGTATATGTTTTGTTAATATTGTATAATGATGTTTATATTGTATTTTGTTTTTGTAAACAGGTGTTTGATAAATTAGAGTACTGCCTCGGCATCCCCTGCATGGGTTGCCTTTATTGTAAAATGACCGGCTGGTTGATTGCCTTCAGTGTTACCTTTAGGGTTGTTTAGCAGATCTTTTATGCGAATCAAAGGTGAGCCCCCTTTTAACCAAGTTGTGGTACTGATTCGGCTCTTTGCAGTGGCTGGACCCTATAAACAATGGCTAACTAACTAACTGCCGTTTTGATGGGTTTCGAACTATTTTCCAGTGAATATATCCAGTGGATATGGCGGCAGGGATAGCTCAGTGGTCAGAGCGCACGACTTGTGTGAGTGCGTCTGGGGCGACGTGGGTTCGAATCCTGACTTCAGCAAACTTGTGATTGCTGGATATTACGGGCCAGCACCTTGAGAAGCTCTCTGAGCTTGTAGGTGCGCTATATAAGAAATCTCTTTATATTGTGACAGTATGAAAAATGCACGACCATCAATCCACTATAGCAGTGAAATCTTGTCTACGATATAGTTTTTCTGTGAATAATATCAAAGTGAATGCTTCTGTTATCCCTTTTAAAGCAGTCACAATAATAATGACGGAGGTTCTTAGCTACATATTTCCTTCGTCCTAAGTGTATTGGAGTAAACAAGATGGTAACAACTTTTCACAAAATACACATTCATGTACTTTATTCTGATATATTTTAAAAATTCAGTCTATTTACTATTTAAAAAAAAAGGTAAACTTTTTTTTATACTTGTAAAAAGTTCCTGGGTGCCAAGAACAAAAAGAAAATGTTAGATCTGTCACTTTCTGCCAGATCTTAAAATGACGTATTCTTTTAAACTATTGCAAAATGACGTCGTCTCCAAAGGTTCAGAAGCAGAAAGATATTTCTGATAATGATATTCAATGTTTATAGGGTCCAGCTGACTGCCAAGAGCCGAATCAGGCCCACACAAAACTTACCAAAATCAGACTATATTGCTAACATTTAAATATGATAAAAGATGTAAATAAAGCCACGTATGAAAAAAATCTATCTACGGCTTGAGAAAATAATGAAAGCGATGTTACGCGAGGCAAAAAGACTTTTAAAAAATTTTCCGAGCGAGTGTCCGAGTGAAGAATGTTTACTGTTTCGGATAGAATCGTATCTAAAATTACCATGGCCATGCGACTGAAAAGTTAGCTCGATGTTCATTGGTTTTTGGTTTCAAAGGCTGCGGGTGGGCGTCTCGGGCGGTTTGAGTTAGATCCTGTATCGGCCAGCGCCTTGATCCTTAGGCTAAGGCGCCTTATAAATGACGAACATTATTATTATTATTATTATTTTCCTTCTGCACTATTGCTTTGGAAGTGACGTCATAGTTTGATTTCAGTATGTTGTTGGGTAGATTAGTGTCCCCAGACACCTGAGCATATAGGGGAAAATTTCAGTAAGGTTTGTTACGCCTTATATGCAGTGGTTACTTCCCTAAGGAACCATCAATCATGGCGTTTGGCCATCGTTTCCCCCTCTCCCCTCCCTCCCGCCCGCCCTCTCCCGCCCCCCCCTCTCCCCCCTCACTCCTTAGATTTATAGCAAATAGGGAGCACTGATTAGTATGGTGCAATACAATTAATGAGTGTTCCTGTAGTACTATCAACAGTGAAAAGGAAATAAATCTAACCTCAAAGCAACTCGTACAACAAAGCCCGTTTTAAAACTGAAAACTTTTCTGTACAGGTATTATTTGACAACCAAAAATGAACATAATAAAAACATTTCTGTACATACTGTCTAAAAACAACAAAAGGAACTGGAAGGGCAAAGCCCATTTGACTCACATGCTCCTTAGTGCCCAGAAAAAAACAAAATGAAACAGTGGCATTAAAATGCTAAGTAATACCGACTTTGATCTTTCTATGCTCTTGACCTTGAGATGACCTAGGCTTACAGCTCCAAATAATTATACTCATGAACTATCAAATAAAGTACAGCAAAAGTTGTATTATGTCAAAACCCTTGGGATGACCTTGGCCTTCAATGACTTTGACCTTGGGATGACCTTGACCCTCACGTGACCTTTCATGCAGGTCTGATCAAATATCCCAATGTTGTTGCATACTATGGATTATATACATAGCCATTGCACTCTACGATGACCTATTTGTTTGAATGTTTTTGCAAGCTCTAAAATGACCTTGACCTTCAAGATCAACGCAAAAACGAATATATATGAAAGATCAATCTACCATCTCTAAATACAACAAGATTGGACTTTATGTTTCTCATAGTCGGGGGTGCCGTGGGTTTCTGTATAAATAGTATCTCCACTTTGTGGAAATGTTGTGCTTTAATTACCACTGTTTCTGTCATTCTCATTTGTTTCTAATCTGTTCTATCCATTTACTATCTTCTTCGCTAGACCATTCACCTACCTTTTTTTTTCTTGAAAACTCTCCCAAAACTCCTCATTTGTGTATCTATAGGCATTTTATATGTATGTGTTTTGTTGATGATTTATAATGATGGTTGTATTCTATTTTGTTTTTGTAACCGGGGTGTTCGCGTAGTTGAGGTCAACCCTCAGCCGTCCCCCGCGTGGGATGTCTTTATTGTAAAGTGACTGGCCGGTGGAGGGCATTCAATTTTCCCACTAGGGTTGTTTCGGCAGATCTTTTATGCGGATCGGGGGTTGTCCGGTCCTGATTTGGCTCGGAAGAGTCCGCTGGACCTAAAGCAACAATAAATCAATCAATCCTCATTTGTGTATGGGGTCTGTTGTGTCAGCTTGGGGATATTGGACGCTTTCTGCCAAATGCATGGTCACTAGGGCTTCATATAGGCATTTTATTTGTATGTGTTTTGTTTATATTTTATAATGATGTTTATATTCTATTTTGTTTTTGTAAACGGGGGTTATATAAGTTAGAGTACTGCCTCAGCGTCCCCTGCATGGGATGCCTTTATTATAAAGTGGCCTGCTGGTGGAGTGCCTTCGGTGTTACCGTTAGATCTGTTTCAACAGATCTTTTATACGGATCAGGGGTGAGTCCTCTTTCAACCAAATTGTGATCCTGATTCGGCTCTTTGCAGTCCGCTGGACCCTATAAACAATGACTAACTAACAAATATAGTTTAGGGTCGAGGTCTCTTCAAAGTACCTATACTATCCAACTTTGGACAGCTCCAGTGACCCTGACCTTGGAGTGAGGTTGACCAAATTTGTATTGGATGTTTGTTTCATTGATATCTATCATGCCTCAAGGAATCATAAGTTCAATGTTAATAACCTAGATAAAAAGTAAAATTTTGACTAACATTTGTTGACCATGTGACCTTGAAGTGAAGTCATTCATTCACTGATCATTTATAAGGACTCAGGGTATATACCATCTTACCAAGTTTGGTTGTGACAGTTGAAATAGGTTATAAATTTCTAAAATATTAATCCCATATCCCCCGTTGGGATGCCGGTTTTTTATTGTATAAACAGTATCCCCACTTTATGGAAATTTAGTGCTTTAAATTATTTCTGTTTCTGTCGTTCTCATTTGTTCTTTCTGGTTCCTAATCTGTTATATCAATCTACTATCTTCTTCACTAGACAGTAGCCTACCTTTTTACCCCCCGTGAGGGTGCTGGGGGTTTCTGTATAAATAGTATCCCCACTTTCTGGAAATGTAGTGCCTTAAATTCCCACTGTCGCTGTCTTTCTCCTTTGTTCTTTCTCGTTCCAAATATGTTCTATCAAGCTACTATACTATTTTCTTCCATAAACCAGTCACCAACCTTTTTTCTTGAAAACTCTTCCAAAACTCCTCATTTGTGTATGGGATCTGTTGGGTCAACTTGGGATAATATTGGACGCTTTCTGCCAAATGGTCACTAGGACTTTCTATGATATTATTATTATTATTATTATTATTATTATTATTATTATTATTATTATTATTATTATTATTATTATTATTATTATTATTTAGCAATGTAAGCATTTTATACGTATGTGCTTTGTTGATATTTTATAATGTTTATAACCTATTTTGTTTTTGTAAACGGGGGTCGATAAATTAGAGTACAGCCTCAAAGTCCTCTGCATGGGATGCCTTTATTGTAAAGTGATCGGCTGATGGAGTGCCTTCAGTTTTAGGATTGTTTCAGTAGATCTTTTATACGGATCAGAGGTGAACCCTCTTTCAACCAAGTTGTGATACTGCTCTTTGCAGTCCGCTGGACCCTATAAACATAACTAACTAATTAAACCGCTTGCAAGTTTAGCCCAGACAGACGGCGGAGAGACAGAAGGACGGAGGTACATTTTTTAAAATGGCATTTTTGGATTGTTTAAGACTCATCTCGCAGATTTGCAAAAATCAGGAAAAAAAATTTTGAGGGGTGAGTACATAGACTCCCATTGCTATGCATGTGAGTCAAAAACGTTATTGTCACTGACTTCAAACCCCGTTTCAAAACGCAAAATTAAACAAACCCATTTATATTAATACTTGCGGAAAGTAGTCTAAATAGAGACGGGTTGGGATAAGCGGACAAACAAATGTTCACCAATTTGTTCAGCTTCATTACGTTGTTTGTATTTTGCCGATTCCTTCAAACTGCATTTTGCACAGTATGTTCTCCCCTCGAGGAGGTGCCGGGGGTCTCTGTATAAATAGTATCTCCACTTTCTGGTAATTTAGTGCTTTAAATTCCCATTGTTGCTGACTTTCTCCTTTGTTCTTTCTCATTCCTAATCTGTTCTATCAAGCTAATATACTATCTTCTTCGCTAGACCAGTCACCTACCTTTTTTGCTTGTAAACTCTTCTAAAACTCCTCATTTATGTATGGGATCTGCTGGGTCATCTTGGGAATATTGGACGCTTTCTGCCAAATGGTCACTAGGGCTTCCTATGATAATATTATTTAGCAATGTAGGCATTTTATATGTATGTGTTTTGTTGATATTTTATAACGATGTTTATATTATGTTTGTTTTTGTAAACGGGGGTTCGATAAATTAGTGTATAGCCTCAGCGTCCCCTGCGTGGGATGCCTTTATTGTAAAGTGACCGGCTGGTGGAGTGCCTTCAGTGTTATCACTAAGGTTGTTTCAGCAGATCTTTTATACGGATCAAGGGTGAACCCTCTTTTAATCAAGTTGTGGTCCTGATTTTGTGGTCCTGTTTCGGCTCTTTGCAGTCCGTTGGACCCTGTAAGCAATGAATAACTAACTAAACAGTATGTTCTACCTACACAATTAACACCAACGTATTTTCAAGCCGAGCTCTATGCTCAACGGGGCTAATGAAAGAGTTCAGTGGGTCTTGTAACTAGCAATAGTCTTAATCCAGTTCATATCGTTGTCCAGTTAGGGCTAGAGTAAAAGAGACACAACATATTTTGTGTCCACTTCGGGCTAACATGATACAGTGAAACAGCCGAATCCAATCCAGTCATATTCATTAATTGTTTAATTGTACAGCGCAGAACTCCATGCCGCAAAGACATGCTCTTCCTGCTCCACGTTTAACTTAAATACGCAACAACCTCTGAGGTTCTTCGAACAAATAGCTGCTACGAAACTGATAGCCCAGTCTTATTTATGTTTTCATGGCGACTAATGGCCAACGTCCCTATGATCAACTGTTCAAAAATGTTCTGTTTGGTTTGGGAAATATAACACAACCAAGCCCAGTTTACTGCTCAGATTTTATTGAGCTCGAGAAGGACATAATTTTACAAATAACTACAGATTTAATAGTATATTAATTTTATCGTGTGCAATGTCCAGTTTTCAGTGACAATCCTCTACAGCAAGAGGAAAGAGGACACAACCAAGTTCAGTAACGTTCAGCGTTATATTCTTGGGCTTGACAACGAGAATTAAGCACCTGTTAATCTCACAGCAATCTTGTCTCTTGTTGTCTCAGTGCAATGGCCACAATTTTATTATAAGCCACCATCCAGTCCAGTTCCGATTTGGTTGAGCTCGATAACGGCATTGACAAATAAATACTAATTTGACAGCAGTCTTGTATTTTGCTGCGGGTCACAAAGGCCAACTTCACAATATTGTTTTGTTTACTGGGGGAAATCGGATACCACTAAGTCTATCCTCTTGGCTTGTTGAGCTCGACAACCGTCTGAACGAAACATTTCATCTTGCCGCGGTTGTTGGGATCAGGGTACTTCTTGTGCACGAAATCGGCGGCGTAGATGACTTTTTCATTCGAGGGTTTCCCGTCCTCCTCGATCCAGCGTGAGAACATTGGGTTCATCCTGTCGGCACAAACTGTTTGGATGGAGCGACTTCTGCCGCAGCAGAAGAAGGAGGCCAGGCCGTTGCGGCGGATGTAGCGCTCATCGGGACACAAGACGGCGAATAGTACGTAAAATCGGTACTGGGACCCGCGGTATCGAGCCTGCTCATGCTGCTTTTGCTCCCACAGGGACAGGTCCAGCGTGAACACCCGGCTGCTGTCCGTGTTGATGGAGGAGTGGGGCCAGAACTGGAAGCAGTCCTTGTGCACCTTCTCCGTGCCCATGCCGTGGTAGAAGACGATGACGCGCGTGCCGGCCTTGCACATGGAGCGGAGGGTGAAATCGCCCACGTTCTTGGTGTTGCAGAACTTGCACAGCAAGAGGCCTAGCTCATTTTTGATCATGTCAGACAGTATACCGTGCAAGTTCTCATCCAGACCGTAGAAATGGTTCATGTCCACCAACACCACCTCTCGCTGATGGAACAGCAGGAAGGTCTTGATGTCTTGCAGAACGTCCCTGATAGAGCTGCCGTACAGAGCGTGCACGCATACGAAGCGTCGTTCCAGATCCTCTTTCTCCTCAGCCGTCAGGTTTTTGTAATCGTGCACAGGACGCAAGCCCTTGATGCAGAAGCTCACCCTGATGTCGAAGTAGCGGACGCCCAACTGCAGCTGCTGGGTGAACGTCATGGACTGACACTTGTACCACCTTTCAGAATACATAAAGAAAAGACAGAAAACGATTATTCCTATACGCATATAGCACCCACCTCATTATTATTTCAGACACCCAAGAAGCTTTTGGTCATTTCTTCGGAGGGCTCGTCGGTTTGTGGTACAGGATGGCAGGCTACACAGGTGAGTGAATTAACAGTCTGCTAATTATACAGTGTGGTGCACACAGATCACCTTTTCCTTTCTAATACAGCCACATGCACGTCACTGGTGCGGTGGTAGAGCGGTCTATGAACCTAGACTGTATAAAATCCACTTTAGCGTGTCCCTACCAGGTTCTGCCACCAGCGGTGACGATTTCTACATCAGTTGAAGTAAGCAAGTAACTTGAAAAGGAAACATTCAGCAGACCTACTTATTATTGAATTGAATCGAATTGTTCTTAACTTGCTCTTTTACCAGCTCACAGGGCTGCTCAAGGTGCTGACCGAAAACAGGATTCAACTCAAGCCGCCAACTTGCTACTTGAGGCGCTTAGTCCCAAGCCCCAGGCCCATGATCAATCCTGCATGGCCAAGAGGAGTACGGGGATGGTGGATTAAAAAAGACCTAGTGTTTTTTTTGGTACTCGCCCGTTTAAGACGCGAGTGTCCGGATCTTTAAAATCCGTATGTTGGCATGCATGCGTGAACAAACTAGACCTCGGTGTATAATTATAGTCCCCGTTTGAAGGAGTAAAGGCATTCCGCTGCCTCAGTATTAGCAAGGATTTTACATGATAAGATCCATTGTATTAGGATCGTGTTATTGCTATGCTAGGCAGGTACGCGTGCACCCAGTGCTGTGCCTATAGAATAGTGCTTATTGTTAGTTCCCGAGCGATAGCGCACTTTTTCCTATAACTAATGGACGGATTTATTTAAACTTAGTATGCAGTTAGAACAAGTGGACGCCTCGGTCTACGAACTGCCCCGATCTAAACACAAGATGATAAAAGTCCACACGTCATACTACTGTTAATGGCTTAACATTGTGTCACCGTAATGTACGTATTACTGCCAATGAACATTGAAGAGGGAAACTCACTTCTCAAAGAAAGTGGGATACACAAGTCGACAGAAGCGAAGGAATTTGTTCATGGAAGGTGTCTGTACGCTGCAATCATTCCCTATGCCGTTCGTAACGTCCGTTACAAATGTAGAAGATAGGTGAGTACCTGTAAAATAAGTAAAATGTGGTCAGATCTGCAAACAATGTTGTCAATGCCTTCTGGTGTTGGCATCACACACTGTCCACGCCTCATCTCACCAAACCATGCTGAGCTGGTCTTCAAGAGCGACCTGTAATGATGTACAAGTACGTCAACAAACTTGTCATCATCAACACCAACAAAGAGCCTGTCCCAACGCCCCAAAAGAGCGCCTCCAGACAGACCCTTATCTTTCAATGCCGTTCTTGCCTTAACATCACACATACAGCCGTTTTCTTCCCTCCAACCATCAGCGAGTGGAACAGCCTTCCAGCCCAGGTGGTTCTGAACCCGACCCTGGAAGACTTCAAATCCCAGATATAACAATCCCCTGCTGTTCCCTCCCTCCCTCCCTCCACCCCTCCCCCTCGCCCCCCTTCCCGCCCCTTCACATACTACCTTTCTCAACCTCCACATCCTCCATCCTCTACAAACCTCTCCTGGCTGATCATCTGGGCAGCATTGGTTTCTAAAGAAAATCGCAAACCTCCCTACAGCATGGTTGCAGAATCTTCAAGACGTTGAAGGCGGCAGCCCCATGGAAAGAAGACAAAGAACCACGAGTGGGGGAGGGCGTAGAATTCCATGCAAACAGTTATTACATAATATGAAGCAAAGTGCAAACAAACCTGGAATTGCTATTGTACATAGCGGCTTATCTCTGAGGTCTGGGCTTAGGCCATATTTCGCTGGGTTGCCCATCCAGTCACAATAGCCCCCTCCAGGACAACCAACTAAACATGTGGAAAAGGATGACGAGTTTGGGTCTGGTGATGCCATGTTAGCTGAAACGAGCAATGCTGACCTTTATACAACGCAATAAATGCAATGCAATTCAATGCAACATAATACATGTAATAATGATAATGATGATGATGATAATATAAAAAAAAATAATTTAAAAAAAATAAAAATAATAATAATAATAATAATAATAATAATATTATTATTATTATTATTATTATTATTATTATTATTATTATTATTATTATTATTATTATTATTATTTTCTTTTAGTTGTGCGCCTGCCCGTTGTGTGTGTGTGTGTGGTTATTGTATATTATAAGTGACACGCCAAATTTTCACAGCATTTTTTGTGTGAATAAATATTTCATTTTCTTGATTTGAATTGAATAATAATAATAATAATAATAATAATAATAATAATAATAATAATAATAATAATAATAATAATAATAATAATAATATCCTATGGGTGTTGGAAGGCTGACCGCGCAAGTGCAGTCTTGAAACTGGTGATAGTCAGCTTAAACAATGTTGTTGTCAAGATGATTCCAGTCCACTGCTGTTCTATAAATGAAAGAGTTTTTGAGCTGATCCGCCTTGCAGGGTTTGATGGTGAAGCACCTGTCATTGTTACAAATAATATAAGACTAAGAGTCAATTGCGTTAGAAGAAACAAACTCTTTCCTTCTAATTAAGCGGAATTGTCTGCCTGGTTTTTGAGGTTTTAAGAAGTTTTAAGAAGTTCTCTGGGGCTTATGTTATGCCCATGCATGGGAGCAAATAAATGCTAATATTAGGTGTGAATATCACTGTGATTCGTCTGTTATGGTAAATTTACAAAATTAGTACATTTACACATTTCCTAAATTTGTAGTAAATTTGCACAATTACTGTTCCACTCGGGGGATTTAAAACTTTCCTAACAATCTCAGGAAATTTGTACATTTGTTATTTGACATTTTTACTAAAACATTGATGAGTTTTTAGTAAACTTGCCCAAGCTTAGTTTTTCTTTTAATTATGTTTTCTTTTAATCATATTTTAATTATGTTTAATTTGTATCATGTAATAAAGTTATTAAAGAGAAAGGTAATACAAGTCTCTCATCTAAATTTGTTTGTTCTATCATTCCTTCGCATGGACTTTAAAGATCATAACGCTCACATCCTAAACGGGTGAGTGCCGACCGGCAACAAAAAATACACCCAGCACGCACTAGGCCCCTTCTCCCCATCCCCAGTCGCCCAGGTTTATGGCTGCTCAGTCGTCTGGGCGTCAGACTATGCGCCCTAAGGTTGCAGTGGGCGTCTCGGGCGGCTTGAGTAAGATCCTTTATCGACCAGCGTCTTGAGCAGCTCTTGAGCTGGAAAAGCGCTATATAAGATTGATTCCATTTTTTTGGCAAACGCCTTCAGGAAACTTACAAATTTCCTGGTCACGTATTTCAGTAAATTTACACATTTCCTGCGATTTTTAGCAAATTTGTAAATCCCCCGAGTGGAACAGTAATTTAGCAAATTTACTACAAATATTTAGGAAAGTTGTAAACATGTCCATTGAATGTTTCCCAAAGAATTTTCATTCTAGATCTAATTTCTCTACCAACTTCGCATTTTGACAATGAACAGTCGGTCGTACTTTTAGCTAAGAAACAGGACAACTAGTACTGCATATTTTAAAACAAAAACAAAAAACACGCAATGTAAAAATAAAGACAACTCTCAGAAAAGATCCGCCTACTAAATTTTTCAAGCCAGCTTCTTTTACCTATGATTAAAGAAATTGTGCTGTGTTTTGGTGCATCGCTCTTCTTCGCCATGGAACGTCGTTTAAAAAAAATGTCACGTCCAGCTATCTCGTACGCAATAAATTCTCCAAGGGATGTAGAGCTCATCAATCCGATAACATCACAGGTAATTAACAAACATTCAATGACTATACAGACCCATCTTTTGAAAGTGAGTGAGATTGAGATCTAGGCAAGTTGTCGTATGCAAGAAAAAAGTCACAGAAAATGTGTACGAAATGGCATGACGTAACTACGCATGACGTAATCATTAGTTTTACGTAATTCAGTCCACATGATCAGAGGCTACGCAAACAGTATGATAAACCTTTTCTGACCGACTTTTTTGTAAATGTCCAAACTCATCTGAAAATACTTTGAAATAGTCGGATTGGGGGGGGGGGGGGAAGAGGAAGGAATGAGAATGAACAAAATGTCAGTCTATCGGTCTGTCCGTTGGAAGCCCTATCTCAAGACCCACTGAAAGGATTTTGACTAAACTTCAGAGAAACATTACCTAAGTTAGTAGCCTGCCTCCCGTCACAGCGGCATTACACGCTGAAAGTGGACCCTCGATAGCAAAGCGGTTAGATAGCGCACCTATGTACGATAGATAGAAAGCGAGGGATCAGACTGTGTCTTTTGGCGAAACGAATCCGCCGCTCAAGCGGTTTATTACCGTTTGACCGAGTCTGGCATGCAGCTCTGTGGGCAACCATGAGAGTGTACCTCAGCCCTAACATTATTGAAGTAATCAGAAGCCTGTATGACAAGGCTACCAGTGCAACAGTGCCATCGGGAACTGGTTCAAACAACAATCGGTGTGCGTCAAGGATGCCTACTCTCTCCAACACTCTTTAACATCTTCCTAGAGTGCATCATGTCAGATTCTCTTGCAGATCACGAAGGCACAGTCAGCATAGGGGGTAGAGCAATCTCCAACCTCCGTTTTGAAATTGATGGATTGGCTGGAGAGAAACAAGAACTTGAACAGCTGGTACGTACATCACCTCCAGAACCTATGTAATGGAAACAAGGGCAGAGAATACCGAAATAATGACCAATGGCATCAACATGGACATTAAAGTCCAAGGCCAATCCCTTAACACAGTGCATAGCTTCAAATATTTAGGAGCCATAGTATCAGACAATGGGACCCGACAGGAAGTCCTCTCCAGGATCGCACAAACAACTGCTGCCCTGACAAGGTTGAAACCCATTTGGAAAGACGGGACCATTCCAAGGTAAGGCTGCAAAACATGGTCTTCAGATCAGACATACAACAAAGAATACAAAGCATGGAGATGAGGTGCTACAGATTGATTGATTGATTGATTGATTGATTGGATAGATTAACGTCCCGGGACACATGGAGCATATAGGGGACTTCTGGACATTTCTTATACCCTTCACATCACCAACAACGAAGTCCGACAGACCATCACACAAGCCATTGGACAACACGATCACATGCTGACAGTAGTGAAGAAAAGGAAACTCCGATGGTATTGCCATGTCACCAAAGCATCACACCTTGCAAAGACCATCCTGCAAGGCACGGTGCAAGAAGGCAGAAGAAGAGGGAGACATAAAAATATGTGGGAGGACAACATTCGAGAATGGACTGGCTTGACACTGAGCGAAGCCATGAGGGTTCTGAGGACAGAGAAAGATGGAGTACGCTGGTTAAACGATCATCTGTTGTGCCCCTACGACCTTCGAGTTACGGGATAGGATAGGATTATAAATGTAATATTATATTATTAAATGATGATATTGTAGTGTTATGTAATAAAATTAATAATATAAATTTTTTGATAGTAATGTGAAGAATGGAGTGAAAAGGAGACGTTCCTTGCATGGGATGCATATATTGTGAAGTGACCGGTTGGTGGAGGGCCTTCAGTGTTACCATTATAGTTGGTTCAGCATATATTTAATACGGATTAGGGGTGAGCCCTCTTTCAACCAAGTTGTGGTCCTGATTCGGCTCTTTGCAGTCCGCTGGACACTATAAACAATGACTAACTAACACATCACAAACCACCACGCGTAAACACTGCAACCTATCAACATCAACCGCAAGAACCGTTTTGTATAGAAGTAATTCAATTGTCTTCCATGACCATCTTGTTTTGCGGTTAGTGCGTTTTACAAAGGTACGAAGAACAAACATGCAGCTTCTCTTCGTTAGGACTGCTGGAAAAGCTGTTTTGTTGACCCAGCTACAATTGTAAGCGTTTCGAAGACTTTTGTTTAACTCTCCTTTGCACTGCGTCTTTTTGTATGCTTGCAACCTTTGATTTCAACCCCCAAGATAAATAGGGTCTAATACATCTATGTAGATTTATACTGCAAACATGAGTATTGTTTGTATATCGATACAGAGGTGGATTTATATCTCAAACTATTAATACTGTTTTAAACCTCAATCGTGAATTATGCATAAGTACATATACATACATAAGTAGGCCTACATACTGTTTAAACTTGAATTATACAGAGACAGATTTATCCCTCAGTCATAAGTATATAGGCCTATTGGTGTTTAAAGTTACGGGATAGGATAGGATAGGATAGGATAGGATAGGATAGGATAGGATAGGATAGGATAGGATAGGATAGGATAGGTGTTTAAACGTCAATCATTAACTCCATTTTTTTGCGCACATGCATTCAAGGTGCGGACCAATTATTGCTTGACTTTAAATGGTACAGAGAGACTTCACAACTACTGGAATGTAAACTCACATGCATGTTGATTTGTTTTGTTTTTTTAAATTAAAAAAAATCGCTTACTGACTAATTAACTCCTCAAACGCTAGCAAACAGACTAAATATTGATTTAGAACACAAGCATAAGTTACTAAATATAGATGGTGCCGATGACGACGATGATGTTGAGAAGAAGAAGAAGAAAAAGAAGAAGAAGAAGAAGAAGAAGAAGAAGAAGAAGAAGAAGTAGAAGAAGAAGAAGAAGAAGAAGAAGAAGAAGAAGAAGAAGAAGCAAAAAGAACAGACAGTAGGTTTAAAGTACAGCCGGAAACAACAGGTGAATCCACCCATCTCCAATGAATCGTCTTTTCTATTTGCTTACTGACTCTGTCTTTCTCTTTTCCCAATGGAACGGTCTATGTTGAACCCCCATTGGAATAAAATTCCTCCCCTCCCCCACACCTCCAACCCACTTCAAACTGTACCTCCCCCATATCCAAATGATCCCTCCCCCACCCATACCACATTATTGTGTAATTCCATGGGACTATGTTGGATAAGTCAAGAAAGGAAAATAATGCACTTCGTGTGAGTGTATGAGTACCGGGGGAGGGGAGGGGTGGCATTTTGGGAGTGTGTGTGTATGAAAGAGGTCATTTATTTTTTAGATATTTTATTTTGACTCCTGGGAGAGGGTGGGTGGGTGGGGTTGATCCAGTGCAGGTGTATTGGATGGGGAGGGAGGGGCTAAGAAAGAGAGAGGGGCGGTGGGGGTGGAATTAGTCCATTGCATAGGCGTCTGTGGTCTGCATTCACATGATGTGGTCTAATCAAAGGCTGCAAACGCAATCCCGTGAATCCAAAGAAGATTTTGGACAAAAGCTGTACAACCACGACAGCTTCTCTTCTTTGCTTAGCGGCTACAACTGCACGTGAACTGAGTCAACAAAACACCATTCAGCAGTCCTAACAAGACTGCACTCAAAATGCCCCAAAGAAAAGAAGGCGCATAACAAATTAGTTAGGTCTTGGTTTTATTACGGAGAGTAAATAAGTTGTGTTGGAAATACAGTAAAACCTCCGTTTTGAGACCCTCTCTTAAACGACTTCCTCCAACATACGACCGGAAAAAAATTCACCGATGGTTTGCACTATATAAACGACCTCTCTTAAACGACTACCTCTAAAACGCGACTTGCGACCTTCAAATAATTAAATTTTACGACCTAGCATCTGAAAAATTCAGATTCCAAAGCAATACTATATCTGTGCGCTTGAAGAAAACAGTTTCGTTTACAACTTTTAACAGCAGACGATGCATTAAAACAGCTTGAAATACTCTTAAGGAGCTGATTTGCCCTGAGGGGCCTGTCAGATCTTGCCGACACCATGTCTGGTGTTCAAAGTGACATACTAAGACTAGAGAACATGCACGGGTGGGGGAGAGGGGGTAATGTTGATGGGTCATGCAAACAGAAATAACCGCTTTCTTTAAAAAAAAAAAAAAAAAAAAAAATATTCAATGATTGAATACAAATAATTACAACAATATTAATGGGGTTATCTTATAAATAGTTATAATTCCAAACATGCACTTAGCACTAGTTACATACACTTTTAAACAACTATCATACCAACATTGATTTTTTATTTTGCAAATAATGAGGAACAGGAAGATATTGACTGTATTGGTTGTGAGACAGAGTTTAATCTATATTTCTGAAAGATGGTAGATGTTCCCTATACTTAATGGTGTCACAAGCAGACCCGTTTACCCCTCACTATTTGAGCTTTTGCTTGTTTAGCAGTAGTAAAACTTAGAAGGTTACTGTAGTCTATAGCAGACGATTAAGGTATAACTGATGTGTACACACACACTGCGAGCTGACGCGAGCCGTTTATTGACATCATCGCAGCCTACGAGGGTGTTTCGAACTTTATAGCCACTTAGGTTGCTTCAGCCAATCGGAACACAGGTAGAGGGTTAGAACCAGTTCTGGCTGATTCAGTCCAAGCCAAGTATATGTCAGTTGTGTGGAAAGCTTTGAGGAGTACACAGTTACCCCCAAGCAGAGAAATATCTCCACTGATAGAACAGGGAAGCAGTGCTTGTTGAATTTGTCACGAAGAGAGGGGTTGGGGGATGGGGGTAAGCTCTTAATCTCTAGCGCTGTATTACCTCCTTTGATAGGTTAATGGTGCGATGACATTCAAGAGATTAATGCTGGGCCAACTTAATAAGTGATAGACAGGGTAAAGACGAGATGGAGAGTAAGGCTACACTAGTTAAGAAATTCACATTCAAAGGCCAGTCAGGGTAATTGCAATTTCTATAACTATTCACTTTTATTAATTTGAAATGGGGAGTGTAGGTCAAATACTTTTAACGTGAGTCATTGGCAAAGCGTCTTTCGATAAGGAGTAGTTCGGTGATATTCTGGGTAGTCAATATTTGGGGTACTAGAGCGAATGTAGACTGATCTCATCACAGGGCGAGAGTGTATCTGTATGGTTTCCAGAGTCTCTCTGATAATCTGGCGAGTGGGGATTCTCGTAGGCTAGAACACTTAGCTCTGTACTGCAGTGCGGCGATAGGTCCAGGATACTCTGGTTGGCTTGCTGGCCACGGTCGATAGCGTGGGTGCGAAGATGCAGGTCAGTGGTCACGCGGTGACGCATAGACCACGAGTGATTGTCTTGTGATGGTACAGGCCTAGAAATCGGCTTTCGTAGCTAGCCGTCTAGAAAATGGCGAAGTCCCAAATCACGCTTCTCATTGACCTCCTGGGTTGTCAGGGGCCTGCAGCGGGTCAGCGACTGGGAGATGATACAAGGCCGGGGTGATTCGCCCGGTACAGGAACCCGTCTGTAATGTAATACAGACGCTGTATCAGCGGGGGATAGGGATAGTGTGGATTCAGGGCCTGTGGTATAATAGCCCTTCTCAGAATTCAAATTGGTGTGACCGGTCATGGGTTGAGCCAGTGCATTTACCAACAGTCAAACAATGCAACTAGATTTACTGGGCCAAAGTGGAGTTTATTGGCAGCCGCTAGTATAAGATACCTTCGGCGCATTAGGATGGGGTTGGCAACAGGGCAAATATTTATACATTGGGAGCAAGGGGGGAAAGCAAATGGAGGGGTACAGGGCAAAGGGGTTGTAGGTCTGGGCTGTACTGGGGACTTTAATCTATGTGGAGGGACAGCATGGCATGGGGTATTTACACATGGGGCTAACGGAGCATACAAGCATAAATCCAAACATGTCATGGGTCATATACAAGGTAGAAAATATGTGCAAGGGATAAATACAAGTCACAGCAACACATCCAGGCAAAACTATAAACATGAACATACATATCGACAGGACGCATGAACATGATGGGCGAACGACGGGTGATGGGTCTGCTATATGACAAAGAGTAAGTTCCCTCTCTTACCTTGACTTAAGACGGGTGGAAGCACAAGGGTACTGTCGAAACTCAGAGGTCACTCGGTGATGGAGACGTGTTTTCGGACAGGTTGTGACTTCGAGGCAGGAATGCTTGGGTCTGACACTATGTCAGGGTTTGTGGCAGGCTTTAAGGCGATGCCCCGGGGGGCGGGGCTTAAGCGAATCGGCGAGCGGGCCTGCTCGAGATGGCTGGTTAAGGAGAAATGATGGCTGGCTGAGCGTGGGTGTGGAGTGCTTGCAGCCGAGCTCAGGGGTGCGATTGCACGCCTTGTCACAGAATTTTTGAATTCAATCAAGTAGCCACGGGCCTGACATTGTCGAACAGGTAAATGAACATACTTCTGTTTCATCATGATGTATTTATATTATTGTTGAAATTATATTTGTGGAATTTGCTATACATAGATTTGAATTGTTAGTCCGATTTTGCCTTACCACGTGGAGAAGCCGAACACGTGCCAAGCACGACCGGTTTTGACGCCATGTTGTATACCTGACGGAATCACTGTTGTTTAACCTATATGTATGCTTGCAGACCAGTGGCTATACCAGTGAATGTTTATAATATTATTAATTCTTTGTGTGTATAGTTAGCCACGATTTATATTTATGAATTAGAGTGGAGTGGAGATTCCAGTGGACCACCAACTTAGCAGAATGTTCGTCGCTTATGTATAGAGATGTGGAGCTATCACTGAGGGCTACTTTGGCTTTCAGTGAGACGCTCTGCACAGACCTATTATTCAGGGTTGTGCAGAATTTCGTCTCTTATGTTACAGACGAGCAGGCAGGATATCATGAGCCCCACTCTACAGAAGAGCAGAACTTAATCAACGATTCGAGTTGGCTGCCGAGGCATCTACAGCATAGTGCGCAGATAGCCCCAAACGTCGTACCAAAAGTCAGAGACTACACGATGACCCAGCGTGTACCAGAAGCTACCTCAACGCAGCACTTCACCCACGCAACAATTCAGTTAAGTGCCCAGGAAACAGTGCACTAAAACTGTAGCAAAAGGACCACAGTGGTCCACTCTTCATGAACGGTAGTAGCCAGTGCCCTATGAAGAAAAAATAGCTGCCTAGACTATCAGCGAGCGAACCATTCGCATTGACAATTGACCTTTTAAGTTAGATTCGTGCTTCGAAGATCGTGTATAGAGTAGAAGAAATAAATGTGTGATTTTGACTGTTATCAAGTGGCTGGACTACATATGATTCATAGCCGTGTGAAAGCTAGTGTGACAGTAATCTATTACCATTTTTCTATCTATCTCTGTACCCCAGCCTTAACACAGACCGGGCTAAACAAATAAATGTATTAAAATAATTCACCGGGTGACTCACTAGCGGTTCCTATAGAATAGACGTGAGGGTTACACGACGAGCAGGCTGCCGAGGCATCTACAGCATAGTGCGCAGATAGCCCCAAACGTCGTACCAAAAGTCAAAGACTACACGATGACCCAGCGTGTACCAGAAGCTACCTCAACGCAGCACTTCACCCACGCAACAATTCAGTTAAGTGCCCAGGAAACAGTGCACTAAAACAGTGCATTCTATTGTGCAGAGCCCAGCAACAATAAAACCCCACGTTACAAATGGTATGTGTACTTTTTGTACATGTATTTATTTTACTTAATTAATTTTCTGAATGACTTTTCCGAAAATGTCCTACCTCCTTTTAAAGACCCCTCCAATTTAAGACCTCGTTTTAATGGCAATTTAAAGGTCGTAAAACGGAGGTTTTACTGTATTAGAATAAGTAGCGAACGTGAATTCAGTATTAATATAGGATGCAATAATTCTACTTTCCCCTTCAGTTACTTTTGGGAATTAAAAAAATGAATTACGCTAATACTTCATTGCAAACCAACGTTGACACTTAAAGGCGTTGTGCGTTCAAGTGTATACTATATTATATACTATACAACTTTATGCCTACCCCTTTTCTTTAGAACCGCGCTCGGACCAGGGTGTACCCCAACCAAAGTTCATTGTTTCCGGAGATTACCAAATGCGCTGGAAACCGCAACAGGAAAACCCAGAATCCAGTCCTACGTCACAAACGGGGATCCCTCCAACCCTGAAAATGAAAAAAGGTCCCACTAGCCTTTGGCTAGTAACTTAAAAATTTTACTAGCCAAACTAAAAATTTTACTAGCCAAACTAACAAAAAGTTCATTTTAGCGCACTCGCATTTGGCGACTAAAGATTTTTTTTTAGTTGCCAATTTTTTTTTCACTAGCCATGGCGACTAAATTAGTCGCCATATTCAGGCCTGCCCTCCCACCCTCCTTCTCCCACCCCCTTCCTGATTTGATTAAAAATTGATCCATTACCTTTTCTAATCGGCGTAGGTGCATGCGTTTTGGGACTGGATGAAATTCCAATTCCACACACACGGACAGCATATTTTCCAACCATCTTGTAGTCTAGTTTTACGTCACAAACGGGGACACAAACATAGAGACCTTTGGAAAACCCTTTTTGCTGTTTGACATTGCCAGATCGCGTTTCACCACAGGTGCTCATATTCTGGTCTCGCTAATGTCATAATTATATAAGCGGTTGTCTGCCATCATGACCGTAAAAATAATGTCACTGATCGGTAGCCAACCACTAAAGTGACTACTGTTAAATTTCCTTCAAAAATATGGGTAAGATCCACTTTTAAAATTAAATTTTGGTGCATTGAGCGCTCTACTTGGGAGGAATAGATTTACACACAGTTTAACAGTAGTCGAAGGAAATTTGATTTTCTCAAAGTTAGGTTTAAAAACAAATTCAGTTTAGGTCAAAAATGGCTTTGACTACCTCGAAGGTTAATGGATTGAAAATTGCAATGATCCAAGGGAAGAAAATTAGGGGGAACATTATTTGTTTTCCTTACCTAATGTTAGTTCGATGTGCCAAAGAGGGAGTCAATGAAAGGGACTATGTCCATGCCTCCCATCCTCCTCCTAGCTCTGTGATATTCTGTTCTATGATCAGTCCCCAGGTCTGTTCCCCCCAGGTTTATGTTTATTCAGGTCTGTATTTCTGCAGGTATGTTTCCCCAAAATCTATATTCACACACAAAAAATCCACTCCGAGATCTATATATTTCCTCAGGTTCACGTCTCCCATCCCCTGCCCCAGGTCTATGACCTATCCGGCTATTGTTCCCCCGTGTCAAAAATATTTCGCCAACAGATATTATTTTGTGACTGATCTCACCTGGTGGAACATCACAGACCTGGGAAGATCTTAATCTTAGGAAACAGACCCATAATTGAGAGAACCCAGACTTGGGAGAGGGAGAGGGACATAAACTTACAACTGAGAGAACATAGACCTAGGAAACCTAGTCCTGGGAAACATCGACCTTGGGGCTAATCCCGCCATTATGGACATCATTATGCATTTCGATGTGAGCCCATCGGTTCAGGAATATGCCTCAATATAATATAATATAATATAATATAATATAATATAATATAATATAATATAATATAATATAATATAATATAATATAATATAATATAATATAATATAATATAATACAGCCAAACACGCGTCCAACGAACTCGCTTTCAACGAACAACGCTTTCGGCGAATAAGGAAAAAAAATCTGCCAGGGTTGTTGTAACAAGAGGACCTGTTTACCCTGCACACTTTGAGATTTTGCCTTGTTTAGTCAGTTAGACTTAGAAGGTTACTGTTAGTCTCTAGCAGACGACAGAAGTGATCATGCGTAACAAAGTTGTAGCCTGACGCCCGCATAGCAGTGACATCATCGCAGCTGACGGTAGAAGGCTTTGAATTATACAGCCACTCAGATTTCTTCAGCCAATCCGAACACAGCACCGGTAGGTAGAACCAGTTCCGACTGGGTAGGTAAAGGCTAGGGAGAGGGTGATTTGAGTTGAAAGCTTTGGGCAGTACACAGCTACTTCCTAGCAGAAATCTCTCCACTGATAGAACAGGGAAGCAGTGCTTGTTGAATATTCGAATTCAATCAAGTAGCCAGGCCTGACATTGTCAAACAGGTAAATGAACATACTTTTGTTTCATCGTGATGTATTTATATTATTGTTGAATTATGTTTGTGAAATTTGCTATGCATAGAATGAATTGTTCGTCCGATGTTGCGTGACCACGTGGAAGAATCCGACCACGAGGTAAGCATGACCGGCCGACACCATGTTGAAAGATGTACTGTTGTTTAACCTATATGTATGCTTGCAGACCAGTGGCTGTACCCGAGAATGTTTATAATAGTATTTATTCTTTATGTGCATAGTTAGCCACGATTTATATTTATATATGTATAGGAAATTAGAGTGGAGATTCCAGTGGACTTAGCAGAATGTTCGTCGCTTATGTATAGAGATGTGGAGCTATCACTGAGGGCTACTTTGGCTTTCAGTGAGACGCTCTGCATAGACTTATTATACAGGGTTGTGCAGAATTTCGTCTCATATGTTACAGACGAGCATGCGGTATATCGTGAGCCCAACTCATCAAACGACAACAACCACGTCGACTCGTACAGTTGGCTGCATTGTGCGCAGATAGCCCACCCGTCGGACACAAGCAACGACAACACAGCGTGTCGTAGAAGCGACATCAACGCAGCGCTTCAAACCAATATTTTCTCCCTTTCTCTGGACTGATGCAAGTTAACATTACCTGTGCTGAGACCATTTTCAAATCACTGAAGGACTGCTTGATCAGACTTGACTTGCCAGTGCAAAACTGTAGGGGCCAGGCCTACGACGGGGCGAGTAATTTTCAGGGTCATGTGTCAGGAGTTGCAAAAAGATTCAAAGATGAGATCCTTGCTGTGACTGAAGAGCTGGCGACAGTTCTTCAAAGAAAACAAACGACTTGTGATGACGCAGTAAACGCTGCTGACATTGGTCTGAGAACACTGGAAAGCATGCGGCATGAAGATTGTTATGAGACATTTATTGCTGACATCACAACGAAAGCTGCAAATTTGTGTGATGAGCTCTGCGTTCGAAGACTGGACGATAGCTCACAGGGTCACAGCTACTCTTGTCCATCTGCTTACAGCAATACTGTGAGGCCATTGACAACACCAAAGAACATTTAAAGAGCCAGTTTGATCAAATAGCTCTCGACTTATAAAGGAAAATTGAAGTTCTTCTAAGTGATGGAGCAGTAGGGAAGAGACCAGAAATTCCTCAAGAAATCAAAGATACATATTCCGCTGACATCGACTTGGACAGACTCAAAACTCTTCCTACATGCACTGGGTGACACCAGGAAGGCGGCTAACTCTAGGATCACCATCTTCCAAGCACTGCCGGATGAACTGAAAGCTTCTGACACTGTGCGACGGATGCTGAGTGAAGTAGATAAACTTCTCAGACTGTACTTCACCATCCCAACCACAACTGCAACGGCTGAACGCAGTTTTTCAGCCCTAAAGCGGGTAAAAACATACCTTCGAGCAACGATGACGCAGGAGCGTCTAAATAATTGCGCCGTCAGGCATACTTTGGAAAATTAACGGTGTAAAAAAAAAAATTCCCATACCAAATGACATGCATGACTTTTGTTACTGTGATGGATCAACATTGTCAGGTCAGTTTCTCTCCCTTTCTCTCTACCCTCCCTCTCTCTCTCTCTCTCTCTCTCTCTCTCTCTCTCTCTCTCTCTCTCTCTCTCTCTCTCTCTCTCTCTCTCTCCCTCTAATATGCACAGTTGTAGAAATATATGATATATCTTTTTTTCTCCCTCACATAGTGTCTATGAAAATAGTTCAAATTATTTGAAGTAAATGTCCAGGGCCGGACCCGGGGTGGGGGGGGGGAGAGGGAGGGGGGTTACCTGGGTTCCGGACCCCCCCCCCCCTCCCTCCAGATTAAAAAATTGATTTTTTTTATGCCAAGAGTTTCAATTTTTAAAAAATTGTTTTAGTCACTTTTGGTCCAAAGTACAAAGAGTTATTTATAGTCAATTCCATGGAAATCCATTTCAAGGGATCCGTTGAAACGTCCAAAGCGTTTTCCCGTTGAAACGACCAAGTAACCCTACCCCTAAGCCTAAATTAGTAAATGTAGCCATATTTTCTTGTTCTGGCCGCAAGCCTCTTCCAGCACCTTCACCTTGATCCACCAAAAACGACTTTTTAGAAATATTAATTAAGATGCTAAGTTGATAATTATGACAATTCGTTGTAACGAACATCCATTGAAACGACCATCGCTGAATCGTCCAAAAACATCGTTGAAATGGAAACCCTTGACAGTGAAGCTGCAGAAAAGGACAAAAGATGTTGTCGATGCCTACAGGGAAATCAAAGAGGTCAGTAACTGCATGTCTTCTATTAGAAGAGATGTCGACACAGCGTTCGTTGCCTGGTTTGGTGAAGTCAGTAAAATGGCAAATGCTTTGACAACTGGTGTTATTGTTCCTCGTCAAGCATCCCGACAGACTCTCCGTGACAACCAACCGGCGGCCACTCCAGAAGAATATTTCAAGATTATCATTGCCTTTCCTTTCTTGGAACACCTGTCAACCGAATTGAACTCGAGGATAAAAAATGCTGGCCTAGCAGTTGGTCGTCTCTATCTGGTGCCAAGCACTTTAATAGACAACCAGGATGGTTTCATGCAGGTTCCAGAAGGGGTGAAGACACTGGCAATGTTGTGGGAGTCTGACCTACCAAACAACGCTACCCTTGATGCAGAATACCAACGGTGGGTTTGCAAATGGCGAAGTGCTGCTGAGAATGCGACAGCTATCATCCCATCCACGGCATCAGAAGCACTGAAACATTGTGACAGGGATTTTTATCCCAACCTGTTCATCATGCTAAAGAACCTTTGCACCCTGCCTGTCACTACTGCCGAGTGTGAGCGTTCAAACAGTCAGTTGCGCAACCTGAAAAACTACCTGCGCTCTACAATGGGGCAACAGAGACTCAATGGACTTGCTTTACTAAAAATGCACAGGGATGTTGATATTGACTTCAAAGAGGCAGTGAACTGTTTTGCCAGAAGATACAATTCACAAATGGTACTAATGCCGAGGAACATATAGTGCAGCAAGACTGAATTAAGTGAAAGCAGGGCGGTGATGTTCATAAACTACAAGGTAAAGCTTTATACAACAAAAAGTAGTGAATAATAATAGTATACAAAACATCTCTGCTGATAAATAAATGTTAGTGTGTGTGGGTTTTTTTTAAGGGAGGGGCAGAGGATATTTTTTTTACCCCAGAGTTTGTCAGTTCAATAATTTTTCAAAAAGCTCAAAGTCCCAGACCCTCACAGATAGAGCCAGACCAAATGGTCTGGTAAATATGTATGATGAGGGCTTTTTAGCCCAATTTTATTGTCCTTAACGCTCATGCAATAGGACGTTAAGCATCGTTTTTCGTTCGTTCCCTCACAGATGGATTTTTCAAGGTTCAGATTGCACCAGATGGCACCATTTTGCATCCTTGAAAAAAAAAATCCGGGGGAGCATGCCCCCGGACACCCCTAGAAGGCTCGGCGCTTCGCGCCTTCGCTGAATCTGTAACCCCTGCCCCTACCCCCCCCCCTCAACTTTTCCCAGGCCCGGCCCTGATGTCAGTGAATAAAATGTGTGTGTGCCCCCCCCATCCTGAGCAGCTTCCGCCGCCTGTGAGTGTGACAGTGATCTTTTACCATTTTTCTATCTATCTCTGTACCCCAGCCTTAATTAACACAGACCAAGCTAAACAAATAAATGTATTAAGTGAAGTCAAAGGGAGGTTACTAGCGATCCCCACCGACTAAGACGAGGAGGTAATAGCAGTCCATTGTGCAGAGCCCAGCAACAATAAAACCCCTGTCACAGTTGTTCTTATTTATTACTGATAACTTTTTAGATATAACGAACTCGGTTACAACGTAGCTTTGCTTACAACGATTGTATTTTCTTATCCCAGACATTAAATTGCGACGGATATAACAAATTCGAAATAGGAAAACTTCGTAAATGACGTAGAATAGTATAGTTAAGGTAAGAATAGTACAGTCAGACAGACAGACAAACAGATACGACAAAATAGACAAAGAGGCAGATAGACAGACAGGCATTTTAGACAAACATTCAGACAAGGACAAGGTCAGATTATTAAAAAAAAGTGTGAAGCTACGATAGTTATAGACGTCACAGATGGAAAGTTCAAGAGCCTTTCAGCATAATTCCAATAGTATACATGTGCATGCGTATGTCATCTTTTAATTAAGAACGAAGATGACAAGCCATTCACATGTATTTCCACATACTCACGCATAGCTGAAACCGGCCTTTTCAAAACTGTTCATTTTGGTGGGGCTTAGTTTTACCCTAAAGAAGCATTACTAATAAATGGAACTTATCAGAACAATCTGCAAGCTAACATTATATTTATCAAATTCGTTTTGAAAACATTTTTTTTTTTTTTAGGTCCAGCGCAAATTGTGTTTGTAAAATGATGAACCTCGTCAGCCTAGACTTTTGTGAAAGTGCAAATATGAATTTATAGATAGATAGATAGATAGATAGATAGATAGATAGATAGATAGATAGATAGATAGATAGATAGATAGATAGATAGATAGATAGATAGATAGATAGATAGATAGATAGATAGATAGATAGATAGATAGATAGATAGATAGATAGATAGATAGATAGATAGATAGATAGATAGATAGATAGATAGATAGATAGATAGATAGATAGATAGATAGATAGATAGATCCCAAAAAAATTTTTAATTAAAAATATCTTTTGAGATATACAGCACACATACACACACACACACGAACACACCCAAACACCCCCCACCCCCACCCCCCCCACACACACACGTACACTCAAATCTACTGATCAAATTTAACAACATTGACAGTAAAGCTGGACGGTGAGAGAGAAGTATGCCAAGAATTTAACCGGCTGCTGCTGCTAAATGTTCCTTTCAAAGTTCAGCCTAATTTTAAACGCAACTGGGGTAAATATTGGATTCAGGAGTAGTAAGGGGGTAAGGAAGGGAAAAAAAGAAAGAAGAACGGGTGTTAAAATGGTTATATCGAATGGAGAAGCAGAGCGGAGGTGTACATGTAGTTACCGTCCATTTATACGTAAGCTTACGTGTCAGAAAGTGAGTGAATGGTTTGGAAGAAGTTGTATTTCAATGTTACGTGTTACAAACTAGGTAGGATAGGGTGCAGAATGTAGATGCCAAGTGTCTAAAATCGGGCGGGGGAAGTTTCACACTGTAACTGAAGGTGTTTGGGTGTGATGTCGTTTAGTGAGGGTAGGATGCTAACTGTAGGCTGTAGGCTGGAAGTATTCAGTCTCAGAGCTGGGTGGATGGGTTAAGAAGGGCGTTGCGTAAGCCTGAGAGCAGTGTCTTCCACCACACCGCCCTCTCCGCGCGTCTCTCTCTCTCTCTCTCTCTCTCTCTCACACACACACACACACACACACACACACACACACACATTCTTCCTCCGTCTCTCTTTTATCTCCTCTCTCTCTCATTCTTCCTCCGTCTCCCTTTTACCTCTTCTCTCTCTCTCTCTCTCTTTTCTCTCTCCCACATTCTTCCTCCGTCTATCTTTTACCTCCCCTCTTTTTCTCTCCCTCCCTCCCTCTCTCTCTCTCTCTCTCTCTCTCTCTCTCTCTCCATCATTAAACATCTTCAAGTACAAGATTTACAACCTAGTTCTTAATAATTTTTGAAAATTATAACATGCCTCAATTGATTTTCCTCTTTCATCACCTACCACCACACCCTCGTTGGAGAGCCGGGGGTTTCAGTATAAATAGTATCCCCACTTTCTGGAAATGTAGTGCTTTAAATACCCACTGTCGCTGTCTTTCTCATTTACTCTTTCTCATTCCTGCTCTGTTCTATCAATCTGCCATCTTCTTCTTCGCTAGACCAGTCGTCTACCTTTTTTCTTGAAAACTCTTCCGGGACAAGACTACTTATTTGTGTATGAGGTCTGTTGGATCAGCTTGGGAATATTGGACGCTTTCTGCCAGGTGGTCACTATGGCTTCCTATGATGTTATTATTTAGCAATGTAGGCATTTTATATGTATGTGTTTTGTTGATAATTTATAATGATGTTTGTATTCTATTTTGTTTTTTGTAAACGGGGTTCGATAAATTAGAGTATAGTCTCAGCGTCCCCTGCGTGGGATGTCTTTATTGTAAAGTGACTGGCTGGTGGAGAGCTTTCAGTTTTACCACTAATGCCTCAGTCACAATTGAACATCAACATGAACGACGTCGGCCGATTAGGGCGATTTTGACGATTTCCAGACGTCGGGGTCATCGCAGGCGATTTGGACGATGTTCTCGGTGGTGTAAGTAGGTCGCCCGGCGCCCTCACGGCGCCCGTTAGACGTCTCAAAGACGTCGGGCGAAAAGGTCGGAGTGCTGTCGGGCTGGGCGTCGGGCGACGTCGAGCGGGCTTCGCAGGATGCCCGCTCGACATCGCCAGATGTCGGTACCAATGTTGCGACGCCCGGACGTGCATCGCCCGTCGCCCTCTGGGAGGTCGGGCGACGCCAGCTTGATTTTCTGGAGGGTACATAGCCTCCATTCGTGTCATGAGAAATCAGTGTATAGGGCTGGAGACTATAAACTGGAAACAAACAAGAGAAATCAGCAGGCTTGTAATTATTTTAATAAGAATGAAAGTGTGTGTTCGGCGTGAGAATGTACATTTATTATATCCTGTACATACTCTTTTTCTTATTCCCTAAGGTTTTAATCGTGGTCCTGAGAGGGGTTGCGGGTGTCCTTGGGGGCGGCCTTGGCGGCACAGTTAGATTTTTTTACATATTCTTATATCATCACTTTTTTAATTTCCACTTCCCCCCTTTCTTTTTCTCCCCCGAGGTTAAATACCACATTAACATTTTATGAAGTATCATTTTAAATTTTATATCAAATCCATTTTAGAGTCCCCTTTTATCCTATTACTAGGGCTGGAGACTGTAAACTTAACAAATCAATCAGAAATCAGCAGTCATGGGAAAAGCCAAGGACATGTCGGACAAAGATGGGGGAGAAAACAAGAAACCACGCAAGAGGCAGAAGGTCATGCCAGAAGACCAGCCCAGGAGGACCTCACCCCGCAAGCACGCTGCCACGGTCGAGAGGAGAAATGAGGCTGGTAGCGAAGCTGGATCCCTCTCCCCAGCCTCTTCGGATGTTGAGTCGGCCTCCCTGTCGCAGCTAACAGATGAGCAGATGGCCGAGAGTTCCGTCTTCGAGGCGTCGTCGCAGGTCTGTCTGGTTGAAGATGCCACAGTCGGACTCAGAGCCATGGCTGCCAACATTCGCCCAGATGAACTTGTAGTCTGCGTCGACCAGGGCTAGTAGCACGATGGAGAAGTACCCTTCGTAGTTATAATACAGGCTGCCAGACTTCCTTGGCTTCTTAATTCTGACGTGCTTCCCGTCTAAGGCACCGCAGGTGTGATGGAAGTTCCATCTGTAGGAGAAGCTATCCGCTATGGCCTGCCATTGCTGTGGGTTCGTTGGTGTGCGGATGACTTCGGGCTGGTACATCTGTACGATGGCATCACAAACCTCTGGCACAAACAAGGATATCGTGTTGTGTGCAACACGAAAGGCGAAGGCAAGGGAATGGGAGCTGTTTCCGGTGGCCAGGTACCGTAAGGTAATTGCTAGCTTGAGGCCTGGATCGAGGGTCTCTCTGTATCTCATGTTCTTGGCGATGACGGGGGCCACCCTATTCAACAACTCCATAAACATCTCCACTTCCATCCGCAGGAATGACTTGAAGTCGCCATGACATTCTCGCATCAGCTCCTGCATGAGCGTTTCGTACTGGCCATGCATGATGCGCCTCTGGAGCCACAGTTTCACCCACCACCGTCTTTGCTGACGTAAATGTCTCGCCGGAAGTTCGTTTGCTCGCCTCACAGCAAGCACCAGTCAGGCGTACTGCAGACGTGCTCGTTCCAGCTCTAGTTGCAACTGAAGCTGCCGCAGTCGTTGATGGGGGATCGACATCCTGTATTGACTGGAATCTCGCATCAGCAGCAGCAGTTGCAAATGCCGGGATGAAGACCCGGGGCCTTATATATATATATATATATATATATATATATATATATATATATATATATATATATATATATATATATATATATATATATATATATATATATATATATATATATATATATATAAACAAAATCTTCCGATCATCGCCCAAACATCGGGAGACGCTCGGCCGGCGCTTGCCCGACGCCCGGACGACACAGACAATCGCGGCGACGATCGCAAAATTTTAACTCCGCGTTAAAACGTCACCGACGCTCGGCCGACGTCGAAAATCGCTGCGATTTGCCCGATTCAACGCGCTGCCGCCGCCCGATCGTCGCACAAATCGCCCGATTTACACGTCGCGCGATCGTCGTGCGTCTATTGTGACTGTAGCATAAAGTTGTTTCAGCAGATCTTTTATGCGGATCATGGGTTGTCCGGTCCTGATTTGGCTCGGAAGAGTCCGCTGGACCTAAAGCAATAATCATGTAATGTAATGTACCTACCACCACTCCAAGCCCTACCCCCTTAAATCCATCAAACCTCCCTCGCTTTATTAAATTAAATGGTTCCAGTTAAAGTTTCATATTAATTATTGCGAGACATGGACCCTCACAGCAGATCTCCAACGAAGAGTGCAAAGCATGGAGGTGGGGTGCTACAGAACTGAACTCTGAACATTGAGGTTTAACGTCTACACCCACCATTGGCGATATGGCAGACGGGGATAACCATCCCATGGAAAGAGGGGTAGGGACCTGAATCAACACTGAACCACCAGAGCAATCATACTGCTACAATGGACAATGAAAATGGCCACATTTTATATCGCCCACCACGGGATTCGAACCTGGGTCATCGGTGTGCCAGGCGAACGCTCTACCACCGAAGACTTCTGGGCATTTCTTATACCCAGCACATCACCAGCGGCGGGGTCCGACAGACCATCGCGCCGGCCATTGGACAACACGATGACCTGCTCACAGTGGTGAAGAAACGGAAACTCCGATGATATGGCCACGTCACCAGATCATCAGGTCTTGCAAGGACCATCCTGCGGGGCGCGGTACGGGGAGGTAGGGGGGGGGGGGATACCGAAAGGGAGGTGGGAGGACAACATTCGAGAATGGACTGGTTTGACACTGAGCGAAACAATCAGGGTTGCTGAGGACAGGGAAAGATGGAGTACGCTGGTTAAACGATCATCTGCGGTGCCCCTACGACCTCCGAGTTACGGGATAGGATATGATAGGATTGTTAGTTTCCTTGTTATAAAACTAGTTATTTAATGGGGGATTTTCCATTTAATGTTAAATCTATGTCTATGCATGAATGCTAAATGTGTGAGCGACTGAAAGAAGGACTGATTGTAAGATTAGCAAATTAACGCTAAAATCGTGTTATCGTAACAAAAACCTGGAATCTGAATCTCTCTTTCTCTTTCTCTCTCTCCCACCCCCTTCACCTGCTTCTCTTCTTCTTCTTCTTCTCTGCGTTTGAGCATAGTTTATGTTTCGATGTAAGAGGCTCGTCGTACAAATCAAACTCTGTTGAGGGACGATAAAATAAGATTGGAACATTCAGTATTGCTTTGAAAGATTGGTTTAAGTTTCTTCTTGTTTTTCCTGTACTTGTTGTTCTTGTTCTTCTTCGTCGTCATCGTCATCGCCATCATCATCATCATCATCATCATCATCATCATCATCATCATCATCATCATCATCATCTTCTTCTTCTTCTTCTTCTTCTTCAAATTCAACGGCGGCAGGGATAGCTCAGTGGTCAGAGCGCACGACTTGTGTGAGTGCGTCTTGGGCGACGTGGGTTCGAATCCTACCTTCAGCAAACTATTTTGTGATTGCTGGATATTACGTGCCAGCGCCTTGAGAGCTCTCTGAGCTTGTAAGTGCGCTATATAAGAGAAATCTATTTCTTTTCAACATTCATGAAGACCACTAATTAGACGTTGTTTCTCAATTATTAATTCACATTGTGCCATTCTTTCTACAGACAAGTTTGCTTAATCTTTTGGAGCTTTATAATTCAAATGTATACAAAATGAATTTACGAATCGTTATCGATGTGTTCAAGTTAGTGTTTTTCTTTAATACAAATATTTAAAATACCAACAGCAGTTTAGCATTGATGATGATGTTGATGATTATGTTGTCTTGTATAGCACGATCCTCCACGCCGGTAGACAAGCTCATTGCGCATGGTTGGGGCAGTGAGTGGGAAAGTGATCCCCAAACAAAGAAAAGCAGCCATCAGATGTTACACAAGAAGAGGGTATAATACACGATGTGTACATGAGGTTTATATACAGTTCTTATAGCTAAGAAATCTGCTGTGATATTTTGAGTTGTGCTCATAAATTTTGTAGCCTAGGTTCTGATTAACTGTTCAGAATCGGGATGAACTATTTCGTATTCTCCTTTCTTTCTGTTAGGCGGAGAGAGAGAGAGAGAGAGAGAGAGAGAGAGAGAGAGAGAGAGAGAGGAGGTAAAATAGAGACAAAGAATGAGAGAGAGAGAGAGGGAGAGAGAGAGAGAGAGAGAGAGAGGAACGCGTTTGCGCGAATTGAAAGCGTGGATAAATTTAAAGAAAACAGCCATTTAGTGGCAACTGTTGTGACTGCGGCTGTGACTGGTGAGGTATACGACAGCATTATCTTCGAAATATCCAGCATCATGAGCATACAAGTATCAAGCGGGTTTCCCCCTGCAATGACAGTGATCTACTCTTTATTCATGTGCTCTCAAAAAAAAAGAAGGGTAGGCCTAACGATGTCATGCGTTGAGCGATTTGTTGTAGGTCTACCGTGGATTTCTCTGCACTGATGCAGACCTGTGAAAACTCTCGACACGGGTGGAACAGCCTCCCTGACACCCGTTTGTCGCGACTCGTTTAGGGTGTAATTGAGGGTGTGTAAACTAGGTTCGCTACTTCACAACTACGGCACGTATCATTTTCTAGAAACTTCGACAAAATTTATTAATTTGTGATGTGTCTGTTGGACTAATATGTTGCAGACGACATTCGGAATATTCCCGGAAGGGGAGCAGGGTGCGTATTTGTGTTACATTTCTTGGCAAACAATGAAGCATCCGTGATGAAAGCTCTTATTTTGGAAACATACTTTCGAAAACCAATGTAAAATGAAAATGAATGTTCAAATGGTGAGTAATGAAATTATATACAACACGGTACTCCTGACCGCTAACCGTGTACATGGATTGTCATAGAATATTAGATTAAATATTAATTAGTATTTGTGTGTGTGTCTGTGTGTATGTGTGGGTGTGTTTGTGTGAGAGTGAGTGTTTGTGTACCTTTAGATTGTGAGTTCTATTTGTTCATGTTTCGTGTGCCTGTTGGTTTCAGTACAGTACAGAAGACGATGTGTTAATGATTTGTAATAATTTCTTAATAAATTGTCAAAATGTGTGTGTGTGTGCGTGTGGGTGTGTGCGTGTGTGTGTGTGTGTGTGTGTAGGTGTGCGTGTGTACATGTGTGTGTCTGTTATTGACTTGTTTCATTCATATTCGTTTAACTAATTCGTTCGTTAATTAATTTTTTTTCTTTTTTATTTTGCCTTCCCCCCCCCCCCCCTCCTTCTTTGATGTATTCCCTTTTCTTTCTTTCATCTGAAGTAGTTCAAGCTTATCCTTAATTTTTTGCTTTTACGCTGACGATCAGAATTAAAAATCAATGTTCTTATTTCAGTACACGCAATGATAAATATTCACGCACACTGGTAATTAGGTAATAATGCGGAGGCCAACGCCTCCACTCATTTCGCTTTGTGGACTAGAGTTAATTGATGTTGCTTAATGAGCGACATGCATGATCATAACCTGGGATGTATTATGCTGTTCCGTTTCTTCTTCTTCTTCTTCTTCTTCTTCTTCTTGCGTAGATTAACGTCCCCGGACACATAGCGTATAGGGGACAACCAATAACTGTTCCGTTGTCATAATGCCACCATAAGATCTGTGAAAGGTGATATTCAGATTCAGATTCAGACATTTTATTGAAAGCGGGGAGAGAGAAAGTGAAGGAGAGAGAGAGGGGGGGAATAGAGAAAAGGTAAATGAAGGAGAGAGAGGGGATAGAGAAAGAGGTAGTGAGAGAGAGTCGAAATAGGATAATAGCATTAGGTCCTATGGAACTGTCTTAAAGAGAGAGAGAGGGAGGGAGGGAGAGGGGGCAGACAGACAGAGACGGAGGCAAAGGCAGGGGAGGGACGGAAGGGTGTGGTCAGATGAAGTTGGGATGGGTGGCCGGTAATCTGATAGACGGGTGGCTGTATGAGGTCAAACTATGCCTACGATTCTCACCCACGCATCCACGCTTCTGAGTCTTGAACAACTTTCGTTCATATCATTGTGGCTATTGGCAAGAAAGGCCAATGTGTCAGAAAAGTGTGAGTACTTCTAGGGAATGACCTGCATGCATTATTGTGCAATAAGTCCACGTTGAATGCCACAGCAACAGTAGCCTGCCTTTCATACCGTTCCATCCTTCAAGTTCCGGGTCTCCTAGTTTATCCGAGCGCATTTGCGCATGCGCCAGGTCATGTCGGGCCGGCTTTTTCACGAAGTTCTTAGGCGTCATAACCCTAACCCTAACCCAAACCCTAACCCTAACCCTAAACTCTTAACTCTAACCCAAACCCTAACCCTAACCCTTACGAAGACTATGATAGCACTGTGCGCATGCGTCGAATTTTGTAACGCGTCGACCAATCAGAATGCTCCCATTCGCTCCCAGCCCAGCTAAGATACTAGGAACTGTGAGGATGTCACACCGTGTAGGCTAGTTGGCCTATGTTAGCAAGGGAGGAGAGAAAAGGGGAGAGGGGCGCTTGAACATAAAATATAAACAGTACATATGAGAGAGATTAAACAACTGCAAATGTGAAAAATGAATAATGGGGAGTGTGTGAGGAGGGAGGGTTTTAGACATTTGGAGAAAAAAAAAGAAAAAATAACTCTGAAGAGTGAATACACGTGTGTCGATGTGGGTGTGTCTTTGGGTAGCTTCTGTGTGTAAACATTGCATTGTGATGTAGCTTTAGACTAGTTAAATGTATGTCGGCCGAGTTATTACAACGTACCAAGATAAAACATTGTATAGGTGGTAGGTTGTGAACACACATGTGAAGCCTATATAGAAGGCGTCTCATTAGATTTTGTTGAAATTGTGATACAATATGATATATTTAAGTCTTAAGACACATTGTGATTCATAGTGGAGTGGTGATGTAGCTTGATAGTCAAAGTCGATAACGACCTTCGCGACTTGATATTTTATGAATGAGTTCGGTCAAAATCTTGGACGGCAGAGCAAAATGACTTGGCGAGTCTGAATCAGATTGACGGATTCCAGCCGTGAAGATGGTAGGTAAGTGCAGATAACGGATTCCTTGAGAAAATGAATGCTAGAAATGCAGCTCGTATAATGATATATATATACTTTAAATTGAACGTGTTCCCACGTGGGTGATAATGATTGATGCCTTTTGTTGTGTATTTATTTAATTTAACGTCTATTGACATCCGTGATACTAGACACTGTCCATCCTAGCAGTATAATTGCTGTGATGACTCAGTGTTATAGATCCCTGGGATGGTTATCCCCATCTGCCCAATCGCCAATGGCGGGTGTGGCGTTGAACTGCAATGTTCATTCTCAGATAAAAGTAGTGTTGTGTTAATGTCGATCAAGGTCCGTACGAAGCTCGTACAGTTTTGTATGTCTTCATGCCGCGAAGACAAACTTCATTCATTGGAATGGAAACAGAGAATCGGTCACCCTTGGTAGATACGAGGTATACAGGTCTTGAGGCGTGGACATTTGTGTGGACTGATTTTGTAAGCGTGGGAAATTCGTAATTTAATGTTGTTTCTAAAACTAAGGTACTTTATTCACACACCCGCAGAACGTGGGTATTTTACACTGTAATAAAATGTGAAGCATGAGAGGCAATTCAATCACCTTTTAGGTCGTCGTAGTCATCATCACAATCACCACTATCAGCATCCTTCTCCTCATCATCAGAGGCATCATTGTTGTGACAGAGGGGTGGCCTCGTGGCGCAGTGGATAAGTCGCCGGTTTCCTATGCCGAAGGTCGCGGGTTCGATTCCCGCAAGGGGCGAACGTATGTGACTTAGGTACGAGACTATTGAGGTCACCGAGGGTTTTCTCCGGGCACTCCGGTTTCCTCCCTCCCTTCAATAATGGTACAGGATGCAGTCAATATAAAAATTTCAAAAATAAAAATTCGATTTTCTTCCGTCTTCCTGCCTTTGCACCACCTGTTTGAGTGATGTTTGTGTATTTGGTGTATGTGAGGGTAAATGAGACGGGTGAGCGTGTATGTTGGTATAGATCGCCGCGCTTTGAGCCTTGGGGAAAGGCGCGTACATAGCATCCTGTATTATTATTATTATTATTATTATAATCATCTTCTTCCTCATCGCTCTCTCACTCTTTCACCCCTCCCCTTCCCTCTATCCCCCCCTCACCCCTCTATTTTCCCCTTACTCCCACCCCCAACAACCCTATTTTTCGTTGTTCGTTTTGTCAATAGTTTTCGGTAGTTCATGCTTATTACTTGTCATTCCTTCATCCTTTTCTTGTCATTTTTTCTTCTTTCATTTTATTTTATTTGAGTTCTTTGATCTTATAACCCAACCATCTAAAAATCTGTTCACACATTTTTAAAAAAAAAAGTTATTTCATTAATAGCTGTCGCGTCGGTATTTATTTATTTATTTTTTTTAAATCAGTCGTTTTTTTCCCATTCTTCTTTCATACTAATCCACTGATCCACCTTTTTAAAGATCTGTTAATTAAATTTTTTTGGTGGTATTTGTTGTCAAAATATTATGTTTTAACATGTCATTCTTTTTCTTTAAATAAGTCCTAAATGTCCATTATTCTTTTATTCTCTTTGCATATTTCTTTGGTATGAGTAATGGCCTGCTGTTTTCAAATAATATGTTCTTTAATTTTGTTTGATTTGTTTGCTCCAAAAACAGTATTTCCATATGCCATGCTTCTTCTCTGGGTCATCCTATCTTCTTTTCACGTTTAGTGTGTGTCTTTCACTATTATCGTTTAAAGTCTGCTGAAGATTGTTTGTTCTTTGATTTGTTCAGGCTGTATGTGTCGGTATGTCATTCTTTTCCCATTGAGTCATTCCATCATCCTTTTCTTTCGTCTCCCTCTTTTTATAATTCCTTCTTTAATTCTAATCTTCTAAAAACCTTCCTAAAACGCATTTACAATCCCTCACGTCTTTAAATTCATTTCTAAAGCCGTCGTCTTTGCTTTGCTGAGCTTTTCTTTACTTTCCTGTTCTCCTCCATCACTTCAGCGAAATAAAACGTAAATAAGGCCATATCCATGTGTCCTGTTTAAATGTGTCTCCATTTCTACGCGTCACGTTCGTTTAGACCAACAGCCTAGACTATGCGCGAATATTAATGTAACACAAGTACGATGCAACACACATCTCTGCGTATCATTGTTACTTCTTGTAACTGCCTTTCGTGTCGTGCGTCATTTAATTAGCAATCAGTGTGTTAATCAATCAAGCCTGTGGTGTCATGTAAAATACTTTTATTAAAAAAAAATACACGATAGCACGTACTATGCAGGAGTGACAGTCACAGAGAGAGATGACAACGCTTGGAAACCGTCATCTAATAATGTAATATATAAAATTATAGTTAAAAAATAAAATTAAAAGTAACAATTAATAGCACACAACACCGAATTGTTCGAAAATATTTCGGAGATTTCATTCGCTTCCTTCGTTCTTATTTCGGTGAAAATGACGCGACACGCGTGACACAAAATAATGTTAAAAGTGATGCCCCGACAATGCTTTGACGTCGTCAATATACAGGTGGTGAGCACATCGAACAGTCCCACAACTAGACAGAGCTACTACACATAATGCAACTACAACATAAATAAATAAATAAATAAATAAATAAATAAATAAAGCTATTAAAAAGTAATACACATAAGGCAAAACCATGTCGAGCAAAGACACATACATCAGGAAACATAGTTATGGTAAATAAACCTATAAAATAATGTACAATCATAGTATAATTATAGAATATGGAATATAGTTATGTGACACGCAAGCCTATAGAATGATACACTTTTCATAGTGTAATTATAAAACAGGGAACGTAGTTGTGACATATAGACCTATAGAATGATAGACAGTTACAATCATAGTATAATTATAGACCGTGGCTCATGGGGGACGGCGACGCATATAAACATCACTGCGTGAAGGAACGTTATGCTATGGACAAATAGAAAACGAACAATCGGACTTTTTATCAGTTTTGTTTTAGAAACGCTCCCAAAAAAGTCAATAAAGGTAGGAGTCTGATCAAACAGTTTTTGAAATGAAGTGAAGCCGCCTGCACATTTCTATGTTTCTTTTCTTTAGGCACGACCAAAGAATATCTTTTTATACAGGGCCAAGAATACTTCACTAAAATTGTTGTTTGTTTGATTTAAAGTCGGGACGATTAAATATAAAATACCACGATGCTAAATTGAATAGTCCTTAGCATCAAAATGCAGGGGCATGTAAGCTTTCTTAAGATGTTTTCAGCTTTGTCTGGCTTGTTAGAACTAAGCTTACAGTAATTATTGCAACAGGTTTAAGTTTACCAAGGTTGAGGCAGACTTAGGCCTAAATGAAGATTATCTATGTAGAGAGATCGAAGAAGATAGTTAAAATTGTGTTTACAGTATAGTAATGTCGCTTTCAAAAACTCAGCCTCACACATAAAAACAACTAGATCTGTTCACTTTTACATAAAGAAAATAATGTTGGAAAGAAAGGATACTTTACTGGCTTTGCAAAAAAATATTGTATAGAAAATAGGATGTAGGATTGAGAGACTCGCAGGCTAGCCTCTTTCTTCTTCATTTAGACAGTTTGGGCCTAATATTACAGGTGTGAATAGACGTTACATGAAAGAGACCCACTTGACCACTCCCCCTCCACAGATCTTTTAACATTCGCAGTGAGTGTTGCTCAAATGAAAAAAAGAACTTACAACAAAAGATAAAATTTCGAAAGTTATTTTTTAAATGAATAAATTCCGCAGTTGATGTGCCTATTAATAGCAACAGCCGTTGGCTAGCCAGCCAACATTCTAGAGCTCAAAATAGCAGCTACCAAAGGCGGTAATAGACAGAACCCGTAAAAAGAAATTGCTCGTAAGGTTTTCGTTTTAGGTTGATAAGATAGACCCTACACTACTCCAGACACCAAAGACGCACGCTTCACTCAGGTCAAAAGTCACACGACGATGTTTTGGATATACCGTTAAAAACAGGATAAATAACTCCCTGTCAGAACCGAAATGGAATATTAACACTTGGGCGGTTGGTTTGAGCAACGACAGCCGTTCTCATCATTGTTTAATGTAATAACAATGCGAATTTTAGGGTAAGCTCCGTTTTTGTCAAAAGTAAACAAAGCCTTGGAACTGGGGTCTTTTAAATAATGAAATATATAGAGAGTTTGAAGTGCATCTGAACATCACTACTCATTCACTGAAATGTTTCGCTTATTATTTCTATTTAATATTGTGAGTAATAACTTATTTATTTATTAATTTATTTTTATTTCACAATTTTCATAGAGCGCTTTACCAGCTCAAGGCGCTGGCCGATACGGGATTTAACTCAAAGCGCCCACTTGCAGCCTTTTGGGCGGCTACTCTTAACGCCCAGACGACTGAGCACAATCCTGGGCGGCCGGGGAAAGGGAGAAGGGACCTAGTGCGTGCTGGGTGTATTTGTGTAGCCGGCATTCACCCTTGTAGGGACATGAGCGTCAAGATCTTGCGATGGAATGCGTGCGTGCACAGCCTAGACCTCGGTTTATACTCTCATCCGAAGGAGTAGGAGCGCAGCGTCTCAGTTTTTTCCCTACGCCGTTAACGGGGATTGAACCACTGCCTGCACAGGCTGCAATGTTATTGCCTGATATCCGGGCACACGGCGTTGACCACTGAGCTAACTGCGCTCCCAATTCAATTATGTGTGGCTATGTGAGGGGTCTGATTGCGTGAAACGGTCTTAAAGTCCAAGACAGTATGAATACTAGTGTTCCCAGTTCGCAACATGTGGTATTTATCTATATATTTTATTATTCTTATATAGCGCTTTTCCAGGTCGAGAGCTGCTTAAGGCGCTGCTGAATACAGGATCTAACTCAAGCATCCCGCGGCGCCCATTTGCAGCCTTTGGGCGCATAGTATGACGCCCAGACGACTGAGCACAACTGTGGGCGGCCTGGGATGGGAGAAAATAGACCTAGTGCTTGCTGGGCGTGTTTGTGTAGCCCGCACTCACCCGTTTAGGACATGAGCGTCAGGATCTTTAAAGTCCGTGCGATGGAATGCTTGCGTGTTGTCAGACTAGACCTCGTTGTATACTCACGTCCGAAGGAGTAAGCGGTGGGTTTTTCCCCAGATTTAAATGCCGGTCAGGTCGCAGTCTTTGAAATGACCAGCAGTTGTCATCGTTTTGTTTCGCACTATTTTAATTTGAAAAAACAAACGCTTCACGACAACAACAACACTGAACATTCAATTTTTTAATGTAAAACAAAAACAACAACAACACGAAGGTAAGGATGATTGCTGAAAGAAAGAGAGAGTGAGAGAGAAAATTTGAAACTTTTTATGTTTGAATTAGGGATACAAATAAATGAACATTGACGTTTTATGTCTCATCCACCTTTGGCAGACGGGGATAACCATCCCACGGTAAAGAGGTTAGGGGACCTAAATCAACGCTGAACCACTAGAGCAATCCTACTGCTAAGGCGAACAATGAAAAATTGTCACTTCGTTTCTTGACCGCCACGGGACTGGAACCTGGGTTCAACGGTGTGCTGGGTGAACGCTCTACCACTGAGCTACCGCGGTGGACGGATAAAGATGTTAGACTACTGAGAAAGTCTCATCTGCAGTCCTGTCCCTTTCACAAATTAACACAATGCAGAACCTTGAGAGAGAGAGAGAGAGAGAGAGAGAGAGAGAGAGAGAGAGAGAGAGAGAGAGAGAGAGAGAGAGAGAGAGAGAGAGAGAGAGAGAGAGAGAGTGCTTCTTTTTGTCCCCAAAACTGAAGATCACCGGTTCTTATTTTGTTTGACTGGTTTTTAAAAAAAAAGGAAAAGAGAAAGAAAAACAAGAGAAATGAAGAAAGAGAGAGAGAGGGGGGGGCGGGGGGGGGGGGGAGAGGGAGAGAGAGTGCTTCTTTTTGTCCCCAAAACTGAAGATTACGCATTTCAGCGTCACACATCCCTTTCAAACTCATAAGTTAGCCCTCCGTGGAAAAAAATAGAAACCCTCCTCCCCCTAAAAATAAAAAATTAAAAAAAATTCAAACAATACGGTTTTGATATAAATTGATCAGTTCATTGTTTTACATGCCTATTAATAGTATTAAGATTGATTCTTAAAAAAAGCACTGCAGCCGACAGTGTATATTGTCGGCACAATTAGACTATTATGTTCACACAAGAAAGAGACGCCCAAAATTTCACAGCTTAGCCAGTGATGATGATGGCGATGATGTCCACTGGTATTGCATCATGTTTTAATGTGACAACGATGCAGTTTCCCAAAGTAAACTGTCACCCAAAACAAAATAACAAAGAAATAAAAACAACAACTTTTTTTTTATATGAAAAGATGACGTCACCATGATGACGACATTCGATTTGCGTAAGTTTGGTTTTATGTTGGAAAGCATAGGTTAAAAAGTCCCAATTATTATACCAAATTAGAACCATATCTTTCAGGGCCGGACCTGCCCTAGAGGCCCCAAGGGGCCCGGAACCCCTACCCTTTTTTGAAAAAAAAAAGTGGGGTAAAAATATAAAAAAAAAAAAAAAAAAAAGAAAACTCTTATACACACACACACACACACACACACACATACAGGAGTTGACCCCGTTAAGCGGTCTTTAACAATTTTCCATCATTACGCTGCCGGTATATATCTGGCTACCGAACAGCTCTATGAACTCCAAATTATTCCAAATTATGGAATTTGCTTCGTTTTTGCATTCTAAGAGCTGTGGTATATAAATTATTTCTCTAAAGCAACAAACATGGAAGTGTGATTTCTTACCATCATTGTGCAGCCATTGTGTGTGACCTCTTTGGCACTAACATTATGTGGTCATTGTGTGTAAGCTCATCTGTATCAACATTATGTGGTCATTGTGTGTAAGCTCATCCGTATCAACATTATGTGGTCATTGTGTGTAAACTCATGTGTACCATCATTATATGATCATTTTGTGTATGCTCATTTGTACTAACTTTATGCGGTCATTGTGTACCATCATTAAGTAGTCATGGTGTGTAAACTCTTATGTACCATCATTATGTAGTCATTGTTGGTAAGCTCATCTGTACCATTATTGTGTAGTTAATTTGTGTAAACTCTTATGCATTATTACCAGGCGGTCTGCAGGTGTACCATCATACTTATAAAGATGTTACATTCTAAAATCACATAATTTGTAAACTGATTTCAAATACATTGAATTGAAATCTTCAAAAAGACTTTATTGTAAATCTTTAGTGGATTTTAGTTAACTAGCAGTAGAACATGTTAAAGACATTTGTATTATGATGCTGAGAATATGAATAAACTTTTCTTGACTCACTATGAAAACTGCTTTGAAGTTTGATGCAGAATGTGCTTTAAAAAAACCTTATGTAATCGTAACTGAGCTGAGCAACAGAATGAGAAAAAGATAGAGAAAAAGAAAACACAAATCGGTCAAATGGCTTCAGTATAAATGTATTCAAACTGTAATACATATTTTAATGTTCAAACAACTGGTAGCGTGCAGTACTATGGACAAGACATAAACATGTGTGGTTTGCAGACAGTGGCAATGAGTGAGCTGGCATCTCAAAGATAAAAAATCACACTGGTTTTGCTTGCTTGATTGATTGATTAATTGTTGCTTTAGGTCCAGCGGACTCTTCCGAGCCAAATCAGGACCGGACAACCCCCGATCCGCATAAAAGATCTGCTGAAACAACCCTAGTGAGAAAACTGAATGCCCTCCACCGGCCAGTCACTTTACAATAAAGACATCCCACGCAGGGGACGGCTGAGGCTTTACTCCAACTACTCGAACCCCCGGTTACAAAAACAAAATAGAATACAAACATCATTATAAATTATCAACAAAACACATACATATAAAATGCCTACAGTGCTAAATAATAACATCATAGGAAGCCCCAGTGACCACCCGGCAGAAAGCGTCCAATACTCCCAAGCTGATCCAACAGACCTCATACACAAACAAGGAGTCTTGTCCAGGAAGAGTTTTCAAGAAAAAAGGTAGGTCATTGATCTAGCGCAGAAGAAGATAGTATAGCAGAGTGATAGGACAGAATGATTGATTGATAGTTGCTTTAGGTCCAGCGGACTCTTCCGAGCCAAATCAGGACCGGACAACCCCCGATCCGCATAAAAGATCTGCTGAAACAACCCTAGTGGGAAAATTGAATGCCCTCCACCGGCCAGTCACATTACAATAAAGACAGTCCCCTATACGCTACTGTGTCCGGGGACGGTAATCTACCCACTGAACTGAACTGAACGCTGAGGCTATACTCTTAATTTATCGAACCCCCGTTTACAAAATTGGAATAAAAATATGATAAAATATTAAAACAAAACACATACATATAAAATGCCTACATTGCTAAATAATATCATAGAAAGCCCTAGTGTCCATTTGGCAGAGAGTGTCCAATATCCCCAAGCTGACCCAATACACAAACGAGGAGTTTTGGGAGAGTTTTCAAGAAAAAAGGTAGATGACTGGTCTAGCGAAGAAGATAGTAGAGCTATAGAACAGAGTATGAATACGAAAACAACAAAGAAGAAAGACTGCTACAGTGGGAATTTAAACTACAGCACTAAATTTTCAGAAAGTGAGGATGCTATTCATACAGAAACCCCCGGCCACTCCACGGTGGTGTTACTTCCAACACACACAAAAATAAAAAATAATCAGTCAACTAACAAGAAAATGTAACAAAAAATGTGTTTTTTTTTAATTTAAAAAAGCACATATTTAACAACAAAAAAACAAAAACAAAAAAGTGGGGAAAAAACCTACAACAACACTAATTAAAAAACATAAAACTCAATAAATTGCACATTTTGCAGACATCTTTACATACGCACTGAACGCACATTCATCACTCAGACATGCAAAGTCACTATTAGAAGATGGAAAGGGAATCTAATTTTAATTTTGAAATGTTTAGATTGACTGCACCCAATATTTTTATTGAAGGGAGCGAGGAAACCAGAGTACCCAGAGAAAACCAACCGTGACCTGAAAAGCCTCGTACCTAAAAGTCGCACAAGTTCATCCCTTGATATTTGATATTCGAGCTTCGATATTTTTATTTACACTGCCCAAGCACGAACATCGACATAAGAGATTCGGCTATTAATTTGCATAACTTCGTGTAACATAAAATTAATATGGGTGCTTGGGCTGTGTCAATAACGAATGGTGGTTTATTAATTGAATGAATGATTACAAGTACATCAATGTCTTATCAATTTCCTGAAAACCTGTAGCAGACTACTTAGTAAACAGGGCAACATACAAACCATTATTTCAAAGTGCTGCAGTCACACAGAGCTGTGCACGGTATCTACTATGATTGATAAAGGATGCTCTAAAATAAAATAGAAAGATCATTCAAACACTGAACCATTTCACTATAAGTATTTAGGGCACTGTTCGGGATGCATATTTGCAGACAATAGGACAGAGCTGCTTAAAGTGCTGGCCGATACAGGATCTAGCCAAAGCGGCCCAAGGCGCCAACCTGCAACCTCTGGGCGCATAGTCTGATGCTCAACCTGCAACCTCTGGACATATAGTCTGACTCTCAAACGACTGAGCACAATCCTGGGCGATGAGGTATTGGACCTAGTTGAGTGCAAAGTGTATTTAGGTAGCTGGCACTCGCCCAGCTAGAACATGAGCGTCAAGATCTTTAAAGTCCGTGCAATGGAATGCATGCATGCAAACTTGATCTCAGTTTATACTCTCATCTGAAATACTAAAAGAAATGTTATCCTTTCCAATTGCCCACTGCATGCTTACCTAAACTAAACACTTCAAAATATAATCGATTTTTTTCACGCGCACCCAACTGTCTTAATTATGTTCATGGCATTGTACATGTGCCCTTGACCCATCCAGCTCACACGAAATCTCTATTACCAATCATATTTGGCACTCACCCTAAGACAAGCATACATTTAATTTTGATCTTTAACGATTCTTACATCTCATGAAAACTGACAGTGGACGCATCAAAATATTGATTACACCTCATCAATAAAGATCATGCATAGTCCATTTCGCCATTTCCATTTGTTTGGTCACTGCTCCCTCTAAACATGACTCAGCACACTATTCAATTTCAACAAGTTAGATTGTCAGAATTTTTTAGCAACAATTTATTCAATGACTAGAGAAAGCAGTACCAGCACAATTTGTGTCCCCAACGATTCATGCTTTCAGTCACATACTGTCCTGTACAACGAGACGGAAATACTGTAGAATTACAGAAGGAAAGAACACTGAACGTTTACATTACATTACATAATTGTTGCTTTAGGTCCAGCGGACTCTTCTGAGCCAAATCAGGACCGGACAACCCCCAATCCGCATAAAAAAAGATCTGCTGAAACAACCCTAGTGGGAAAACTGAATGCCCCCCCACCAGCCAGTCACTTTACAATAAAGACATCCCACGCAGGGGACGGCTGAGGCTTCACCCCAACTTATCGAACCCCCGTTTACAAAAACAAAATAGAATACAAACATCATTATAAATTATCAACAAAAAACATACATATAACATGCCTACATTGCTAAATAATAACATCATAGGAAGCCCTAGTGACCACCTGGCAGAAAGCGTCCAATATTACCAAGCTGAACCAACAGACCTCATACACAATTGATTGATTGATTGATTGTTGCTTTAGGTCCAGCGGACTCCTCCGAGCCAAATCAGGACCGGACAACCCCCGATCCGCATAAAAGATCTGCTGAAACAACCCTAATGGGAAAATTGAATGCCCTCCACCGGCCAGTCACTTTACAATAAAGACATCCCACGGAGGGGACGGCTGAGGCTTTACCCCAACTACTCGAACCCCCGGTTACAAAAACGAAATAGAATCCAATCATCATTATAAATTATCAACAAAACATATACATATAAAATGCCTATATTGCTAAATACTAACATCATAGGAAGCCCCAGTGACCACCCGGCAGAAAGCGTCCAACACTCCCAAGCTGATCCAACAGACCTCATACACAAACAAGGAGTCTTGTCCAGGAAGAGTTTTCAAGAAAAAAGGTAGGTCATTGATCTAGCGAAGAAGAAGATAGTATAGCAGAGTGATAGGACAGAGCAGGAAAGGGAAAGAGTAAATGAGGAAGACAGCGACAGTGGGAATTTAAAGCACTAAATTTCCAGAAAGTGGGGATACTATTTATACTGAAACCCCCGGCACCCCAAACAAGGAGTCTTGTCCCGGAAGAGTTTTCAAGAAAAAAGGTAGGAGACTGATCTAGCGAAGAAGACGATAGTATAGCAGATTGATAGAACAGAGCATTACATTACATTACATTACATTACATTACATGATTATTGTTTTAGGTCCAGCGGACTCTTCCGAGCCAAATCAGGACCGGACAACCCCTACCAATACCATGTAATGTGGACAAAAATGTTGGTCATTAGACAGAGACACTTGAATCCCAGCAAAGGTACAGAAAAACTATCATTATCAATAATGTTGTGCAACTGATTTTTCTGTACCTTTGCTGGGATCCAAGTGTCTCTGTCTAATGACCAACATTTTTGTCCACGTTACATGGTATTGGTATTGCTTACTATCCAAAAATCCTATTTGAATCAATTATAAAAAATATTCACATTATAATATTTATTAAAAAACAACAAGAAAAAAATGCATGCGCACAAGCACACACATCACTTACGTGCAAGCACACCAATCACCCAGTTACATGCATATGAGAGCTAGTAGGCCTATGTCTCCACCAATCACCCAGTTACATGCATCAGAGCTTGTGGGCCTATGTCTCCACCAATCACCCAGTTACATGCATCAGAGCTAGTGGGCCTATGTCTCCAGCAATCACCCAGTTATATGCATAGCAGAGCTAGTGGGCTTATGTCTCCACAACCTCCCCGGCTGGTCATGATAAAAGTAAATAAAAACGAATACTTTTCCATGTACAAACTGTTTTTTTCCTTGCCACTAGTTATATTCTAACATTCTTTATACTTCTCAATAGCTAAGGTAAAAATAATGAGTCTGAATCAGGACTGTAGAAATATCTACAGTTGGCAGGTAGAGGTGGTGGAGACGCAGGCCTACTAACTCTGCTACACAGTGTGATTGAACACCACATAAATGAGGAATGTACATGTCCATGGTATTCTCTCTCACCTCTCTTCACTCCAAAGCCAATAAAGTTTCTGAATTTTCCTTTCTTGCCAAGGTCGACAAACAAGTCGAAGGAAAGTGAAAGTGTTTGCTCGAACATTTCAACTTGCAAACACAATTTAGGCTGCTTGACCGTTTCTACCGGCACAGTTCTGCAGTTCAAAATATAGTTCTCAGTTTCACAAACCTAAAAAATAGTAGGGATCTTTCACACATACCACTTGATGCTACATGGGTCATTTTTGGTGCCATTCATATACAGGCAATTGCCTTGATCACAGAATGTTCAGTAATTGGTTTCAAACGACGTTCTACATTACATTACAAATTGTTCCACAAAACCACGCTGTCATCAAAGGTTGTCTACACAGTGCATACACGCAGCCATTTAGTGCATGAAGTCTTTACCAGTGAAAAGGTTTAGTGTACTTAAAACATGAGGAATCACAACATCACACTATTTTTGGAGAGCTGCAATGGTGCAGTAGTGGACCATCAGTCTCAAAAGTCCAGAGTTTGGCATCTAGAAGTTTCTGAAGCAGTGCAGGTGTGACTGAAAAGAATCGAGTCCCTCATACACAGAGTTTGTACACAGTGTTTTTATCTAGCTGCGTTAGCTGTTGCTGTGGCCCGATTTCTTACAAAATCTTTGATGTTTTTCCAAGTTATGTGCCTGAGAACAGGTTCTTTTTGAAGGCAGTCTTTTATAACAGCTTTACCAGGTAAGGTGTGGAGGTGAATGTAGCGACCCAACTGTCGATAACAAGCTGCTACTTCCTCTTTACTCCATGGACGCCTGGCTGGATGCTCTGCAGAAAAACCCAAATGTTACTTCAGGGGCGTCGCACACGGGGGGGGAGGGGGGGGGCAGGGGGGGGCACCTGCCCCCCCCAATAATTTGGCCAAAAAAAAAAAGAAAGAGAGAGAGAAAGAAGAAAAGAAGAAGAAGAAGAAGAAGATTTCAATCGATAGAGGAAGGCAGGAAGAATCAATAATTAAAAAAATCACCATATTTTTAAACCGTAGTGTAAAGGGCTAACGTACGAAATAATATTACAATAATCTATTAGCATGTGCCTGTGTTTCACAACAAAATATTTCGTGGCGCTAACGCAGCAGAGCTGGCTTTCGCTGTTTGAAAGAAGTGTCATTTCATCACGCAAAGAGCAAAATTAACAAAACAATGGAATCGTCTGTTTTCCAGGTTTGTTGATATCAATTATTTACTTTAGTCTGTAAAATGAGTAAGGCAAGGGTGAATGTGCAAGTGTCAATAAATAGTTGAGGTGCGCGATATTTTTTAATTTAGATTTAGTTTGTTGATAGGCCTACACGTGCACGTGCTTTGATCGCAAAAGGGGAAAAAAAAGGACCCGTTCGCTTTTCTGGGGACAGATAACGTGGGCTTGACTGCTTTGATTATTACACCACCACCCCCACACCCCACCCCCCATTATAGGTTTCACTTGGTTTGTTTGTTTGTTTGTTTTGTTTGTTTATGTGTCCGCGAATAGATCTCCGATGTTTGTGGACTGAACTAGCTGAGATTTTGTTCATGGACTACTAGTAAGATCATCTGTGATCACAAAGACAAAAGGCACTCAGACAGACAGTATTTTGCTTTAGAGAAACTGCGAGTAATATACGCCCTAGTAAAACTAATTGATCAATTGACTGATTTTCTGAAACTGGTAGTGGAAGTGTTTGGTCATTATATGTATGCAATATGCAAAACGAGTTGTGATTTATAGAGAAGACACAATTTCAACCTAGATGATCTTGCGGCAGGTAATTAATGTTCGTGTTTCCTGGTTTTAATCATTATCACATATCGCTAATCATGTATTTGTAGTTTCTGGAAATGAATCTTATATTTTCAGTAAAGAAGAACATAAATAATTAAATGTTTTTACTCTCAGTCTTTCAGTTGGATGAAGGTACGAGGATATATTACAGGGTGCGTCCCGCTTGTCAGCCCCTCCCCCCCCCCCCCACCTCCCCGTCGACAGGGTTGCCCCCCCCCCCCCCCCGCAATATTTTGGACCGTGCGACGCCCCTGTACTTGTTTACTATATAAAACCCAACTGTGGTAATATTTTACAACCAACCGTAATTAGTAAATTGTGTGGGGTGGGAGGAAGAAAATAGGGAGGATGTGTGGGGTGTGAAAGAGGGTGTCCACTAGGGATAAATCCATAGCTTCAAGAGTTTTTAAGATATAATGTGGAGATATTTCGAAGCACAATCAACAGGTTTTCTACTTTCTAGGTGCAGCCAATGAAACTGTCGGATAATTAATTATATTTACTAGTTTAGATGTGAATATCAATATAACATTTTCCAAGTATTTAGCAGTCAGGTGAAACTTTTTATTTACTGCAACAATGTGACAATGTTACGGATATAAAATTAAATGCTTTACTGTCATAAGCAAGCAGAATTCTATAAAAAAAAATTGTGGTCGGTGGTGTATTCCCGTCCTGTACTGTGCAATCAATACATGCTTGATACGGTCTAACAACCCCTGTTTTTAACTGACAGTACGAGTTCATTACAGCCACCTTAATAAACTGCACGGTCTCTTTGTTAATAAAGAGAGAGAGAGAGAGAGAGAGAGAGAGAGAGAGAGAGAGAGAGAGAGAGAGAGAGAGAGAGAGACATATAGAGAGAGACACACAGAGAGAGAGAGAGAGAGAGAGAGAGAGGGGAAGGGAAAGGCAAAAAAACCCGAAAATCAACTTTATTAAATGTCCGATGCATTATGGCGAAGTTAGTAGATAATTTTGGAGAAAATAAAAATAAATATAACATAGTGTCAACCACAAACACTATCCTTTGTACCCAGGCTTCCGTAATTTGTTAATTTCTAACCTTCAAGCTGAATTATATTTTTCAATTTCGTATTTTATTTTTAGATATCTGTTAAATGCAGAATTTTCCATCATTAAGTCAGCTAAAGATCACATCCGGTACATTCACCAACATTTAGATCTCGGCATGTGTATGCTGTTTTTGTACAGTAGTTAACTGTCACTATGTGGCAGTGTTAGCTTAATGCAGTTGCCAACACTATGCGGAGATTGTGGTCAGTGACCTTAATCAGTTTCAAGTTCATGCAAGTATGGACACTTATGTACAAAGTAACACTATCATAATAATATAAATAAATGTAAAAGTCAGAAATATTAACTAATAAAGAACTTTCTGGATTCAAATTTTAAATATACTTACTTTCTGATTGCTTTCCAGGCGAATTGTAAACCTCAGAATTTCCAGAACATTCTAAAAAAGAAAAAAATCCATAAGTACTCAATGACTGTCAAATTAATGACTGACAAATGTGGCAGTGTTAGCTTAACACAGTTTCTTACAAACACTATATGGACATTGTGGTCAGTAACCATAAACTACTATTGTTTATTTATTTATTTACATATTTACATCTGACAATGTTGTTCATACAAAATGGCATGCCTCTCCCTTTAGTCGTCGGTTGGTGAATGGACCCTGAATTTCACCAACACTATGTGAATGGTTGTGTATTCTGTTTTTGTTCAGTTGTTTACTTTCACTGTACCACTACTAGTAGTATAGGAGCAAAATGAGCATGTGATTTTCCTACACATTTCATTATCATACTCATAGCAATAAAATATATTTTTAAACTGTGGAAGTATATCTAACTGGTGTTTAAAGTTATTTATGCTTGGTGCATTATTAAGTGAAATAGCTAGATTAGTCCAGTTAGTAACAACTCTGCTAGAAAACAAAAACTTCATATTTTAGTATTGGAATGCTGAATAAATACTTTTCCTTCCAACATTCATGTAAAGAAAAAACAAACATCAGAACTGATAATTAATTTGAATTAACCAACGTGATTCTGAATCAACAATGGAAGGAAACAAAGTAGAATTAGATCTAGAACAGTGCTGTCAGTAGAAGAGGGATGGAGACGCAGCATGCCATGAAAGTGGCACTAGCTTCAATGGACTCTCCACAGAAAAAGGGAAGAAAAAATGTTGAATTTTCACTGACACTAGCATCCATGGTTTTCTCATAATAATGGCACAAATACATAAGCACTCAAAGTAAATAACTAACAAACGAAAAATCAACTAAAGCACAGCAACTTACCAGCGGCTCTTTTCAATTCAAGATGGCGACTTGTGCACACTTGTTTTCAAAAACTAGTTCCCTCTCTCTCCTTAGTGTGTGATTTCACGTCTACTTTTTACAGCACAAATGCTGCCGTGATACACACACGTGTGTTAAGGGTCGTGTGTGACCATCAATGAATTTCCCGCGTTATGCTGCCTAAACCAATCACAGCTCGGATTATAATTTATGCATATTTTAGAGGTTAGGGAGTTCAAAAATCGCAATTGTGCATTATGCGGTCGGCAGCATAAAGAGCGAGGCAGCATAACGTGAGTGTGTAACCATACGATTGGCAGCCTAACGGAGTCAACACAAACGCACCCACACACACACACACACACACACACACACACACACACACACACACACACACTTTTTTCAAAGTAATTTCTCCCCAAAATCAGTGGCAAACTATAGCACCAAAACTTTGCAAATTTACATGCTCAGATTGCACCAGATTGCACCATTTTTTCTCCCTTTTCAAAAAACTTTCCGGGGGAGCATGCCCCCGGACTCCCCTAGCAAACTACGCGCTTCGCGCCGTCGCGCCGTCTGCTCGCCGCTTCGCGCCTTCACTACTACCCTAAAATAAATTTGGGCCCCTACCCCTGAAAAACTTAGGGCCGGCCCTGTCTTTCCAGTAGTTTTGATAGAAAAAGAAAAAAATATTGACGTTAGCAATTTGTGTCATGTGGAAGGCACCTTCATGTTCTAACCACAGGCCAAGTTTTACAGAAATCCGTCCATTAACTTTAGAGAAAAGTGCGGACGGACACACTCAGAATAATAGTTCACCAGGTAATATTATGCAAACATCCTTGACACGTCCCTTTAAGATTGTCACCATTATTAAGCAATGCAGACGCTGTATAGTAGGCCCATCAATGAATGGCCAACACGCCCACAGTGAAATGCAAGAGCCTGCTGTAGCCTAAACCTCCCCAGGCTCTGGACCAGCCTAGTAGATAGATCCCTGACACTCAGTATGTGAACTGGCCTATGCTTGAACATTGACAGTGGTTTGGAATATCGGATCGTTTAATAGGACAAAGGTTTGAATCTCTAAAAAAAAACTAGTCTTGTCACCGTGTCCTAAACGACAATTAATTAACAACATTAATTAATGCTTGCTGTTAATAGCCTGCTACTCCGGTTTTCAAATTCATGCAGTAAAACAGTTGGTCCCAGAAGTAGTTATACAGTTAATAAAATACAATTTAAACTATACGCGTCTGTATGTTGAGATGTCAATGTGGACTCTGATATAATATTTATAGCCAGTGTAAAATATTTCACTCATGTTTTGTTAAGCTGACAAGTAGGATGCTCTGTGTGAATTTTTGTAGGCTTATAAAATAACACATGCGTGTGTACAGAGATGGTGACGTAGCCTACCTTGACGCATTCCACTGCACAAAACCCACACTTCAGAATCTGCACCCATCCTGTGTAAACACATCAGTAGCTTCTTTCTTATTCCATCCTTTGTGTCCATACATGTGCATAGTCTCTACCTTTATGTCTGTGTCTGAGAGAGAGAGAGAGAGAGAGAGAGAGAGAGAGAGAGAGAGAGAGAGAGAGAGAGAGAGAGAGAGAGAGAGAGAGAGAGAGAGAGATGGAGGGAGAATGAGATAGACTCATTTTATTCACAACAAGGATACAGATTTTATGCGGGAACCTAATCTTAAATCGCTCTTCGTATAATTCACACTCACATTCTGCGATTTTAGTCATAATCTTATGCTACAGACAAAACAAACAATTATAATGACAAGACAAAACCAATTACTATAAGAACTATAATGCAGCATACAAAAACCCCTTGGGGTCATGAGCAATCTTGCCACTGTAGATTGTTCTAACCTATAAAGGGTACAGTGAAAGCCCCAGTTGAAAACCTGTCTTGCCTTTGTAGGCATGACAAATTAACTGCGGCAACAGTTCCCCCCGTTGGAGTGCCGGGGGTTTCAGTATAAATAGTATCGCCACTTTCTGGAAATTTAGTGCTTTAAATTCCCACTGTCGCTGTCTTCCTCATTTGCTCTTTCCCATTCCCGATCTGTCCTACCACTCTGCTATACTATCTTCTTCTTCGCTAGATCAATGACCTACCTTTTTTCTTGAAAACTCTTCCTGGACAAGACTCCTTGTTTGTGTATGGGGTCTGTTGGATCAGCTTGGGAGTGTTGGACGCTTTCTGCCGGGTGGTCACTAGGGCTTCCTATGATTGTACTATTTAGCACTATAGGCATTTTATATGTATGTGTTTCATTGATGATTTATAATGTTTGTATTCTATTTTGTTTTTGTAACCGGGGTGTTCGCGTAGTTGAGGTCAACCCTCAGCCGTCCCCCGCGTGGGATGTCTTTATTGTAAAGTGACTGGCCGGTGGAGGGCATTCAATTTTCCCACTGGGGTTGTTTCAGCAGATCTTTTATGCGGATCGGGGGTTGTCCGGTCCTGATTTGGCTCGGAAGAGTCCGCTGGACCTAAAGCAACAATAAATCAATCAATCAAACAATGCAGCATACAAAAAAGATATACCACAATCAATATTGGTGTTGCAATTACACAATAAATAACAACCAACCCAATGTATGTCAAATAATCAGGTAGTACAATTACACATACATTCTAAGGCGCATCAAATGCATATGAAATAATCAAGCAGCACAGTGCCAAATGGTTGAGAAAATCAGTGATTAAGTCGTATTAAGGTACTGTTGCCTTAACGTTCATTTGAATGAAGGGAGAGTGGTACACGATCTAATGTTAAAAGGAAGAAAGTTCCTGAATAAAGATCCTGAGAATGCAAAACTATATGTATTCTTAAGCAGATAAATTCGTGTTCGAGGCAGGATGTATTTGTTTGACACCCGTAACGTTCTGTCGAAGCAGTTAATAGATTGCTTAAACAAGGTGGTGCCAGGCCGTTTTGCACTTTAAACAGTGTCACAATGTTGAATGGAAACTGACGTTATTTAGACATTAGGTTAGCTTCTTTAAGTTCTTCCGATGATGAAAGGCTGGGTCCATCATTGATAATCTTCCCTGCTCTAAGTTAATTTATCTACAGTGTTATTCTCCGTCTCTCCCACCATCCACCCCCTTCTCTCTCTCTCCCCTCTCTATACATCTCACACTCTCACCCTCTTCCTGTGGGCCTATCACGAATAAATTGTTCAGTGTTCAGTGACCTCTCTTCATCTGCCCCCCCCCCCCCCCCCTCTTTCTCTCCTCCCTCCCCCTATTGCCTACTCGTCTTTCTCTCTTCAATCAATTTGCCAATGAAGATGCATGCTCGGGTTTCTTCGTTGTTTCATTTATGTTCACTTTAACCCCTGCCCTACCCCATCCCTGTGTTTAGGGGTAGCCTACCTACGCTCACAGTGAAGTCCGCAGGCCGCCATAGCTCCCATTTGCTCGTCTGCCGTTGATGCACTTTATTCAAAGGTTTGTGTGAATGTTCTATTCTGTTCAGATCCACGACTGACCTGTGGCAACACTGAAAACACTCCACAATGCAGTGGCTGCTACTTCATCTATGTCCATGAGATACGCAAACATTTGGCAAGTAGCAGTATTGTTGGAGGAAACCTATGTTTGAAGGACCGCAGCGAATGCTGCAGAAACTGATGTGGAAGGCACACGGTAAATGCTACGAAATATTCTGGATGTGGCTGTGTATTCATGGTCGGTAAGCCCGTGTGTTTATTCACACTAAGTGTGAAGTGGTATGGCAACAATCCGAGTTTTCAATCAGGATGGAAATGATGTCATTATTCTCAATCGTCCCGACAGCCAATCGTTGAGTGACATTGCATACACTGAGAGATATCACGTCAGCTCGTCGTCTTTGTCAGAGGGGCACCGCCAAACCGTGTCTAACCGAGACCAAGGTGACCCTGCCTTTCACTGTACTCAGAATGGACGTTTGAATACCTCCGCGCATTCCACAACAGCATTTGAAGATAGCAACGGGGCCAACAAAGATAACGACAGGAAAAATAGAAACGACGATTTGAACAACAATAACAACATAAACTCCATTGACAAAGCTGGTTCTAGCGGCATATATGCAGAACAAATTATCCACAGGACTGTGCTTACTATTGGACAGGGTGGGTCTCTTCAAAGTTATCTCACTGACAGCAATAAGCCTAAATCTTCTGAGGTGTCGGTGAATGCAGTGAATAGGCTTCATTCCAATAAAAGACACCGCACAACAGTGATTCCTGAGCGGGCCAGCGACGATAGCAAATCTGTGATACTGCAAGAACATCTTGAAAGGCGCAATTATGTGATACAGAAAAAATACACTGAAAAGAAAAACGCTGAGAATATTCTCGAACAAGAATCCAGCCAAATTGCTAAATTACAATTTGAGAACAAAGGTGAATCGGTGAGAGTTGACCAACAGCAGTCTGAAGGAACAAGATTTGGATCTGAGCACACATTTGAGACCGTCAAAACAGGAAACTGCTCCACCGGAAAGCCCGAGAGAATATACGAAGCTAACGGTTTAGGGGAAATCCGATCACAGAATCTTTCATTAGCTAATAAGCCTGTGAAGAATGTATTCGTTCACCATAGTGGTGATTATAGAGACAAAATGGCTTCATTTAGTACACAGCCTTTAGGTAACGTGCAAATTCTACCCCACCTACTGAAACAGACCCACAAACGAGGAAAAGCTGAAGACGTGAAGATAGTAAATTCAGTACCCGATAAACAAAGCATTGTTTCACCAGCGAGTGACAAAGAATCATCAGTGAACTTTGCTACAAAACCAGTAAAATCTTTCAGAACAGCTACCGGTACCATCAAGATTCAAAACACATCTGTAGAGAGGGGAAACCTCGCATCCTTCAAACCGCCCCTTGAAGACAAAGAAATTATCAGACCAATAACAAATTTGCCCACTACCAAAATGGCGTCGCCGGCAGCTGATCTGGAAGTCGAGTCTGAAACTACTCTCAAAGAATTCGATTCGATGATTGACATAATTTCCAGCCAAAGCAATCTTCACTTTGATGATACAACTTCAGAGAGTGGTGATGTATCACGAAATTATTCTCTTCGAGAGATTCGAAATCAGGATGAACCGAATTTGATCATCAATCCGAAGCAAGAACATAAGCCACCACCTCCGCCTGTCCCTCCTAAAAGAAGCTACAGAGCTAAACGGAACAAACCACAACCGACATCAAATGCAACAAACGTCACAGAGTCCTCCGAAAAACAAACAGGTGATGTCCACATTGAAAGCGAAACATCGGGCCCAACAACGCCAAAGAAACATCAAGGGTTTAAGAAGATTGCTTCGCAACCTCCAAATCCTAGTGAAATCCCCAACACTTCTCGCCGAACAGCCACAAACAAAGAAAATGATTCCGTACCAAGAGTTCACCAGAGAAATAGCAGAGACTCTATACCTGAGAGCTCAGAAACATCATCTTCCAGCTATCCAGAAAATGGATCAGGTGACTCAACTAGATACAGCACTGGCACTTCAGTTGTAGCGGGAAACCATCTTAGAACTACTGATACTGAATTTTCTTCGGATTCGTACTATGGAAAGTCTGGAAGAAGACGACCTGTCACTGAAATTATATGGGTCGCTGATCCGCATTCAGCTGTGGCCCCACCAACATCAGCAGCATCTACAGCCTCACAGAATCCATCTTCGAACAATGACAAGTCAGCGCAAGAATCGGAAGGTGCATCACTTTCATCCAGACAAACAGATCAGGCTGCTTACTTTCAAAAAGCTGGATCCAGCCTCGCAGATACCCCGCAAACCCATAAAGAAAAACAGCAGTCCAGATACGAAAAGTCGGGAACGCAAAAAGGAGGAGGAACGCAAAAGGGAGGGGGGACGATAAAAGGAGGAAAGGAAACAAAGAAAGCCGGGGCATCTTCATTACCAGCAGCATCTTCGATGCCATCACTGCTGTTTCCAGCCAACCCTGAATTATCTACAGCGAGAGATTCATCAGAGGCTACTGACCAGACTAATTCTTCAACAGTGGCATCCCAATTGTCGTCCGACTCTCAAACTACTCTCCCTTCAATACATTCAGGAAGCACCCTTAGTTCCCAAAGCTCAACATTTTCACAAGCTTCAGCCAAAAGCAAGCTTTCCCAACCACCTACCACAAGAACACAGTCGCCAGCTATCACGGTAACTCCAGCTCAAACGAACCATTCGTTGCCGACAGCTGCAAGTCTGAATACGACCGCAACATCATCCGGTGTCTCCAGTGATTTTGTTACACTGAGACAAAATAAAAACATCTCCTCAAGCCCAATGTCAGAAAGAGCATTATCTAGCACAAGCCAGCTGGAATCAGCTGACGATGAACTGGAAGATGTCAACGAGGAGCTGTTTTGCTACAACCATGACACGATGCTACCACAGCGGTACTGCAACGACCACAACCAAGCTGTGTGCCTCGAGTGTGCATTCGAGCTTCACCGCAGCTGCAGAGAGGTTGAGGTAAGCTTGTACGTCTAGTAGCAAATCATTTCGCTATATTAGTGCATTTTTCTAAGCAAAGTCATCAAATTAACACACAAACAAATTTTATCACATCTATAATTAAAAAAAGGTAATGTCAATGACAGCGGAGGCATTTACTGTTACCAATATGACAAAACAACATTAAATTAATTTATCTGATCTCTGTCACTCAGTGAAAAAATCTATAAATAAATAAATAAAGCATCGAGTACTTTAGCACAAATCCCACCTCTGACACCATTTTAAATGAATATATGATTACAGTACATTACATGATTATTGCTTTAGGTCCAGCGGACTCTTCCGAGCCAAGTCAGGACCGGACAACCCCTAATCCGCATAAAAGATCTGCCGAAACAACCCTGGGGGTAAAACTGAAAGCTCTCCACCAGCCAGTCACTTTACAATAAAGGCATCCCACTCAGGGGACGCTGAGGCTGTACTCTAATTTATCGAACCCCTGTTTACAAAAACAAAATAGACTACAAACATCATTATAAATTATCAAGAAAACACATACATATAAAATGCCTACATTGCTAAATAATAACATCATAGGAAGCCCTAGTGACCACCTGGCAGAAAGCGTCCAATATTCCCAAGCTGATCCAACAGACCTCATACACAAATAAGGAGTCTTGTCCCGGAAGAGTTTTCAAGAAAAAAGGTAGGTTACTGGTCTAGCGAAGAAGAAGATAGCATAGCAGATTGATAGAACAGAGCAGGAATGAGAGCGAGCAAATGAGAAAGACGGCGACAGTGGGAATTTAAAGCACTAAATTTCCAGAAAGTGGAGATACTATTTATACTGAAACCCCCGGCACCCCAACGGCGGTAATATCTAATAAAGGGGTGGCATCAATAAGGATATTCTGCATCCTCATACACTCTTACGTCGCCGCCATAAGCCATACTAAGACAAGATGCCCTGTCCAAATAGCTATTTGCATTATTGCATTTTGACCTATAGAACTCCTTTCCGGCCTTCCAGGAGTACCCCTTTTTGACTCGCATTCACAGTGAGTCTATGTACTCGCACACACACACATTCAAACCCCACACCTCTACCCTCACCTTAAAAAAATCTAGATTTTTTGCAAATCTGTGCGAGGTGAGTCCTAAATACTACAAAAATGAAATTAACAGCAACAACAACAAAAATGTGTCCCTCCGTCCGTCTGTCTGTCCGCCGTCTGGATGTGCAAAACTTATCTCAGAAACTATTTCAACTATCACAATCAAACTTGGTGAGATGGTGTATATCCATGAGACCTCATAAATGATACATGAATGAATTACTTCACTTCAAGGTCAAGGTCACAGGGTCAACAAATGTTAGGTGGTCCTGATTCGGTTCTTTGCAGTCCGCTGGACCCTACAATGTCTAACAAATGAACAAATGTTATTTTAAAAAGTGTCCATTATTCACAAAATTTTAATTTTTTTTCCAAGTTATTAATATTGAAGTTATCATTCTTTGACCCATGATAGATATCAATGAGACACATATGATATACTGTGCACATTTGGTCAACCTCACTCCAAGGTCAAGGTCACCACTGGAGCTGTCCAAAGTCAGTCTAGGTATTTAAAGTGACCTTGACCCTAAACTATGAGAACTATAAAGTTCAAACTTGTTGTATTTAGAGATGATCGATATGTTCCGTTGTTGATCCCGTTTGTTTCCGTTGATCTTGAAGGTCAAGGTCATTTTAGGCCTTGCAAAAACATTCAAAAAATACATAATCGTTCAGTGGAATGGCTCTATTTAACCCATATTATGCAACAACATTGGGTTATTTGATCATACATGAGCATGAGAGGTCACGTGAAGATCAAGTTCACTGAAGGTCAAAGTCATCCCAAGATCTCTGGTTTTCTGTTTTCCATAATACAACCTTTGCTGTAGTTTGATAGTACATGAGTGTATTTGGAACCGGAGGTCAATGTCATCTCTAGGTCAAGAGCATAGAAAGATGGTATTACTTTGCATTTTAATGCCACTGTTTCGTTTTTTTCTTCAAGACAATCATTTATTTTCATGTTAAATATTGTGAGTTCCATAAGGAGCATGTGAGTTATATGGGTTTTGCCATTCTAGTCTAGTTGCCACTTGTTCCGAGCGCTCCATGCCTGGGAACGTTACTCCCACGTCACCCGGCAACAGTTTGCAATTGTAATATTTTCAAGTTTGCGTATGTATGCTCATGCTGCCAGGTGCTGACGGCAGCAGCCATAGGACGAAAAACAGAACTAGAGAAGCTGTGTGATGGCTTGGTGTTGCTGAAGGCAGAGTGGGAGTGTGTCCTCGGGGAACTCCGAGCCACCAAAGACCGACTGGACGACGAGAGACGAAATACTGCATCTGCCATTGAGGTAAAAAGGATGTTGTGGTTATAGAAGGTGATGGGGATGGTCGTAATGGTGGTGGTGTTAGAGAAGGTTTGGGTATGTGGGGGTAGGGATGGGGTTGGGATGAGAGGGGTGGGTTGCATTTTGAGCTCAAGAGAGAAGAATTACATTAATTATATTGACGAGTTTGTCGACGGCTAATCAAGATGATGTTATGCAAGATGATCGTTGTTGTTATTCTCACCTCGCTGCTTCTGATCTTTCAGTATGTTCTTTAGGGCTGTTCAGACTTTTAAAAATTTAATTCCCCATTGTTTAATTTCTCTTCATTTTTCTGATGTAGAAATTAACGGAGGATGCCATAAAGGTCATCCAGTTAAGAGGGGTGGAGCTAGCGGAAGAGGCGGAGTTTATCTATGCAAGGGAGGGGGCAGCGTGTGCGTCACGCGAGGAACGTTTGCAGCGCGCGCTGACGTCACTGCAGGAGGTACAGGCGCACGGACAACGAGTGCTGACGTCAGACAGTCAGGGGGCTGTACTCCGTCAGTTTGGAAAACTAAAAGGAAGGTAAGATCGGGTAAACAACAAAAAAGAAAGTAAAATCTATAAATATAACAAAATGATGATGATGATGATGATGATGATGATGATGATGATGATGATGATGATGATGATGATGATGATGATGATGATGATGATGAAGAATAGATAGCGCTAAAAGTAGAAAGGTCGTGTGCAAGATAAACATGATTAAACATTTGTTTTTGTTTTACGCATGGCAGGTGCGAAGCTTTGATCGATACTGACGTGGTGGACAAAGGTGACGTTATGGATTGCATCAAAGTGACGTCATCGTGGTTTGATGACGTCAAGCAACTGCCACCGGTGAAGCTGACGATGGAGATGAGGCCTGCGGTGTCGAAAAAAGCGTTGCAGATGTCTGAAAGGGGCATTGAGACCTTCCGAAGGATTATAAAGAAAAAGTAATTGTATTATCTTACCCTATAAAATCCAGTACAATCCAATCTAACGCAGTGCAGTGCAACGCAAGGTAAAATAAGGCAATACGGTACTATCCAATACAATTCCAGTCCAATGCAATACAATACAGCATAACACAATACTTTGTTTCCGGTGTGTAAGTAACTATAGCGTAATATCGTTAACATAATAATAGTGCTGTGTTTGACGAATTGCGTACAATTACAATGTCAACTTGTATAGTGCACAACTCCAGGCCAATAAGACAAGCTCAGGGCTCCCGTGTCTTCTGCACGCCCATTTTAGGACGATGCTTGCCTTCTATCATTTGATATTGAATACTACATATTTCTCGGAGTGTTGTGTCTTGTGTTGTGTGTGATGTGGTGCGTTGCGTTTCATTGCGTTATGTTCGGTACGTTGCGTTTCGTCGTGTTGCAGTGCGATGTACGGACGTTGTGTTATGCGAGACTAAACTGCATGATGATTGAGGTGATTTTGGTGTGTATATATGTGTCTGTGTGGGTTGGTTTGTGTTACGTTGTTTGTTGTGTGTGCGCGTTGGTGTGTGTGTGTGTGTGTGTGTGTGTATGTGCGTGTGTATGTGTGTGGTCGCGAGCGCGTGCGTGTCCTTGTGTGTGCGTGTAGGCCTATGTGTGTTTATTTTGGTAGCCAAGGGTACAACTTTGGCGTCTGCCGAACGTCAGCCACAATTAAGTGTAAATGCCGTTACGGACTGGACTTTACAAAACGGTTTCAAATTTTCTCAGGCAAAGATCGAACGTATCCATTTTTACAAACATCGAGGAATCATTCAAGATCCGAATATTACACTAAACAAAACTCCAATACAGACAGTCAACCAAGTCAAATTTGTGGGTGTTATTGTTGATCAAAGGCTTACATTTCTTTCCTATCTTAAAATTAATTTTTCAAGGTGTGCAAATTACTGTAACGGTACTCAGTATGACAGTAGCATTAGGCCTATTACTGATAGCAAAAGAAGCAGATCTACTCGGCGATTGTATCGGTCTTTGACATGGTGTATAGGTCCATATTTCACATAATCCTTTCAACAAATCATACTGTTTATATAATTCAATGTTCCAACGCTCACAAAACATTTCGGAAAACACAATTTTGTGATAAATATGACCTCTCTAAAGGCCCGGCCACAGTGGCCTGTTGCACCCGGCCACACTGTGTTACGCTTATGAATTCCTTATGTATTTCTTTGAGTACTGGCTAAAGAAAAATCCACAAAGATAGCGCATGTTTGATTTCCAATGCAAAAATACATAACCCGGTTTACGAGAACCAATGAGAAGAAGCGAGAGTGTGATGTCATGAGTTTATTGGTTTCTATTCTATTCTATTAGGCCTAGGTTTAAGGTCCCCGGACACTGTTGCATATAGGAGACTATATTTAAGGCTGGTCGCATAAAAGGAGCCTATTTGGGCTAGTTTTGTGTTTTTAAGTCTCCTATATGCATACTGTGTTCGGGACTATAAATTTATAAACTGAACTGGACTACTTTAGTAATCAAACTAAAATCCTCCCTTGTATGATTACACGCAACACAGGTTGTCTGCCACACATACGACTTGGCGAGCTAAAGCAATTGAATTCACTGGTTGTGTGTCGATCTTAGTAAAGTTGTTTCATATTATAGTCATATTATAGTTAGAGTACATTACATCGTAATGCAATTTTGCTAGTGAAATTACACAGCTACATAATGCGTAAACCGTAAAACGTAAGTTAATGTCGCCACTAAACTCATAAGGTGTGGCCACCCGTCAAAATTCCGGTCAGTGAAAACTCTCGTAAGCCGTAAAACTTAAGCCAATGTGCTTTAGGAAAAACTCGCCGCACGGTTTTCTAATTACGGGTCTCGATACAGCAAATGAAGGTAATTTCTAGGTCGACGATGTCTCGTTATCATGTGAAGATAGATCGCTTTCATGCCTAAAACAGGACCTTCTAGCAAATTTTTCCCGATTTATTTTTTGTGGAGTAGGCTATTATAGATAGATTTCCAAACTATGTTTCAGTCCACAAGACTGTCCTCCTCCGGGAAAAATGGGCTGAAAATAATTATAGGTTACGCATAGCTTGCGATTTTTAAAAAATTTCAGCTAGCCCAATTAAAATTAAAAGTTGATACAGGGGTATCGCTCAGGATAGCTGCTATCTGCATTGCAAATGCCCCAAATACAGAGTTGTACATGCTGTAAAGATTTAAAAAAAAAAACCCACACAGATAGCACACGCTTTTCAGTGGCAGAAATGATCGAAAGTCCTAAAGTCTGTCTGCAATTTGAAAACCGTAACTCTTGCACGCTTGCAGGATTATCTTCTCTTCTTTATCGGAATAACTCTTTAGTGTTAATGACTAATTTTTAGTTTTTGGCCACGATTTAGTAGCGACAAGACCTAAGGTTTGCTGTAGTGCCCGCGCATCGCGCATCGGACCGCGCATGCGCATCAGCATTAAATTGCGGTTAAAAGTTGAGGTAAATAATTATATAATAAAACAGACAAGAAGCATGTAATTTTGCGTACCGTTTTCATGAACAGTGCCTTAGTTTGCAGCGTGGTGAAAGAGCGGTGTTCGGAAGTCTACGCTGATTGGTCACTATATATTGCGCATGCGTAGGCCCTATATATAGCACAGCTAAGACAAAAACGAACTTACAGTCTCCTCTCTGAAAATCCTTATCGGGAAGAGAGGGGACTATAAACTGAATAACAACGAACTTACGTCCCCTATATGCTCACGTGTCTGGGGACATTAATTTATTCAACCAACCAAAACGAACAGTTCCGTAGAATACGACATATTTACAATTAACACGTCATATCCAATCGTATTCTATCCCATAGCTCGAAGGTCGTTGGGGCACCACAGAATGATGATCGTTTAACCAGCGTACTCCATCTTGAACCTCTCCCTCTGTCTCTTTCTCTGTCTGTCTATCTGTCTGTCTGTCTGTCTGTCTGTCTGTCTGTCTGTCTCTCTCTCTCTCTCTCTCTCTCTCTCTCTCTCTCTCTCTCTCTCTCTCTCTCTCTCTCTCAAGTGCATGAACTGAAACACACAGCAACTCTTTCTTCGCACTCAGAAACACCGTCACACGCATCGGCATCAAATTATTGCCGAGTTCGAGTAATAAGCAAATTGCCCATTACGCGATGTTAGTTGCCGATTTCGCAAAATTTACTGCCGAGCATATACGCGAAATCTGAAACGTTTTACAAGCTCCTCACATTCTCGGCAAAGCCTTGCTGATTTTTTCAGCTATTGAGCAAGTCAATTTTGCCAAGTCGTTAACTTCCCTACCCATTAAGCGTAATGGGCAAGTACGTGACATGGGCACGAGAGAGAGAGAGAGAGAGAGAGAGAGAGAGAGAGAGAGAGAGAGAGAGAGAGAGAGAGAGAGAGAGACAGAGACAGAGAGAGAGAGAGGGAGAGAGAGAGAGAGAGAGAGATTGATTGCTTAATAGACAGATAGGAAGACAGACAGATTTTATTTTATTGTATTTATTTATTTATTTAAATCTTGCAGACGTCAGAACCTACAGCCCAATACCTACAGAGAGGAAAGAGGGGGTTTGTCCCCGAATCGGGCGATGTACGGTACACGTGCTTATCGTGCCTCCATGGCGCGCTCCGTTGCTTCCACTGGAAGCTTGCCTTCCATGCAGTCTTACAACAGTATGGGCTTCCTCGATGGACCCCAGTCAGTAAGTGGCTCTAGTTTCTTTCAGTTAGTTAATTAGTGTAGCGTAGCGTAGTGTAGTATATAGTAGCGTAGCGTTGTGTAGTATATAGTAGCGTAGCGTTGTGTAGTGTATTGTAGTGTAGCGTGGCGTTGTGCAGTGTAGCGTAGTGCAGAGTAGTGTAGCGTAGCGTTGTGTAGTGTATAGTAGTGTAGCGTAGCGTTGTGTAACGTAGTGTAGCGTAGTGTAGTGTAGCATTATGTAGTGTATAGTAGCGTAGCGTTGTGCAGTGTAGCGTAGTGCAGAGTAGTGTAGCGTAGCGTTGTGTAGTGTATAGTAGTGTAGCGTAGCGTTGTGTAGTGTATAGTAACGTAGCGTAGCGTTGTGTAGCGTAGTGCAGAGTAGTGTAGCGTAGCGTAGTGTAGTTTAGCGTAGCATTACGTACCGTAGTGTATTGTAGTGTACCTTTTTTAATTTTTATTTGGATTTAGTTTGGTTTAGTTTAGTGAGTGTGTGAGTGAATTTGAGTAAGTGAACATGTGGTTGATTGAATGTTGGAATGAATGTATGTATGCTTGTGTATGGGTGCATGAGTGTGAGAGCGAATGATGGGGTGAGTTTGTGATGGAATGAGTAAATAAAACCGAATGGGTAGTTAGATCGTTAATTCATTCATGATCTTTTTATCCAAATAGGCTATTTTCATGAATCTCTTCTCACTTTCAAAGGTGGGAATTTTTGCTTATTGGCTTATGTTCATTCTGGTATTTATTCTCACTTTCAGATGTTCGAATTTTTCGCTGGTCTGGAAACGGACAAGTACCCATTTGGTCTGGGAGACATTTGTGTCATGCAGCCGAGGCTGACGATTCTCATCACGTACCTCACCAGCGACCTCTTGCGAGTATTTCCCTGGCGGGAAGAGTCGTCGGCCTTCGTGTCACCGCCGCTAGGATGCACTCTGTGCTGTATCACGCAGCTGACGACAGAAACCGTGGCCGTGACGTCATCCAACAGCGATCAGCTGACTTTTATGAAGGTGGTTACCGACGGCTGCATTCTGTGTGTCAGCAAGTGATAACACTACACTACACTACACTACACTACACTACACTACACTACACTACACTACACTACACTACACTACACTACACTACACTACACTACACTACACTACACTACAATAAGAGGGTGGAGGGAGGAAGGGTGGCTGGTATCACAGTTAAAGGGTGGCCTCGTGGATTAGTCGCCGGTTTCCTGTGCCGAAGGTCGCGGGTTCGATTCCCGCAAGGGGCGAACGTATGTGACTTAGGTACGAGACTATTGAGGTCACCGAGGGTTTTCTCCGGGCACTCCGGTTTCCATCCCTCCCTTCAATAATGGTACTGGACGCAGTCGATATAAAATTTCAAAAATAAAAATTCGATTTTTTTCCCCGTCTTTCAATAGCGATCTCCCTGCCTTTACACCACCTGTTTGAGTGATGGATGTGTATTTATTGTGTGTGTGTGTGTGTGTGTGTGTGTGTGTGAGGGTGGTTGAGACAGGTGAGCGTGTATGTTGGTACAGATCGCCGCGCTTTGAGCCTGATTGATTTGGGGAAAGGCGCATATATAGCATCCATTAGTAGTAGTAGTAGTAGTAGTAGTAGTAGTAGTAGTAGTAGTAGTAGTAGTAGTAGTAGTAGTAGTAGTAAGGTTATGGTTTCCTATGCCGAAGGTGGGGGTTCGAAATCCGCATGGGATGAACTTACATGACTTACAGTAGGTACGAGACCTTTCAGGGCACCGAGGGTTTTCTCCGGGTACTCCGGTTTCCTCCCCTCCTTCAAGAATAGTATTGGGGGCAATCAGTCTAAAAGTTGAAAAATAAAAATTGATTTCTATTCAGACTTCTGTAATAACTATCTCTTCAGATCGCAGCGCGTTGAGTTAGAGCAAAGAAAGTACAGCTACGCAAAGAAGGTTCATCTCGGCGAGTGCCTATATAAAGTTACAAAACGTAGCCACTCGTAGCGCCCCCCAGCGATTCTCGTGATAAATGATTCCAAGGGCGATAATTTGTTCTTAGCGCTATGTAAACAAACCGCTTCAGTAGATTATGTTCCGGACACTCGCTTGCTTAAATTAACAAGCGATTCTGCTTTTTTTTTTTTTGAAAGTAAGTTAATAAGTGTCTGATTTTAATAATGTAAATACAGCTTGCCAACAAGTTGCTTGAATTATGCATTCAGCCGATTAAATTACCGTACCAATGCTGATGATTCAGTAGGCCTGTACTCGGCCTGTACTCATCCTAGATCCGTCAAAACTCAAACCCAAAAGTAAGCTTGAATACCGGTAATAGCTTTTCTGAACATTGCTTGATTTAGCATTTCCAGTTAATAACTGTGTTCCAATCTACTGTTTATCTCATTTACACTGCACTTCCGATTTTAATCGCTGCTAACCTACTGTTAGGCTCTCATCTTAAAATTATATTTACTGCTTTCGTTTCGATCAACTGTGTAAATAAGCCTATAAATTATTAGGCCTACTGTTTATCATCATCATTTTCATCATCATCATCATCATCATTATGGTTTAATATAGGCTATCTCTATAATAGAACTGTAGTTTGCAAAAGGAAATTTGATAGGTTAAGATAGACTAAAGAAAAAGAACAGACATGTGTGTGTATGTGTATATGTATATATTGCACAATGTTAATATTCTTCTGCCAAATTTAACTCTGAAATTTACTCGCACAGGGATAGGCTTATATAAGCATGCTTGTTGCTTGTCCCTGCTGCTTGTGATGTATATATTTTATATGTATTCTGAAGAAATAAATAATATATAAACCAACAGACATCAAGACTATAGAAGTAGAGAAATAAAGCAATGCAACAAGAAGAGTGAACAGTGAAGCTTTTAAAGAAAACACATTTAACGTTTAAAAGCATTATTTTTTTTGCATGAATCATTACATTGGAAATTGCACCTAGATAAGACCAAAAAGTGCAACAATAAAAATAGTCAAATAAGAAATATTTGTAGTCATTTATAATATTAGATCTGTACATTGCAGCAGGCTGCATCAATTATGTTACTTTATTGTTAAACCATCATGCATTTATAAAAGCTGAAAAAAATAGCTTCAAACATTGGTGTTTCTTTTTCTGACATTTAATATGAATATTATAGCAACAAAAAGCAACAATGATGACTCTCTCTCTCTCTCTCTCTCTCTCTCTCTCTCTATCTCTCTCTCTCTCTCTCTCTCTCTCTCTCTCCCTCTCTCTCTCTCATATAAAGGAAACTTCAGCAATTATCATTTTTTGTAAAGTACTGTCATCTCAATAAATGTATGTTTAAAATAATGAAAAGGGTAAGAATGTTAGGTTTTTATAATTTAATCTGTTGTTTACTTTTTGTTTAGCAAGATTAAGACATACCTACAAAGAAACAGAAGTTTTGCAAGACAAAACAAATACAATTAACCCTTTTCCTGTCTGCTTAAACCAAATGTAATGGAAAGGGAATACAGTCACACAGAAAATGGTATTTTACATTTGAAAGATTTAAAAAATCACATTTGGTATTTTTTCTGCATACATTTCACATGCAACAACAACAACAAAATCTGATAATACTAGACAATTAACTAGTAGCATTATACATTAAAAGGATAATAATTAATAGTTTTTGCTCTTGGATTTTTATTCTTAGATGCATTTATGAAGAATTATTTGCTTAAAAATTACTTCTTTTTTTTAAATAGTTTTTCTTTACAAGACAACACATCCAGTCAATGAGTCATGCAATAATATTTCATTAGGCCTACTATTTTTATCTTTTTCTTTTTTTTAAAATTACTCTTAAGCAGCAATTAAAACTACGCCTTCCCCTCCCCCCTCCCCTCATCTTCCATTTGTAAGAAATTGGGATATGATAAATTTCAGTATCAACAAAGAAAATACAGTTTACATCGAGTGGTAGATCTAGATCAACGTTGTTAGATTTGGTTATAATTATGTTTGATTCTTCCTTTGGAAAATTAAAAAACGAAAGTCCAGGGCACTTGTATCGTCCATTTGTGCAGTTAAAAGCGCTGCAGTGTTGCCCACCAGGACGGATTCTAGGTTTGTTTACTTGATTTGATACGCTTTCCTCCATTGCTAAGCGCTAAGGCCGAAGCGAGTTATCACTTATTCCGCTAGTTGGCGCTCGCAACTTCCGTTTCGCAGTAAGAGTCGAAATGAACCTTCTTTGCGTAGCTGTACTTTCTTTGGTTAGAGTGAAGAAATAGCATCCTGTATTATAATTTATTATGACGTTCAGGGCGCCTCAGTAGTTCCGTGCGTTTGACGTTTACATGCATCTGACTCGTCCCACAATTTTCAGAGTATTATTATTATTATTATTATTATTATTATTATTATTATTATTATTATTATTATTATTATTATTATTATTATTAATATTATTATTATTATTATTATTATTATTATTATTATTATTATTATTATTATTATTATTATTATTGTGATTATTCAAACCGTCATATGCTATCATTTAAAAATTTTCGTTGTTATTATTGTCGTTACTATTATTATTGTTGTTGTTGATATTATTATTATTATTATTATTATTATTATTATTATTATTATTATTATTATTATTATTATTATTATTATTATTAATATTATTATTATTATTATTATTATTACTACAGGTGGAAACCTCTAGCATTACGGTGACTCACACGGTTAGCATGAAGCGACAGTATCGTGCCGTTACAGCGCTGGACTACCGCACCTTAGCGCTAGCTACGGACAGCAAAAAGTCTTCCAACAACGTCATCGTCGTCGTCCGCTTCGACAGCTCCGACTACCGCTCCTTCGTCCCCCTCAAGACCATCAACGCCCGCTCTCACAGCCTGCCAATCATCCGCATTTTCTCGAAAGTCGTCTTCAAGGTAATTAATTATCTTCTCACATCCGTATGTTGGATTTTTTTTTGTTATGCTTTTGTAGTGTTCATTTTGCTACTGTACGATGATTTATTATGATGATATCAGAGACTGAGGGAGACGAACGGATTTTATTTTCAAATGTGGTTCCATATCATTTTACCGTGCGTGGAGTGAGTGTGTGCGTGGGGAGTGGTGTGTGTGTGTGTGTGTGTGTGTGTGTGTGTGTGTGTGTGTGTGTGTGTGTGTGTGTGTGTGTGATGTGTTTGGAACAGATTTGATTTTTTTATTTTTTAGTTACCTTATTGTCCCTTTACCCCTTGGGGTCATGAGCAATCTTGCCACTGTAGATTGTTCTAACCTATAAAGAGAAAAGTGAAAGCCCCAGTTGAAAACCTGTCTTGCCTTTGTAGGCATGACTGATTCACTGCGGCAACAGTACCCCCGTTGGAGTGCCGGGGGTTTCAGTATAAATAGTATCCCCACTTTCTGGAAATTTAGTGCTTTAAATTCCCACTGTCGCTGTCTTCCTCATTTGCTCTTTCCCATTCCTGCTCTGTCCTATCACTCTGCTATACTATCTTCTTCTTCGCTAGATCAATGACCTATCTTTTTTCTTGAAAACTCTTCCTGGACAAGACTCCTTGTTTGTGTACGAGGTCTGTTGGATCAGCTTGGGGGTGTTGGACGCTTTCTGCCGGGTGGTCACTAGGGCTTCCTATGATGCTATTATTTAGCACTATAGGCATTTTATATATATGTGTTTTGTTGATGATTTATAATGATGTTTGTATTTTATTTTGTTTTTGTAACCGGGGGTTCGAGTAGTTGGGGTAAAGCCTCAGCCGTCCCCTGCGTGGGATGTCTTTATTGTAAAGTGACTGGCCGGTGGAGGGCATTCAATTTTCCCACTAGGGTTGTTTCGGCAGATCTTTTATGCGGATTGGGGGTTGTCCGGTCCTGATTTGGCTCGGAGGAGTCCGCTGGACCTAAAGCAACAATCAATCAATCAATCAATCAATATTGTCCCTTTTCCATAGGGAAATTCTGGGACGCCTCCCCTGGGGAAAGCGTAGTCGCAGCCTGTGGCGCGCCCAAAACCCAACCTACCTAACATTATTTGTGATTTTGAAATTTTGCTGGGGGAGCAAACCGCAGTACCCGGAGAAAACCCCCGAGACGTTGCCCGAGTCGAAAGTAAATAATATTCGGAGAAACATTACGCCCAGATGCTGGATCGAACCCACACCTGTCAGGCGCCATTGGTTTCTGGCCTGTGGAGAAGGCAAGTTAGTCCCGCCTTAGCCCACTTGGCCACAACGCTTGCTAATATGTTTGATGTCACAAATCTTCATTACAACATTGACTAACACAATGACTTCTGGGATCTGACGAAGGTATTGGCTGTTAGACCGTACATGTATTTTTGGACTCAAATTCATAGTCTATGTGGTCAAACACAAAAAACAAAAATAAATAAATAAATAAATAAAATTAAGATTTTTACAAATCTGTGTGAGTTGAGTCCTAAATAGTTCTAAAATGATATCGAAAAAGAAGTCCGTCCGTCTGTATGACCGCTGTCTGTCGGTGCAAACACTTTAAAGTGGCTAAGTAATCAGAGTCTATTTCAACTATCACAACTTGATAAGATGGTGTACACCCATGAGAACTCACACATGATCAGTGAATTAATTACTTTACTTCAAGGTCAAGATCACAAAGTCAACAAATGTTAGTAAAAAAATGACAAGTTTTCACGAAATTTCACATGTTTTTTTAAGTTCTTTGATGTATGATAGATAAAGGGTGGAAAGAGTCAATGAGTACAAATACTTAGGCACCATTGTAGACAGTAAACTCAATTTTAATTCCAACACAACAAGCATACACAAGAAATGTCAATCCAGAATATATTGCCTTCAGAAGCTTCGCTCCCTCAATGTCAGTCGTCCTGTGTTAACCAACTTTTACAGATGTTTTGTTCAGTCTGTTGTGACCTTTGGCTTCCTGTGTTGGTATGGAGGGTTGAGTGAGAAACACAAGAATGTATTGAACAGGATTGTACACGTCTGTGCAAAAGTGACGGGTGAAAGGCAGGATGAATTGTGTGTGTTGTACGAACGTCAGGCTGAGCAAAAGGCATATCAGATTTCGAGTGACCCGAGCCATGTTCTGGCTACACACTATGAACTCATGCCGTCAGGGCGCAGACATCGAATGCCAAAACTGTCCACAGTGAGAGCAAGAAAGAGTTTTGTGCCCAATTCCAATCATGTTATGAATATGTCGCGAGCAAGATTGTAGGAATGAGTGTTCATGATCTATGTACAATTGTGTTTATTGTGAGATATGTTTTTTTTTTAAATGCAATGTTGACGTGATATTTGGATTGTATCCTAGTTAATAATGTTTGCTCCTAGTTACTGTGGGGGTGTGCGTGTGTGAATGAGTGGGTGTGTGTGAAGGATGAGAAGATAGTTTGGAATTAACGTTGTAATAATATGCAGTGAGAAAGGCAATATCTAGTCTATGTATCTTAGAAAAATGACATGTTTAATGTTGGAATAAATGTGATAGTAAGTGTGCTGTGCGAAAGGCAATATTTAGTCTATGTATCTTAGAGAAATGACATGTTCAATGTTGGAATAAATGTGATAGTAAGTGTGTGCTGTGCAAGAACTTGAAAGTAATGTCCAGTCTGTGTGCCGTATAAGGAGTAAGGAAATGAATATGATGTGTTATATAATTATGTATGCATAATGTGCTAAAACGTTTCTTAGTTCTTTCCCATGTACTCTAAAATTTTTATGTCGGATTGTATTGTAGACCATGTATTGAATTTCTCAGTTTGAGATCAATAAAGTTATATTGTATTGTATTGTATTGTATCAACGAGACAGACATACATTGAAAATTTGGTCAACATCACTCCAAGATCAAGGTCATTGGAGCTGTCCAAATTCGGTTTGTATAGGTACTTTGAAGTTGCCTCGATCCTAAACTAAGAGAGAGATATAAAGTCCAAACTTCTTGTATGTAGAGTTGATAGATTGATCTTTCATATCGATATGTGTTCCGTTTTTGCGTCGATCTTGAAGGTCAGGGTCATTTTAGGCCTAACAAAAACATACAAAAAGTAAATTATACAGTGTATGTCGTTTATTTAACCTATAGTATGCAACAACATTGTTTTATTTGATCAGACATGCATGAGAGATCACGTGCTGGTCAAGGTCATCACAAGATCAGCGTTTTTTGGCATAATACAACTTTTGCTGTAGTTTATTTGATAGTAAGCTTACATGAGTGTCCTGGGAGCCGGAGGCCATTGTCATATAAAGGTCATGAGCATAGAAAGATCAAAGTCGGTATTACTTTGCATTTTGATGCTACCATTTCATTTGGTATTTTTCTGGGCACTCATTTTCATGTTAAATATTGCGAGATCCATAAGAAGCAATGAGTCATATGGACTTTACCCTTCTAGTTATTTATTCATGTGTTTATTTATTTTTACAAAACTCGTCACCTGGACCCTTGCCAGACCCATTTGTAGTAGATTTAATACGGAAGCTCTATTAGGCGTATTACTACCTGTCATGAGAGGCTATTTAGACCCTGCACTACGGCATCACGCCTTCAATTGTTCAGCCTGCCTGTAGCCTTTGTAACGTAAAGTCGCTGCCTAGCAGACGACACAAGTCAGTTGTGAGCTAAGCACGTGGAAGCTAACTCTCGATAGGGTAGGCAGTGACCTTATCCCGCTGACGTATAGCCACCAACCCCGCTAGGAGGCTCAGACTTTCGCGGGCTTTAGCTTGACCACAGGGTTTAGGTAGTCAGTCTTTGTCTGAATCTCAACCAAGTAGGACGCACGCTGAAAGATCTCTCTAGCTGAAGACTAAGCAGGTGACGGGTGACATTCATTCATCGCAGTATAGCCACAGCCTGACATTGTCGAGAAGGTAAATGATCAATATTTTGTTTCACCGCGATTCATTGATATGATTATTGAATTATGTTTGTGAACTCTTGCCATGTTTTATCATTGTGAATGTTAGTCAAACTTTGCTTTACCAAGTGGCTTACCGCGACCGGTTTTGACACCATGAGGTAGCCCATACTGTCCAACTGTTGTTTCTCCTATGGTATTATTGCAGACCAGTGGCTGTGCCGGAGAATGTATATTGTTAATTACTTCTCCATGTGTTTAGTTTAGCCATGATATATGTATAGGAATTATGTTGGAGATTCCAGTGGACCACGGACATAGAAATTGATCGCCCCTTGTTTGCATAAGTGGAGCGATCACTGAGGGCTGTTTCTGCCATCAGTAAGACGCTCTGCACACTCTTAGTATATAAGGCGTTGCAGAAACTCGTCTTATGTTTTGCAGACGAGCAGGCTTGTTGGTCCGATGCAGGAAATAGACCACTAGACGTAAATCCTGACATTCGGCCTGCAGGGGAACATCGAACACTGAGCTCCGATAGCCCAGTAGTCAAAAACCAAGGAGGATACACCATCACCACACATCAACGAATCAGCTAAATGCAAAAAGAGTTGCACTAACACTGATCTAGAAGGACTGTGCGGTAGTCCACTCTCCTGAAAAAGAACATTAGACCAACCAGGACAAATAGCCCAATGATGAGACAGTAGCAAATATCAAGAACAGTAGCAGCATATTGACCCATCAAGGAGCGAACTAGTCGAAGTGAATTTGGACATTTAAGTTAATAGAGTGTTTATAGAATTATGTATAGAGTAAAGGAAATAAATGTGTGATATTTACTGTTAACAAGTAGCTGGACTACCTATGTTTCATAGCCGTGTGAGAGCTAGTGTGTCTTTGAATCTTATACCATTTTCTCCCTATCTCTATAACCCTATCCGCACACAGACCGGGCTAAACATATAAATGTATTAAGATTAGTTAAAGGGTGATTAAACTAGCAGATCCCAGCAGACAAAGACGAGTGGGTAATAGCATTCCATTGTGTAGTGCCCAGTAACGATAGACCCACCGTCACACTACCATAGTAGTATAGAACTAGGGACCGCGCAGAGAATTATTAGCGTAAGCGGATGCAAAATAAGAGCTGACAACTTGTTGTGATCTGAAAAATATGTTAGTGTATTCAAAATTAAATGTTTATTCAAGCAAATCATCATCATCATCATTATCATCATCATCATCATCATCATCATCATCATCATCATCATCATCATCTAATATTCAAATATTTCGAATATATTCCAAAATTAAAAATCATCAACCTCATTAACAACAACAACAACAACAAACAGAGATTTACTTGACTTTTTACCAAAAAATTCACTAAAATCTGGATTTAAACACACTGGTTCCAGGTGCCGTACAGCATGTGTCTGTCCAGTGACGGGAACATCATTGTATCTGACAGCGAGAACAGAGCCCTGCTGGCGTTAAGGCAGGACGGGGAGACACGCTTTGTTTTCCAGGCACCCAAGTAAGTGATGATGCTGGCGGGTGAGGTTGAGACGGCGGTGGTTGTGATGATGGTGATTATGATGAGGATCGTGTTGGTGGTGGTGATGCTGGTGATGGTGGCCGGACTATGATGATTATGATGATTGATGTTGAGGATGATGGACTTCCGGTCCATCGTCTTTAGGGAAGTAACTAAGTAGCCTACTGCATCTGCTTTACACAAAACGTTTTCTCCCCCTCATTTCAGACAAAGCCGAGCGATTGACACACCCGGAGGCGTGGCCTGCAGTCCATCCGGGTACCTTTATCTCGTGGATTCTTGCGAGCAGCGCATTCTGCGCTTCGACAAAACGGGGAAATTTCGCAAAATCGTTCTGTCCCAGGAGGACGGTCTGGAGTGGCCAATAGGCGTGGCCTGCGTGGACGACAGCACACTGTGTGTGGCGGAATTTTACGGGCAGGTCAAAATGTTCCGCGTGAGGTGAACAGTGGGCGGAGTCAAAAGGTGAAGCAAAACAAGAACAACACTAAAAAATGGTGACCAGTAACAAAAAGAATTATGGTAAAAGATCTTTGTGGTATAATATACTCCGACGTTTTGAAGTCCACAGGGAGTCAACAACAACAAAACAAGTCTTGTCATTTGTTGAGGTGGACTTTGGGTGGAGTCAGAATATGAACGCGAATCGTGGGCGTTGTCTACAACAACTTATATGCTTTTATTTTGGTAAAGTGATCTTGTAGATGAAGTCAAGCTATGGAGACAATTTTTGACAACAGTCAAGGAAGAAAATAATATCGATATTATGAATGGAACAAAGGAACGAAAAGGGCCACGAAATTTGTAACATTATGGTACTGACTTTAAAAAATGGATTATTCTAATATAGCGCACTTACACGCTCAGAGAGCTTCTCACGTTGCTGGCCACTGATTTTCCAGCAGGCACAAAATAGTTTGCTGAAGTCAGGATTCCAACCCACGTTGCCCCAAACGGCCTGTGCCCTGAACCACTAAGCTATCCCTGGCGCAACTTCGGCTAAGAAGTTACACATTGACATCAATTCAAAAGTAATCAGAAAATTATATTGATGGTCATTCAAGGTAATGAGCGGAGGTATAATCGGTTGAGTCAAAGGCTTCCATTGTTGGAACTGTGTGCGTTGCCTAAATTGCCTAGGAAATGGAGATTAAAATAAACTAAAAGCAACCCCCAACCCTTGTGTATATTCCTTGGTTTGGGAGAGTAGTATGGAAGTGTTTGTATGACAATAGAGAATCTTATCTCTCTCACTGTGTGCAATAACGTATAGGCCCCGGATTTACGACAGCAATTCAACTGCTCTGTAGAACACTAAACTGATTTTCTTTAAAAGGGTCGTAAACCAAAATTTATATCTCATTAAAACAATGAACATTTGGTTTTTTACCCAAAAACCACACAACTGAAGTGATCGTCAATGAAGTGTGAAATATTTGACAGGAACAAAGTATGTTATTGGCTTTAACAGTAAACAAGTGGTCTGTGTAGTCCACATGCAGCCTAATGTAGGCTACACAAAATATCAAATAAGCTTAAAGTAAAGTCAATGAAAAAGATAAACAGTTCTTCATGACCAGAGGTCTAACCATTATGACATGGCGTTGTGTTCTGCTTGAAAAGACATTGGATTGGATATCATCGCCTATATGTAAACGTCGTAAACTACTTGATCATGCTTGTGACGGAAGTGCAAGGGCCAGAGTTGTGGTGTTGTTTCTTCGCCCAGTACATTGTGAAGATTATAAAAAAAATTGTATTGGTCACCAATGCGGGTGAAATTCGGGCTGCCCTCTCAGCGAAAGCGCGGTAGCTAGCAAGTGCAGTGACACCCAGGACAGTGGGAGAACATGATCTATAGTGCATGCTGGGTGTTTTGAAGTTTCTGGCACTCACCCGTCTAGGACATGAGCGTCATGATCTTTAAAGTCCGTGCTGTAGAATGCGTACGTACACAGGCAAGACCCCGGTCTTAACAAAAGGAAGACATGACTAGGTGACGATGAAGCAGTAATCACAGACATTCAATTTGAGGAGGAGTTGAAAAATTGTTTGGCCGAATGTCAACATGCAACATAATTATGTGAGAACTATGAAAGAGCTAACCAATGGGGATACAAGAAATTTTCAATGAACAACTCTGATTAGTGGGAACTCAACTGGTCATCACAAACTGACGTAATGTCGACATACCACAACATTCAGAAGGGTTTGCTGCTGCAGAAAAGCTTCAACTTTCCACTGCCGTTGCTTTGCCACCCTCACCTCCCAAATATTTAAAGGTTGGGATCTCTCGGTTGACACTTAATTAAACACCAATTGTCCTCCTTTCGCACTTTAAAGAAATAATTCAGAAGTATTGAAAGTGCTTGCTGCTAAGAGGAGGTGCATTTCATGAGATACAAATTACCAAAGAATCACTCTGATTGGTAAGAACAAAACTTGCCTGGCTAGACGTTTGCCAGAAACGCTTTGTGTGTTAGTACCATTGCATGTGAAAGCTTATGTTGCGTATGTGCTAATAGTTTGTTTTTTGTTTGTGTCTTCATAAATGCTTTTGATTCCTTTGTGCTGAGAATACTGAAGCTACAATAGCATCCTGTATTATTATTATTATTATTATTATTATTATTATTATTATTATTATTATTATTATTATTATTATTATTATTATTATTATTACAAGCTAAGCTTTTGGTTGGTTCAAGGCGAAAATCACGTGGATAACATAGACGTGTACATTACGCGCATTCTTCTGGATTGCGTGCTTTGATGCATGTAAAAGTGGTCCTGATTCGGCTCTTTGCAGTCCGCTGGACCCTATAAACAATGACTTACTAACAAATGCATGTAAAAGCTAGTTTTATATGTGCTAAAACTAGCTACAAAACAGAGTTGCATTGCATGTCAAGGTCTAGTTCGGGCTTTAAAAAATGGATAGTGTTTGATTCACGCTCATTGCATTGAATATGTGGAGAGAGAGAGAGAGCGAGAGAGAGGGAGAGGGAGCGAGTGAAGAGAGAGAGAGAATTTGACATTTATTTGTGAACATGGCCATTGGCACATGTACACAAAATGGATGGAGAGAGAGAGAGAGAGAGAGAGAGAGAGAGAGAGAGAGAGAGAGAGAGAGAGAGAGAGAGAGAGAGAGAGAGAGAGAGAGAGAGAGAGAAAGAGAGAGAGAGAGAGAGAGAGAGAGAGAGAATTTGACAATTATCCTGAGAGGGAGGGAGGGGGAGGGAGGGGGAGGGAAAGGGAGCGAGAGAGTATTTGGCAATTATTCGTGAACTTGGCCATTGGCACACATACACAAAAGGGATGTAGGGGGTTGAAGGGGAAAATGTATGAAAGAAAAAAGTCATACAATCAAGGACAAGATCAGTTATTTTAGCTCTATGTTAAATGCTCTCTTCCTTTTATTTGCATGAAAGATCAATTTTGCGACACGACGCGCGATGTGTACATCATTATCATGACACGACGCGCGATGTGTACATCGTTATCATGACACGACGCGCGATGTGTACATCATTATCATGACACGACGCGCGATGTGTACATCATTATCATGAAGTATTGTGTACAAGGGAAGGTGTTCTAAATCATTTTTTTTTAAGTTGAACTTAAATCACAGTACAATGGACACTGAAGCAAAAAGTGAATCTCAGCCTCAGTCGCATTCTTGCAAAAAGGGTAAAATTTTCTCCTTCAACATTACTACATCTATGCATATTTTTATTAATAGGCAACACACCCAAACGAATTTGTGTAAGGGAAGAGAGAGATAGAGACATACAGAGGGATGGAGAATAATAGTATTGTGATGCATACTGTATGAGTAGTAAGCCTATGTGTATGCATAATAAGTATAATTTATGTATAACATATTTATAATATACAGTATGATTGTAGGCTTCACAAGTTTGTAAAATAATTCGCATAAATAATAAACCCCCGATTATATAATCATTCGTGTTACACCGCTTAGTTTGTGATAAACAAAACGCCTCATAAATATCTCTGTTGATTCGCATCGCATTCTTGTTGAATAATGGTACCTCGATCTGAAACAGAATCTTCAGTATAAGAGCCCGTTGCTGTAGGTCAGCAGAAATGACAAGGGTTCTTGATCGTGCTGCTAAAGTAACACAGGGGGTGGAAGTGGGGAGTGAGTGGTGTAATGGGAGTAGGGTGGTGGGAGTGGAACTTCGTCAAAAGCGTCTACATGTATATATAGAACGCCTAAATCAATACTGTACAATATAACATGTTTTCATGTTGTCGCTTTTCATAATTATACGTGCCTCTGACAAAATAGTCAATATAGAAAATCCACTTTATTATATGGAATTCGCAATATACAATTCGTTTTCATGTTATCGCTGTAATTCGTGTTCTTCTTTCTCTTCTTTCGTTTGGCGCTGCCAACCTCAACTTATTGAGGTGAGGACGCTGCAGCCACCATTAGGGGAGGTGGTACATCGCGCTTATTAAAGTACGGCAAAAAAAAAAAGTAGGGGTTGGGGGTAGCGTGGGGGGTGGGGGTAGGGGGAAGGGGAGGGAGGGGTTACAGCTGGGATTTGAAGCTCTCCAGCTCAGGGTCTAAGACCACATGGGCAGGGAGCTTGTTCCACTCGTTGATTGTTCGAGGGAAGAAGGACTGTTGTCGGTAGAATGAACGACAGGATGGGAGTTGGAATGTCAGGGGGTGCTTCTGACGTGTAGTCCTGCGCTGAGGATTTGGGTTTGGTTTGTTGGTGGTGTTGATGATGGCAAGTCCGTTGACGTACTTGTACATCATGGTCAGGCGGGCTTTCCGGCGTCGCTCCTGGAGGGTGGGCCATTTGAGGTCTGCAAGCATGTCGTCCACACTGGAGGTCTGAAGGTGTCTCTTCACTGTCCAGCGCGCAGCTCGTCGTTGGACGGCTTCCAGCTTGTGGGTCTCTTTAGCTGTGCACGGGTCCCAGACTGTCCCTGCATATTCCAGGATGGGACGTACCATGGCTTGGTAGGCTTGCTCATGCTGCTTTGCTCGCTGGGAGCCAACCTTCAGGTTGCGCCGCAGGAACCCAAGTGTCTTGTTGGCTTTGTTGGTGATGTTTGTTAAATGGTGATCCCATCGTAGATCGTCGGTGATGGTAACGCCAAGGTATTTCGTTTCGCTGACTGCTTGGAGGGGGTGATGGCGCAGAGAGTGGGTGTGTGTCATGGGTGACCTTTTCCTGGTGATGTGGAGCGTTTGACACTTATCTGGATGGAAGGCCATCATCCACACTCTCTCCCACTCTGCAAGGCGATTGAGGTCGTCTTGGAGGGTTTGTTGGTCTTTTGTAGAGGAAATGTTGTTCTTGCAGAGGGTGTCGTCTGCGAAGAGGCGGGTAGCAGAGGTCAGGCCGGACAGGAGATCGTTGATGTAGAGTAGGAATAGGCAGGGGCCTAGCACATATCCCTGCGGGACTCCCGACTCCACAGGCACGAAGCTGGACTTTGTCCCCTCAACCACCACGGCCTGTTTCCTGTCGCTAAGAAAGTTGCAGATCCGGTCATTTACCTGGCCTGTGATCCCGTAGTGGCATAGCTTATGGATGAGGAGAGAGTGGCAGACTTTGTCGAACGCCTTGGAGAAGTCCATGACGAGGGCGTCGCACTGCTGGCCCCTCTCCAGGCTCTCTGTCAGCTCATCCACAAGCCCCAGTAGCTGGGTCTCACTCACAGTTATCGCTATAAAGTAGTCAATATAGAACATTCACATTATTATATGGAATTCACTATATATATATATATATATATATATATATATATATATATATATATATATATATATATATATATATATATATATATATATATATATATATATATATATATCCGGATTTTTTTTCCTGATTATATCTGGGAATTCGCATTGTTGTCATGTCACATTAAAAGGTTATAATTAATAGTGAGTCCTCGTTGCTCAAACCGACTGCTAAGCTTGGAATTTAATCTTCGGCTTCGTTTTCTTGTTATGCAAACAAACAACTTTGCCTACTTTACCCAATTCGATACGGTGCTATTTTTAGAATCAACCTTATGTTATTTAATATGCTCGTTAACGAATGAATGTATCGATGTATGTCAAAATTGTACTTTTGAAAGGTGTTTGGGAGCTTAATCGTGTTAACATGTTTTGTTGTTGTTGTTGTGCTCCCCGCGAGGCGATACTTCTTGTGAATTTGAAAAGAATCTGTGACCCTGAAATGCCTGAAAAGTTATTCGTTTAGTCCCTTTAACCTATGTCAATCAGGCAAGACTGTGTCGATTAGGTCCTGTCCGTAGCTGAACCTGATAAAGCCTGTTCCCTATGCGATGGGTAGGGTAGGGAGCAGGCTCAGTCAGTCTCAACTATGATGTTTTCATTAGTCCCTTGTGCGTTGTGTACCCCCGTTGGGGTGCCGGGGGTTTCAGTATAAATAGTATCCCCACTTTCTGGAAATTTGTGTTGTCCCATATACGCATTGTGTCCGGGGACGTTAATCTATATACTGAACTGAACTGAACTGGAAATTTAGTGCCTTAAATTCCCACTGTCGCTGTCTTTCTCATTTGTTCTTTCTCATTCCTGCTCTGTTTTTATCAATCTGCTATACTATCTTCTTCTTCGCTAGACTAGTCAACTACCATTTTTCTTGAAAACTATTCCGGGACAAAACTCCTTGTGTGTGAGGTTGGTGGATCAGCTTGGGAATATTGGATGCTTTCTGCCAGGTGGTCACTAGGGCTTCATATGATGTTATTATTTAGCAATGTAGGCATTTTATATGTATGTGTTTTGTTGATAATTTATAATAATGTTTGTATTCTATTTTGTTTTTGTAAACGGGGGTTCAATTAATTAGAGTATAGCCTCAGCGTCCCCTGCGTGGGATGTCTTTATTGTAAAGTGACTGGCTGGTGGAGTGCCTTCAGTTTTACCACTAGGGTTGTTTCAGCAGATCTTTTATGCGGATCAGGGGTTGTCTGGTCCTGACTTGGCTCGGAAGAGTCCGCTGGACCTAAAGCAATAATCATGTAATATAATGTAATGTGCGTTGTGTTCCAGCTTGTATGTATCCAACGCCAAAGAATTTTTTTTTTCAATTTTTCTGTAATGCGAAGATGGATAAGGAATAGGTATTGTATAATATTGTATTGTATTACAAATACATTATATAATTATAGCAGTGGCTATGAGACTGTTACGCCATAGCAGCAGAGCATGGCAAAACTATTTATTTATTACTTTCTGTACGTTCACGTTGTTATATAGCGCTTGTCCAGCCTGAGAGGTGCTCTAGGGGCTGGCCAATACAGGATCTAACTCAAGCCGTCCCAGGCGCTCACCTGCTGCCTTAGGCGCTCATCGTCTGGCATCCAGACCACTAAGCGCAATACCCCCGTTGGGATGCCGGGGGTTTCAGTATATATAGTATCCCCACTTTCTGGAAATTTAGTGCTTTAAATTCCCACTGTCGCTGTCTTTCTCATTTGCTCTTTCTCATTCCTGCTCTGTTCTATCAATCTGCTATACTATCGTCTTCTTCGCTAGACCAGTCTCCTACCTTTTTTCTTCAAAACTCTTCCGGGACAAGACTCCTTATTTGTGTATGAGGTCTGTTGGATCAGCTTGGGAATATTGGACGCTTTCTGTCAGGTGGTCACTAGGGCTTCCTATGATGTTATTATTTAGCAATGTAGGCATTTTATAATGTATGTGTTTTGTTGATAATTTATAATGATGTTTGTATTCTATTTTGTTTTTGTAAACGGGGGTTCGATAAGTTGGGGTGAAGCCTCAGCCGTCCCCTGCGTGGGATGTCTTTATTGTAAAGTGACTGGCTGGTGGAGGGCATTCAGTTTTCCCACTAGGGTTGTTTCAGCAGATCTTTTATGCGGATTGGGGGTTGTCCGGTCCTGATTTGGCTCGGAAGAGTCCGCTGGACCTAAAGCAACAATTCTGTAATGTAATGTAACTAAGCGCAATCTTGGGCGATAAACGGAGCAATTTGTGTTTTTATTGCACAATGCAGTTTATTTATTGTGTTGCATCGTTTTATATTGAATAGCGTTATATTGAGTTATGGTTGTCGTTTCGTTTGTTGTTGTTTTTATTTTGCTTGAACAGGCTGTGTAAACTTTCATGCAATAACGAATCTGTCGCAATAAAAATTATTTATTAATAATTATTGATTGCATAGTAGCTAGTTTGTTTCACATATGGATAGATGGACATGTTGGTTGGTGGATGGGATGGTTGGATGGAAAGATCAATGGATAGTTAAAATCCGAAACTAGTTTTGTTAAATTTTGAAACTTTGTTATTTTATATTAACAAAATAATACAATCCCTAAAAGAATGTAGACCCATAACCCAGAGGGTTTTATATCCACAAACCCACAAACACGGCCTGGCTAGAACTCATAGCGCTTTACAGCAAGGGAAACAAAACAAAGCAAAAGTAAAACGTTAACATACCAAATCAGAACACACACAAACAAACCACATACACCACACCACACCAACACACTGGTGCTGTGGCTATAAGTACGAAGGAAGGTTAATGATCAAGATTTTAAAGGCCCCAATTCGAACGCTTTGTTTATTTTTTGAATGAACCACGCGGCTTGAAGTGTACTCCTTTTTGGTGTCTGGGGTAAGGTATGGTCTATTTTATCAACCTGAAACGAAAAACCTTACGAGCCATTGTTTTTACCAGTTCCATCTCTTACCGGCTGTGGTCCTTTTTTTTTTCTTTTTTTTTTTTTTTTTCAGCTCCAGAAGGTTGAATGATGGTTGTCACTGTTGCTATTAATAGGCACAAAAACTACGGACTTTATTCATTAACAAAATAACTATACTTTCGTAAGCGCTTTTTTCTTGTTGTTGTAAGTTTATTTTTTCCAGTGGGGCAACACTCACAGTGAATGTTTACAGGATCTGTCCAAGGGGCGTGGTTAACGTGAGTTCTTTTAAGGAAAGACACTGTTGAGAATGTGATTTTTTTTCAGTCTAGAGCGAAAGGAAAGAGATTGTTCAGCACAACATTACATTACATTACATTACATAATTGTTGCTTTAGGTCCAGCGGACTCTTCCGAGCCAAATCAGGACCGGACAACCCCCAATCCGCATAAAAGATCTGCTGAAACAACCCTAGTGGGAAAACTAAATGCCCTCCACCAGCCAGTCACTTTACAATAAAGACATCCCACGCAGGGGACGGCTGAGTCTTCACCCCAACTTATCGAACCCCCGTTTACAAAAACAAAATAGAATACAAACATCATTATAAATTATCAACAAAACACATACATATAAAATGCCTACATTGCTAAATAATAACATCATAGGAAGCCCTAGTGACCACCTGGCAGAAAGCGTCCAATATTCCCAAGCTGATCCAACAGATCTCATACACAAATAAGGAGTCTTGTCCCGGAAGAGTTTTCAAGAAAAAAGGTAGGAGACTGGTCTAGCGATGAAGACGATAGTATAGCAGATTGATAGAAAAGAGCAGGAATGAGAAAGAGCAAATGAGAAAGACAGCGACAGTGGGAATTTAAAGCACTAAATTTCCAGAAAGTGGGGATACTATTTATACTGAAACCCCCGGCACCCCAACGGGGGTAGCTCTTGAGTTACATTACATTACATGGCTATTGCTTTAGGTCCAGCAGACTCTTCCCAGCCAAATCAGGACCACAAAATCAAGACCACAACTTCGCTGAAAGAGGACTCACCCCTGATCCGCATACAAAATCTGCCAAAACAACCTTAGTGGTATCACTGAACGCACTCCACCAGCCGGTCACTTTACAATAAAGACATCCCACACATGGGACGCTGAAGTTATATTCTAATTTATCGAACCCCCGTTTACAAAAACAAAATAGAATACAAATATCATTATAAAATTACATTACATTATTATTGCTTTAGGTCCAGCGGACTCTTCCGAGCCAAATTAGGACCGGACAACCCCCGATCCGCATAAAAGATCTGCTGAAACAACCCTAGTGGTAAAACCGAAAGCTCTCCACCAGCCAGTCACTTTACAATAAAGACATCCCACGCAGGGGACGGCTGAGGCTTCACCCCAACTTATCGAACCCCCGTTTACAAAAACAAAATAGAATACAAACATTATAAATTATCAACAGAACACATACATATGAAATGCCTACATTGCTAAATAATAACATCATAGGAAGCCCTAGTGACCACCTGGCAGAAAGCGTCCAATATTCCCAAGCTGATCCAACAGACCTCATACACAAACAAGGAGTCTCGTCCCGGAAGAGTTTTCAAGTAAAAAGGTAGGAGACTGGTCTAGCGAAGAAGTCGATAGTATAGCAGATTGATAGAAAAGCGCAGGAATGAGAAAGAGCAAATGAGAAAGACAGCGACAGTGGGAATTTAAAGCACTAAATTTCCAGAAAGTGGGGATACTATTTATACTGAAACCCCCGGCACCCCAACGGGGGTCATTATAAAATAACAAAACGTACATATAAAATGCCTACATTGCCAAATAATATCATAGGAAGCCCTAGTGACCACCTGGCAGAAATCGTCCAATATTCCCAAGCTGATCCAACAGACCTCACATACAAATGAGGAGATTTCTTCCCGAAGAGTTTTCAAGAAAAAAAGATAGGTTACTGGTCTGGCGAAGAAGAACATATAGTAGATTGATAGAACAGAGTAGGAATGAGAAAGAACAAAGGAGAAAGACAGTGTCAGTGGGAATTTAAAGCACTAAACTTCTAGAAAGTGGGGATACTATTTATACTGAAACCCCCAGCACCACCATGGGAGCAAGCTCTTGAGTTGGAGAGGCGCAATATAAATACAATTAAATTAAAGATTAACTTAAAATTAATCCTCCCAATCGGGACAAAGTGAAATTTACTGAAGGTGCACAGTCAATGGAGAAATTACTTAGGGAGACAGAACAATTCGACGTATTGGGGTCATGGCAATGTGGAGGAAGGAAATGAGAGAGAAGAATTTTCCTGGAAGAGATTTCAAGAAAAAAGGTAGGTGACTGGTCTAGCAAAGAAGAAGATATATAGTAGATTGATAGAATAGGAATGAGAAAGAACCAAAGGAGAAAGACAACGACAGTGGGAAATGAAAGCACTAAATTTCCAGAAAGTGGGGATACTATTTATACAGAAACCCCCCGCACACTCACAGGGGGATGGTGGGTGGGGGAGTGGGGGGGGGGGGAGGTGGTGGTGGTGGAGTGGTATGTGGTCATGAAAATGAATAGAGGTCAAATTAAAAAAAAAATAGTCCTAAGAATGTAAAAGGCTTTATTTTCTTTTAATCAATTGTACAATAAATACATGCAAATTCAAGTAAATAAATTACTGTGAACGAGTCACTTGCGAATTTATACAAGTCTGTGTTAAAATTAATTACAGCTGAACAGAACAAATAAGAAAAAAAAAAAAACTAATGTAAAAAACAAAAATTCATTTTTTTTTAAAGAAAGATAACTAAGCAGAATGTGAATCTTTCTTATTTGCAAGTAAAATTCATGCCTTGAAGTTGAAATAGTTTAAGCACACTTTGTCACGGAACCTAATGTCATGATAATATATATATATATATATATATATTTTAACTTCAGCAAAAGTTAAAGATCTCAAATTGACAACCAAATGACTTGAGATCACACAGTTCAACATCCTGTTAAAATTCACACTAGGAGTTGCTTCACCGAAAAGACAAGACGATGCGCACACGCACAAACTCTTCAAAGCTTTGATATGAATGACCAGATTGGTTCATCTATGTGCCTATTCATCGCAGCAAGGTTGATTCTGAAAATACCATGGCAGCAAAAGCCTGTCCAATGCAGTATTTCATTTTTTGTCTCTATTCACAAATTCGGGTGATATTAAAAATTATTAAATGTAAACAAAAAATCACAATGACTCAATCTTGTAACACAATGGATGGAAAGGGGGGAGAGGGAACACCAGTCTATGAAAGTATGCATAGTAGGCACAGTAGTTTGTTTACACAACAAGTAAGAGACACCTAAACTTCAGAGCTCAGAGGTCAGCTTGAGCGTGATTACCCATTATCATCTTTTAATGCGAAAACAACTCAATTTCAAGTTTAGTCATTGTCACAACAACAAAAAAAGAACAAAAAGAAAAGAAATTAATATCTTTGATGCCATGGCTCTTAAATAATAACATGCAACAACGTGTACATCAGTATCACCACCCCTTCTTTCCCCAGACTTCTGCCTTCATCGCAGTTAAGATTCTGTACACTATCAGAAAAAAACAAAATTGGTCGCATATTCAGATGCCCAGACGATTAAGCACAATCCTGGCTGACCGGGGATTGAAAGAAGGGACCAAGTGCATGTTGGTGTATTTGTGTAGCTGGCAGTCACCTGTCTAGGACAAGAGTGAGCGTCAGGATCTTTAAAGTCCGTGCCATGGAATGTATGCGTGCACAGACTAGACGTCAGTTTATATTCTCATCGGAAGGATCAGTGTTATGATCAAGGGAAACAGTGAGCAGCTACATTGAAACTAAAACAAGGTTTAGGTTAGGAATGCACAAGCTTTAAATTAAAACAAGAATTTTCACTTTTGATGTTACGCTTACAGGCGCACATTGATACACACACCTTTTATATGCACACACACACACACACACACACACATATATATATGCGATGCACATGGACACACATAATACTACAACAACAAAATTCTTTGTCTATTGATTTCCATTTCCATTACTCTAGACCTTGGTGCAAAATAAAGAAAAAAAAAAAGATTTCTCTTATATAGCGCACTTACAAGCTCAGAGAGCTTCTCAAGGTGCTGGCCTGTAATATCCAGCAATCACAAAATAGTTTGCTGAAGTCAGGATTCGAACCCACGTCGCCCAAGACGCACTCACACAAGTCATGCGCTCTGACCACTGAGCTATCCCTGCCTACTTCACTGTCATTTTTCTTTCATTCATGGTATGGAATTTGCCCTAAACTAATAAGTAGCAGTTTCGGATGACAGTCCACCAGCACACCCAAATCAGTGAACATAAGGAAACAAAATAGATAGCTGAATTATACTGCAATGTATGTAAAAAACTACACTGAAAAAAGGTAGGTCAATCGCATAGCGAGTAAACAGAGTTTCATCATCAATCTATCATGGTGTCTGGAAAGTGTGGGTGTCCACATTTGGGAACTGACAGCAAACAGAAACACCACACTAACTTGACTAAGAGAAATGCAATTAAAGTGTAACTGAAGACAAATCTGCACCAAGCACTATTCAAGTTATTGGCATAGAAACATCCTACATTTACCACAAATACACACTTTAAAATAAATGTTAAGCTCTTTTGGATGTGCTGGTGATGTAATAAAGTTTTTGAGTAGACAGCCCAAAGATTGTACAGTAACAAGGATTATACAGGTTTCGGGTATGTACGCAGTGGCAAAGACCTATTCACCACACTTTTTACACATAGCAACAACGCTGTTCACAAAGTCACACTCATCAATAAAATCTACTGTATAGATCGCGCCTCGACATTCCTTCAAGCTGTCTTTCTCCATCCATTCCAGACACTTTGAATTAATCTTCCTGGAGCAACTGTCCAGAAGGCTTCCAAATGGATGTTGAATAATGGTGCTGCTACATGGAGTGAGGACAGCCTGGCACACCAAGAACTGGTTTGGCTTTCGTTCACGAGCGCTCTTCTCCATCTTCGCCAGGCATCCATCTGCATCCATTGTGTTGGCCCAAAAGGAATGAATCGAGGGTGGTTGCCAAAGATCGGCAAACTCCATTACGCTGCTGTGGTGGTAAAAGATGATAACGCGGGTGCCTTTCTCCCACAGCGAGCTCAAGGTGAGGTCAGCTAGTGATGAGTATGGGCACAGCATGCCGTCAAAGATGGAAATAAGGTACGTGATCAACTGCAGATGGTGCTCAAGATCCATGTTGAAGAAATGGTTGAAGTCAATCAGGACAACCTCTTTTTTATGTTTGTTCAGAAACTCTTTCACGTCTTCCATGCAACAGGCAACAGTGGGGCCAAATAGGCTGTGGATGATGTACAGTTCTTCAGACGGCTGATGCAATGCCACACGCATGTCTAAAAACCTGACACCAGCTTCTAGCTGCTTGTAGATGGACAGGTTCTGACACAGACTGTACCGCAGAATGATGTCACGAGCCATACCCCCGATGAGTGGCATGCTGCCCAGGTTTTTCACAGACTGATCAGCGCCTGGCCCTATACCCCATTCTTTCTTCATCTCATAGGCACCCGAGTTGTGAGACCCTGAAAAATAAAACAATATAAAATCACAAGAGTGCTATAGTAAGTTAGTTTTGATTCGCTTAATACTTCCAAAACAGTGATCACAAATAGTAACGTATTATATAATTTAAAATAATATAAATTCAACTGAGGAGTTCTTCCTCTGTTGAGCCTTTACACCGATAAGTCTTGCTGGACTGTAATACATAATCCTTACAACACTGAATACACATTAAGCAATTCTAAACAATTATACCTAATTTAAACAAAAGGACTGATTTTTGTAAACAAGAAATCAGAGCTATTACAACTTATAGATGAAAATGATGTAAGTCTTACTGATTTTACTGAAATAGTTGTACTGGAAGCAAAATATATAATATTTGGGGATTTGAGTGTTTTATAAACTAAAACCCCAAACTGGGTGCTGCATCTTATGTGAAAAAAAAGTATAATAGTAGTAGTATGGAGCTAGGATAAGCAGTCAAGCATTTATAATTATGTACACCTTCTTGTGTTTCAACTCATAGGTCAGGTATAAGCATGCAATCTTCCTGAATAATCATCAAAGCTTCTAAATAAATTTACAAATTTGGGTATCCTGTGGGTTAGGGCACTGAATAGAACAGACCCAACAGGCGACTAGCAGGGGTGATGTCAGCAGGGTATCACTGGGCGAAAGTCTCCAACACCGAAGGCACCAGCCATGGCGGAGGAACCAATGATCATTTGCTCGGAGCCAACGCGAACCACACTCTACTCGTGGATTTTGGTTGAGCCAACGGTCTGGAGGCTGGAGAGGATTGGGACCTACCAAGTCTTTCTTGCAGAAGACACTTCATAACATGAAAAGAACCGCTCACTACAAACCGGACTGGTCATCTCGCCTAGTTCACAAAGTACCGCTCCATCTGTTGGCCACCAGGCAGGAGGTGATAAATGGGTTACTAATGGACAACTGGTCCGCACAAGAGACAACAACGTCATACACGCAAGCTCAAGTCCTATGCGAGCAACACTGTGTCTCCGCTCATTTCAATCACACTTCCCAAAAAGGGTAACATTCAGGAGTGTCAAAACTACCGCACCATCAGCTTCATAATACACTCTTGCGAAACATGGACCCTCACAACAGGCCTACAAGGAAGAAAACAAAACATGGAGATGAGGTGCTACACAAGACTTCTTGGCATTTCCTATACCCAACGATGAAGTCCGACAGACCATCACACAAGCCATTCATTGAACAAAACGATGACATGCTCATAGTGGTGAAGAAATGGAAAAACTGATGGGTATGGCAACGTCATAAGAGCATCAGGCCTTGCAAAGTCCATCCTGCAAGGCATGGTGCAAGGAAGCAGAAGAAGTGGAGACATAAAAAGAGGTGGGAATACAACATTCGTGAATGGACTGGCTTGACACTGAGCGAAGCCATGAGGGCGGCTGAGGACAGAAAAAGAGAGTATGATGTTTAAACAATCATCTGTGGTGCCCCAACGACTTTCACGTTAAGGGATGGGATAGGATAGGATAGAGTACCTTATCAAGGGTATTTTTAAAATTGTATTACTATTAGTACATTGAGCATATATTTGATTCAAGATGGCAAGTTATTCCAGTAAGTTGCAACCTTATTACTAACCCTATTATTACGTAATTAATTTTACAGTGCTGAATAAACATTCATTTTTACCCTCATGTGTTGAGAAAAACTTAACATATATACTGTTATAAACTTTTTCTCTCAATTAATTGCGCAATCAATATTTGATTTTTTCACCTGGGATTGCAAGTTTGTGTAGTGGTATGTCAAGGACAGCGTCAGGCAAAGTGCTCATCCAGTCAGCAAAGCTTTCTTCCTGCGTTTTGTCTGCCATTGGTATTTTTCAGTTCAGCTGTACCGGGTAAACTGCAAAATCTGGTAAGGATACTTTAAATTACAAGAACGTTATGGTGGATGAAATTATAATTTACTTTAATACTATACGGTGTATACCATACAGATGATGATGATGATGAAGATTATGTCCACTTGCACCGTGCATGTATTCATCCAAAAACAAATGCCCAGTAGGCCTACATAAGGAGGATGCGAAAAAACAAATCAAATGATAGGAAAGAAAATAGAAAGGGGGAGGGGAGTGTGGGGTAATGAAGATAGTGAGACAGAAAGGTGTTTGGCAAACTCCATAGAAACAAAGTCACCCTCAAAGAAAGCTTTGGCATCACACATACTACATAGGCTCACAGTGGCAGCCTTTTGCCCTCTCGTCGTCGGTGTTTTAGCACAGACCCAGAGCACTAAGTTACTCGTAGGCCTCACTACAATATTCTCATAAAAGCAAGTAGTGGTGATATTGGAAGTTACAAAAACGATCAGTACAACTTATGTTAATCTGATGAATAAAATTGATGCAACAACAAAAACGAAGGAAGAGACTTTGAACCTGTGATCAGAGACTGAGAGAATACACTAATACTACTACTAGTCATAAAAATTAGGTAGGTTTCTGGTGTCGGCTTGGTTGAAAAATACAATGTAGAAACAAACAAATAAATAAATAAATAAATAAATGTTCAAACCCAACGAAAAACCACCAGAAAAAAGTGGCGTATGGAATATTTACTTATGAACGATTCCTGTCACAATCACAAGTTGTGAAATCTCTTCTTTCGTCTTTGTAAACTCCTCAATTACATAATATTATACATAGTATGTAATTGAGGCCTATGAGTATGAGTTTACAAAGACGAAAAAAGAGACCAGAGCCTGTGGTCACAATACTATATGTAATAGCGAAACAACTACCTTTTCAACAGTTCCGATTAATTGTAGGTTATAGTCACACGCGTATAACTATAAGCGACTGCTATTCACCTTATTCTGACACCAGCGAACCAGTTGTGTTAAGTGGAAAATAGCCTCTCTACCAACTGAGCTCAACTACCCTGACCCTTATGTAGTTCCGGGTCATGAAAAAATGTCTTTTTATACAAATCTGCGCAAGAAAACGAAGCACTACCTAGATTTGCTTGGCGCAATAGTTTGGTTTTAATACTTCGTTAAATTTTGTGTTGTTGGCATAAACCTTTATCAGTAATAAAGACAGTCGAGACGACGCCTATTGACAATTATTTTGCAAATTACTTATATGGAAAAACAAAAAAGTTTTAATTGAGGTTGAAGTTCAAGGCTATCTGAACGATGCTGGAGCAAACGCTTTTGGGCTGAATAATAACAATGTTATCGTCAAAAATCTGCAAATCAGCACTGGGTGGAATCCCTGCATGGAGGCAGCGCAAAAAGATTTTGCCAATAATTCCTGCACCCTGCTCGAAAGTAAGATGGCGCTTCTTCAGCGGCTCAAATGAAAAAAATAAATACGACGAGAAACAAAACAAGAAATCTGCAGCCTTGATTTTGTCTGCGGTTGGTGCAGCATGGTGTGTTTTGGGTGAGTTCAGACCATCACTTGCATTCCTGCCCGTCACCCTTTCACTGATTGTTTTATACGTCAGGCTAAAAGTCATGAATGTGTAATTGTACATTTTACTTAGTATCTTCCCTCACAGTCTTTTTGACAGTTGATTTAGATCTAAACATTCTCTACGCACGAACTTCGTCTGCTGTATTGTGCTCGTCCGGGCTTAAAAAATAGGTCTTGTGTATTATAATCCATGCTTGAAATTAACCAGCTTAGACACTTTCAAAAATGTACCTGGCATTCTGAGCTATGCTGTAAACGGCCTAGGCTACTGGCTATCTACTAATTTACTGCCAATAACAAAATAAATATCGACGAATTACCCGACGATAGTTTGTTTTGTTTGTTATCTGTAGTGATAATTTTGCACTTTTTACATTCCTTGTAATAATCCATATAATTATGCTCAAATCTATAATGTGTGCATGTGAATTGTGATGTCGCTGCATTATATTGCTGATTACAGGTTCGGCGTTGTACTGGCGACTGGGAAGGTACAAGGTTCAAGCCACTCAATACGATCCTGACGATACTGGACCTGAGCCAGGCCTGTACCAAAAAGGCATGGAAAAGCTCACCAGGGAGAAAATTTCCAACCACAGAAGCCGAGCAATGGGCGGCACTTGGGCCAGCTATAAGCACGCTGTTTATGATCTGGACGCGATCTCACCCGAGCATACGGCTGGGATGAAGATCTACGCTGCAGCAGGGGGCCCCTTAGAGTTTTGGTTTGACAAGTACAAGATTCACAAGATTCCAGGATTATTGGAGATGGCTGAAAAAACCCGCATAGGCAACGTCGACATCAAAGGCTCACGTCCATTCAAAGAGAGCATGTCCCAGACTGACCCTTACTACAACGACCCGGACAGGGGTTACTACCTTTACCCCCGCTCCAGAAAGCCTTACAACTCAGAGCCCAATCCAGGGATGGTGGTAGAAAGCTTTATCACGCCCACAGATATGTTTTTTGTACGCAACCACGCTCCAGTGCCGGTTGTCAACATAAACAAGTACAGACTGAAGTTGATGGGTGCCCGTACAAGCACAGTCTATAAATTTTGTGAGCTGACGGACAATTTTCCTAAGAAGACTACCACCATGACTTTGGCCTGCACCTCCAGCAGGAGAGACGAGATGATGCGTGTCAAGCCGATCAACAAGGACATTACGTTCGGACTGGGTATGATCGGCACAGCCACTTTTGCGGGTTTGGTCCTCAGCGATATTCTCAAGGACGCCGGCATCGATATTGCAACCACTCAGAAGAAGCACTTGGTTTTTGAGGCGTATGACAAGGGTCCAGACGGCCGACCTTACGGGATATCCCTCCCCATTGAATTGGTGAGAGACATGAAAGATGAGATTCTACTTGCCTATGAGATGAACGGCGAGCCTCTGACGAGGGACCATGGTTATCCGTTGAGACTGATCATACCTGGCGTGGCCGGCGTGCGGTCAGTGAAGTGGCTGAAGAAGGTCTACATGAGCGATTGTGAGAGCGACAGCTACTTCCAGCGCTGTGATTACAAAGGCTTCCACTCCTCCATTGACTTGAACAATGTGGACTTCATGACCGCTCAGCCAGTCTGGAAAATGCCTGTCATCTCCGCCATCTGCGATCCTCCCCACCACACCATCATTCCTACTGGAGCGAAGCAGATGATGATCCGCGGCTATGCCTGGAGTGGTGGCGGTAGGGGCATCATCAGAGTCGACGTATCTCCAGACGGCGGCGAAACGTGGCTCGACGCCACATTGTATCCTCCAAAAGGGCAGACGCCGTATTCATCGTGGGCCTGGACGTTATGGGAGGTGATGATACCCATCCCACAGGATGAGCCTGAGGAAGAAGTTGCTGCAGGAGAGGAAGGAGGAGCGGCTGCGCAGGCACAAGTTGGTGAGGAGAAAACTGCTGAAGAAGAACAGGAGGAGAAGGAACCGTTGGAAATTATATGCAAGGCTGTAGACGTCTCGTACAACGTGCAACCAGACAGCGTGAATGGTATTTGGAATTTCAGAGGAGTACTCAACAATGCCTGGCACCGCATCCTCCTGCACTACACCGTCTGGCCTCCGTCAGAGGAGAAAGCGAGCGCGAGCGCGGGCGCGGGCGCGAGCATAGATGATGAGCTCGGATTAGCAGAAGCAGCAAGGAAGAAGAAGAAGAGTGCGGATCAGTGTGACAAATGCCAGAGGTATATGGACCACATCGCTGACTCTCAGAAGTTAAGAGTTTACAAGTTTGAAGATGATGCAGATTCTGATCGTAGGGAAGAAGAGACCCTTCAACATGTAGACCACGACGATGAAGAGGAATAGTGCAGAAAATGTTAGACGTGGATATTCTCTGGAGATTGTATTTTTTCAGACCAGACGTAGAAATAGCTCTCATCTTAACTTCCGCTAATATAGCCTGTGTTTTATTTCTTCCAGTGAAATTGTTATGACTGCTGGAATATATATTGCTAGCTGTTTGACGGCTGAGCCATAATCTTATTTGACAGACTCGACGTAATATTCGACTTATTCCGAGCAGCGTATAAACTTAAGAAGGTTTGGTGCAGTGCTGATGTAGTCTGAACTGGGTCAGTGGGAAGGCATTGTCATCTTTCATGCAGTTTTGATTTGTATAAACAGTACTTTGAAACTGAACTTACTCAGTACTTGTGATACCGACTTTTATCTGATTTTGATACATTTTTACCACCGGATTGTATCAATTTAATTTTTATTCAGAACCGAATACTTTGTGTTATTTATGGTTGAGTTAATCGATTGTAAAGCAATGACTATTTGCCAGTTTGGTTTTTAAAGTAAAACGGAGTAGAATTTTTAGGGAATGCTATTTTTAATAGTTTATTAAGTATTTGTTTCAATAAATAGTAAGAAATATAAAGGGGAAATACAAGAAATAGGGCTATTGTGATTGTTTCAGTTTTGTGTACTACATGGATTTAACTTTCATCTTCCTCTACAGCTGGATTATAACGCTGTGCACTCATTGATATGCTGTTCACACAGAACAGAATAAGCAAAAATAAACCAAATCCACAGAAACACAATTCAAACCATTGCAACCGCCTGCATACAACATTCATGAGCATGCTGCCAGCATGGATATGTGCGCCATACAAGTGGACATCATCATCATCATCATAACTAATGGGAACTAAAGCATCCATCTTCCCCATCCCCTACCCCTCCACACAGGCTCAACTCACAACTGCTCATAGGAGGCGTTCAGACCCCAGCCGCAACTGCTTTGGAATGCCGAGGTGAGCCTTCGTTTGGCTATAGAGGGGGCCGCTGTTGGCCTAGGAGTCCTCGGATAGCTGTTGATACTGCGGACTGAGGAGATCCCGAGACGATACTTCACCTCAACCTTCAAACTCCATTTTCTCTTCCCTAGTGGCTTCTTGGACTGAGTGCCGGCAGCTGAACGTCGCAAGGCGACGTGCCGCTTTGCTGCTGGTTGCTCTAACTCCTGGCTAAATTAAAAAAAAAAGTGTAACTGTAGTGTAGATTATAGTCACACGACACCAAAGCGTATAGGCGACTACTGGTCACATTATTCTGACACAAGCGAACCAGTTGATGGTAAGGGGAAAATAATATGGTCACACATTGGCCAATCCGGGATTCGAACCAGGTACCTTTCGGTTACTAGTAAGACGCTCTATCAACTCTTTCACGTATGTTGTTGTTGTTGTTGTTGTTGTTGTTTGTAGATTATAGTCACACGACACTTTCGCATATAGGTGACTACTGGACCGATTTATACTGACACCAGCGGGCCAGTTGTTGGTAAAGGGGAAAATAATATGATCACACGTTGACCAATCCGGGATTCGAACCAGCGACCTTTCGGTTACTAGCAAGACGCTCTTACCAACTGAGCTACCCGGCCCCTCATTCACGTATAAAGAGGGGACGTTAATTTATATAAGCAAGTTGTCCCCTATACGCATTGTGTCCGGGGACGTTAATCTAACATAACATAACATAACAGCAAAGCAAAGCAAAGCAAGTCTTCAACTAGTGGGGCCGGGTAGCTCAGTTGGTAGAGAGTCTTACTAGTAACCGAAAGGTACCTGGTTCGAATCCCGGATTGGCCAACGTGTGACCATATTATTTTCCCCTTACCATCAACTGGTTCGCTGGTGTCAGAATAATGTGACCAGTAGTCGCCTATACGCTTCGGTGTCCTGTGACTATAATCTACAGTTACACATGTCTTCAACCCCTACTACATTGCACAATCCTACGGGTCCATCGCCAATTCTCCAACGAGTCTTCCCCGAGACGAACCCCTTTCCTCCTTTCGCGCGGCTGCATTTATAGTTCCTGCTGCCCCTTGTGAACCTTCGAATGCCATCTTAAATCGACTAAACTAATTCACGTCCCCTATAAGCTCAGGTGTCCGGGGACATTAATCTAAACAACAAACACACTACTGATTACCTTCACCATACATGCATGATCAGTATCGTGTTATTCCGGGTTGGGAGAATATTGGCCACAGTAGAATGAATAGCGAAGCCATACATAGTTGATCCTCGATTTCATAGCGGTAGCAGTAGTATGGGTGGGTGGGTGCGTGTGTGTGTGTGTGGGCACACTTACACAGTGTTATCTGGAGAAATAAGTGAACATCTACATAACTTGTAATGACATGCCTACTTGTTTTGACGTCAGAACAATGATCCGTTAGGGTTAGGGTTCGAACACTGCAAAGTATGCCTACTTAAAAATGGGGACGGTATATTACCCATTGTCAGCACAACGTATGTGGCGTTTCGGGAAAGTCATAATAACGCTGTGTATGTGTGTGTAACTGTGTACGTATTTAGTACTTGTGTGGGTGAGTGTGCGCGCCTTCAAGAGAGTTTAGATAACAGTGAACTGATAATTGGTTGTTGCGTTTTAATTAACAGAGCCAAATGTAAGGTGATTTTCACCTTGGTAAGAAGAACCAAAACTGCGACTACTTTATGAAGTACGATGCAACTGTTAAATTATTAGAAAGTACTCGGTGTCAGAAAGATTTGGGAGTGTTTGTTGATTGAGACCTCTCCTTTGAAGATCACATTAATGACGTTGTAAAAAGGGCCAACAGAATGTCAGCGCTGTTGATATCATCAGTCACATTTAAAAGCAAACAAATAATGGTCACCCGGTTATAGGCCGTTGTTCGTCCTATACTGGAGTACGGAGATATGGTGTGGAGTCCCAGGTTTAAAAAGAATATTGACAAGATTAAGACCATACACAGACATTTCACCAAGTGCATCTTAGGGCTAAAGGACCTCAGAGGATAGGTTAAAGCAGAGACATATACGTCGAGCCTTGGAGTTTAGACGTCTACGAGGAGACATGAGTGAAGTGTTTAAAATCCTTCACAACAAGTAGTCTACAACTTCAAAACCACGTGGTTCCTATTATCATCATGAATTTACATTAATTAAAAAAAAAAAGATTGCTCATACTACTAAGGGGCCGGATAACTCAGTTGGTAGAGCGGCTTATTGATAACCTAAAGGTCCAGTTTCGAATCCCAGATTGGCCAACGTGTGGCCGTATTATTTTCGCCTTACCTTCAACTGCAGGTTCGCTAATGTCAGAATAATATGACCAGTAGTTGCCTATACGCTCCGGTATCGTGTGACTATAATAATGTAAAATCCTATAACCCTGCTCATACTAGTTTATACCAGTTCTTTTTCACTGACAGAATTAGTCTACTATATATATAACACATGGCAGAGTTTGCCAAGGGGTGTTGTCATTGTTGGTACCACACATGCATTTATAAATGGTCTACGTACAATTGTGTCTAAAATACTGTACTCCATTGACTTGGGTGTAGATTTCCTTACCCCACCTCCATCTGGTAGGCAAAATTAATCAGACAACTCTGATGTCTGAACGCCTGCCAGTGTCACAAATAATAAGTGTGCTCATTAATGCACGGGGGTAACTTCCGGTCATGAAAATAGATTCATCTTTATAACCTGGGCTCCTGGAAAAGGTGCGATTTTCTGCTTCAATGTAAAAGGAATCCTATCCTATCCTATCCCGTAACTCAAAAGGTCCTTGGGGCACCACAGATGATCGTTTAACCAGCGTACTCCATCTTTCTCTGTTCTCAGCAACCCTCATGGCTTCGTTCAGTGTCAAACCAGTTCATTCTCGAATGTTGTCATCCCACCTCTTTTTCTGTCTCCCTTTTCTTCTGCCTCCTTGCACCGTGCCTTGCAGGATAGTTTTTGCAAGGCCTGATGCTCTGGTGACGTGGCCATACCATCGGAGTTTCAGTTTCTTCACCACTGTGACATGTCATCGTGTTGTCCAATGGCTTGTGTTATGGTCTATTGGACTTCGTCGTTGGTGATAAGCTGGGTATGGTAAATATGCCCAGAAATCGCACTTCATCTCCATGCTTTGTATTCTTGGTTGTAGATCTGCTGTGAGGGTCCATGTTTCGCAAGCGTATAGGAAGATTTAGATGACGAGGGAGCGCAGCAGCCGTACCTTGGAATATAGACTGATGGTCTTCAACCTTGTCATGACAGCATTTGTTTGTGGTTGGAGATTGCTCTACCCCCTATGCTGACTGCGCCTTCGTGATCTGCAAAGGCATCTGACATGATGCGCTCTAGGAGGACGTTGAAGAGAGTAGGCATCCTTGACGCACACCGATTGTTGTTCTGAACCAGTTTTCGATGGCGCTGTTGTGCAGGATTGCACTGGTAGCCTTGTCATACAGGTTTTTGATGACTTCAATAATTTTAGGGTTGATGTTGTACACTCTCATGGTAGCCCACAGAGCTGCATGCCAGACTCGGTCAAACGCTTTCTTGAAGTCTACAAACACATGATATAGATGTTGTTGGTGCTGTAGGCATTTCTCGCAGATTATTCTGAGGTTGAAAATCTGTTCAATGTACTTTGCCTTGCCCTGAATCCTGCTTGTTCTTCAGCTATGATTTGTTCAGCTTGGGGTTTCAACCTATTGAGGAGGACCTTGCTGGGATGGCTGAATGAGGCTGATGGTGCGGTAATTTTCACACTCCTGAAGGTTACCCTTTTTTGGGAAGAGTGATGACAAGCGATCCATGTGTACAGAGGCGTTCAAAACATGTTATATATTTATTTATTTTTAGTTTACTTTTATTTTATTATTTTACTTAATTTTTTTTCCTCCAATAATGAAGAGGCTAAAAGTTATTTCACAACATGCAGGCAATATATGGGAATTACAACATTGACTCGAAATACCACATACGAGAAACAAACAAAGATTATACATTGTTACAACACAAGAACAAGTCTGAAATATAGAAAAGAGATAGAAAAATATCAGGAGATCGTCAAAGATCCCCCCCTCAGCCCCCCCCCCCCCAAAAAAAAAAAGGTGATGTGTTGTTACATAAGTTAAAACCAACATTCCCTTTTATCGGTGTAGTAGGAAGTGTGTTAAACGTCAAAATATTACAATCTGTTGACTTGTTTGTGTAGTGCGTTTCTCAACATCAACAAAGCAAACTTCTAACATTAACGATTCTAGGAGGCGCAAATGTTCAATGTTATGTCCCCACTGTAAAAACTGAAGGAATTGTATTTCATCAAAGAGCTTATTACGGAAAGAGGTGGAACTTCCATTATGTCCTATACAAAAATGCGAGACGCTCTTACGGATTATTTCCCTTTGCTCGGGCTGGCAATATATCAGGATCTGCCATATGAATGATCTGTGCGTGGTAACTTATTGAGCCTATGCCATTGCAAAAGAACATTTTTATGGCAACGTTTGCAAAAACCAAACTTTTAACCATCATTATTATTAACATTCCGCTACTGCTGTCTTTTTTTGTTTGTTTTTGTTTATGTTTACTTATTGACATTTATTAGGTGCTTTTATGCTGCTTATGTGTGTATGTCATAGGTTCGTTTTCTGCCCTGGAATTTATTTTTTAATCAACGGCAGATATTTTAAAATTATAATATGCATGACAGACTATTTCATTTATCCAAAACTGTGTAAATCCGTAATCGTGAGAGAGAGAGAGAGAGAGAGAGAGAGAGAGAGAGAGAGAGAGAGAGAGAGAGAGAGAGAGAGAGAGAGAGAGTAAGAGAGAGAGCTCTGTCATTCAATCAATTAATCACAATAAAGCACAATAACAAAATGTTTCACTAATAGTGTGAATTTAATTTATATCAGGTGTCCCCCTACCCCCCAACCCTCTCACCTCCCACATCACTGGCTTAATAACATCAGGCACTTCATGGAAAATAATTAATTAATCAGACAGAACAATCAGAACCTAGACTACAACATTCCACGCAATATAGATCTAATGCACAGAAATTCACAGATCAGAACAAGGACTGAGTATCTACATTACATTTTTTTCCCCGTTTACGTACACTCAAACGAAAAGGGATTACAACAGATCAAGGACCATTTTTGTGCCTAGGTAAGGGGTTATCTTGCACAGTATTTGATCACGAGGAGAAAACAGACTTAGTCTAATTTAACTTGTTAACATAAGCAGTTTGACGAAGCCAAACTGCCAATCTGACATCTACTTTTGAAATGTAAGCACAAATATAGTCAAACAACCTAGCAATAACGTAAACAGTGAGCGACCTGTCGAACGTAAACTGTCAGCAAGCAAACTGTTTTGGATTTAGCACATAGGTATAACATGAATCATTCAAGCCGCTCTCCGATTGTTTTAACCCTAACAACACTGCAGCGGTCTTAGTTTAGGCCTACATAAACACAAAAAAATGAAGTTTTTCAATTGCAATTTACCTTTCTTTGTCTCTTGGAAATTTGAAAAAGGACTTGCCAACACAACTTTTCTTGTATCTGGCATTATGGCAATTGATGGCTGTGCAAAAGTCACCACCCTGTTTCACTAGGTCGCCCTTTGACTTTCTGCCACGAGCCATTTTCAGCATGTCGACAAGGGAGCATAACTCGTACCTTTCGTCTCGCGGTTTTGTACCAAGTTCCCTCTCTTTCTATCATTATGCTCTTTGATTTCATCATACTGAGCCACAAGATTGGAAAAACTACAAAGATATAATAAATTTTACTTTTTTAAAAACCAAGAAATCAGAGCAACAGAGAATTGTTTTTGAGAGCAAGAAACAGGAAGTACAAGATTTTTTCTTATTTTCCCCCTGTCATCAGATGCACCAGATGTCAATGTTTGAATCACTATGGAAAAACTGCTTTGCAAACCGAGATTCTGCAGATGCGGTAAAAATCAAGATAGAAAATCATGCTCAACCAGTGACCCGCGTTGTATTACAAGATTTAAAAAACAAAAACAAAAAACATTAGTCTTCAAGATGCCATCAACAAAAGTTTCCAACTACCTATCCTAACCTATCTATCCTATCCAAGTCCATAACTCGAAGGTCTTTGGGGCACCACATGTGATCGTTTAAACAGCATATTCCATCTTTCTCTGTCCTCAGCAACCCTCATGGCTTCGCTCAGTGTCAAGTCAGTCCATTCTCGAATGTTGTCCTCCCAACTATTTTTCTGTCTCCCTCTTCTTCTGCCTCCTTGCACCGTGCCTTGCAAAATGGTCTTTGTAAGGCCTGATGCCCTGGTGACGTGGTCATACCATCGGAGTTTCCGTTTCTTCACCACTGTGAGCATGTGATCGTGTTGTCCAATGGCTTGTGTGATGGTCTGTCGGACTTCGTCGTTGGTGATGTGCTGGGTATAGGAAATGCCCAGAAGTCTTCTGTAGCACCTCATCTCCATGCTTTGTATTCTTCGTTGTAGATTGCAGTGCGAGTCCATGTTTCGCAAGCGTATAGGAAGATATGGAGATGACAAGGGAGGAAGAAAGGTCGATGCATCAAATGATGCACTGGGTATGGCCTGTAAAAAGTGTGGTGCGGAATTCGTTGACGATGATTCAGATTTCCTTACTAAATCCTATCCTATCCTTCCTATCCTATCCCGTAACTCGGAGGTCGTAGGGGCACCACGGATGATCTCGTTTAAAAATTAATGAAAGCATGGATTGAGTAATGATGGGCCACTATCTGAGCTATCTGCAATCAACATCGGTTCAGCCAATTTTTAGATAAACACAATAAGTTAAGCACAAAACCCTCGAAGACCTTCAAACCACTGAGGCGAGACTCATCAAACATACGGGGCCTCGTCTAGTCTCAGCTACGCTGTATCATTTACGTGTCGTGGAACGTGAGAAGGCTATGACCCCAAAACTGACCCTGAACTCTTCTCTATAAAAGAAACACGTTTGTCGGTCTATGCGATGTCAAGGCCACATCGTAGACTTCTTGAGTGAACTGTCACCAACACTTTTTCTACCTGATCGAGATGTTTTCGAAACATTTTGGGAATGCTGCATTAAAAGCAGTTATTATACACGCATGGGGCAATCAAAAATTTAGCTTGCCAATAATTGCATCCTGGTATACGACTGGGAAGACGCGATTTTACAGCGGTTCGAGTTCCAACCACCAAAATGGCAGACGGGCAAACACAAGTGGAAGGTCGACATTACTTGCAGCTTCTGCTGTCGGTGCGTCTTGCATATTAGGTATGTAAATGCTATATATTCAATAAATAATGAAAGTGACAACAATACGTTGATATTTTGTTAATGGGCCTACGTTGCCAGAATTGTTTGTATTTTACTTTCGCTTTTCGCACCATACACGTTGCATCGGTTGCGTCGATTGAAAGAGCCACTCAACCTCGTCCTATCTTGGCCAATCACCAGGGCACGTTTTGGACACACCTTCGCGTTGATCATGCACGTAGCACACCCTCAAAACGCATATCGTCCCCTATACGCTTATGTGTCCGGGGACGTTAATATATATTCAACCTCAAAACGGTTCCATGGTCTAAATGATCCAAATGTCGCTCGTTGATGCAATTGCTTTGTTCTTTTCATTCCTTTTTTTTTCTTTTTAGTCCTTTTATTAAACAAACAAACAAATGATCAACAGCAAATTAATTTAGGCTCCTAGCCCAGGGGGGCCTTATAGCCAGACAAGGGGGGAAGATGGGGGGATAGGGATACACAGTGATTACAAGAACGGCAGCCTCTAACTACAAACAATAACATATGCACTAGCCTAAATGAAAAAGCAACAACAATGTTCAAACATTTGTGACACCGATATGCACTCAAAAGTACAATCGCATAAAGATACAAGATAAAACAAAAACAACAGTCATGAGAGAAGTGAAAGAACAAGGGAAAGAATGCCAGAACAATGAAGCACACATGCATGACACCAAACAGTATTCAAATATTGGAGGGGGAAAAAAATCCAATGCTGTACTACTTAAAAAGTGAAATTATTTTTCCAATAAGACGACTTAAATTTATCAGTGTGCTTTTTGATTTCGAGTTCATTAGCTGATTTAACTTGAAGACATTTGGGTGATTCCTAAAATACCGTGGCAATAGGGAAAATCTGTTGTCTTTTAGAAGGGGATTAGTACAATTAAACAAATAATGGAATTCATCACCTATTTCATTTAAATCACACAAAGAACACAATCTTTCTTCTCTGGGAATATTTATATATCTTTGAGTTTGAATCGGAAGTTTGTGGCAACAGAGTCTAAATTTTAACAGATTTATTCTAAAAAATGGTGACAAATTAACTAAATAATCCTCAAAACAAAACTTTTCCTTAAATATTCTGTAAGTAATACAACTGTTATGCTCATTTATATTCTGATGCCAGATTTGCAAAAATTGGTCTTTCAGACGTTGTTTGACTAGATTCTTAAAATAATTCATAGAATAACTACAACCATGCACCCATATAAAAGACAAACCGAGATCGTCCAGAAGAGAACGAACAGTATTTAACCAAGATAATTTATACTCACTATTAAAAAACAAATAAGAGCACAGACGAAACATAAGCACCGACATTTTTGTGGAATCGTGACAACAATCGATACACAATTTATACCAAAAACAAAGTAACCTGCATCTGGCATCCAAAGAGACAGGAATACAGCCAACCTCACCTAAAACCATGCAAGTCGGCGTGCAATTTTTTATGTTAAGGATCAACTGACCAGTCTTCAGGAATTTTCCCACTGCTTAGAACAAGATTAAATAACATAGTAATAGTATCTAACAACTTAGGAAAAGATGCTTTCAAAAATTCATTCAAAATACAATCAAAACCGCAGGCTTTATTATTCTTTAGTTTACCAACAGCTTTTATTACCTCGTCACGTGTTATGTCGGAATTCAGACTAGAATTATCTATAAAATTAGTTTCAGGATCAAGAGGGTCCGTAGGATGGAGGATGTCTTCCTCAGGAATGTTACCAAGGTTTTCAAAATAATTAACAAAATCATCATGGGTAGGTATATTTACATTACATGGCATATTACTTGTACTATTATTTAAAAACTTCCAATACGCTTTAGAGTCCTTACATTTTAATCCACGTAAATAGGTATGCATATTTTTTCTATATAGACCGAACTTCTTTCTAATCGTACTTTTATACTCTTTGTACGCCTTTTAAAGTTTTTATTAATTTCTCTTGACTTCTGGTCGCGCACACGCGCGTGGTTACGTTTTGTGTTACGAAATATTTTTCTTTTCTGTCTACATTCATTATCAAACCACGGCATTCTCTTCTTCTTCTTCTTCCCCGTCCTCTCCGCTCTGTTGTTGCTATTAGTATGCCTCAACATATCAGTATCGCTAGCGGCTGACATCAGAACAGCTACTACTTCCTTATTTATATTATTAACATCTAACTGTGTCACGTCTAAAACATTCCTTAACAGATTCGATAGAGCACAATTTATATTGATAACACGCTCTTGGTCAATACTGTTAACAAAAACACTCTCAGACTCCATTATCCATACTGGTTTGAAAGACTTGTTAACAATGTCAGACTGGCCACTATGTTCCTTGGCTAAAGAGTTATCGTCAAATAAAACATCTTCAAAAGACGATGTCAAAAGAACGGGGCAGTGTACATCGGAAAGACATTCATCGAAATCACCAATGGCAAACATAGCAATATGAGTAAACACAGCAGGGGAGGCAACTATGTAATCTACAACGCTCACATCTTTGCATGTAGGCCTACCCACACTCGCATCATCACCCGCTCTACCATTTACAATCAATATGTTCTGGCTAATACACAAATCGATAAGAGAATTGCCAAAATTATTTACATTACTATCTTTCGACACTCTGACTTTTTGGATGCTGTACATATCAATTAATTCAGCTGTACTAGTAATAAAATTATCAACCTCCTCTACCTCGTCTACAAAGTCACAAACATTTCCCGTTCTAGCATTAAAGTCTCCGAACAAAACTACATTAACGTCATCGCTCCAGTTTATTAAAGTATCAGCCAGCTCTTGAAAAGCATTCCTGTTTACATACACTGAATTTTCGGGGGTAATATAAACTGCTACACACAAGATTGTTTCGACTACCTCCACACGTGGAATTGTTAATTCAAAAAATAAACCATCGTCAGAAACTGGGTGATGCACTAACCGATAATACTTATCAAGTCCGGGTTGCATTCTCTTACTAAAAGAGTGACGTTCTACAATTTTAATATAATCTAAAAGTTCATTTCTAACCAAAAGGGCAATACCACCCGATTTCTTTCTATATCACTTTATATATTTCATAAAACAAGAATATCCCTCAATGTCTACATGATCAAAATCATCAAGCTTCGTTTCTGACACACATATTATATCTGAACGCCTTATAACATCCTGAAATTCTGGACACGCCAACCTTGACAACAAACCACAAACATTCAGTGAAAGGAAACGGAGAGAAGAGAAAGAAAAACTGGCATCACTTAGGACTATAGAGGGGGAACTGTTACCTGGTTCATCATTATTATCTGTTAGATCATCATTATCATTTAGATCATCATCATCATCATTTAGATCCTCACTATCACCATCCTCACTATCAGTATCACCATCATCACTATTATCATCATCACTATTTGTTATAGTAGAACTGTTATCATTATTATCATTACTGTCAATGTTATTGTCAATATTGTTGTTAACATCATTAGAGTCATTATGTTTACCAGTACAGCACATAATGTCAACAACATTGCACCCACAAACACTACAGACACTAACAATATCATGACAATCGTTATCATCAACACAACCGCATTTATCATCACTGTCGTCACAACACATACTTAGGATACTACCAACACCACTACGATTACCATCACTATCATCTTTATGGTAATCAATATCATCATCATCATCATCATCATCATCATCATCATCATCATCATCATCATCATCATCATCATCATCATCATCATCATCATCATCACAACATTTATTATCACTGTCATGACAACACATAATATCAGCATCACTGCAATCATAATCACTATCATCACCATTACAATCAATATTATTATCATCATCATCAGCACAGCATTTATAATCACTCTCATAACAAATATCAACATCACAAAATTACCCACAATATCAACATGAAAATCAATGTCATCAGCATCACAACATTTATAATCACTATCTTCACAACACATAGTGCCATATTCAGTATTAGCACAACATATAATAATATCACAACAGTTAACATCACTATTACCATCACCCACAAAACAAACAGCAATATCAGTAGTATCAGTAGTATTTGTAATTTCATCATCAATACCTACAAAACCTGAATGTTCACTCTCTTGAATCAATTGATAACATTCACCATACTGCACACTTTTGCAGAAAATTAGCATAATTTAGCTCCTCAGTGCCTGCTTTTGAAGTGTTTAGGGTTAGACTCTCAAATGGTTTATCAAAACACTCAACACAACTTAGATCATTTAATTCACTAAAGACACCACACCCACAACTGATCACTTTAGGTACCACAGGCATAAGCAGAACATTTCCTTTCATACACATACCATGAACAGAAAATAAAACATAAGATTGTGCACATACCATAAAATCATTAGCTGGGATCTCTATAACGCTGAGTGTGTGACAGTCACCATCAATATCATGATTAATTAATTTTGAGTTCACATCAGATTTAAAGTTTTTTACTTTGTCAATATTATAAATAGGACTACAGACATGTAAGCCAATAGTTTTAATAGAACCAACATTGCTACTGTGATCATTTAATAATTTAAAAACAGAGACTGACCTCCCATTAACACTGTTAAGATGGCGCAAGACCATAGGAACAGATTCTTCTTTAAAAAGATCATACTGTTTAACAATATCATACTGCCTGACAATATCAAAATAATGTGTCCCGCAAGGATAAATAACATCAGAATTAAAGTTAACAAGGCCACTGGGATGAACAAAACCACTGCATTGATATTCATCAACAAAACTGTAAACAACATAACTGTAAACCTCCTCCTCTAACCCATCACAAAACTTGTCACTATAATCAGAATCAGAATCATGACAATAACTTTTCTCTCTGGTGCACAGCTTAAAATTTGGCAGAAAATCACCAAAATGGATCCTGTCAAACGCTAAGAAAGAAATCCTATTACTTGCGAACAAATTTTCAGGAGACATATAATCATAACTTAACTCCTTATACACTGTCGGTGTTGGGTCAGAAACAAGATCCACAGACAGGTTATTTCCGGTGTTTCCTTTTTTTCCTTTGACAGGCACACTATCAAACACCAGTGCACAATTATGTGGACAACACAAAGCACCACTTTCATCTGTTGCTGCGTTGACTGTGTAACAGTCAGAATCACAGGTAGATTTAGGAGCAAAATGTGTACACACTCCCAAATGATTACTTATAGAACCACAACACAACAATTCAGGGTCTCTGATGCACTCAAGAACTTGTAGACTAGACAGCTGTAAATTTATACAACAGTCATTCGACTTCTTTTGTTCACTCTGCTCATATAGATCACAGAATTTATAATTTAGTATACTTGGATTTTCCTTGTATTCGCTTTGTGCATGTTGAGCATTACTACCAAGAATATCTCTATATTTCCTCTCAACAAAACCAGGAGATAAATAAAAATCAAAGTCACATAGTTAAGTTTTAGCTTCTTTTAATTGTTCAATACACTTATAGCCGCTCTGCGCAGGAATGTCAATTTTGCATAATAAATCACCTTCCTCATCTATACAGTCATCACAGTTTGTGAGATCAGGATAATCTGAATTGACAATCATTCTATAACTAAGTACCTGATGACATGAAGGTGCCTCAGAAGGTCCCCCAGGGCTCCATTAGCGGTCGCGATTGCGAGCTGATAAACTGCTTCTTCTGTCAGCAGCACCAGCATCACCGACAAATGGTTCCTCCTCAGCCTCTGCAAGGTGCCTCAAACCAAGTGCCACATAGTCGATGCTGCTCACCCCCAGTTTGAAGAGGTCATCTGGCGACTCAATCATCACAGGCTTCGGACGGTCACTGGGCGCCAGACCAGGAGGAGATTTCCTTGCACAGTAAATCCTGCATTCGACAGTCCAAGCATTGTAATTCAACTTCTTGATGAACCCCAACAGCCTGGCACGCAGGGGGGTAATGTCATCATTGATATATACGTTGCTGTACCCCGAAAGCCCTTTCAGAGATTTTTTCTTCTTCATGATCTCACTCCTCTTCCTCCTAGACACAAACTTCACCAAAACAGGACGTGTTCCTCTGAACGGTTTACCAGTGCGGTGGGATGCAGCTATATCAGAAACGTTAACATCAACCCCCAAATCCTGGAATAGTTTAATCACCTTCTCCTCTGCCTGCTCCGCCGTCTCTCCATCAATGTACGGGATACCGCATACTCGTACAGATTCTCGACGGGTATACTGCTGTAATCTGTCATTTTCATAAGTAAGAAGGCGGACAGCCGCGATTGCCCTCTCGAGTGCAGGTTGAGGTGATGGAAGACGCATCGCAGACATGACCTTTGACTCCAGCTCTGACATCAAATTTTTTATCACTTCACCCACAACTACAGGTACTGCAGTCACCAACACAGGGATCAGCTTTGCCACAGGATCACTAGGATCATCATCCAAAGTTTTGAAAATTGATAATGCATCATTAACTTTCTGCACAATTGACTCCTGCATTGCTGAGGTATTAATGTTGCACACATGTTCAGCATTCTCCACAACGCTCTCCATATTGCCACTGGTCGCTGCGGATAACTCAGGTTTCGCCCTTTTATAGTCTTTCTTTGCAGAACAAGGAGAATCAAATAACGACCGCTTTGCCTTTCCCTTAACGTGTGACATCACTTGAACACATCAATATGAAGAAAAATAAAGCGTCGCACAGTCTACTGTTATTGACTTGTTATTGCTTGAATGTGAATGTGAACACAGGCTGTCGACTATGACTACTAAACTAGCACAACTGAGCACTGACACAGCACAGCAGCCACTAACTTGCCACTCAAGAAAGAAAATCACATAAACCTTTTGGTCTCTAGCTCAATTAGAGTAGCTGTAAGCATTTTACTTGTGTCTAATCCAAAAACAAATGTAAACAATCTCTCCACTCACAAATATGCCGCCATTGTTATCAAGCAAGGGGAGATCAACGTGAGGGCAATTTTAAGCGGAATTTTGCCTTGACTGCGAGACAAGTGCTAGGGATTGATTGTTATATAAGTATTTAATGAATTCTCAAGATTGATAGTGATAACTTTTGAGGATCATTGGCAGTAATTGTTGTCACATAAGGCATGGGGCAGTAACTGCTGTATGTTTAATCAAATTTATCTGTTAATATAGTCCCCCCATGGGGATACCAGGGGATCTTTTAGTATAAATAGTTACTCCACTTTCTGGAAATCGAAATGTAGTGCTTCAAATTTCCTCTTTTCTATTTCTCCTTGTATTTCTGCATTTTCTTTTCTTTTCTTTTGTCTACGGTATTCACTCTTTCAATATGTCATTCACCTGCATTTTTTCAATCAATTCCTTTCACTGTCGTTTTCAGCATTTTTATGATATTGTGGTTGGCCTACCTGTCTGTGGTGGCTAGGTAGTGAAATTGTGCGCACAGGGATGATCTTTGTGTCTCTGTGGTGTTATTTGCCGAATCAGCCTTTTTTTATGAATATATTTTGAGTCTTATATTATAAATATTTGTCACATATTTTGTATGCTTTTTTGTAATATGGGGGTGACAAATTAAGCGGAATTGCTGATGGCCTCTGCATCGCTTAGCTTTATTTATCTTGGGATGTGGCAGGGTGGTCATAATATCGTGAATTTGTATGGGTTTTTGTGTGGATCGTGTTCCTGATCTTGTGGGATAGGAACCCATCTCATGTGACTGGTCCAGATTTGGCTCGAAAGAGTCCGCTGGTCTTAAAACAACAACCATGTAATGTAATGACTAATGTACTGTTGGAATTATGAGGGACTATGGTTTATCCTTGACCAGTTCCATATCACATACTGAGGGTATATGAATAAATGTCACTAAAACTGGGAACGGGTTTATCCTTGACCAGTTCCATACCACATACTGAGGGTATATGAATAAAGGTCACTAAAACTGGGAACGCCTATTTTGGATCACAAAAGTCATTTTCTGAAAATATGTACAGCAACGCTCAAAAGTTGCTGAATACATGTAATTGGCAGCCAATTTCACGTATTCAGCAGCTAAATTCAGGGAATTGGCAATGTTGCCAGGGAATTGGCAATGTTGCCTATTACATGAAATCGGCAAAATATGAAGTCGTATTTGTGATTTGTGTTGTATTTGTGACTGTTGTTGATGCTGTGTTGGAGGAGGGGTTAGGGGGGTATGTGTCTAGGCAGGTGAGAGTGTGTGTGCATGAGTGAATTAGTATACTTAACTGTATAAAAATGTTGATGTTGTTGCTGCTGCTGTTGTTGCTGTTGTTCATCACCATTGAAAAGGAATGCATGAGTGTACAGACTAGACCTCAGTTTGGGGTGCTTGCCCGTGTATTAGGTTATTTTTTGTAGTTTGCTACTCAGGCTGCCTGCAATGTTGTTGCTTAGTATTTAATGCTTCAGTTATTTTGCCGTCACTAACACCACTGAGCCAACTGCACCTTCACCACACACACTTCCAAACATTATTCTCAGCAGAAATTCTCTCTCTCTTTCTCTCTCTCTCTCTCTCTCTCTCTCTCTCTCTCTCTCTCTCTCTCTCTCTCTCTCTCTCTCTCTTTCTGTCGGCAACCTTCCCTTTATCTTTCTCTTGCTTGCCAGTTTTGTCTATCTCTTGTCTTTCTTTTTATCTTCGGCCACAAACTCACAAAGAAAAACAACAACAGCATCAGACGCTAGGATTTCATGGCCGACTACAGCAATATTTCAGAATCGTAGCAGCATGGAGAACATTCGTGCCGATTTCACGGAATGGGCAATATTGCAGATTCTGCATATTTGGCTGCCGATTTTGAAATCTGCAACTTTTGAACATGTGCACGCATTTTCACAAGCTGACTGCCTACAATGTGAAATCAGCTGTGTTTTGCCCATTCAGTGTAAATGTACTGCCAATCTGGAATTATGTTAATTTGGCACAACACAATGCATTCTCACAGTCACAGGCTGAAAAGTGCACGCACAAAACACACCATTAAAAGTTTGATATGAAATAAAAGCCTAAGGCTAAGCAGTACTTGCATTATACACACATTAAAAATATTACAGGAGTCGCACTAGCACTTTCAGTTTTACTTTTATGTCCCTGTATTATGTGTATGCAAATATTTAGGAAGAATGTGTTGCTTGTGGCATGCTGAGCGGGAAGATTTTTTTTTTTTCATCTGCTGCTAAATGTGGTTGACATGAGCTATTGATTTGCAAAAGTTGAAAAAATTAAAAGTGACATTTACCTTAATTGAACATCTGGCTGTAAAACACAAATGGGTGGGGAGTGTAATTAATTTAGAAAAGAAACTCATTGTAAAAAGAAAGAGTTTTATTTGTTGCAGGTGCAGCATTGTACTGGAAACTGAAGAACAACAGACTTCTTGCTGCCACCACTGAACCAGGCGCCTTTCGCGATGACCTTCCCACCTACACTTTGGCAGATGTAAAGAAGCACAAACGAAAGGAAATGAGGATATGGGTTACGTACAAAAACGCGGTGTACGATGTCACAGACTATGTCTCCTCGCACCCAGGGGGAAACAAGATCATGCTGGCTGCCGGAGGTTCCATGGAACCATTTTGGAACATGTACGCTGTTCACAAGCATCCTGATATCATCTCAATTGCAGAAACTTATCGCATAGGGAACATCACAGAAATGCCACCTGAGGAGGAGACAGATGCAGATGATCCATACGCCAATGAACCTGAGAGGAGTCCCATTTTGAAAGTGAGCTCCAAGAAGCCCTTCAATGCCGAGCCTCCAGAACAGCTGTTGGTGGAGAATTTCCTGACGCCCAACGAATTGTTCTATGTGCGCAACCATCTCCCTGTGCCAGACATTAATGAAGATGACTGGTACTTGGAAGTAGGTGGCCCCAATGATCGCAAGACCTGCTACTTAGCTAGCCGTCTCAAGCAATGCTTCCCTAGAAAGACCATGGCAGTTACAGTGCAGTGCGCAGGCGATCGGCGAAACGAGATGGTGGAAATCAAGCCAGTCAAGGGGCTGAACTGGGGGGCGGCAGCCATTGGCAATGCTGAGTGGACTGGGATTGTGCTGAATGACGTTCTGAAAGATGCTGGCATCGATCTCGAAAACACGCGCAAGAAGCACCTGGTTTTTGAAGGCATGGACAGAGGGCCAGATGGCTCTGTTTATGGAGCGTCCATCCCTATCGAGCTGGCCCGTGCCTTGAAGAACGACATTCTCATTGCTTTTGAGATGAATGGAAAACCTTTGTCTCGGGACCATGGCTACCCAGCTAGAGTGATCATCCCAGGTGTTGTAGGGGCCAGGCAGGTGAAGTGGCTAAAGAAGATCTTCCTGAGTGATGAGGAAAGCGACAGCCACTGGCAGCGGCGAGACTACAAGGGTTTCAACCCTTCGGTGGACTGGGACACGGTGGACTTTGACAAGGCAGTGGCCATCCAGCAGTTGCCTGTCATTTCTGCCATCTGTGAGCCGGCTGACCTGACAGAGCTGGACCCAGATGTTGAGGAGCTTACGCTGCGGGGCTACGCCTGGAGTGGAGGGGGCAGGGCCATTATCCGTGTTGACGTGTCCATCGACGGAGGCGAAACGTGGCAGGAAGCGGAGCTGATACCCACCAAGCAGACAGCCTATCGCGCCTGGGCCTGGACCCTGTGGGAGGCCACAGTTGACATCCCCAAGGATACCTTCAATGAGGTGGAGCTGGTCTGCAAGGCAGTGGATGTCTCCTACAATGTGCAGCCTGATACCGTGGATGGTGTGTGGAACTTGAGGGGCGTCCTCAACAACGCCTGGCACAGAGTGTCTGTATTTATCCCAGGCCGTCCAGTCAGGCCTGAGCCAGATAAGGAGGAAGAAGCAGCAGTCCAAAAGGATTCAACTGCAGCACAGTGAGCTCAAATGCAAAACTTGATCAAGTTTGATAGGAGAATTCATGCCGGAAAGAGCTAGTTCAGACATAGCTTATTAAAACCTACCTGCTCCACGCTAACTGTACTCCAAGGGTTTGCAGATTTTAGGACATTCGATGCATGGAAGAGCTGTTCAGGGATGAGGAATGATGATTGTCTGAAACATTCTAATCAATTGGAGGGTTGCTGTGAACCCTTGTAGCATTCTACTCATTTAGAGTGTGTTATCAGACGCTGACACCGGCAACACTAGTTTCCTTATTGTGTGAGAGAGTCTAATGAACATTCAAGAACAATATGAAAGAATAATTTCATCAGATTTAAAATTTGATTTGTCAGTTTTATTTTAAAAATAGAAATTATTTAGAGACGTGACAGGGCGTGAAGATTTTTTGTGAAGGAAGGGTATAGTTATAGTGTAAGGGTGATAGTTAGGATATATAATGTATGTGATATAAAAGGAGAGATGGATAAATGACAAAAATACATTGTATCGATGATAGGAAAGTAATGACGTAATTGTGTAACTGAAAAACAAGAAAGAATTGTCTATTAGTTGATATATTGTGTGAGATATTGCCATGTTCTTTCCTCTAGATTTTCTTAGGTTTTGTTGTAAATTGTTGGTAAAAGCATTTCATCGTTGGTGGAAAAGTTGTGATATTATCTTATGCGCAATAGTCTGTTGTCACTTGTTAAAATGCTGGTGGAAGCACAGATGTATGGTTTTGTCTCTGTGCCATTTTCATTTGGAATAAGTAGTCAGGTTAAGTCAACAAATCATTATTCCAGTTAAAAATGAAAACTGTTGTTGCTATTCTTGTCCAGTGAATCCGTTTCCCATCACCAACACTGAGTATGCCTTTTTCTGTTCCTCCTTCTTCTTCTCTTAATCTTGTGCTTTTTCTTTGTTTTTCTCTTCTGCTGTCGTGTTTTCTTCTTCTTGTTCTTTTTGTAATCTTTGCAGTAGCTGAAGTTTCTAGATAGGCAAAGAAGATGTAAGCTGGACTTTTAAAAAATCCGTTCATCTCGCCCACTGGTCTAGTGACCAGGTAACGCCAGTAGCCTGACAAACTTATCACCAGTCCAAATAACTTACACAAAATGAAACTGAGATTTATCTACCCATGATGATAGATAGTGCAAGATTCAGTGAAACTTGACAAAAGTATTTTCAGCTATGAGGGGAAAAAATGTTGTTTGTCAGGGCAGTGAACTGTCAAATTTTCAGTTGCAAGCTAACATTTACTTGCACTGCAGTAATGTAGTTAAGAACATGCATATGAAACCTATAGGGAAGAAATAACTCTCTCCACAAATCTTTTTTTTTTTTTTTTTTGCTGCAGTTTATTATCCCTAGCTTTTATTGGGAAACTCTGGGCCGCCTCCCCCGGCCGGGGAAGGCGTAGTCGCAGCCAGTGGCGCGCCCAAACCCTACCTACCTAACATTATTTGTGATTTTTTAAAATTTTTGCTGAGGGAGCAAACCGGAGTACTCGGAGAAAACCCCCGAGATGTTGCCCGAGTCGAAAGTAAATAATATTCGGAGAAACATAACGCCCAGGTGCTGGCTCGAACCCACACCTGTCAGGCACCATTGGTTTGTGGCTTGTGGACAAGGCAAGTTAGTCCCCCCCCTTAGCCCACTTGGCCACAACGCTCGCTGTCAAATCAAATGAGTGCTTTGTATCTATGGTATTATAACTGCTTTTGGTAACAATAGCTCTCCCATCTTTCTCATAATTTTGTTGTGAAAATTGTTGTTTTTTGTCAGTAGGAGTTTATTAGAGTTAATGAAGTGTGTATGTACATGTGATTAAAATTGAATGAAATGGAAATTTATTTGTTCAGTGTTACAGTATCAAACTTGTCTGAATTATGTACTGTATTCTTGTTACCAGTCAATGTCACCAATATTTTTGTATGAATATGTGCTTATTGTTGTGAAATACTAATGGTTATGACTTGCTCAGTTAATATTATTCCGAAGGTGCCTTCATTACCAATGCCTAAGCCTAGTTGATAAAGTGGTAAATATAACATAATTTGTCTGTTGATCTGACCCAGTCTTTCCAATGGCATTATAAACATTCCAAAATGCTATTTCAGTGTTGAGATTGGTTGATGGCCTCTAACAAGAAAAGCATACACATACCTTCCTTTATGATGGTGTTGTCTTGTTTGATCTGCTGCAACCATCAGAACAGGCTTCACTAAGAAATGTTATGTAAAATAAAACTGTATCGGTGATAATTTTGTTTCTTTTTGTATTCCATGTTGTTAGCATAGGTGTTTGGCTTTAAAAAAAAAAATTGTTTCACAATCCCGTAGTCTGGCCTACCTAGTCACCACAGGGGTTGATATTTAACCCTTGCAGTATAGGGCATTGCAACATTCTTTGCAATTTACATATTTCTGAAATGTTATCATATAAAATTGTCCCATTGAGTGGTTCCTTTGTAAGATTATAGGAAATTCAACCTGCGTTGCTAATATTGGGGCTCACATGCATGTAGCAATGGATACCCCTATAAGAGCTTTAAAATTATTGTGATTAAATTGTAGTGTATATATTTTAGGGCTGTACGTATTGTTATTAAACTTTTTGTTATTTGTTTATTGTTGGTGGTGGTGTCATTGTTAGCTGCGTTGTGGCTTGCATGTGGAAGTACAAATCAACTCGATTGCCATTTGAGAAAATCTCATTTTCTTGTTTGGCATTCATCTGGTTTGATGTTGTGGTATTACATTCCTCATTGTAATTGTAACTAAATCAATCAATGCATCGTTGGTATTGTGATTAAATCGGTCAATGCCTTATTGTTTTATGTGTCTAAATGTAATTTAAATTAATTTACCAGGTATGAATTATTGAGTGTGCAGATGTGTGTTACTGCCTAAATGTAATTGTGTGTGTGCATATATGAGTATGTGCGTGTGTGTATGTATGTGTGTGCATTTGTTTATGAGAGATAGAGACATGAGAGAGAGAGGAGAGAGAGAGAGAGAATGAAATTACTTTACATTTTTTCAGAAGGTTGGAATAGAATAACTTAAAGAAATGGCCTTTACGTTTAAATTGTTCACCGTTAGAGTTTAGTTGTTTGATATGCTTGTACTCTTGTACATGAATATTTAATAGTTTGTTTCTAGACTTGCTTTGTATTTTCATATCAAACACTTACATTAAAGTACTACTCAAAATTTATTGTTTCATACTCACACTTCCTTAGATTGTATGAACATCTGATATACTGTTCTTTTCACAGTATCTAAACCTACTGGGCACAAAACATATTTGTTATGTAACTTACCTGTATTCATATTGAGAAAATATTCACCGTAATTATATGTTATAAAAAGGTGTGGGTTCAAATGTCAGATTTCATATCCAAATATGACTATTCCAGATTGTACCATACTATTTCACTAATCATTGTGCCTTTACTGTTTGCCAGTGTATTCAACCTAATGGAGCACAAAGCTCAGATCTTGTGAGACTTATTTTACTTTTTTAAGAGTGATAGTATTCTATCTACATACATGATACAGAAAACATGTTTCATGTAAATTACTTGGTATTACTGTACAGAGAGAAACTTGATTTAGTGTGAAGGAGAGAGTACTGAACATAATATACATGTAATACAGGAAACGTGTTTAACTTATCTGTCATATTTATTCAAAATATCAGTTTCACAACACATAATAGGGCACACATTTTTTTTAAAGAACAGTTTGTGTTGGCAATTAAAAAAAATTTTTTTTTCTTATATTTCTAGTATTTAAAATAGACCTCCTTACGTTTTCAAGACTTCTGTAACATCCTATTCTGCAACTCAAAAGTTGTTGGGGCACCACAGATGATCGTTTAACCAGCGTACCCCAACTTTCTCTGTCCTCAGCAACCCTCATGGCTTCGCTCAGTGTCAAGCCAGTTCATTCTTGAATGTTGTCCACCCACCTCTTTTTCTGTCTCCCTCTACTTCTGCCTCCTTGCACCATGCCTTGCAGGATGGTCTTTGCAAGTCCTGATGCTCTGGTGATGTGGTCATACCATCGGAATGTCCGTTTCTGCACCACTGTGGGCATGTCATCGTGTTGTCCAATGGCTTGTGTGATGGTCTGTCGGACTTCGTCGTTGGTGATGTGCTGGGTATAGGAAATGCCCAGAAGTCTTCTAATTCTGTAGCACCTCATCTTCATGCTTTGTAGTCTTCGTTGTAGCTGTAACTGGTATAAGAAATAAAAAAAAAATTTAAAGTTTTATTATTTATTCAGTATTTAAATTTTTTTCATCTAATTTCTGTAATAAACTAAAGATGTATATATCTTCTTCTAAGCTTCTTATGTAACTTACTTGTGCTGGTATTACTGGGAATTTGCTGTGTTAAAAAAACATTACCTAGACCTTGTACAAAACTCAAGACTTGATACTACTTGCTTTGTGGAGAATTTACAGTGTAAAGAATGCAGCTGTATACTCAAGAGATTTATTATCTAAACTAATAGTATTAGTAATACAGTATATGTTAACAACAAAGAGTTTATATGCATTCTTTAACTTTAAGATCAAAAGATCATATTCACTACAAATTTGAGATTGTTTAGAGAAGTAACTTAAACTGTATGATTGTTGCATATTTTATAAAATGCATATATCACAGAAAGAATGGGATCTAGTACTTATAGTGTTTTATTGGAATTCTCAGGATGACCTGGAATACCCCCGTTGGGGTGCCGGGGGTTTCAGTATAAATAGTATTCCCACTTTCTGGAAATTTAGTGCTTTAAATTCCCACTGTCGCTGTCTTTCTCATTTGCTCTTTCTCATTCCTGCTGTTTTCTATCAATCTGCTATACTATCGTCCTCTTCGCTAGACCAGTCATCTACCTTTTTTCTTGAAAACTCTTCCGGGACAAGACTCCTTGTTTGTGTATGAGGTCTGTTGGATCAGCTTGGGAATATTTTACGCTTTCTGCCAGGTGGTCACTAGGGCTTCCTATGATGTTATTATTTAGCAATGTAGGCATTTTATATGTATGTGTTTTGTTGATAATTTATAATGATGTTTGTATTCTATTTTGTTTTTGTAAACGGGGGTTCGATAAGTTGGGGTGAAGCCTCAGCCGTCCCCTGCGTGGGATGTCTTTATTGTAAAGTGACTGGCTGGTGGAGAGCTTTCGGTTTTACCACTAGGGTTGTTTCAGCAGATCTTTTATGCGGATCGGGGGTTGTCCGGTCCTGATTTGGCTCGGAAGAGTCCGCTGGACCTAAAGCAATAATAATGTGATGTGATCTGGTGGAAAGCTAGCTAATTTGGAATTCCCATTCATTCTAGGATAAACAGGAATCCTGTGTTAAGTGCAGATGTTACGCTAGTTTTCTCTCAAGCTTGCCACACTTCAGTTTAGAAATTATGTGCTAACTTGAATAGTAGCACTGCATGACTTTCTTTTTAGTGTGTGTGCCTTTTATGTATGCTTGCTTTCAAATAAAACCTAATTTTGGCAATTTTTGTCTACTTTTATTTCAGGAAAGCCCACATTGTGTTTGTTGAATATGAATGAAGCTTTATGAAATATTTGGAATTAAATTATGACCTTGAGTGAAGTTTTCGTATGAGAGCGGGTGTGAGGTAGTAAAGAAAACACTTTGTGATGATGATGATAATGACGATGATGATGATGATTGCATTTAATATTTGGAATTAAATGTTTGAGTGAGGAGAACAGTTTACTTAACAATAATAATAAAAAGAAGAAGTAGAATGGATCATGCTATGCACACATTATTCCTAAATCAAGACTCAAAATGCGGTGATCTGTAACCCACCAAATACCCCAGTTAGGGTGCCGGGGGGTTTCAGTATAAATAGTATCCCCACTTTCTGGAAATTTAGTGCTTTAAATTCCCAATGTCGCTGTCTTTCTCATTTGTTCTTTCTCATTCCTGCTCTGTTCTATCAATCTGCTATACTATCTTCTTCTTCGCTAGACCAGTCAACTACCTTTTTTCTTGAAAACTCTTCCGGGACAAGACTTCTTATTTGTGTGTGAGATATGTTGGATCAGCTTGGGAATATTGGACACTTTCTGCCAGGTGGTCACTAGGGCTTCCTGTGATGTTATTATTTAGCAATGTAGGCATTTTATATGTGTTTTGTTGATAATTTATGATGTTTGTATTCTATTTTGTTTTTGTAAACAGGGGTTCGATAAATTAGAGTAAGCCTCAGCGTCCCCTGCGTGGAATGTCTTTATTGTAAAGTGACTGGCTGGTGGAGAGCCTTCAGTGTTACCACTAGGGTTGTTTCAGCAGAACTTTTATGCGGATTGGGGGGTTGTCCGGTCCTGATTTGGCTCGGAAGAGTCCGCTGGCCCTAAAGCAATAATCATGTAATGTAATGTAACCCACCAAATTATCTGGCAAGTTGCACGGTCTTTGGTGGAGGCAGAGGACTGCTGAATTTTTATTGCAAGTGCAAGTTGTAATAATTGGTATCTTATAAAACTAAGACGGTTAAAAAAAATTGTTAGGTAAGAGGAAGTTAAGGGTATTAAAAAAAAAAAAAAAAAAAAAAAAAAAAAAAAAAAAAACGTTCCCATGCCGGGAATTGAACCCGGGCCGCCTGGGTGAAAGCCAGGAATCCTAACCACTAGACCACATGGGAAGACAAGAAAACTTGTACAATAAATTTTAATTATACACAGAGGCAGGGGGAGAAGTTCTTCAAGCTATCATTATACCATATGAGATTTATATATTATTTAAATTCAAATATATCCCCTGTACGTGAAAGCTGTTTTTAGTAAAATGTGTATAATAAATGTTGTGTTGCCACTAGATTTTAAAGATTTGCAGGAACTACAACTTCCTGGTGATATGTCATTACGAAGCATTGACCAGCGTTGTCTCCCATTTTTTAAATATAATATTTAAACATAACTCTTAAGACATTACAGAAAGGTAATAACATTTTGATTTTTTACTCATATATATATACTATTTCTTAAAAAGTAAATGTAAAAAAAAAATCTTTTTCTTTTTTTGAAATAGAGAAAGAGAGTGATAAGATAAGAATTTTATGTAACAAGGGTAAAAAGAGTAAGCAATTAGTGTGCTTTTTTACATCTTGCCCTTGGGGCTTGTAACAATAACAATTAATATAATAAAATAACTTCATAACAGTAACATCATAATGTCACAATATAATCAAGATCTGTGCGCACACACACAATTTATGTAAAACAATCTAATGAAAGTTTTGAAAGTAGAACTCTTGATAAGCAGCTAATTAATTCCGAGAGAGAGAGAGAGACATAAGAAATTTATTAATCCAAAGGATAGCATTGGAAAAGTTATTTCTGGCCATGCAAAACAGAAAGATGGACCAGTACTGTGAAGAATAACACACCACGATGGAATAATAATGATGGCAATGACCACTAAAGTTATGCTGGCGATGCGATGATGCCGCTATGACAATGACGACGATGGTTGGTAACAATGATGACAATGGCGATGATGACGACCATGGCGATGATGACAATGACAGCAATAATGATGACAACAATAATGATTTAATGGTACAATAATGAGGAGTAAAAAAACAATGATGATGACAACGACTTTGAAGATAATGAGCGAACAAGTCGATTATATAAACCGTCGCAACAAACACATCACATTGTAGATAATAATAGGAATAATAAAAGACGTCAAGAGAGAACAAGAAGCAATAGCGTTGCCTTTACAATATCCTTTATTTATGGGTGCATGGTGTCTAGTCTTTGGTTCTTTATTACATCAACAACAACAAAAATTATAGTTTTTGCAGCAACCCCTAATCACCTCTCCAATTTGCATTTGTTATTGTTTGTTTTCAATCCCTATGTTGTTGATGATGAATAAATGTACACTTTAGAAAAGAAAAAAAGAAGAGCAAAAAGAATTTGATAAAGAAATGTTGTTGACACATAAACATAACATACACAATCATAGAGTGCACCATACCACACATAGAACAATGTATTGATAGCAACTTTTATTTCTATACTTTGAACTCAAACTAAATTCATGTAAACAGACCACAATTTCTGTCATCAATCTGGACCAATCCCTCGGCAAAAAATCTCGTTTCGGAACATTATGAAAGCTACCCCAAGCTGCACGCTTTAAAACCAAATTTTATCATTATTACTATCATCATCTGCTATACTTCAATACATATAGAATGAACACAATCTTTTTCAAATATCCCACCCATTACAATGCAATTAATTCAACTGTCCTTGCACATGTTCAATGCTAATATAACAAACACAAATTTTGCCTCCAAACCACTAACCCTGTTCATATTTACATGTCAACAAATAAACACAATCTTTTCAAATAGCCAATATTATCCAATGTCCATTCATACAGCTCACGGACAAGGCCTGAACATATGTTCGATATGGACCCAGTTCGTTGGTCCCCACATTGTATGTACACCAGATTAAGTGTCTCTTCAACAAATTATTCAAATTCGGGTATTCTTCGCCTTTGTTGAAAAAGACCAGATAAGTTCAAAGTTCAGACATATTTAAGTAATTTCTGTCCCAATAGGCCTTATTCAGAAATGGGAGACAACTTGTCTTTTTGTTTTGTTTTTAGTTATCTAGAGTTATCCAGTCGGACATCATCAGAGCATGTCGTCTCAGAACACTATGAAAGCTACCCCAAGCTGCAAGCTTTCCTTCGGTAAAAAAGGGTGTTGGTTGCAGAACCTGCAAGGCCGAACTAGCGGAGCTAGCCATGACTGCAACTGAAATCAATTTTTCGGTTGATTCATAAGGTTTGATGGAGGACATAGCAGAAATTATAGGCAAGAAACTGCGTTCGTTTGCAAAGAATGTCCGCCTAACGTAGGACAACTCTGGGCGCAACATGCGGGCAAGCTGGCCAAAGTGGTTTTCGAGAATGGTCTGTTCACAGCGCACAGTAAGCATTGGTTATGTAACTGTTGGAGGTTTAGTCCCAGAATTTGTGTTGCTGGGGTCTATGCATCGCCGAACAAAGCACGCTATGAGGAATACTGAACGCTGCCTTTGGTTAGAAGAGAACGCAAGTTGGTGGCATGCTCTGCTGACGAGGTTGCTGTCAGCTTCATTCCACCTGCAACAATGCTTTTGATGTATTTTCAGTACAGAGGAACAGCAACAAACACACAGACATACACTAAATTAATGTTACAAAGAAACAAATAAGGTAATTAGCAATGTAAATAAATAAAACTACACGATATAAACAAAAACAAATTAAAAAACAACAACTGTATATCTTAAGCTTTAGCCTGCTCTGTGTGTCAATAAATCCAACTTTGTTTCACTTTCAGAGTTAATAGGAGAAAGATTCAGTCAAGCAAGCACACCAATTGTCTCTCTTGACAGTTTCATTCCACTGGTGTTGCCATTCTTGATCCCCAGCCTTCACAATGCATCAACCAGTTATGGGTTAAATATTACAATATTTACCTGCCTGCTGCAGAAGTTTGTAGAAAGCGTCCATGCTGATGGTGGGATCGTTTCTGCCAATGGCTACATTTTCGTTGGTCTCTTCTCTGTTAATTTCAAACTTGATCCACTTGTAGCCAGCGCACTTTTTGGAGCCAGGGCAACTCTGGATCAAGTTCTGGACCACCGGGTTAGTGAGGCCAAAGAAATCCGGTCCGTTCCCTACTGCAGGCAGTATGTTAATGCCGCTAGAAATTAGACATGCAAATAACACTTTATTGAAATTTACTATTTAAAACTGCATGTTGATGAGGTTGAAAGTAAATACTGTTTTAACCAACCCTTTCTTGCCAAGGAACATTTCTCCAACAATGGGTAACAAATAAATCAATAAACATATCCAAGCTGGGCAGATACCTTACTCCTGCCTGCAAATTGCATGGCTTTAAAGCTATGGTGTGTGTTACGATTGAGACGCGCATGATAGATCCGATCATTTTGTTTCAAGCAATGATAACATGTATTTACGTCTGATTTGATTTTGAGCTGTTGCTAGATTTGATTTTGAGCTGTTGCTAGAAGAAGCTTTTGTATAATGTTGATAATTTTCGTCGGCTGATATTGTTCAGAATTTTCTGGAATTACTCGTTTATTATTGATCGAAGCTTCCGGATCTTACGGGTAACAGCTGGTCGAATCATGTAGATTTATAAACATTATGTAACATAAGACAGTGCATAGTTTTATTTTGATTGTGTGTTATTGCATCATGCTGGAATGTTCGAATTTGTTCTCGATTGCAGAAAGGCTATATCTGCTAGTAGAGATGATCTTTATAGTGATTTTCGGAAAGCGATCTTGTATGCAGTGGTTGATGTTTGCTGAATAAAGTTGGAAAACTAATACAACAACTCCAGCCTTGTTGCTGAGTGAACAAGATGCGTGGATAAATGAATTTGAGTTACACATATCAAGATTCAAGCATCAGGGCTGAATCAGCTATTGATAAATAATGTGTAACAGTGTGCCAGTGATTTAAAACAGTGTAACAAGTATATATCATGGGTAATGTAAGAAGTGAAGAGGTACTACTACTCTAGCACATCAAGTGACAACCTGAAAGTGAATATTGTAACTACCAGGGATGGGAATGACCAAGACTTGGAGGGGAGTACAAATGGCCGGATGTCTAGGGGGTCGCGGATGGCCCCATGGTAGGGTCAAGGGGCAACGCCCCTTGTGGGGGACAGAGGGCAAAGCCCCCTGAAGCTGATAGATTTTGCAGTTTTCAAAGCAATTTTTACCACTTCCCAGTATAGAAATAAGTGAACAAATGGAATTAAAAAACATTTAGTCACCATACTTTTGGCTCATAAAAACATACTTTACACAAACATGTTTTCTGTAGTAAAGATGCATTCTTGCACTATTAAAAAAACTCAAAATATATCTAGAATCCGTTTTCTATAAATTACACTACTTGCATCCAGTTTTTTGGTGTGGTGCAGCAATTGTCGAGCAATTTTCCTAGATAGGGTCCATATTTGTAATCAATGTTGCTTCCTTTGCCACCTTCCGAATCCATCCACGACCAATTCCATTTGTATCATGGTCTTTCATCACAGAAAAATTCTCCTCTTGTGACGAACCGACTCATTTTGATTTGGAAACGCTTTCACCATGGACCCTATAATACATAATATAGGGTCCATGATTTCACTACAGGGAGTGTAAAAGTCAAGATGGCGGCAATCGCTAGCGCGTCAGAATGATAACTCTCTGAGTGAACGACAATCGACTAAAGGATGCGCGATCAGTGTATGTGCTTACGTTTTACCATGTTTTTTTCAGGGGCATACCGAAAAATTCAGGAGCGCATTTGGATTTTGGTAGGGGCTTATATACGCGAATGGGCGTACAATTCCCATGCCTGAACTACTGACCACCAACACATTCATCATAGGCACAACAATACAACAAACAACCAAACTTACATTGCAGCATTGATGGCTTGCATGAGCTGGGCATGACACTCGTTTGGAGTTGAACCTCGGAACAAGCGGCCTGTGTCCTCCTCTGGAGCAATCTCAAACTGAAAACAATGGTTTTTATTTATTTAAAACTAGTAGCAGAGTGGTACAGGCAAACACTTCCTTTTGGAGAAGATGAGCATAAACCAGCCTAGTTCTTACTTGAATAGAAATGAAACAACACACAGCAATCTCCTCAGCCCATCTGGCTGTGAATGGATACCTGGATCTCTTGAGAACCAGGGAAGGACAGACAGAGAAGCAGTGGAGATGAGCACTATCTTCACAAAGCTGGTCATAACAAAAGAGAGATCCCCTACACCTCTCTCCCTTACAACTTAAAGGTTACAAGAAATCTTTTTATGACAACAAAAACAAAACAAAAACCACACCTCTGGAACATCGCCACAGTCAGAAATCTTGCAGGTGTAGAGACATTTTTCTTGTGGCCGAGTGATATTGGCATATACCCGCGTACTGCAGAAACCAGCCGGGTAGATACATTCATGCGTGTGGAAAGTACCTCTGTCTGGAACAATCTGCATAAAGAAGAGGTTAAACTTAGGATCAAGCTGATGTCAAACATGAAATAACTTCAGCGACATTTAGAAATTTTTGAGATTATGTTTAATACAAATTTATTGTATTTTAACAAATACCTTGGTGTTAATATGAATATTTTTTATGCGCTTTTGTTTTCTAACATAATTTTCCTGACAGACAATTGTTAAGCGATTAACAAAATGTGGTGAAAAGATACTGTTACTGCCTATATGATTTACAAGGAGGTAGATATAAGCCCACAGCACACACACAGACGTGCGTACACATACTGAGCTACGAAGCAAAACAACAGTTTGGAACCATCTATTTTCTTTCCGGTTGTTACTTATCTCGTATTCTATTAATCAGCAAAATTTGTCCAATACGTTTTGCTCTTTTTTTCAGCCTAAAAAGATCAGGGGGAAAGACACAGCCAAACTATGTATTTATCAGTTTTGTTTCAAAACCAAAATGATCTGTGTAGACACTGCAATTAGACCTTTTCTCGCATCAAGCAGTTGAAAATGCTAAAGTTGTGTGGACCAGCCAGTGTACTCACTTCTCCTATACTGTGCAGCGTAAGATCTCCCAAATGCATGGGAAACACAGGTCTGCCCAGAGGATCCAAATGCATGGGAGGAATGGTTTTCCTGTTGCTCTGTGCTTTGCTCTTCTTTGGCTTGGCTTGAAGTGATACTGCAATGCAGAGAAACATACATTTGTAAAATTTGGTCTCTTGTGTTACAGCAAAGAACACATAGTTTCAAGCAGCTTGGGGGTGTAGGAATCATTCCAATATATCCAAGCTTTGAATAAATCTTGTCAACAAAGAAAATAACAACCCTGGACCAGAGCAGGACTGTGTGAAAAAAAAAAAAAGCGGACTTGAAATCGTCCAAGCTTTACTAGGGTCCTAAAGACATTCCATGGAAAAAAATCTGCTAAAGGACTATCATAATTATTAACTAAACATCTCCAAGTAAAATATTGGCGGTAAATGATTGGGTGCAGCACAGAAACATAAATGTCACTGTCACACTCTGAATTGCATGCTTCATTTACATGCTCTGCATTATGGGAAGCCTTGTCTGCTGTGCTATTAAGTATCATAATTATGTTGTTCCTTTTTTATCAATATTAAACAAACAAAGCAACCAATAAACAATTGACCTACCCAACAAATCCTTGGCTGCCTGATTCTGTTGCTTCTTCTTGGCTTCCCCACTGCCCCCAGAACTGGCTCCAGCCTTTTTCTTGGGTGCCGGCTTCTTGGCAGAGGAATCTGTGGGCTGTTCAGAGGGTGCTGCAGGACCAGCAGCATTCTTAGCTGCCTTACTGCTGCTGCTTGGAGGCTGGGAGTCCAGCAATGCCAGTGTGTTGATGCCATCGGCTGACTGGAACTGCAGAAGCTTGCGCAACAGATATCTAGAAGGAAGAAAATAAAGAAGTTTCTGGTAATAAAAACTGCGGTCGAAAAACAAGGATCAGTAGTGGTGATGATAAAATCTTTACAATTGTCAAATCCTGAGAAAGACAGCTTAGTTTGTGGACGCATCCGGACTGAAACCTAAAACAACCACCTCTGTATGCACATTTGATTTTTTTTGTTTTGTTTTGGAAGCTTCTCCAGTAGAAAAGTATGAATATATATATACCCTTGAAGCAGAAAAAAAGAAAAACTAGAAGGGCAAAACCCATATGATTCACATGCACCTTATGGAACTCGATATATTTAACATGAAAATGAGTGTTCAGAAAAAAACAAAATAAAACGGTGACTTCTCATGCATGTCTGATCAAATAACCCAATGTAGTTGCATACTATGGGTTAAATAAACAGCCATTTCACTGTACAATGACCTATTTTTTGTGTTTTTGCAAAACATAAAATGACTTTGACCTTCAAGGTAACACAAAAACGGAACATATACAAAAGATCAAGTGTTAAGGTCACTTCAAAGTACCTAATTATATACTAACCAACTTTGGACAGCTCCAGTGACCTTGGCATGAGGTTGACCAAATTTGTATAGTATGTGTGTCTCATTAATATCTATCATGCATCAAAGAATCATAAGTACAATATTAATAACCTATAAAAACAGTTAAATTTCGATGTCATTTGACTCATCTCAAACAGATTTGCAATAATCTTTACTTTTTTTTTTTTTTTTGGGGGGGGGAGGGTTAGGGGGGAGGAAGGTGAGGGAAAAAGGAGGTGTGTGTGTGTGTGTGCGAGTACATAGACTCACATTGCTATGCACGTGTGTCAGAAAGTCCTGTTTACCTTCTCTCTTCCTTAACTCTGGCCAACTTTTCCTCGACTCGAATCACTTCATCACACACTGAACTGTTCAACTGAAACACAAATCCACCAACAGCAACACAAACTTCAAATGAATAAATGTTATTTATGTTATCATTGTTATACAGCACTTTTTAAGCTCAAGATGGTGGCTGGTACAGGATCTAACTCAATGTGCTCAAGATGGTGGCTGGTACAGGATCTAACTCAATGTGCTCAAGATGGTGGCTGGTACAGGATTTAACTCAATGTGCTCAAGATGGTGGCTGGTACAGGATCTAACTCAATGTGCTCAAGATGGTGGCTAGTACAGGATCTAACTCAATGTGCTCAAGATGGTGGCTGGTACAGGATCTAATTCAATGTGCTCAAGATGGTGGCTGGTACAGGATCTAACTCAATGTGCTCAAGGCACCCACTCGCTGCCTGGGGTGCATAGTCTGACGCTCAAACCACTGAGCACTATCCTGGGCAACCTAGGATGGGGAAAGGAAAATCTAGCTACTGAAACAATCATCAGACTAATAGCAACAGTAAGATGGCCAGTGCTCACAGCCAATGTGTAAGCCCGGGCCACAGGTAATGGAACCGGCAAATATGGGAATACCAAAGGAAACTGCATGATTTCAGCATCTCAACAAAGGATAACAATAACCAATGTTGTCATGATGGTTACCAGTTGATTTTAGTATTTGACTCCTAAAAAAACCAACACATGGCCAATTATCTTTGTTTGGAAAATATTTCAAATGTGGCTAAATACTTAAGTGTGAATAGACGTAAATTAAACTAAAAACTGAAATGAATCCAACAGACCAATAAACTCTATATGATGACATAAAATATCTCATGGATTACCTCTGATTTTCTTTCTTCATTAAATTAAAAAAATATTTTAAAACTGATCAAGCGCTTACAAAAATGAGTTCCTTGATGGTCTTCTTCAAGCGTCTCCACTGCCTGTAGTAATAGTCTTGGCCGTGAGGTTTTTCTCTGGATCGCTTTAGTCCCCTAGGCAAATAACCAGATACAGAATACAATATGTAATAAAACAAACATGTTCACATGACAAGTACACAGAACAAATAATACATTGTAAATAAATATGTATCCTCTGGTATAAAACTCGAGTTTCATGAATTGAGGGTGTCAAACTGTCATCGTGTAAGTATAACAATAACATGCCACTGGACAAAAGACCAAAGGCACACTTTATTACAATTGCCCATTATTTGGTTGTTAAATAAAAACATTTCACTAAGTTGTAAAATAATGATAAAGTATCATTATTTATTGAAACATTGAACATACAGTAAAAATGTCTTGCAAACATTTCTCAGTATTAAAATTCACAGATTAGATATATACTTATACTATAGCATATTTGTATACTGGCGGAAAAGAACTGTTTTCCATATAAAATATCTTGGAGGTGTGGGTATCCTTAAATAGGGGTTTGAAAACCGCTAACAGCTTTAAATGGATGCATGAACATACGTTACAAGTGACATTTTTAGAAACCACAAATGTGGAATCCTGCAACCACCACAACCAACAACCACAACCTACCTCTGAATCACACGAAACCCTGGTGGAACTGCCCCTCGTTCAAATTTGAACCCTAGGGTAGGAGCCCCGCCCAACTGCCCCTCTCCTAATGCTCTGCTTGCAAACGTCACCTGAAATTGGACAACACATTTTTGGTAATTATTAGTACTTACAAATAAATACACAATATGAACTTCAACACATTAGCAATTTATAATGCCGAGATCCACAAAGCTTGTTTATCAATATGAGAACGTAATGAATAAAAACAGTTTTTAAAAAACAACGAAAAATCAACAACATGATTATAACACTAACAGTGGAAAATATAGAAAACATTAAAACAAAAATAACTTTTGCAATTTTCATCTGATCTTAATAATTAAAAGCGCACTATTCTAGTTTTTTCTGAGCTATTTCATTTGACCTCCAGGTTAACATAATTCTAATTGTGTATGTATGTCACCCCCCACTTCATCCACTCCCCCACCCTCTTTATCTGTGATGGGCATTCTCCAAATCCACCAGTAAAGAGTGCATCTATGCATGTACTGCAGTCACTGTGCTAAAAAGCCCTCAAAAGCACAAACTGATTATAGACACTTGAAGGCCAACCAGTCTTCTTGAACAGATTAAGAACGAATGGGGGTCGTCTTTCATCACTCAGTGGGATTTTCCTATTGACTGAGGTTATATATTGTGAGCTAAAAGGAAACAGATCTTTATTAATAATACAGCAATGGAGGATCTCATGTTGGGGAAAGTGGTCAAAAATGTGTTTTGAAAGTTTAAAAAGGTATTTTCTAATACATTTTTCTAACAAAACCAGATTATATTTCTAGCAGCGGAAAGCTAAGAAATTCATAATTCAAAATTTTATAATTGTGTGGCATATATTGTGAGTTCCCGAAACTGGTTTGACTGAGCGACCCGAAAATCCAACTTCAGCAAAAGCATTCCAGACACAACCAAGAGGCTGATTAAAAAATTGTAATAAATTGCACACTCATCACACGTTCAAAACAAACACAGCACTGTAAAGGCAGAACATTCTTTTTAATTTTGATACACAACACACCAGTGAAAGAAAACAGTATTTGATAAAATCGGTGAATAAAAATGGCTCATTTGTTGCAAATTTTGTGCTTGTCGCATGTTGTGGGCGGAGGTTGCTGGTACCAGCATGGGAATCTGATTTTTTTTCAAACGAACAATGCTAGAAAGAATTAATAAGACAGAGCTATGCAAATAACAAAAATTATTATACCGCTGTAGCTGGAATCCCCATAACTGTAGGTGAATGCATTTCTGGCGGAAGGCCTAAGCCCAATGGCGTATCGTGAAGACTGGAGACAGATGTATCCAGAGTTGGTAACGGGGCAAGTATGCTACCGCCAGCAGCAATCAGTTGTTGTTGCTGTAAGTGTTGCAATTGCTGTTGTTGCTGTAGTGCCGCCAGGTCTGATAAAACATTTTCATCAATGGCTTGATCCATGTTTGTTACACTTCCTCTGTACTGAAGAAACAAAACAACTTAGTAACTTAATAAAAGTCAACAAAATCTTAAACTGTAGTGTAGCCTTAGAACTAAAAAGTCAAGTGTAACACTTACACTACAGTATTATGAATATTCTACTGCTAGTATGATTTCAAAATTATTTATAATTTATATTCAATATTCTACACTGACCCGGTTAGACGACTAGCTTACAACAATTATAATATTAATTACTTATGAAAACACAACCGACTTATCATAGAAGAAAAACACTACTATTTCCAACGGAAGCCGAACTTTCACTGTCAACCGGAAGTCTTTGAACCTGAAACAAACGTATTTATTTGTACAACTCAAATTACCATGACGCAAAAGTTTGAAATTATAAGTTTTGCTACAATAACAAAAATTAATGATTAAACATTTACGATTCAGAACTCTTAAAAATCTTTCCATGAAAACATTTTTGGAAGAAACAATGCTCATTACTGAGAACGATTTGGGTGATTAGATTGTTTTTTCCCTAGCAAAACCACGCTATCATGGCGGCACATAAGAAAGATCTGCCTAGTGCTCCCTCAGTTGCAACTCTCAGGAAAATAATGAAACCCGTTATCAGCACTGATATCATGGGCAACAGAAATGTGGAAGTCAAAGCTGTTGGAGCAAGGGCAGAACCGGCCTTGTTTTACACAGAAATCCGAGTTCCTGATGCAGTGGTTAGCACATTTGCTTTCAAAAATTCTTGTCTGTTCTTGTTTTATTATTATTATTATTTTTTTTTTGGTCGTTTTATTTGTTATAAGCTTACTAGCCATGTGCAAGAATATTGTATCCAAATGAATTTATTTTAACCTGTTTAAGTTTTAAAGTTGAGCTGAATAAGACAGACTGAGAAAATTCTTAAATTTTTTTTTTATTTTCTCAAATTCTTCTGCCAGTTCTGGGAAACACACAGTGACACACACACAAAAAAGAACTGTTAGTCTTAATATACCCTTTACTGTGCATCTCACATGCTTAGAGTTGATCGTCATGTATTATATTATATATTTATTATGGTGGTTTTATTCCCATAATACAGCATGGTCTTCTTGTATTTTGCCAGAGAGCAGCAGAGGAACATGAGGAAAAGATAAGAGAACTACAAGACAAGAAGGCAGCAAGGCTACGACAGTTCCAACATGACGTGAAAAAGAGAGTGAGACAGATCAACAAATCAAAACGTCAGCAGCAGCTTCAAAAGGACTACAAAGCTGTAAGTTCTGAAGAATTAAATGTTCAAATGTAATATTTTCATTTTTAGCCTAGAAGTATAATTCAGTTTATGTTTTTATGTTGTATTTTTATTTTATTTTATTTTTTTTATTTTTTTGTTTAAATTATCATAGATTTTCTAAGCATTTTTAAATCATGGATTCTGTGTTCTTTTCTTCATAAGCAGAAACATTTTGGATACTGTAGCTAAAATTCTTCATCAATATCAATCATATAAGCTTGATTTAAACTGGGAAGAAAAAGAAGTTGTAAGTCCGTCTATACTTCTTGAAAAAAAATTTAGTGTTTCAAAACTTAAGACATACTTTGTTTTGGGTATTCTTGAGGATAGTTTAGACAATTTCTTTATATATTTTGTAGATGGAAAGGCAGCATCAGATAGTGAGAATGAGCCAGAGAGCATCAGATGTGCTGACGGAGCGCAAAGATCGGGTGGTACAGGATCCCTCTTCAAGTCAGATGGCACGCAGCATTAGCCTAACAGTTGGTGGTGAGTGCTTGTTTTGGATGAAAAGGAAAACAAAAAGTAGTACTAGTTGCTGCCAGCAGCTCCGTGTAGAGTTTTGTCTCCTTCCCAATTATTGTCAGGCCTTTTGTTTTGTTGCTAACGCACATTTTTTTACTAAAAGAAGTACTCCCTTACACAGTCAGTCATTGTCACTTCCCATTATGGTTGATTTAAAAAACAAAAAGGCCTATAGCTGGTAGAGGGGTTAAGGAGTTGATTGGGCATTTAAAGGTGGAATGAAACAGGATGAGCTGTGCTGCTATGGAGATCTGCCTCTCTAACGTTGTGAAAGGTTGTGAAGGAAATAGAAAAACAATAGTCTTATGATTCAATTAACTCTAAAGGTAATTAAACGTTCTATTAAAATTGACCAGTAGAGAAATTCTTAGTCAGTGCAATCCCTATATCGATGTAAATAATTCCTATTGGAATTTGTATTTTGTCATGTTAGTCAGAAACACATCATAAAACTGTTTTATTTTCAACCAACCCTGAAGCACTTTTAACAAGAAGCGGAGCGTTGAAAAATGAATTCACCAATATAAAAACAAGACTAGTACCAGTGTAGACTATCGTATTAGTTTAGTCTATATATCTTCAAATATTTAGGAGCCATTGTATCAGACGATGGGTCCTGACAGGAAGTCCTCTCCAGGATCGCACAAACAACTGCTGCCCTGGCGAGGTTGAAGTCAATTTGAAAAGACAGGACCATCAGTCTACATTCCAAGGTAAGACTGCTGCGCTCCCTTGTCATCTCCATCTTCCTATATGCTTGCGAAACATGGACCCTCACAGCAGATCTCCAACGAAGAATACAAAGCATGGAGATGAGGTGCTACAGTAGACTTCTGGGCATTTCCTATACCCAGCACATCACCAACTGCGAAGTCCGACAGACCATCACACAAGCCATTGGACAACACGATGACCTGCTAACAGTGGTGAAGAAATGGAAATTCCGATGGTATTGCCACATCACCAGATCATCAGGTCTTGCAAAGACCATCCTGCAAGGCACAGTGCAAAGAGGTAGAAGAAGAGGGAGACCGAAAAAGAGGTGGGAGGACAACATTCGAGAATGGACTGGTTTGACACTGAGCACAACAATCAGAGTTGCTGAGGACAGAAAAAGATGGAGTACGCTGATTAAACGATCATCTGTGGTGCCCCTACGACCTCTGAGTTATGGGATAGGATAAAATAGGATAGGATAGTCTATATACCAGTGTAAAGAATTAATAGGTTATAATTTCCATCCGGTATGTTAATCAGACTTTTTTTTGTGACAGGAGAACCGGATGTTCAACAGAAGGCATTTGACAAACACAATAAGCAGGTGAGTTTAGCAGTTTTATCAATAGCAGGTTCACACTTAATTTAGAAACAGAAGCGTGAAATATCATGTTTGCTATCAGCACAAATCAATTAAAACTCTTTTTTAAATTTTAAAGTCCACTCAGTGATAATTCTTTTTGTACATATCTCGACATACACATCCAATTTGAGGCGCTGCGTGTTAGGCCAGTGCATCACTTCAAAACGTTGACTTCTGCAGGATGCATGGAATTTCTTCTGTAAAACGTTAAACCTGTACTTCACACAAGAAACTGATCTTTCCATTTATCATACAAAATGATGTGCAAAATGAGTAGCACACAGTCTCTTTCTATCAGAATCTAAACATTATTTTTTTAAAATGCTTATAGCAGTGGTATTCCTAGGATTAGAGGGCAAGAGGACAAAATGTCCTAAATCATAATACTAATCGGACATCATATCCTGACTACATAAAAGCAATAGGACATGGCTCTGAACTAACTTTCTACTACTAGCCCCTACTTTCGTTTCATCGCCTTCTTTCATTTCTTTCTCACCTTCGCCTTCAGCCTGATTCCCTGACGAAGCCGAGGGCCCTGCAAGTTGAATATCAGCAGACTTGTCACAGACAGTTGTCTCTTCCTTTTTCTTCAAAAACGAGCTCAAAACAGACTGCCCTTTAGCAACACAAAGCTTTTTCTTCGGCAGCATTTTGAGCGTAGTAAGATCGTTGCAGAGGAAGTATGGTGTCGGTTATTTCCCATTCAAAAGTGTCAAGAGTTGCGGCCCTTTTGTTGTTCGACGGAATGTACTAAAGAGTGATAATAGTCTAGCATTGTCCACTATTCAAACTCGTTTTAACAGGTTTGACACTCCAGTTTGTACAGATGTTTCTTGCAGTGACCGCTCTAGTCATAATACTATCGGACAATGACCGCTAATTTCGCAATAGAATCAGACATTTGACGGGACACAGGTGTTTGCATTCGGTCATTTTCTAAACGAATCGGACCATGACCGATGGCCGAGGCCTCGGGACATCACTGCTTATAGTATTGTATGACTGCTGATGTGACCCACTAAACATTCTGACCACCCCATGGAAATTTGAAAGGGAAATTTTTTTGTGCAGTGCGTATTCCCCTACTTTTTCAGAAAGAATGATCACTGCCACTTTATTTCAAATCCTGCCATGGTTGAAAAAAGATCAAAGCCAGTCTTTGGTCCTCTGCTGTTTCAAATTACCCAGTCTTGATTTTGATTCATGTTTAGTTCGTTTTATATTGATATAAAATAAATAAATATTGCTGCTTGGTGTCTCGTATTTTATACTTGGTTAGTGAATAAACTGAAAATTTGTGCTTTTATCTTGAGACATTATGAGTTTATTTTGTTTCTTTTTTTAGTATTGTTTAGACTTTTTGTAATTAGTTATTATTTTGGTTTTTATCCTTTCAGTTACTGAATAGCTCATGGGTAATTTGCTTGCAGGTTCACACATTTACAAAGGAAGCGCGGCAGAAGCTAAGTGGGAGAAAAGTGGAGAGAGACATTGAAGATTTGGAGGAGACTGTGCCTGGAAATAGTTGGGCCTCCTCTCCGTCGCGCCTTGATGTAAGAATAACTAGATGATTGGTTGGTTGTCAGATTGAATGATTGTTGACAGATGACTGAGGTGTGTGTGAAAGAGAGAGCCAGTGTGTGTGATAATTAGCCTATGTTTGTGTGTCGGACAGAGCCGTCCTGTATGTCTGTGCTCATGTGTGTCGGACAGAACAGTCATGTATGTCGGTGTTTGTGTGCATCTATGAAATGCATACATATAGGCACATATTTTCCATAGTGATGTTTATACGATTTTAAATTCATTGATGATCCTGCTGGTGTTGCAATTTAAGTGTCACAATGTTCAGTTTAATTTTTCTTTTTCATATTCTTTTTATTCAAAAGAGCTGAATTTAAATTTCTTTGTTGCAGAGAAGGGACAGGAAAACCACTGCCAGGCACGCTTTTGTGGATAGCGAAAACTTTGAAGCTGGAGATAGAAATCAAAATGGTAAAACAAACATGTTTGTGTATTACTATTAGCACAATGTTGAATCTCTGTAGCTGAATGGCCTGTGTGTAATAGAATCTTTAGCCTGCAAAATATTGATAAACTGTAGATTCGCTCGTGCATTTAATTTCCAAAAAATCTTTCCATTAGGGGCAATACAAAATTACAATCAGACATTAGTTAAAATAAAATATTTTCACTAAACACCGTAGACAAGCGGCTTTACCGAAGCTTTTTAGATTTGGAGGTCAGGTCAGCCAGGCTAGCTATAAATAGCTTCGGCGATGCTTCCTTTCTTTGGCCGGGGGGTGGGTGTTGGAAAGCTATAAATAGCCTGCAGCATGTGAAACGCGTAGGCACTGAACAGTGCTGCTCACATAGGAATTGAGCTGGCATGTAGGAAGGATGGAAATTGCAGTTTACTCTAGCTTTTTCCCAGTGATGACGGGAATTCCAATTTCATTGCAGGATGTATAAGAAGTCCTATAAGAACTCATACAATTCCCGATCGCACTGGATCGTCTTTCTTCCTGTGAGATATGCATCTTTAAAATATAACCTTGCCTGATCCTATCCTATTCCGTAACTTAGAAGTCGTTGGGGCACCACAGTAGATCATTTAACCAGTGTATGCCATCTTTCTCTGTCCTCAGCAACCCTCATGGCTTTGCTCAGTGTCAAGCCATTCCATTCTCGAATGTTGTCCTCTCATCTTTTTTTCTGTCTCCCTCTTCTTCTGCCTTCTTGCACCGTGCCTTGCAGAATGTTCTTTGCAAGACCTGATGCTCTGGTGACATGGCCATACCATCAGAGTTTGCTTGATAGTATTTTTTAAATACAACATTGCATGATAAAATAGTTTTATTTAGTATCTTTGAAATATAACTTTGCAAATTTATTTGTAGCTCAAAGGCGTAATGTTTAATAATAATAATAATAATAATAATAATAATTTATTTTATAAAGTACAAAACCAAACTCAAAGCGTGCTCAAAGTGCTCGCATGCATAAACCCACACACACACACATACACTCACTCGCAAGGATAAATACTTAAACAATATGTTAACATATTATGAGATAAAACACGTTTGTGGCTTTTGCAGTGTGTTTGCAAGATGAATACGAAGATGACACGCACTTCACAATACCACGCAGGTCAGAAAATGCAGAGAAAGAAAACGAGAAAGATTGGAGGATGAGACTGAGAGAGGAGAAGGAGCGAGAGGATGATGAAGAAGAGGAGCAAGAGGAATACAGAGCCAGAGAACAACGTGTCAAATTTAACTCCAGAACCATCGAACACAGCCCTCCACATTCCACGAGAAAGAACAGAAAGAAAAGTAAGAGGTTTATGTACGGCGTTGTTTTGAAATACTTTTAGACGCTGAACATCATTATTGTACGAAACAGTACTTTATTATTTACAAAGTAACTTGGCAAGGTTGCAGAATAGCATAGCACCAGTTGCACAATGTTTTTCAATTTGATAACAGATTATGTTGTTTATAATAATAAGAAGAAGAAGATTAAAGTAATAAAAATAACACAGGATGCTATCATGCGCTTTTTCTTCTATTGGACTTAGTGCTGCAACCTGAAGTGATTGCTATTACTGTAGTCGGAATGGAAATACATGTTAGATTGACTGCATCCAGTACTATTATTAAAGGGAGGGAGGAAACCTGAGTTACCGGAGAAAACCATCAGTGTTTTGAAAAGTCTCGTACCTAAATCCAATGCGGGGTTCGAACCCGAAATCTAGCTCACTATCAACTGTGCTACAAGGCCGCCCTAGGCTGCCCAGTTACAAAAATATGTAGACTCTGAGCTGTATGCTGACAAAAAACAACAGAGAAACAAGAATGTTTTATTGTGATCCAGTTATACTGGTTAAACAGATAACATGTTCTTCACGCGTTTATTTAAACATAACAGTATAACTCTATAGACAATTCATCATTTTTATTTTCCCTGCTCCCCTGCGCCCTAGGCATATACTCAAAGGACATGGAGATTTTGTTTGTACGATACAAGTGGACATCATCATCATCCTCATCAACAGTAATTCTTAAATGCTATATTACAGGTGCCAAATCTAAAGGGAAACAATTGTCTGCAGCCTCTGTGCCAGATCTGAGATTGGGCGCCACAGAACTAGCCGAGCGTCGCCACCAGGAACAACAGAAGCTGTCGTATCGCCGCCTGTACAGCGACTTGGAGAGACAAGCAGTCAGAGACAACGACCGCAGAAAGCAGCAGCAGCAGCAGATCAGGAAGTGAGCTGAAGACGTTTATAGTAGTTCGTTCATTCTTCAAATTTTTTTTGTCTTCACCATAGGTATACTAGACATTCTCCCTCCCCCCTCCCCTCTCTATCCCCAAACCCCACCTAATCCCCCTCCCCTAAAAAAACAAAAACAACCATAACCCATTCTACTCCCAAATCACAACGCCGAACTACAACTGAAATAAAATAATAATAATAATAATAAATTAAAGAAAACTTAGAATACATCTATATCTCACACCTAACTTGCATTCACAACACTTTTTAACACATTTTCCTAGTTTTCATAATACAGTCACTGTCGGTGATGCTAATAGAAATTTTGCCACAGCAACAGCAAACGAATGATCTTCAAAAAATGTCTTCATATTTTTCTGTTACATTTTGTTTAGCTTTCGAATCACATGCATAATGTGGGTTTATGTACACATCCAATAAAAAGATGTTTTCAAGATTTTTGCAAATATGTGCGATTTGAGTCCTATGTAGTCCCAAAAATGACATTTTAAAAAAGTCTGTTCATCCGTCCGTCTGTCCGCTGTTCACCCACCATCTGTGCAAAAACATTAAAGTGGCTAAGTACTCAGAACCTATTTCAACTATCACAACCAAACTTGGTAAGATTGTGTATACCCATGAGACCTAATAAATTATTATTGAATGAATGACTTCATGTCAAGATCACAGGGTCAACAAATTAACACTATTCTGCCTGAGCGTGCAGCAGCTAAGCATCACTGCTGGCCTGAGCCTGCAGGGCCAGACTGTTGTGAAAACCACTAGTTGTACAAAATCGGCTCTTGCCTAGCTCAGTGCAGGCCTATTGATATGAAATTTGGCATACTTATAGAAAACTAATTTCTTTACAAAACTATATAAATTTTATGTTTGTTTAATAATAAAAACCGAAAAAATTCCTAAATGAAAGCCTCTTTCGCATTTTTTTTCTTGAATTTTCACAATAACATTGAAAAAAAGCATTTATGTAAGTTTTTTTTAGCTATTTAGGTAAACATTAAAGTATTTAGATATTTCTTTTGGTAAATTTCCACAAAATATTATAGCAGCTCAACACAAAAATAGCAGAAAGAGAGAAAGATCTGATCTTGATAGTCCTCGATTTTTCGTCATTTAAAAATCAAATTGCACGCCAAATTCGCATCAGAACAAGAAAATTCGACCTGGCGGAAGTGACCGTATGTTTTATTAACATGGGAAATAACCGTGCTTTCAATATATTTTTGCAATGCGGAGTTTTCTCACTTGGACCGTATGCAAGTGTGGGATACTGGAATACCTGCCTCCCGACAGGTAGAGATGCATGGTGGCTGCTGGAAAACTTGCTTCCCGGCGCGGAAGAGTTAAAATTTGTCAAAAAATTTCTATTTTTCTAGGTTATCAATATTGAACTTATGATATTGTTTTAAGCGAGATAGATATCAATATGACACACATACTGTACAAATTTGGTCAATCTCACTCCAAGGTCACTGGAACTGCCCAAAGTTGGTTAGTATAGGTACTTTGAAGTGACCTTGACTCTATACTATGAGAGATGTAAAGTCCAAACTTGATGTTTTTAGAGATGATAGATTGATCTTTAATATACGTTTCATTTTTGCATTGATTTTGAAGGTCAAGGTCATTTTAGGCCTTGCAAAAGTATACAAAAAATTGGTACAGTGGAATGGATGTTTATCTAACTCATAGTATGCAACAATAGTGGGTTATTCGATCAGACATGCATGAGAGGTCACTTGAATGGCAAGGGCCTCCCAAGATCAAGGTCACTGAAGGTCAAGGTCATCCCAAGGTCACAATTTTTGTTTCCATATTACAACTTTTGCTGTAGTTTATTTAATAGCACATGAATGTATTTAAACCCAGAGATCAAGGTCATCTCAAGGTCAAGAGCATAGACAAATCAAAGTCGGTATTACTTTACATTTTAATGATACCGTTTCATTTTGATTTTTCTGGGCACTCATTTTCATGTAAAAAATTGCAAGTTCCATAAAGAGCGCGTGAGTGATATGGGCTTTTCCCCCTTCTAGTTTGAGATTTAAATTTCTTTCAGTACTAAATTGGTAACCACTTTTCACATTGATATGGTTGTTTTATACATGGCCCAAGACAAATTTCTGATTTTTTTCAGACAGTAATGTTGTGTTGTTTTGTATTGTGAAAATAAATAAAGTGTGTACTACTGAGAAAAAGCTGAAGCCTATTGTGGAATTATGTACCTAGCATCTAGCAACTTTTAGAATGCAAAAATAACATATTCTATGACTGAGAAGGAGAGAGAACCCCTTTGCACTGCGACAAGACAAGTTCTAAACACTAGTTTAATGCTGACTTTTGCACATTAATAAGGCCATCTAAGAACCCTCCACTATTTGTGTTGTCAATTGTTATACTACGAAACTTTATTTATCTTTTTATTTCTTACTTGACTGACTTTGCTTTACTGTACTTTACTTTACTTGCGGTACTTTTGCTGACTTGTTGTAATGACTTACTTTATTTATCTATCAATGTATCTATTTATTTATTTATTTATTGTCATCAGAATTAAAGAAGAAAAAGAGGAGGAGAGGAAGAAGGAGGAAGAAAATGCACGGAAGATGGTGGAAGCTCGTGACCCCATCACCGGGGAAACATCCTTGGAATCCAGTCTTCGTTATCAGATGGAGCGGTCACATCTTGAAGAGGTCATACACGAAAGAGAGGAACAGCGACAAAAGCAGCGAGAAATGACACGGTAAGATTTTCTGATTTTTCTTAAGCAACTCAACAAAAAGCCGTTATGTGGCTGGTTGCTTATAAAGTTATTTATAGGCAAACGGACCAACAGCTACGCTGAACCCGATCTGAGTGTCAGAGGCTCATGAGGCATTATTAATATTATATGTTATTATTATTATATATTATTATTTTTGTAATAATAAATTTTCTTCCAGGTATTTGGATGCATTGAGAAGCAACCTGCAGGAGAAACTGAGCAAGCAAGGGAGAGAACTTCCGTCGTTGTGTTGCTGTGGCGATACGCTCTGGGATACACACCCTGATACTTGCGCCAACAACTGTTTCTACTACAGAAACCACAGAGGTCAGTGTCAGATAGTCTGGCAGAGAGTTCCAGACTAGTGTGTCAAAGCAAAATGCTTAATCTTTTTGACACATAAACATGCAGCATCGTGATTCTACATATTTTAGATAAATGTATGTTATAATTATAAGCTACCGTAGTTTATGATAATAAAGTTATTTAAGACCGATCATGATTATTTTTCCAGTCCCTGGAACTTTTTCATATAAAACCTACTCGTGCAGCACACCAAAATATTGAGTCCTATGTCATTATTTGGTAAAATGACAGGACGTTACTCCTGTCAAATTCTGAAAATATTCATAACATCTCTGCCTGATGCATTAGGTTAATGTTCTAATAGATGTCTCTTTGAGTTAAGACTTCCTGTGCAATAATTTTAGCAACAAAGGTAGTCCCTAAAAAGCAGGGCTCACAGATTCCCAAAATGCAGAATTCACTCATTTTGAAGGCCAAATTCAATTTTGGAATCTCAACACTGTGCCACAATTTATATTTATTTAAAATGGTATAAAACTGAGAATGCAATTGCTTCTTCTTCTTGCCTTGCCTCCTTCCTAAATATCTTTTCATTCTTTCTTGGAGTTCTGTGGTGGAAGTATTGTTTTGTTCTCTTTTGTGTTTCATCTGCCTGAAGAGCAGCTTAGCTCCAAAATTTGCATTGTGCCATTTTGTCTTTGTTTTGTCTAAATGAGCATTTTTTGGGTGTACGTACACATGTGTTTTTGCAGTAATTTATATTTTAAAATAAATTAGCTTCTGCTAAGCTTTCCATCAGATTCTTGACAATGATGGCCAGATATAATACATTATGGTACCTGTTTAGGCCAACACATGTTTAAGCATTTATTCCGTTTTCTGTTGTATGGTTGCAGCGTATGCCAGAGCACTACAGTCTCTTCTCAACTCATCCAACGTGGTTTTATAATTCCGGTCCTTGCTGCTTGTCCTTTCTGGATCCTTGCTGTGCAGCCAAGTCAACAAGTCCTTATTACCCACCAATAATGTAGAGGAGAACAATCTCCTGTAACCCTCCAGTATAAAGATAAGGGAGGAGCTTGTTGAATTGGTTGCAAAACTCCTGTGTAGCACTGAGGAATCAATTCCGTACCCAAGTATTCTGCACTTTTAGCAAAGGGTCTAAGTGTTGTTAAATTTAGTGGAAATTGATATTGTTGCACTGAGTTTATCAAGTCCATTCAAAATATATTATAGTTATACTCTCCATTATTATAAAACAGACGGATAACTCAGTGCCCTAATGATGATTTCTCCCGTGTCTGTAATTAACCCTTTCATTAAAGTTGTCTTTGAACTGATTTTCAAAGCAGTGAGAAATGCACTGCCAGTGTTTTTGCTGTGTGCAGATAGAATATACGCAACATTTGCCAAGAAGAAATCCACTTATTGAGCATGTGCGTATTTTGAAAAGAAAAGTAAGAGAGGAAGAGAACATATGAGAGAAAGAGAATGTGTAGAATGAACATTGAAGTATAACGTCTACATGTACACCCACCATTGGCCATATGGCAGATGGGAGCAACCGTCCCAGGGAAGAGAGGTAGGGACCTTAATCAACACTGCACTACCAGAGCACTCACACTGCTGAGATGGACAGAAAATTAAATGGCCACTTTTATCTTTGCCTACCGTGGGATTTGAACATGGGCCATTGTGGGGTGTCAGGCAAACACTGTATTATTGAGACACTGGGGTGTGTGTGAGAGAGGGCGCATGTGGATGAATGATGAGTAAGACCGAGAGTTTTACCTGTGCAGTTAAAGAGAGAGAGAGAGAGAACAAATAGAATTGAGTGAGAGACAGAGGTTTGAGCTTGAGGGTGCGTGAGAAAGAGCAAGAAGGATACAGCTGTGTATATTTATAGTAGTATTAATAATAATAACAGGCAATGTTGTTGCACATCTGTTAAAAAAAAAAAGAAAAAAAAAGTGTTACGTATCATCTATTTAGACTAGGTGCTAGCTTTGCGCATACGTAGACTTAAATCGTTGTGTATTCAAAATTACAAAATATCTGTGATGATGTATCATGAACAAAGAAAGATTATGTTCCATTCTGTTGTATAATGTATTCAAAAGACTGTATTGTAAATTATTTTATTGTATTGAGTTTTTATTTTAGCTAGCATTGTGAATGTGCCTGCTGTCTGTATTGAAATATTAATTATCATTACCTTCGGTCAAATAAAATTATTGAACAACGGAGTAGAAAGTTGAACAAGACCTGCATTATTTTGTGTATGTGGCAGCATTTAAATACATGTACAAGTAGGTATCTATTCACTGCCTTCATAAGTTACGCAACAAGATATTTTGCAATGTACAACTTAACGTTAATCTGATTAATAAAACTTGATACCACAAGGTGCATGACTGCAGAGATATTTAAAAAATTATAAAATAAACTTTTAAAATTAATAATTATATCACGTTAGCACTAGAGATATTGAACAAAAACAACACAGAAAAAGCCAAATAAAATTATTTATTTATTTAATCGTTACATTACATTACATTACATTATTATTGCTTTAGGTCCAGCGGACTCTTCCGAGCCAAATCAGGACCGGACAACCCCCGATCTGCATAAAAGATCTGCCGAAACAACCCTAGTGGTAAAACCGAAAGCTCTCCACCAGCCAGTCACTTTACAATAAAGACATCCCACGCAGGGGACGGCTGAGGCTTCACCCCAACTTATCGAACCCCCGTTTACAAAAACAAAATAGAATACAAACATCATTATAAATTATCAACAAAACACGTACATATAAAATGCCTACATTGCTAAATAATAACATCATAGGAAGCCCTAGTGACCACCTGGCAGAAAGCATCCAATATTCCCAAGCTGATCCAACAGACCTCATACACAAACAAGGAGTCTTGTCCCGGAAGAGTTTTCAAGAAAAAAGGTAGGAGACTGGTCTAGCGAAGAAGACAATAGTATAGCAGATTGATAGAACAGAGCAGGAATGAGAAAGGGCAAATGAGAAAGACGGCGACAGTGGGAATTTAAAGCACTAAATTTCCAGAAAGTGGGGATACTATTTATACTGAAACCCCCGGCACCCCAACGGGGGTTATTTAATGGTTCTTCTAGCTCAAGAGCTACTCAAGGCGCTAGCTGATACAGGATCTAACTCAAGCCACCCTAGGCGCCCACTTGCAACCTTTGGGCGCGTAGCCTTGACACCCAGAACACTGAGCACACAAAATGAAATGCTAGCATTTGACCTATAGTTATTTCACAGCATTAATCAGTAATTATAGCATTGTGAGATGGGTAGGATTGGGGTACATACACATTCACCTCCAATACCACCATCTCACCCATAATCCCACCCCTTGCAACTCTATTTTTTTCTCTCCAGCCACACAAGGGCTCACCCATCTCTTTGTATCCACACTCAGCACGCAATTTCACGCCTCTCTCTTACTAACGTGCACAGCACACGTCAACACCATTGAGATTGGTATACCACAAGTGCCCTTATCTGTCTACGCGAGTGTCGTGTCTATAAAAACGCTTCTCACTCTCTTCTTATTATATCATTCAGGGAAAATCGCTGTCCGTCGCTTTTTTCAAATTTATATAAACTAACTAGAAGATTACTCTCTCTCTCTCTGACTCATACAAAGCTTTTAGGTTTTGAAGTTAGTTCAGCCAGGCTAGCTATAAATAGCTTCGCCTGTGCTCTTCTTTCCTTTCCTTTCACTGAAAGGGAGGGTGTAGGCAAGCTAAAAATAGCCCACAGCCAGTAAAATGTGGGAGAACCTAAGAGTGCTGCTCACATAGGCATTGAGCTGGTGTGCTCTCTCTCACATACGCACACACAAGTTACATAAGCACAGATAGCGTGGGGAGAGGGAAACAACATTTTTGTATGCACGCCACACACATGCACCTGCAGCACCATAGTTTTATATTTCCTCGAATAATTATCTACACTCTGTAAAATAAGTAAAGTGGTGGTGATTTATTTTCTTTTTAAAGTCTTCCAAGCAGGTTGATTACGCACAGGCCTATTCTTGCCTTTTAATTCTTTTTGATTTCTTTTAATTTTTTTTTCTAAAAATAAATAAATAAATAAAATTAAAGAAAAATAAAATCTCATAACGTCTCACTTTTATATATTTTTTTTTAATACAAAATTTTCGATACTGTTTTAAAAGTCTTAATCTCTATCTCAGTACAGTTACTACTAGTAAACTGACTCAGTGTTAATTATTGGAATCCACAGCCCACACAGCCTTTGTTGTTGTTGGTGGTGGTTTAATAAAGTTAAGATTGTTTGATGAGGTTGAAACTGGCAAAAAACAAAAAAAACAAACAACGTTCAGGTTACAAACTGTTTGAAGTCGTTGACCATTGTGTCACTGTTGCTGCAAGGGTTAAGGGTCACTGTCAGGAAGAGCCCCCGTGGGGGTGCCGGTGGTTTCAGTATAAATAGTATCCCCACTTTCTGGAAATTTAGTGCTTTAAATTCCCACTGTCGCAATCTTTCTCATTTGCTCTTTCTCATTCCTGCTCTGTTCTATCAATCTGCTATACTATCGTCTTCTTCGCTAGCCCAGTCTCCTACCTTTTTTCTTGAAAACTCTTCCGGGACAAGACTCCTTATTTGTGTATGAGGTCTGTTGGATCAGCTTGGGAATATTGGACGCTTTCTGCCAGGTGGTCACTAGGGCTTCCTATGATGTTATTATTTAGGTATGTAGGCATTTTATATGTATGTGTTTTGTTGATAATTTATAATGATGTTTGTATTCTATTTTGTTTTTGTAAACGGGGGTTCGATAAGTTGGGGTGAAGCCTCAGCCGTCCCCTGCGTGGGATGTCTTTATTGTAAAGTGACTGGCTGGTGGAGAGTATTCAGTTTTACCACTGGGGTTGCTTCAGCAGATCTTTTATGCGGATCAGGGGTTGTCTGGTCCTGATTTGGCTCGGAAGTGTCCGCTGGACCTAAAACAATAATCATGTAATGTAATGTAATGTAATGTAATTCTATTTTGCTTTTGTAAACGGGGGTTCGACAAATTAGAGTATGGCCTCAGCGTCCCCTGCGTGGGATGTCATTATTGTAAAGTGACCGGCTGGTAGATTGCCTTCAGTGTTACCACTATAGTTGTTCCGGCAGATCTTTTATGCGTATCAGGGGTGAGTCCTTCTCTGGTCCTGATTTGGCTCGGAAGTGATGTCAGGAAGAGGAGTGGCGGTGGGACAGAAAAAGTTTCTGGATTCCAACTGATCAGTGGCCAAGACTGGCGCTTTAGTGGCTTTCGATTGTCCACTCAAAAAACACAGTATCCAGGATCCTTGTGCTGCAGTCCCTGTGCCACAATAACAAGAAAAATGAACATTTAACATCAGTATTGTAAAAATATATATATATATAATATATTATTAATATTGCCACAATAACCACAAAACATGAACATGAATACTGTAAAACTACAAATGGAATAACAAGAAAAAAATGCCAAGCATTCAAATTTTACAATAATGAGAAAATAAATGGATACATGCATTCAAAAACAGATTAGGTAAACATATGCATGCATAATATTATATACAATCTATACTGTATACAGTGTAAAAAAACACAAACACACCAGTTATGGCCTGATCAAACAAACACATGCAAACGAAACAAGCAAAAAGTTAATTAGGATTTTTGTGTGCGTGTGTGTTAAAATACTAGTGAGGAGAGTTCTTGTGTTCTTGGATATGTGTGTTGTAGGAGTCCAGTTTAGTTTAGTGTTGATCGTGAATCCGATGGTATGCATGTTTTATTAATTTTTTTATTTATTTCTTTTATTGAAATATGTTTTATTGTTACTTTTTAATTTTAATAATAGTAGTATATTTCTATAAGTGTAATCAAGAACGTGGCAGTTTGTGTGTTGTCAGATAACCCTGATGAAGTATCTCCCTTTGGTGATTTCCAGATACAAGCGCCTGTGACGTAGAGTATACCACTCGGAATGTCGGCCTACTTAAGGGTTGTGTAATGTAATATAATCTTCGTAGTAGGAATGTAATATATTACTTCCCAGTCTCTCCACTTGATTTTTAAAAAAAATTGGGTGGGAGGTGGTGACACTTTATTGTTTGTTTTTTTAATCGGGAAATTCTGGACCAAACGCAACCTACCTAATAATGCTTTAGTTGGGTCTTTGAAATGTTGCTAGGGGAGCAAACCGGAGTACCCGAGAATCTGGAGAAAAATAAAATCCCCGAGATGTTGCTTGAGTCGAAAGTAAATAATATTCGGAGAAACATAAGGCCCAGAGGCGGGATAGATCCCACACGTACCTGTCAGGTGCCATTGATTTCTGGCCTGTGGGCAAGGTAAGTTAGTCCCGCCTTAGACCACGCGGCGACAATGCTCACTTTTCAAACTTGCCATTTATATTTGTATGTTTATATTAGGCTTACATATCCTGATACATAATACTTCTTTGTGACGGTGTTCAAAGGTTTATTCAGGCTCTCAGCCCAAGAGGGCTTTTTAGCTGACAAGGGGAGTGGGAGGGAAAGACAAAACATACACAAATAAATTTACATAAGAAACAATTAATACAACCCCATATCGGACATTCAAAGCAAAACAAAATGTACAATAATTTCATCACCAATATTAACATCAGTCAATTCTTTCATTTACAGGTTTGAAAGTTTCAATAATACATCATCTTCATCACAGTCATAACCACCAACACTGCCACAAACACTTCACTAGTACTATCATAGCTAGGACTAGATAAACTGTGCATGCACTGCATCAACAAAATTAACCCTATTGTTTTTATAAAGTTTACCATCTACATACACGAAATTATGTTAAGTAATATAATGATTTACAATCACACAATCCCTACCATCAATGTTATAAAAAATTAAGCTTTTGTTTCACTTCAACTTTTAGCATGCACATAAACTACATTTTCATCTGCATCAACATTTGCCTTCACATCATCACCGGCGTCAACATCAACCTTCTCAACGGCTTCAGTAACAAAGTTTACTCTTGCATTATTATTAGCATCAACTTTTCCATTCATAACATCATCATCAAACATTGCCTTCACATCATCATTGACATCACCATTTATCCTCAAGTCATCATCAACATCACCATTTACCTTCCACATAATAATAATAATAATAATAATAATAATAATAATAATAATAATAAATTGCATTTATACAACACATTTTTAATTAGAATAACAACTCAATGCGCTTACACACATCATTCGTACGCATCATCACAACATTTGCACTACATCATGTACAGCATCATTGAGAAAGTATTAGTTCATACTATTTACACAGAAAACGCCTTGCGGAACAAGTGCGTTTTTAAGCAGCTCTTAAAGGAAACAAGGTCTGTACAATGTCTTAAACCGGCAGGCAGCGCATTCCAAACCTTGGGTGCTTGAAAACTAAAAGACCGGTCGCCAACTGTCTTAAGCAGACGCTTGGGCGTTTTCAACAGTTTTTTTTTATCTGATGAGCGCAAAGAACGGGTTGTTTGAGTATTTAAGAGTAACAGGCATGTTTTTTAAGATTTGAAACATTTTATAATATTTTAAGATAACGTCTCTCTGGTCCTGATTTGGCTCGGAAGAGTCCGCAATAATCTTGTATTTGTATTTGTTGTAAAGAACGGGTTGTAGTGTAGGTAGTGAGTACCTCAGACAGATATGGTGGAAGTGACTGGTCGAAGTGACGGAAAGCTAGGACAGCAATTTTGTATTCAATGCAAAACTTGACAGGGAGCTAGCGGAGCTGCATTAAAAGAGGCATGACATGATTACGTTTCCGTTTTTTAAGCACAAGCCGAGCAGCACAGTTCTGTACACGCTGCAGTCGGCTAACTTCATCAATGGGGAGACCAGCTATAACTGAATTACAATAATCAAGTCTGGATGTCACAAAAGCGCTGACCAACTGTGTGCATGCATATCCCTCGAAAGAAACTGCCTCAAGGACGCAATACGCCGAAGCTCAAGAAAGGACACACGACAGATGGTACTGATGTGGTCATGCATGGACAAAGAACTATCTAGCTTTACACCCAAATAACGAACAATATTACTAAATGGGATGGTGCTGCCGCCGATGTTTGCAGAATCGCTGCCGACCAGTTTATCTCCACAATCACATCATCAAGGTAAATTACCTCTACATCATCAATATGACCATTTACCTTCACATCAACATCCTCACAAAAATTTACCATCACAACAGTGACATCAACTTTTACATTCACAACACCATTGTGAACCTTTGCCTTCACATCATGATCATCATCAACATTTACCTTCTCATCATCATTAACAACAGCATCTACCTTCACAATCTGCTTCAAAATTTACCTTCATAAGATCACCAATAATTACATTCACACAATAGTTCCCATTTACAACATCATTGTAATTACCTGCATTTCAACATCTACATGTACATCATGTGTCTTCATAGTATCATCAACAAAATTTACCTTGGCATCAGAAGTAGCATACTTCCTCATCACCACTAAGATCAGTATTTACATTCACAACACCAAAATTCACATTCGCATCACCGGCAACATCAAAATTAAGATTATTAACAATTGCATTATCAGTGACATCAGACTTTACAATCACATCATTTGCGACATCAAAATTTACAAACGCATCTCTAGCGACCTCGATCACCTCAAAATTGTGCACTCGCATCTCCAGTGGCTACAAGTTTAGTTTAGTTTAGTTGAGAGGGCACTTGCATAGGCCTCGCGACAACACATGTATGCCTTCACAACATCATACAAATTTACATTCGCTTTGTGATCGACATCAACATGTAAATTCACAACATCAACATTTCCATTCGCAACGTCAGCGACATGAAAATCTACAATCGCCTCATCAGCGGTATTGATGTTTTCATTCACATCATCAAGTATGAACAATATCGTCAATATATACCTTTATAATCTCACTGACATCAACATCTATCTACCTCTGCATGATTAACACGCACCTTCATCTCATCGTTGACATCACAATTCACCTCACCAACATCAATCCCTTGAGCGTTGTACACAACATTATACGAAATCCTGTCCGTTAGTCCGCCACTGCTGTAGCCGCTTCACACTGAATAAGCTAACAGTCCGTCCACCGGAGCACAGTCTCTTTGTAAACTCGTAGGCTTCGTAAAGTATGTAATTGAGGCCTATGAAAGAAGACTTCACAATCACAGCTTGTGATCACAGCCACTGCGCAAGCGCTGCTAAAAATAGATTTTTTGTTGTTGTAAGTGCTTACGTCCGCATGAAAGAATGTTTGTTTACAACGCAGGATAGAATCCAAATACCAACTATTACTGGGAGTTCTCCAGCGAAGTGTTTCTAAAGCGGATACTGCGCTGAATATAAGAATTTGCGTGAAAACAGGAACGTTCAAGGAGAATAAGAACGGGTTTGAGAATAATATGTAGTCGACATTCTCTTCAAATGATCATTTTGATGTGATGTATTGTTGTCCACAAACCAGGATATTGTATTTAAACTAGGTTAACTATTCAACCGTTGTTGTTGTTGTTTGTAGATTATAGTCACACGACACTTTCGCATATAGGTGACTACTGGACCGATTTATACTGACACCAGCGGGCCAGTTGTTGGTAAAGGGGAAAATAATATGATCACACGTTGACCAATCCGGGATTCGAACCAGCGACCTTTCGGTTACTAGCAAGACGCTCTTACCAACTGAGCTACCCGGCCCCACTATTCAACCGAACGAAAAACGATGCTTAACGTCCTATTGCATGAGCGTTAAGGACGATCACCACGTCGCCACCCTGACAACAATGACCATCATCATCATATCAAAAATGAGATCCAACGGATCTTCTATTCAACCGTAGTTTGTATACTGGCTTTTTATAGGACAATACAAGTTTTATTGTTGTTTATGCATGTGTGTTTACATAAACATGTGACTTTTCGCTTATTTTTGCTCTTTTGGTTCCCATTTTCGCTCTTTTCGCTGTCCCTTTCGCCCTTTTCCCTCTTTTCGTACTTTCTGTACACCCGTTGTAAGGATGTGCATTTGGGGGTATGCTTTGGTTACTTTTGCACCTGTGACTGTGTATTTAAGTGTTTGGAATCTAGGTTTGTTCACGATATTCAGCCAACTTCAATAAGATGAAAAAACTACGTCTAGGACATGAGCGTTATGATGGAATGTATGCGACACAGACTAGACCTCGGTTTATACTCATCCGAAGGAGTAGGAAACCGGAGTAAAGTGTCTTTCCCAAGGACACAACACAATGCCCGGCTGGGCTCGAACCCGGGACCTTCAGATTCGCAAGCCAAAGCTTTACCATTAGGCCACCGTGCCTCTATGGATCACTTTCCCGTCCGCGCCTCACTATAATACTCATGGTGGAGAGATAAGATAAGATAAGATAAGATAACAATTTTATTTTGCAAGGGTAAAAGAATAAGCGCTGGATGCGCTTTTTTACATCTTGCCCTTGGGGCTTTAACAATAACTATTAAATACAACTCAAGGTTATAACATTCACATCATGGGACAATAACAAATAAACAAAGTCATCATTAGATAAAATCCTTTTCAAACAATTGAAATCAAATTAATGTTGTTAATCTCAATCAACAACATAACAATTAATGTGTATTTAATTTTTAATGTGTTTTAGGAGACGTGTTCTAAATGATGTAAATTTAGATGCTGGAGTGCGGAGATCTTCAGGAAAGTTATTCCACAAAATGGAACCGGAATAAGCTAGACTAGTTTTGTAGAGATCAATTCTTGGAATTGGAACATTTAATTTTGTGGACGATCTGGCAGTTTTTTTTGAAAAAAGAGAAGAAAGATAGGAAGGTGCATTGCCAGAAAGGACCTTGTGCATGAAAACGCCTTTATTAAATTTTAGTCTGTCGGTAAGGGGTAGAATATTGATCCGTTTATAGTCATCTGGAGAGATTTTTTGTTTCAGCAAAATTTGTTTAATTGCACGTTTGTGAATTCTAATTAAAGGTTTCATTGCATTGCCACTGGCAGAATCCCAAATAGTAGAAGAATAATCAATAAATGATTGAATATGACCGGAGTAAAAGAGTTTACGAGAATGTAAATTTAATAAATGCTTTATCCTTGACAATTGGTAAGTCTTTTTAGAAATAGTTTTACTAATATTTGAAATATGTTTTACCCAGGACAAATTATTGTCTATAGTTACTCCAAGAAGTTTATGACACTGTACTTCAGCAATTATTATATTGCCAATTTTTAATGGAAGAAGTTTTATTGATACATTTTGTCTTTTCTGTCTTGTTGTAATTAGCATGGATTTTGTTTTGTCTGGATTGAGGGCCATGTGGTTGTATTCAGTCCATTCCTGTAGTTCACTAGCCCCTTTTTGTAATGAGGAGGAGAGTTTATTCAAGTCTCTATTTTGAGAATGTAATGTAGTGTCATCAGCAAAGAGTTCACAAGAAGTAGAAATATAAAGGGGGAGATCATTTATGTAGATAGAAAATAACAACGGTCCTAAAACAGATCCTTGCGGTACTCCAGCTGTAACAATTTCAAATTGTGACTTTTGGTTATTTACATAAACACACTGTTCTCTGTCCGAAATAAACGATTTAAGAAACTCAAGAGATTTGGAATGAATGCCATATAGGTTTAGTTTACGTAGAAGAAGGTCATGGTCTATTACATCAAAAGCTTTTGCGAAGTCAACAAATAAAGTTCCAGAAAATTGTCCCTTATTAATATTATTTAGCCATTGTTCTATCATTGATGTAAGAGCTGTGTGACAAGAGTGTTTAGCTCTGAAACCCGACTGATTTTCATGGAAGAGGCTGTTTTCAGTGAAATGATCAAGAATATTATTATTTATGTGCTTTTCAAGAGGTTTAGAGAGAGTAGAAAGAATCGAAATAGGCCTATAGTTCGATGGGTCAGTGCTATCACCATTCTTGAAAAGGGGTATAACCTTAGCCTTTTTGAACATTATAGGAAAATGTGATTTGTCTATGCATAGGTTGTATATATACGTTAAAGTGTCAGTAATAAATGACGCAGACAATTTTAGTATTTTACTATCCAATTCATCAATTCCTCTTGAATTTGTTTGCTTAAGGTTTGTTAGTGCTTTGTGTACAAATTCTGTAGACAAATAAGGAATGTCTAGATAGAGGAAGAGAGATTGTGGAAGAAGATTCTATCCTATCTTATCCTATCCCGTAACTCAAAGGTCGTTGGGGCACCCCAGATGATCGTTTAACCAGCGTACTCCATCTTTCTCTGTTCTCAGCAACCCTCATATGGCTTCGGTCAGTGTCAAGCCAGTCCATTCTCGAATGTTGTCCTCCCACCTCTTTTTCTGTCTCCGTCTTCTGTTGAAGGAAGAACATAGATAGATCGATAAATAGATAGATAGATAGAAGATTATTTAGAACCCAGTGAAGTGGACGTTTAAACGTTCTAGTTAGCTGGTCTGTTCAATATTGATCGTTCAAACAGTCGTATGCAGTGGTATTGTACTGATTATAGAGCACATAGCCCTTTCTGCATAATAAATGGGACATAGGCTTATTTCCTTTAAAAGATGGTTCTCCTTTTTTTTTTTTTAAATGTATAACCAAAATCGAAAGTAGAAGTGTCCATTCATATAATGCACTGTATGCCTAGATCAATACTACCTTGGGAATATTGCAAGGCGTAATTATCATGCTAGACCACAAATTAAATTGTGGCCAAGTCTGCATTCGTCAAGATATTGTGCAAAATACAGGCACGTTGTTGCATGCTTTGATTTGATTTACTTATTGACTGCATGTAGAGTAAATATATATTAATTTTATGTTCTTCCTGCTTCACGATCGTGTACCTCTAGATTAAGTTAGAAATATGTCAACTCTAGTAATAGCTTTGCGTTTCAGTGACTTCTTCGTTGCCTTATTAGCATTTCACTTGGGTTACGTGTGAGACGCGCAGGATAGTTCCAATCATTTTATTTTGCAAAACATACAACAATAGCAGGGGCGGACGAGGGGGGGGAGGGGGTTCCGGGGTTTCCGGAACCTCCTCCCCCCCCCAGCCCCCCACAAAAAAATGGAAAAAAAGAAGAAGAAGGAGAGAAAGAAAGAGAGAGAAAGAAAACTATAAAATTATAAAACTTAAAAAAATTAAAAAAAATAAATATAAAACAAATAAATATATTTATTTATTTTATTTTTATTTTTATTTTTATTTTTAATTAATAAAAATTTTTTTGGTATGAGTATTTGACCTTTTCCACAATATGCATGCAAGCCCTCGCAATCTTCTCCCTAAAAAACTTCAATCATTGCAATCATTCTAAACAATCTCCAGACGAACACCGTCTTTGTGCTCCACAAAGAGCAGAGCTGATATTTCCCGTCTTCGGCGACATCCTATTTATTTATTTATTTATTTATTTTATTTTATTTTTTAAGGGGGAGGGGGGTGGCGCCACGAGCGGAAGAAATGAACAGAAAGAAAACGATATTCCTAATGGATAATATAATGGATTACGACAGGAGTGATATGATGATGATAATCATTATTGTCAGGGTGGCGACGTGGTGATCGTCCTTAACGCTGATGCAATAGGACGTTAAGCTTCGTTGTTCTTCTTCTTGCACAATACGTCGATCGCGATCGACCGGTCCATCGCGAGGGCAGTGTGACTGAGTAGATTGCTTAGCAGTAAAAAAAAATTTACGTCACCCTATTATATGACTATATATATGTTTTGCATTTTGGTGGTAGGTAGATCATTTTGGCTTGGTCATTTTAAAAGTACCTCGCATGCTGAAAAAGTCATAGTGTGGGCAACCCTGGCTTACGTTGACGTTTTAGCAAAAAGACAAATAGACAAAGTTCCGTCCCTTTGCTTGCTTATTCCGACTCGCGCCAGCGCTTCAAAATGCCGCGAACGCCGTCGTTGAAGCCCTCCGATTCGGAAGGTGTGGCAAAGCTCAGTACATATTTTGGGAGCAAAGGAGGTAATTATTATTTTGATAATTTAATCTTACAAGTAAATAACATATCCTATCCTATCCTATCCTATCCCATAACTCGGATGTCGTAGGGGCACCACAGATGATCGTTTAACCAACGTACTCCATCTTTCCCTGTCCTCAGCAACCCTGATTGTTTCGCTCAGTGTCAAACCAGTCCAGTCTCGAATGTTGTCATCCCACCTCTTTTTCGGTCTCCCTCTTCTTCTACCTCCTTGCACTGTGCCTTGGAGGATGGTCTTTGCAAGACCTGATGATCTGGTGACGTGGCCATACCATCGGAGTTTCCGTTTTTTCACCACTGAGAGCAGGTCATCGTGTTGTCCAATGGCTTGTGTGATGTTCTGTCGGACTTCGTCGTTGGTGATGTTCTAGGTATAGGAAATGCCCAGAAGTCTTCTATAGCACCTCATCTCCATGCTTTGTATTCTTCGTTGGAGATCTGCTGTGAGGGTCCATGTTTCGCAGGCATATAGGAAGATGGAGATTACAAGGGAGCGCAGCAGCCTTACCTTGGAATGTAGACTGATGGTCCTGTCTTTCCAAATTGGCTTCAACCTCGCCAGGGCAGCAGTTGTTTGTGCGATCCTGGAGAGGACTTCTGTCGGGACCCATTGTCTGATACAATGGCTCCTAAATATTTGAAGCTATGCACTGTGTTGAGGGATTGGCCTTGGAATTTGATGTCCGTGTTGATGCCATTAGTGTTGTTGGTCATCATTTTGGTTTTCTCTGCACTTATTTCCATTTAATAGGCTCTGGAGGTGGTGTCAAGCCTCTGTACCAGCCGTTCAAGTTCTTGTTCCTCTCCAGCCAATCCATCAATGTCATCCGCAAAACGAAGGTTGGAGATTGCTCTTCCCCCTATGCTGACTGTGCCTTCGTGGTCTGCAAGAAAATCTGACATGAAGCGCTCTAGGAAGATGTTGAAGAGTGTTGGAGAGAGTAGGCGTCCCTGACGCACACAGATTGTTGTTCTGAACCAGTTTCCGATGGCGCTGTTGTGGAGGACTGCACTGGTAGCCTTGTCATACAGGCTTTTGATGACTTCAACAATTTTAGGGCTGATGTTGTACACTCTCATGGTTGCCCACAGAGCTGCATGCCAGACTCGGTCAAACGCCTTTTTGATGTCTACGAACACATGATATAGATGTTGTTGGTGCTGTAGGTATTTCTCACAGATTATTCTGAGGTTGAAAATCTGTTCAGTGGTACTTCGCCCTGCCCTAAATCCTGCTTGCTCTTCGCCTATGATTTGTTCAGCTTGGGGTTTGAACCTGTTGAGTATTATTTTCAGGTTCCTGAAGGTTACCTTTTTTGGGAAGAGTGATGACAAGTGACTGGGTCCATGGTGTAGGCCACTCCCCACATCTTGTTACACATAATGGTGAGTGCGTCGATCATCGCTTCGCCTACTGCTTGAAGCAGTTCCGCGGGTATGTTGTCCACTCCCGCTGACTTCCCCTTCTTCAGCGATTGCACTGCTGCCTCAACTTCTTCTCGGAGAATTGGGAGGATTTCTTCTTCTTCTCTGTTCTCTGGACATGCTAGAACTGATGGGTCTCCGTTTGGTTTGTGGTTGTAAAGGTCAGAGCAGTACTCTGTCCATCTGTCCAAGACTTCTTGTTCTTCTGTAAGGCATAAGCCACTTGCTTTGGATCGTGGAGACCTTGGGCTGTTTAACACTTGTCAGCGGCTTCACAGTCGGGTAGGCCTTCTTGCTGTTGTTCTTGTTCAGACTGTTCTCTATTTCCTGGCATTGAGCTACTATCCAGTTCTCCTTTGCTGTGCGCATGCCTTTTCGGATGTCATTGTTGATTTTTCGGTAGGCATCAACTCCCTGTCAGGTGTTCCTTTTCTTTTTCATCTCTCTTCGTTTATCACACAGGTCCAAAAGTTCAGGTGTGATCCACAGCTTCTTCTTTGACCGGTGCTTTCCAAGGATCTCCGTGCCCGCATCTGTCACAGCTAAGTTGAAGGTGGTGGTCATGGTGTTGACATATACTTCACCAGCTCCCAAAATGAGCAGTGGTGCAAATTTCCCTCTAATTGTGGCCTGAAATATTTCTGTCACCTCCGGGTCTTGCAGTTTGTCCAGGTCGATCTTCAGTCTAGTGCACTTTGCTGTGTTTACTCTCTTCAAGTGAAGCCGGAAAGACATCATCACAAGATTGTGGTCACTTCCGATGTCTGCTCCTGGAAAAGTGCGTGTCCTGCCAATGTTGATGCTTGATCTGAAGCGTTTCTTTACCATCATTAACATTTACCGAGTCCCTTTAATAGAATTTTGGAAACCCTCCCCCAAAAACTAACTGATCCGCCCCTGAATAATATACACATTCTAGGGTACAGCCACTGGTCTACAGTAATACAAATAGAAGAAACAACAGTTGGTCAGTGAGGTCTTCCTTGTTGTGTTCAAAACAGTTCGCGTGGGTCAGCCACGTGGTCAAGCAAAGTTTTACTAACATTCACAATCATAAAACATGGCAAGACTTCACAAGCATAATCCAATAATAATATCAATAAATCGGGGTGAAACAAAAGATTGATCATTTACCTTTTTGACAATGTCAGGCTGTGGCTATTCTGCGATGAATAAATTTCACCCGTCACCTGCGTAGTCTTCTGAGATAGATCTTTCAGCGTGTGCGTCCTTCTTGGGTGAGATTCTAACACAGACTGACGTATCTTCACGCTATGGTCAACTAAAGCGTGCCATATCCCATGATACCTTAGCGCCTTCTCGCGGGGGTGACGGATATAGATCAGCGGGATGATGTCACTGCCTAGCTAGTGAGAATCTTCGCTACTCACACTTAGAATAAACCTAACTTTTATTGTCTGCTAGACCTCGAATTTAAGTTACAAAGGCCAAAGAAGGGTGAACTCTTTGAGGTGTGAAGCCTTAGTGCAGGGTTTAAACTAGCCTATTGTGACATCCAGATAAGTCTGGAAATACAAAAATCGGTTGAATAGAATTGATGGGAAATGTAGGTGGACCTCATTTTTGAGAAATAAGACTTTTGAGACAAATATGCGCATACTAGTCTCAAAAGTCTTATTCTAAAAAAATATTGGTATACAGATTGAGTAGATATAGTTTGCAAGAAATGGTCTACTCAAACAGGGAGTAAACCAGGGACAATCTTAACTCTTTTACTGCCATTGTTCGACCGTGTTTATTGTTGTTATTGTTGTTGTTGTTGTTATTATTTGTTACGTTTGAGACGCGCACGATAGATCCTATTGTTTTATTTTGCAAAGCATGCAATAACAGAGTATATTTACCTTTGATTTGATTTTGTTTTGTTGTTAGAAGCTTTGTATGGTGTTGATGATTTTTGTTGGTCGATAGTTTTGGAGAGTTTTCTGGAATTGCTTGTTTACTATCGATCGAAGCGTGTGGATAAATCTAGTGGTAGCTGCTAGACGCTTCTGACGTGGGACAGTGCATAGTTCCGGCGACGTGTTTTGTTGTGATTGGATGTAATTGCGTTACGCTGGAACGTTCGAATTTTCTCTAGAGTATAGAGAGACTACATAAGTGCCGCACTGTTTCAGAGTTGAAATAGTTGAAAAAGTGGAAAGTGGAAAAAGCGATTGAGCAATTGTATGCAGTTGTTGATGTACGCTGAATAAAGTTGGAAAACTTCAAACGATAACTCCTGCCTTGTTGCTGAGCGAACAGGTTGCGTGGATAAACGAATCTGTGTTACACTTATCAGGATTCAAGCATCGGGGCTGAATCAACTACTGATAAAAAACAACAGTGTAGCATTATTATTATTATTATTATTATTATTATTATTATTATTATTATTATTATTATTATTATTTTTATTATTATTATTATTATTATTATTATTATTATTATTATTATTATTATTATTAATGAAGAAGAAGATGAATCTGTACCAGTGTATGGAGTGGGCATAGCGAGTCATTAGGCTTAATTATTAGATTTTTTTGTCGGTGTCTACTCAGGTAATAATTTATTATGAGCAACTTTTGTACTGCTCCGATGTTTGACTCGCACGATACCATAGGCGACCCTATCTGGATGCGATAGTGTAATAGAGTGGAACGCACTATGGAAAGACGTTGTGCACGATACATTACCTTAAAAAACAAGAAAACAAAACAATAAAACTAGAAGAACAAAGCCGATATGACTCACATGCTCCTTGTGGAACTTGCAATATTTAACATGAAAATGACTGTCCGGAAAAAAAAAAGAAAAATAAACAGTGGTATTAAAATGCAAAGTAATACCGACTTTGATCTTTCTATGCCCTTGACCTTGAGATGACCTTGACCTTCGGCTCCAAATACACATGTAATATCAAATAATAAACTACAGCAAAAGTTGTATTGTGCACACAAACAAAACAGTGACTTTGAGATGACCTTGACATTCAATGACCTTGACCTTGGGATGATCTTGACATTCACATCACCTCTCATGCTCATGTATAATCAAATCACCCAATGGTGTTGCATACTATAGATAAAATCGAGCCATTCCATTGTACGATTATCTATTTTTGTATGTTTTTGCAAGGCCTAACATGACCTTGACCTTCAAGATCAATGCAAAAAAATATATATGAAAGATCAATCTATCGTCTCTAAATACAAGTTTGAACTTTATATCTCTCATAGTTTAGGGTGAAGGTCACTTCAAAGTACTACACTTGCCCACTTTGGACAGCTCCAGTTACCTTAGAGTGAGGTTGACCAAATGTGCATAGGATGTGTGTCTCATTGATTTTTATCATGCATCAAAGAATCATACGTTCAATATTAATAACTTAGAAAAAAAGTGAAAATTTGTGGAAAAGTTCCTTTTTGTGACTAACATTTGTTGACCCTGTAACCTTAACCTCGAAGTGAAGTCATTCATTCACCTAATCATTTATGAGGTCTCATGGATACACATATCTGCAAAAATCTGGAAATCTTATTTTTGGGGTGAGTGCATAGACACACTGCTAAAAGAGTGAGTCCACAAAAACAAACAAAAAAACCCTCACGTTAGCAATAAAGTTTGGAGTGAGCTTACTGTGAGTGTAAAGGGCTTACTCAAGTTACGGCATAGTGTGTTGCGACCTTTTACGTTGTTCAATTGTAGTTATGGGCAGTTGCTGTGACGTTTGACAGTGCGCTATGTGCAGCAAGTTGGGCTGCTTGAGCTCGATTCTCATTTAGCTACGCCTAAAGCAGATCACCGAGATTGTAAGTTTGTTAATTATAATAAGAAACTATGACTTTAGTTTTACTTGTTACTCTTGTTGTCGTTATGTAGTTGTGTTCATGATAATCAATACAGTTTTGTATGCTTCTTGTTACACCAGATAATATGTGACGTTGAGAGACTTCAAAAATGGCGGTTCCATTCTATGAAGAACCAGATGGCTCCAAAAGTTCTGAACAAGATCGACGTAAAAAGGTAATATAATATATTGTATCTGTCATCTCTCTCGTTGTCATTGTTGACTTTTTCTCTCTCTCTTTCTCTCTCTCTTTCTTTCTCTCTCTTTCCTTCTCTCTCCCTCTCTTTCTTTCCCTCTCTCTCTTTCCCTCTCACTACCCCCTATCTCTCTCACACACACGCACACACACACCAATTACCAAGTTTCAAAGAAGGCAAAGTCTAAGTTATACCAAGCTTGAACCAAATCACTCCAGTAGTTTAGAAGAAAATAGTATAACATTAAAAAAAATATATATATAACGTCACCATGACGTCACTCAATATATCATAGTTTTCTTAAGTCTCAAGGCCTCTGAACACACTAATTAAATACGAAGTATAAAAATGTAAAAGTTTATTTTTTAAGAAAATTACGCCGCGATGATTACTTCATGCGAATTGCCTAAGTATGGTTTTACCTTGGAGGCACAGGTAAAGTTTAAGTATACATATCAAACTTGAACCAAATCCCTGCAGTATTTTGGGAGAAAATTGGATTAGCAAAAACACAATAAATTATGACATCACCCAACATGAATATTATTTTTGTCGTCTGGGAGGGTTCACTATTTCCTAACTAAATACCAATTTTCAAAGAAATCCGTCCCCTAGTTTCATAGAAAAGTGCGCCAATGTCATTTCCGGACGCCCGCCGGTCGCCGAACGCCGGCCACACGCTCAAAGCCAAAAACAGTAGTTTCCGAGCTTTACAGTTCGGGAACTAATAAATGTGTATATGTGCTTGCAAGTTTGTGGGTACGTGTGTTTTGTGTATGAGAAAGCATGAACAAATCAAAGCTGAGGAACAAGCAGGATTCAGGGCAGGGCGAAGTACCACTGAGCAGATGTTCAACCTCAGAATAATCTGCGTGAAATACTTATAGCACCAACATCTATATCATGTGTTGGTAGTCTTCAAAAAAGCCTTTGACTGAATCTGGCATGCAGCTCTGTGGGCAACCATGAGAATATACAACATCAGCTCCAACATTATTGAAGTCATCAAAAGCCTGTATAACAAGGCTACCAGTGCACACAAGCGCCATCGGGAACAACAATTGGCGTGCGTCATGTATGCCTACTCTCTCCAACACTCTTCAACATCTTTTAGGATTGCATCATCTCAGATGCCCTTACAGATGATGAAGGCACACTCAGCATATGAGGTAGAGCAATCTCCAACCTCCGTATTGAGGATGACATTGATGGATGAGTTAGTTAGTTAGACATTGTTTTTAAGAGTCCAGCGGACTGCAAAGAGCCGAATTGATTGATTGATTGATTTATTGTTGCTTTAGGTCCAGCGGACTCTTCCGAGCCAAATCAGGACCGGACAACCCCCGATCCGCATAAAAGATCTGTTGAAACAACCCCAGTGGGAAAATTGAATGCCCTCCACCGGCCAGTCACTTTACAATAAAGACATCCCACGCGAGGGACGGCTGAGGGTTGACCTCAACTACGCGAACCCCCGGTTACAAAAACAAAATAGAATACAAACATCATTATAAATCATCAACAAAACGCATACATATAAAATGCCTATAGTGCTAAATAGTACAATCATAGGAAGCCCTAGTGACCACCCGGCAGAAAGCGTCCAACACTCCCAAGCTGATCCAACAGACCTCATACACAAACAAGGAGTCTTGTCCAGGAAGAGTTTTCAAGAAAAAAGGTAGGTCATTGATCTAGCGAAGAAGAAGATAGTATAGCAGAGTGAAGGACAGAGCAGAAATAGGAAAGAGTAAATGAGGAAGACAGCGACAGTGGGAATTTAAAGCACTAAATTTCCATAAAGTGGGGATACTATTTATACTGAAAACCCCCGGCACTCCAACGGGGGTACTGTTGCCGCAGTGAATCTGTCTTGCCTATAAAGGAAAGACAGGTTTTCAACTGTGGCTTTCACTTTTCCCTTTTATAGGTTTGAACAATCTACAGTGGCAAGATTGCTCATGACCCCAAAAGAGCCGAATCAAGACCACCATTGATGGATTGGCTGGAGAGGAACTAGAACTTGAACAGCTGGTACAGAGGCTTGATACCACCTTCAGAGCTTTTGGAAATGGAAATAAGTGCAGAGAAGACCAAAATGATGGCCAACAACACCAATGGCATCAACACGGACATCGAAACCCAAGGCCAATTCCTTAAGACGGTGCACAGCATCTAATATTTAGGAGCCATTGTGTCAGACAGTGGGTCCCGACAGGAAGTTCTCTCCAGGATAGCACAAACATTTGCTGCCCTGACAAGATTGAAGCCCATTTGGAAAGATAAGACCACCAGTCTACACTCCAAGATAATGTTGCTGCGCACCCTTGTCATCTCCATCTTTCTATACTCTTGCGAAACATGGAACTTCACAGCAAACATACAACGACGAATACAAAACATGGAGATGAGGGAATACAAAACATGGAGATGGGGTGCTTTAGAAGACTTCTGGGCATTTCCTATACCCAGCATATCACCAACGACGACGTCCGACAGACCATCACACAAACCATTGGACAACACGAAGACATGCCAACAGTGGTAAAGAAACGGAAACTTCGCTGGATCTGGCCATATCACCAGAGCTTCAGGCCTTGCAAAGACCATCTTGTAAGGCACGGCGCAAGAAGGCAGAAGAAGAGGGAAACAAAAAAGAGGTGGGAAGACAACATTCGAGAATGGACTGGCTTGACACCGAGTGAAGCCATGAGAACTGCTGAGGACAGAGAAAGATGGAGTATGCTGGTTGAACTATCATCTGTAATGCCCCAACGACTTTCGAGTTACGGCTAGGAAGCCTGTGTCTGATCATTATTTGGATCAGTATTTTACAGCGCCATGAGTATGTCTTCGGGTGTGGAAGTTTTTATGCGGTCTATTGGCGGTAAGAAGAGCTCAGTGGACAGGGGTACGCCTTGTGTAGGTGCGTCTTGGACGACGTGGGTTCGAATCCTGGCTTCAACAAACCATTGTGTGCATGCTGGATATTAGTGGCCAGCGCCCTGAGAAACTCTCTGATCTTGTAAGTGCTATTCATTCATTAATACATGTGATTTAGAACTGAGAGTGCAAAGATATGTTTATATCACAGGCCGTTGTATCTAGACACGCGAGCGCCTATGCCTGTGACGATAACCAAAGGGAGACGCGTCACAGGTATAGGCGCTCGCGTGTCCCGATACAAGCGCCTGTGGTTTATATATTTATGTTGGTTTCAGAAAATACATTCTCGAAATGTGTTTGTTACAGCATTTCATGGACTACTGGAGAACCTGTATCATAAGATGTTATCCAAACGTTACTGAACAGCCCGTTTTTCATCCATATCTGCACTTTAACCGAGTGTTTTTCGATGAGAAGACCATACATGGAAGTGACTTTACAGCCCAAGTTCTGATCCCTGCCAGGCAGCAGAGTGATGTCAGGGAAGACGAGTCCATGTCAAGGATTCACCAGGTCTTCTCCAAGATGTTCAGGGATTCCAATGAGCCCATAGCAGTCGTCTTCTCACTGGACTTTGACAACTACTTGAACGGCGGAGGGCGACAGGGAAGTTCTCAGAATATTAAACAGTCGCATATTTCGGCAACAGGACAAGAACACTACATGAACAAAGGTAAAAGAAACAAAGCCTTGAAGTCTCCTAAGCGTGCTATAAGTCACAGTTCTTATGAGCCATATGAAAGGTCTTTTTATACTGGTTCAAGTGTAATCCAGTTATTATCTTATCCGATGGCAATGACTCATTCGGCTAAACCACGAGCTTTTAATCCATTTGCCAGAATTCCATATCAAAGACCAACGCGTTCAAAACATGGAATTCAAGCAGCGTCCTCTTCCGACAGAAGAGAGCAGTTGTCCTGTTTCACCAGGCCGCGTGACCTGGAGAACGAACTTCAACGAGGTTGCTTTGACATTCTTATAATTCATAAGCGGGTGGGGATCATCATCTGCGAACTGAAGGCGGTGGGTGACGCATTCAGACTATCCTCGGACACCGCGTCAGTGACTGATCAGTATAACATCGTGAGGAGGAGGGTCGAGAGATCGCTGGCCCAGCTTTCCAAGGAGGAAAAGGTTCTTCGCCATCTTCTGCGTGATCTTTACCCGCAAGACAGCATCCCGATCACCAAATGTCTGATCCTGCCTAACCTGCAAAAGCAATTCGTCTGCTCTGCAATCATGCAGGATCCAAATCTAAAGAAGGTGAGACACTTTTCTTTCAGTGATTAAACACCTGTCAGATGCTTTTGCAGATCACGAAGGCACAGTCAGCATAGGGGATAGGGCAATCTCCAACCTCCGTTTGGCGGATGACATTGATGGATTGGTTGGAGAGGAACAAGAACTTGAACAGCTGGTACAGAGGCTTGACACCACCTACTGAGCCTATGGAATTAAAATAAGTGCAGAGAAGACCAAACTGATGACCAACAACACCAATGGCATCAACGCAGACCTCAAAGTCCAAGGCCAGTCACTCAACACAGTGCATGGCTTCAAATATTTAGGAGCCATTGTATCAATGGGTCCCGACAGAAGTCCTCTCCAGGATCGCACAAATAACTGCTACCCTGGCGAGGTTGAAGCCAATTTGGAAAGACAGGACCATCAGCCTACATTCCAAGGTAAGGCAGCTGTGCTCCCTTGTCATCTCCATCTTCCTATATGCTTGCCAAACATGGACCCTCACAGCAGATCTGTAACGAAGAATACAAAGCATGGAGATGAGGTGCTACAGAAGACTTATGGGCATTTCCTATACCCAGCACATCACCAACGACGAAGTCCGACAGACCACCACAAGCCATTGGACAACACAATAACCTGCTCACAGTGGTGAAAAAACGGAAACTCCGATGGTATGGCCACGTCACCAGATCATCAGGTCTTGCAAAGACCATCCTGCAAGGCACAGTGCAAGCAGGTAGAAGAAGAGGGAGACCAAAAAAGAGGTGGGAGGACAACATTCGAGAATGGACTGGTTTGACACTGAGCGAAACCATCAGGGTTGCTGAGGACAGTGAAAGATGGAGTACGCTGATTAAACGATCATCTGTGGTGCCCCTACGACCTCCGAGTTATGGGATAGGATGGGATAGGATAGATTAAACACATGTTCGGTAATATTTATTATAACGACGCTCACAATTGTGGGTATAAAGCCAGCGGAAAGGAAACTATTTGTAAAACATGACAAGCCAATGACTTGATTTAAGAGAAAACTTTGATAATCAAATCTGCTGATATATTTGTTTCCAAACTTGTGACTTGTTTCAGACGAAGACATTTTGCTACCTTCGTTTTGCCGAAACGTGGCAGTTGGGTTGAGTATTTACAAAATGTAAACCTATGGTTTGGATTGTTCTATATGCAGGCCTTTTGTGGCACGCTGAGGGATAACTCATCGGACGCACCGTTTAAACCCAGTGATTTGGATGCAGCAATGAAGCTGTGCATCTTCTCCGAGCAACTGCCTCCTATTGGTCAATCTGGTGAGCTTGCTGGTGACATCATTCTGAAACTCCGAAGCGATTGGTGGAACCCACTTGTTGCGAAGTCTGCCTCGGGTTCTGCCATGACCGACGAATTATACGTGTCCTTGCTGGCAAGGTATTGTTTCTCAAAATGCCATTATGTCTATGGGGGTTAATCAGTCAGTCTCCCATTCCTGCTCTGTCCTATCACTCTGCTATACTATCTTCTTCTTCGCTAGATCAATGACCTACCTTTTTTCTTGAAAACTCTTCCTGGACAAGACTCCTTGTTTGTGTATGAGGTCTGTTGGATCAGCTTGGGAGTGTTGGACGCTTTCTGCTGGGTGGTCACTAGGGCTTCCTATGATGTTAGTATTTAGCAATGTAGGCATTTTATATGTATGTGTTTTGTTGATAATTTATAATGATGTTTGTATTCTATTTTGTTTTTGTAACCGGGGGTTCGCGTAGTTGAGGTAAACCCTCAGCCGTCCCCTGCGTGGGATGTCTTTATTGTAAAGTGACTGGCCGGTGGAGGGCATTCAATTTTCCCACTAGGGTTGTTTCAGCAGATCTTTTATGCGGATCGGGGGTTGTCCGGTCCTGATTTGGCTCGGAAGAGTCCGCTGGACCTAAAGCAACAATAAATCAATCAATCAATCAATCAGTCAGTCTGGTCCTGATTTGGCTCAGAAGAGTCCGCTGGACCTAAAGCAATAACCATGTAATCAGTCAGTTATGGTTTCTCGCCTTGCTTTAGCTTTCCGTTGGCGTCAGCCACCATACTTGCTGATTACACTGGCACTTAAAAAAAAAGAGCTCTTTTTAAAAGAGATTAAATAAATTAATAATAAATAAAGATGCACGACCAACAATCATCCACTATAGCAGTAAAATCTTGTCTTAAGTATTAATTTTCTTTGTTTAATAATATGAAAGTGAATGCTTCTATTAGCCTTTTTTTTTTTAAACAGAAACAGTGGTAATGTGGGCTGTGACTGTGAGCCATGTATTTCCTTGCCTCTAAATGTATTGGAGTAAAAAGATGGCAATAACCCTGTATATTTTTACAAACTACTCATTCATGTTTTTTATTCTGATACATTTTGAAAATTCAGTCCATTTACTTTCAGAAAATGTAAACTTTCCTTTACTGGTGATGAGTTTCTGGGTGCCAAGAACAAAAAGAAAAAGTTAGGTCTATCACTTTCTGTCAGATCTTAAAATTTTATCTTCTTTTAAATTAGTAGTTTGCAAAATTATGTCGTCTCCAAAGGGTTAAGAAGGGTCTTTCTACAGACTCATTGACGTCGAAATTTCTTATGCCGATTTTACACTGGTCCTGATTTGGCTGGGAAGAGTCTGCTGGACCTAAAGCAATAATCATGTAATGGAATGCGGATTTTACATCATTTCCGCGGATTTACGTCATTTGCGATGTTTTCGTACTTCGACTTCCTTATATCCCTGGAGAAAATATATTCGGTGTAAACGAAGCTATGTTGTAACCGTGTTCGATGTATCCAGCACATTCAAAGTAATGAATAAGAACAACTCCGGCAGGGAATTGTTTTTTTGTTTCGTTAAAAGCGTTGTTGACTAAAAACGTGTTGGTTGTACGAGTGTTTGGCTGTATATTTGTCACGTTACTGTTAGTTATTGATTACCTACAACATCTAGGCAATACCTAATACACACGACTATGACTCTTGGTATTGATATGGAATAGTTTGTCCTAATCATTGAATCAGGTGAATATTGTGTCCGCAGTTTCAAGCTTAATCAAAGGTCATTCACGCACGTTCTTGAACTGATAAAACGCCGAAACTTGGAGAAACAGTTAACAGTGTTTTGTCTTTCCAGATTTTGTGGACCTGCTACGAAACAGTATGTGAGAACTGCTCAGACTGCTCGAGCTGAAGTGCTCACGTTGCAACAGGCTGTCCTAGAGACACACAAGTGTTTCACAGCACCTGTTCTCACTGCTGAACAGGTATATTTACAGTTCTTGCCTCAAAGCACTGCAAACCTCACCTGTGCTGAACCTAGTCTTAAGAGTACTAAACCATTTTAGCAAGTACTTACAAGAAAACGGCAACGTGGCTCTCTACCCATTTATTCCTTGCATTGCACCCGACGTATCAGTCGTTTTGACCATTACAAACATTGAAGACAGGAGGATCTAGACTTCTCCAAAGCTTCAGGTTTTGTAAGTTATAATTGTCATCAACATCGATGAGATCGCTCATCGCGACTCATTTCTGACTTATTCTTCCTGTCTCCTAATTTTTTTTGCACAGCCGATTTCTTAGTTATAAAGTAAGCACTCGGATCAGCGGTAGACTCTAAACAGGTTACATCGTATTCACCCGTAATCGTAGTTTAAGCGGACCTCTGAATCAGTGTAGATATTTACTGTCTGGTCAGCTCAATGTCTATCGTTAGAGTGATGATTCGAAGCGTAGTACAGCCAAGCACGTGTACAACCAACACGCTTTCAGCGAACAACGCTTTTAGCACACCTACTTGAACGAGCACACATAGGTAGACACATACGCCTCACACTTTCGAGACCAAAGGGCAGAATCTCTCTCTCTCTCCCTCTCCCTCTCTCTCTCTCTCTCTCTCTCCCTCCCTCTCTCTTTTTTTCTTTCTCTATCCTCCCTCTCCCCCCTCCTCTTTCATCTGGCAAAAATCTTATAAAATCAACCCCTTTTGCAATAACATGACCAGAATACAGCTTGACGTGTTATTTGCTGTAAATCTTACATCAAAGACTCATTTGAGAGACACGGCGGATAATTATATCCTATCCCGTAACTTGAAGGTCGTTGGGGCACCACAGATGATCGTTTAACCAGTGTACTCTAGCTTTCTCTGTCCTCAACTCATGGCTTTGCTCAGTGCCAAGCCAGTCCATTCTCGAATTTTGTCCTCCAACCTCTTTTTCTATCTCCCTCTAATTCTGCCTCCTTGCACTGTGACTTGCAGGATGGTCTTTGCAAGGCCTGATGCTCTGGTGTCATGGCCATATTTTCGGAGTTTCCGTTTCTTCACCACTGTGAGCATGTCATCGTATTGTCCAATGGCTTTTGTGATGGTTTGTCGGACTTCGTTATTGGTAATATGCTGGGTATGGGAAATGCCCATAAGTCTTCTGTAGCACCTCATCTCCATGCTTTGTATTCTTGGTTGTAGATCTGCTGTGAGGGTCCATGTTTTGCAAGCATATAGAAAAATGCAGATGACAAGGGAGCACAGCAGCCTTACCTTGGGGTGTAGACTGATGGTCCTATCTTTCCAAACGGGCTTCAACCTTGTCAAGGCAGCAGTTGTTTGTGCGATTCTGGAGAGGATTTCCTGTCAGGACCCATTGTCTGATATAATGGCTCCTAAATATTTGAAGCTATGCACTGTGTTGAGTGACTGGCCTTGGACTTTGATGTCCATGTTGATGCCATTGGTGTTGTTGGTCATCATTTTGGCCTTCTCTGCACTTATTTCCATTCCATAGGCTCTAAAGGTGGTGTCAAGGTTCTGTACCAGCTGTTCAAGTTCTTGTTCCTCTCCTGCCAATCCATCAATGTCATCCGCAAAACGGAGGTTGGATATAACGAATACAAAAACACAATTCGGCCACTAACCGTCGATTACGGGTAGTACAACAAACTTCGGGGGGAAAATGTTTTCCCCTGGACTTAATTGTAAGCGTGTTCGACTGTTTTTGTCCGATAGACCATCATATGCGCTGATTGGTTACAGAGGACCTCCTGTGTGGCGAGTCCATCTTTGCCATTATTGACTCCACAGAGATGAAAAGGTCCATCCCCAGTGTAGAGGTTATGGCACTTTCGCCACAGTAATTAAAATTATAGTTAATTTATTGAGTTATATTGAGATGAGGTTGCAAGAGTTTTCGAGGTTGATCAGGAATTAACCTGTTACATTTATATTGCACACATTTTGTTTTGGACAGACTGTTCCAAGCGATTAGCTCCTTGAAGTACTTTAATTTCGCTCGCTTTTTTCAATTTTATTTAATAGGTTTACGAAAAATGTCTCACAGGAGCAAATATTATAAAACTTTCATTGGCTGTGAGCTTACAGTTCCAGTTTATGCGTGGTTCTTTACTGGCCAGGATTGAAAAAAACATCCCAGACAATCATGTTAATCAACTTCACTATGAAATATGCATCAAAAGGTCCTAGTGTCATTTCTTGGTGAGTTTGATTTTGAATATATCTTCATGACACAGTAATTTGATGTTTCACGTTACCATAACTGTGTTTCAAATGAAAAAAATAGTGTAATTACATGTGATATTGATAAGAGGTGGTTTTCTGTTCAGGTCAAGATCGTCAACAGCGAAACCAATTACGTCTATTTGACTGGACCACCAGGAACAGGAAAGACGGTGTTGCTGATGCAGAAGGCCCTTAAATGGATGTCTGAAGGGAGGAAAGTCCTTATAGTGAGCCTTGGGAAGGGAAGTCGATCAGCTTCACAGCAGATAATCTCCGATGTGAGTAAATAATAATAATAATAATAATAATAATAATAATAATAATAATAATAATAATAATAATAATAATAATAATGGAAGAATGGACTGGTTTGACACTGAGCGAAGCCATCAGGGCTGCTGAGGACAGAGAAAGATGGAGTATGCTGGTTAAACGATCATCTGTGGTGCCCCTACGACCTTCGGGTTACGGGACAGGATAGGATAGGAATAATAATAATAATAATAATAATAATAATAATAATAATAATAATAATAATAATAATAATAATAATAATAATAATAATAATAATAATAATAATAATGTAGCCGTGCTGGCTACGAGTATTTCTGACCATACGATATGTAGGCCTAACTTTTGTTCTCTGTTATGTTTAAACTAACTGTATGAAATAACTTGATATACATTTTTCAGATCCTTTAAAGCATATAACCATTAGACGCAGCGTTAAATTCTCTATTAGAATATATAAACTTTATTTGTGATTTATGTAGCAATTTCGAATTAGAGCGCGATGTTTAGGATAGCGCGATGCATATCATGTTGATAAAGACACCGCACTGTTAATGTTGTATGCTCGGCTGCTGCTGAAGCTGTTTTGGAATTTGGCCGGTCTTCCCGCTCGCCTACAAAACATGATAAGATTATAAATTGTAAATGATGCTAGTGTAGCAACGATTCTCCACTGTAACACCTTAGTGTGATATTTTCCGATGTCTTAGTTTATTTTCTAATAGTAGGTACTTAAATTATATATTAGTTTCATAGGGACATACACATCGAAAGGGAAACAGTGAAAAGTTGTCAGAGGGCTCTAGATGTAACTATTGTATGTTGTGTTAGTTGTTTTCTAGTTTAGTTCGTCATAGTCGGAACCCATAATAGTAACCATGCCATATTGTATATCATTGGAAAGAGGAGACGTTGTTCTTTCTTTGTCATTACTATTATTATTTATAATTGTATTAAATTAAAGAGTTATTATGAGTTTAGAGTCGTGACATTCTTAGGAGCAGCAGCCAACTCCCTCTTAAATTGCGTATTATTTTTATTTTGAAGCAGATAGGTCCGACATTGTTATAACAGAAGAAAGGTTGTATTTTTGCGTTTCCGTCAATATATAATTTGTATAGTATTCGTTTGCGTTTCTAGCCTTATGCGTCAAAGTAAGTTTAGTAACTAACACAAACTTAGCCAGCGAGCCAAGATTTTGGGGCGGGTGGGGAATGCGTAAGGAGCACGGTCGCTGCGGCTGACGGTCCGTAATAAAAGCAAAACACAAACATCGGCATGGGGAGAGCACACCGCACAACGCAGCAGATAAGGGTTGTTCCACTCCAGCAATGCCTTTGCTCTTAGTAGAATGATGTACTTCGAATAAAATCATTTTTTCAACGGTCATCAACGAACTGGCGTTGGGGAGAGAGAGAGAGAGAATGTGTGCAAGAAATTCTTCACCATAGCCTCCATAACACCATCTTCTCTCCAAAACACCACACCACCAACACCACTACAATAATAATAATAATAATAATAATAATAATAATAATAATAATAATAATAATAATAATAATACATGGATTTATAAAGTGCACACAGCGGCTCAACCAAAGCTTTTTAGTTTTGAGGTTAGGTCAGCCAGGTTAGCTATAAATAGCTTCGCTGATGCTTCCTTTCCTTTCATTTCACTGAAAGTCAAGTCAAGACACTTTATTACCCAATGAATTCAAAATACATAGGATTTTGTTTTGGTGATGCGGCAAAACATTCAGTCCCTCTGCAACAACAAACAACCTTCCACTGGACATTAAAATACTCTGATAGATTTAGTTTTTTTTAAGGAGTAAAGCACAGGCGCACACCCACTGCTCTCTCTCTCTCTCTCTCTCTCTCTCTCTCTCTCTCTCTCTCTCCCTCTCTCTCTCTTGTTTTTTTCTTTCTCTATCCTCCCTCTCCCCCCTCCTCTTTCATCTGGCAAAAATCTTCAGAAGGGACGGTGCAGGCAAGCTATAAATAGCCCGCAGCAAGCAAAATGTGGAGGCACTAAACAGTGCTGCTCACATAGGCATTGAGCTGGTGTGTGCACACATCTCACATAAAATAGAGTGATTCAAGGCGCATTTTCACACATTTGTACACATATTAATATAATGAAACACAGAAATGGTGAAATACACAATCAAATCATCTCTCTCTCGCTCAGGGACCGATGTGGGGAGGGGGGCCGATCTGGGGGTGGGGGGAGGAGGGGGATGTTCTAGGGGTTCCAGAAACCCCCTCCCCCACCTACAAAAAAGTAATTTATACAAATAGCAATGCATGACATAGAAATAGACGTACACTAGTGATTAACCATATTATCTTCCACGAGAGGCCTATAAGGCACCTAATAAACTTCAGTGTCAGCTTCCCCCCCCCCCTCCCCTCGCCCTCTCCTTCCCCACAAGGACTTCGCCTCTGGACACTGCTGGGGTCTGGACCCTGGCCACAATTTGGAACAACCCCCTCCCCCCATCTTACCCTTGACCCGTCTCTCTCTCTCTCTTTCTTTTTCTCTCTCTCACACACACATACACACAACACGCACATTTCTAATATTTTATTGCTAAATATTAAATTAACTATTCTGGTCAGAAAAATAATACACGTGATCCAGAATGAGAAGAGGAATGTGGTGATTCGTTAAGGGGGTGAGGTGACCTTTCAACGTAGAGGTGGTATTGGTGACCTGGAATGAGAAGGTGTTGGTGATCTGGTATGAGGTGTGGGTGACCTGGTATGAGGTGTTGGTGACCTGGTATAAGGAGGTGGTGATGACCTGGTACGAGGAGGTGTTAATGACCTGGAATATGGAGGTGGGGATTGTGACCTGGACCCTGGAGGACATGTTGATTACCTTGAATGTGGAGAGTGAATTTGTGACATGGGATATGGAAAGGGTGATAGGGTTCTTGCCCACGGTGGAGGTGTGCGCGATCTGGAAGAGGAAACAGATATTGATGGTCTTGGACATAGTAGACGGAAAGGAAATTATTTTGTTATGCATTTGTTTTTATTTTTAGAATGACTGAATCCAATTCCAGTTAAATAGGACAGTTTCCACTAAACAGGCCATCTTGACGCTAGCGGATTGTCAAGAGATCTCTCTCACATAGGTTGTGTGTAGAGATCTCTCCCACATAGGTTGTGTGTAGAGATCTATCCCACATAGGTTGTGTGTAGAGATCTATCCCACATAGGTTGTGTGTAGAGATCTATCCCACATAGGTTGTGTGTAGAGATCTCTCCCACATAGGTTGTGTGTAGAGATCTCTCCCACATAGGTTGTGTGTAGAGATCTATCCCACATAGGTTTTGTGTAGAGATCTATCCCACATAGGTTGTGTGTAGAGATCTATCCCACAGAGGTTGTGTGTAGAGATCTATCCCACAGAGGTTGTGTGTAGAGATCTATCCCACATAGGTTGTGTGTAGAGATCTATGCCACATAGGTTGTGTGTAGAGATCTATCCCACATAGGTTGTGTGTAGAGATCTATCCCACATAGGTTTTGTGTAGAGATCTATCCCACATAGGTTTTGTGTAGAGATCTATCCCACATAGTTTTGTGTAGAGATCTATCCCACAGAGGTTGTGTGTAGAGATCTATCCCCCAAAGGTTGTGTGTAGAGATCTATCCCACATAGGTTGTGTGTAGAGATCTATCCCACAGAGGTTGTGTGTAGAGATCTATTCCACATAGGTTGTGTGTAGAGATCTATCCCACATAGGTTTTGTGTAGAGATCTATCCCACATAGGTTGTGTGTAGAGATCTATCCCACATAGGTTGTGTGTAGAGATCTATCCCACATAGGTTGTGTGTAGAGATCTATCCCACATAGGTTGTGTGTAGAGATCTATCCCACAGAGGTTGTGTGTAGAGATCTATCCCACATAGGTTGTGTGTAGAGATCTATCCCACAGAGGTTGTGTGTAGAGATCTATCCCACAGAGGTTGTGTGTAGAGATCTATCCCACAGAGGTTGTGTGTAGAGATCTATCCCACAGAGGTTGTGTGTAGAGATCTATCCCACAGAGGTTGTGTGTAGAGATCTATCCCACAGAGGTTGTGTGTAGAGATCTATCCCACATAGGTTGTGTGTAGAGATCTATCCCACAGAGGTTGTGTGTAGAGATCTATCCCACATAGGTTGTGTGTAGAGATCTATCCCACAGAGGTTGTGTGTAGAGATCTATCCCACAGAGGTTGTGTGTAGAGATCTATCCCACAGAGGTTGTGTGTAGAGATCTATCCCACATAGGTTGTGTGTAGAGATCTCTCCCACAGAGGTTGTGTGTAGAGATCTATCCCACATAGGTTGTGTGTAGAGATCTCTCCCACATAGGTTGTGTGTAGAGATCTATTCCACACAGGTTGTGTGTAGAGATCTATTCCACATAGGTTGTGTGTAGAGATCTATCCCACATAGGTTGTGTGTAGAGATCTATCCCACATAGGTTGTGTGTAGAGATCTCTCCCACATAGGCTGTGTGTAGAGATCTATCCCACATAGGTTGTGTGTAGAGATCTATCCCACATAGGCTGTGTGTAGAGATCTATCCCACAGAGGCTGTGTGTAGAGATCTATCCCACATAGGCTGTGTGTAGAGATCTATCCCACATAGGTTGTGTATAGGCGCATGCTCTCAGCAGCCTCTGACAATCACATTGTGGACAGCGTCACTTTCAGGCCGACTGGCTATATAACCTTAGTAATGGCCCGATAGCGACACAAGGTCTATTTAGACATTTGACTTTTTTCTGGGGGTAGGGTGGGTTGTTAGGGGGCAGGTCGGGCCCCAACCCAACTTGCCTGCCCCAAGGAGGGGTGCTAGAGGGGGTGGGTGTGGAGGAGGGGAGGAGAGTTGCCTGGCTAAATGTTAAATATGCAAACTTCTCATGCCTTGCACTGTACAGTACATCTGTTGGGGCAGTCCTTTCTCAGTTCATTACAGTAAATACAGCAGGTCGTGTGAGAATATGTAAACGTCACTCCAACGGTTTTAGACAAGCAAACATTGTCAAAAATGCAAAATTGCAACACGTTTTCTGACAAACACACGTGTACCTACGGTGCCAGCGAACAAACTGGATTCCCAGGTAAACTAGAGAGAAACCAAATTGAGATCAAAACTCGCCAATAAACAATAAAAGCCAGTGAACCTTATAGCCCTTTGACTTATCATCCCTCACCCTACGATTCTTATTTACGATGTTGTTGTTCTTTTAAAATCCTCCGTTCATCTTTCTACTGAGCAGGGTTATCTGAATGTTACTGCCCATGACCACACCCTCCTTGACCCAATCATCACTGACATTCTGAGGTGTTTGGCCAGTCCTTTACTCTGCATTTGTGTCAGTCCCTTGTCTTTTTGTCAGTTTCATTAGACATAGGCCTGGCACTACCTGTCCATGAACAGAGCATAGCGAGCCTATCACCAGAACGACACCTCTTCCTCCCCCCCACCCCCCTTCCGCTCCATTCCCCATTACAGACACAGCGAACATAGAGGCATTGTTTATTGTGTGTTCGTATGTTGTCTTTTCAGCTGGAAAAGATACCGTCTTCAAAGGACAACTATGTTTTGCTGATGGGAAACATACAAAACATTACGTTTCAAGTCAAGCATCACTTTCAGACTGATGGAGAGCAGTTCTCAACTGAAGACGACAGTTCTGTGATGGAAGTGAGTTCCCCTTCAGGCGGTTCTGTGATGGAAGTGAGTTCCACTAAAATAGGTTACCAGGTGAGAGAGGTCAGAAGATCGCGTTATTCTCCTACTCGGAGTCTCGTTGGCATTGTAATCGACGATGCTCCGTGGTATCTGGACTTGTTTGTGCAAGAGCTGGACTCTGTGCTGGGGGATAATAGAGATCACGTCAAGATTTGGGCGGCTTCTACCATCAGTGGTTGGAAACCCAAGACTTTTCGAAATGTTGTTCTGAAGCAAATTCTCCGATGCCCTCCTGCAGTGGTTAGAGAGATGATGAAGTCCTACTACTACTTCACGTTCGACATGCATAGGTATGCCTCACTGGATAGTGGCGTGCTGTCAGCAATGCCGTTCCCAACGGACGGACCACCAGTGAAGAGAATCGACCACAGGAAACACAACAAAGCTGTAAACGTGTGGGCGTGTGGAGTCTGCGGCGAAGAAGTTGCAAACTTCCTGCTACAAAGTCTACAAATACGTAAGTGTTTTGACCAAGCCACAAGATCGTATCACTCCCTTGCCCCTCCGAGACAAACATCTAGTAAGGCGTAGGTCCAAGAAGCTTTAATTAACTCCAGATATACTTTTTGTACGCGAGACACTGTGTCTTATAATATGCTTTGCACAAACGTATTTGTCTTTCAGTTCTAATTCCTCTTTAGGCAATAATATTTTAGATAAAAGAATAGGTCTCTTAATTGAAATCTGTAACTTGAATGTGGACTAAAGGCATTTTCATTTTTATGCTTGTTTGTTTTTCCAATGCAGAAATGTTTTGTTGCTCATGGTGCATTTATGACATCTCCTTGGTTTAGAAATGTTCGCATTGGAACATGCATATCTAGTTATATTCAGTAACAGAAAGTCTCACTTCATTGTGCATTTGTGATAATTTTTATATAACAACCGTTACAATATTCTCTTGTTCATAAAGAATTTGTATTATTGATATGCTGTGTGCTATCTTCTGAACGTAATACTGCATATAAGATGATTTTCTCCAACAGAAGAGGCCTCAGAGACCATGGGTGAATCACCAGGCAGAGTGCTGCACTTCAGCGATGTCCTGATCTCTGGGTACTTGCCGCCTGTTCATTATACGGCATCGGGACAAAAGGTCAGGGCATCGTTGAAGGCACCCTGGTTAGCTGTTAAAGGCGACAACGAGGAAGGATTCCTGACAGGCCTCAAGCGAAAAGGTGTTCCTAACGTCTGTGACTTTGGATTGCTGGACAGCGACAACCCTGCCATGTTTCCGAGTCGCACAGATGTGCAAGAACACATGAAAAAGTTGATCAACCCAGAAGATAAGGACTGCGTCCAGATTGCTGATCCAGAGTACATCCTCGGATTAGAGCGACCCGTTGTTGTCGTTATTGGCACAAACGACTTGGAAGAAACCTATCCGCGTCACATCGACCCGTGGTTTGACGTCATGTCCAGATGCACAGCACAGCTCATCCTCGTCGGAGACGTTATGAACCATGATAGAAATTCTTCCCCGTCGGTGGCGTCATGAACCACGCATTGTGCTGGTGATGGTTTAGAAAGGCAAAAGGTGTTGAATTTGAGGTCATATCTACAGGACTGAATGCATTGGCACGGCGACAAGCAAACAACATCCATTCTTATATAAAGAATAATTATATTCTGTATGTTTGCCGTGTCGTTGTCACGAAGTGGTAAACCAGAGTCCCCGAAGAAAATCCTCGGTGACCCCAATAGTCTCGCATTTAGGACACGTAAGTTCGCCCCTTGCGGGAAATCGGTAAAAGTGCAGAAACTCGAGTCCTGCGAGAAAAGTCTCCCGAACGCAAACTTGTTTTTTCCAACCTAGTTCCAGTCATTCGCCCAAAAAGGCAATCACCGAAGTCGAACGAAGCTCTCCGATGTGTTACGAAATGATGCTTGCATGACTACGACTAGTTGACATTAAAAATGATCGTTGTTGCTTCTAATTCTGTTCGATGTACACAGATTAGCATTTCGCAACGTATACTTTGTTATTATCGACCATATTTAATAGTTGCGTTCCTTGATTTGCATTTTGTTAGTTCTCAGCAGTTGGCTAATAATAACATTCCCCATTTCCTGCCTAGAACCAAGTAGACACTGTTATACAGTATACATAGGCTTAATCTACATTATAGAATTATTATAAGTCAATCTTCGCGCAGCGAAGAAGCTCACTAGCTGAATATAATTATTAGACCTGTATTGTTTGTTTTATACGTAAATAAATGTATAAACTATATCTATTCTAATTAATAATATTTAGGTCTATACTTTATAATATTTGAATCTTTAAATTTCCGGTGAAGAACGAGTAGGCTAAGCGAATTTTTTTTAATAACTCGAGATCAGAGTTACATTAATAGTTAGTTATTCATTGCTTACATGGTCCAGCGGACTGCAAAGAGCCGAATCAGGACCACAAAATCAAGACAACTCGAGATCAGAGTTAAATTAATAGCTAATTAGTTATTCATTGATTACAGGGTCCAGCGGACTGCAAAGAGCCGAAATAGGACCACAAAATCAAGACCACAACTTCGCTAGTAGTAGTAGTAGTAGTAGTAGTAGTAATAGTAGTAGTAGTAGTAATAGTAGTAGTAGTAGTAGTAGTAGTATAGTTATTTAGTTAAATCTGTAATTTATTTATGTATTTTTTATTATTATTATTATTATTATTATTATTATTATTATTATTATTATTATTATTATTATTATTATTCCTACTTTAAAAAAAAAAAAGGAATAGTGTGCTGCTGTGCGTGCTCAATGGTGTAAATATGGTCAGTGACGTTTTGTTTGTTTTTGCTGAAGTTGGGTGTAACCCGAAATATTCAGATGGTGTAACTGGTTATTTTTTCTTATAGATTTACCAAAGTTTTCAGATGATTTATGGAAATTTCCGCCTGCCACGCAACATTTTTTTAATACGTGTTTCTCATTAAAATACATATCATTGAAATACATATAACAAATTTACTGTATCAGTTAAAAAGAATAATATTATTTAAATAAATAATTGCTTTGGTGCATGCAATACAAATGTGACGGTTTTTTGAGACCATTATAAACTTGCTTTGCCTTGTGCTGAAGGGACATCAACGTATCCATAGCGCTTTGAAGTTTTGTCATGGTTTTATTGTTGATATAGATGTGAAATCGTTGTATGTGTGCATTATGTGTTATGTATTACTTTTTCTCCTTATTACTAATTGTGTCAGTATATTAATCATCATACATGTAAAATAATAATAATAATACTAACTGCTTCGAAATGCGAATCTCGACTTGACTTAGAGCTTGAAGCTGTGCAGATCGAATTAGAATTAGATCTAGAAGCAACAGCGGCTATTTTTATGCACGGATGTTTCACCACAAACTCTGAAGTCTTTTCTTTCGTCTTTTTAAACTCGTGGGCCTCCTACATACGTACGTAGTATAGTATGTTATTGAGGCCTACGAAAGACGAGGCTTCCCAGCCTGTGGTTTCACGTAGTCCTGCCAGCATTCGTTCGTTAAACATCGGATAGCTTCTCTCGACTCGGAGAGCTTCGTTCGACTTCGGTAATTGCTTTTTTCGGCGAATGACTGGAACTAAGTTGGAAAAAACAAGTTCGCCTCCCGAACAGTATCAAGAAGCGAACCTAGGCACCACTGAGCCAATCAGCTACCCCCAACGTAAGCACAAGCAAGTGACACAAAGCTATGAACGAGAGCCCAACCTTTTGCAGAAACTGATGAGACAGTGGAAAGGACACCAAACTAACGATTTGAATGCTACATGTATGTTGTCTGACATATATATTTAAACCTTAGTTTGTATTTTCCTGTTTTGTTGGTGCGCTACTGCATGTTATTGCTTTTTGACCGTTTATATTATGTACACTTCACTGTAATTTCACATGGAGTTAATACAGTTGTTGTATTTGTAGATGAAGATACAAAGCGTAGTCACACATACCTCATGTTACAGTACTTAAAAACCAGAACAGCCATGTGACATGGACACAATAACCACGTGACAACTGGATAATCATGTGACGTCTTCATAAATAATCAAGACCTTTTGCGTATTCCGCTTTGATAACAATTATTAATGAACTGTAGATATCAAACGTAAAAGTCACACTCTCATGCAAAGCTATATTTAAGTTAAATGAATATTCGGAGTTTCAAAATAGGTATTTTGCTAGTTTATACAAACTTAGATTTGGGGAAAAAAACAACAACAAACAAACCAATATTCCGATAAACGATGAAAGTTGACCTCACGTAAAATGAGTACACACAAGCTGTGTATTTGTTATATAATGAGAAGGTCTGTACGCAATAACCGGCGATTTTTATATGTTGTGCCGTTGTCTGTCAAATCCGTACCCAGAAACTATTATTGTATCCAAAACTTATGGAACTTGAAATATTTAACATACAAATGAGTGCCCAGAAAGAAAAACAAAAAACCGAAACGGTGCGTTTAAAATGCAAAGTAATACCGACTTTCATCTTTCAATGCTCAATGACCTTGGAATTACCTTGAGCTCCGGCTCCAATTATACTCATGTACGGTCAAATAAACTGTGCAACAGTTGTATTATGCCAAAAAACCCCAGTGACCTTGGGATGAACTTGACCTTTGGATGACTTTGACTTATTATCTCTAAATACAAATTGCGAGGTCGCGGTGGCCGAGTGGTTAGAGCGTTGGCTTGCGGATCTGAAGGTCCCGAGTTCGAACCCAGGCCGGGGCATTAAGTTGTGTCGGGTGAGTGCCGGTGACAAGAACACACCCAGCATGTACATTGGGTTAAGCGCTTCATTTGGGGCTGCAGTACTTTCAAAAAATGAAAGTGCCAGAATTTCACCTTGGTGATAATAAAGTTGTTAAAATAAATTTAAAAAAAAATAAATACAAGTTCGGACTTTATATCTCTCATAGTTTAGGGTCTAGATCACTTCAAAGTACCAATACGAACCGACTTGGACAGCTCCAGTGACCTTACCAAAGAGCTTATGATAGAAAGAGGGGGAACTTGGTACAGAACCGCGAGACGAAATGTACGAGTTATGCTCCCTTGTCGACATGCTGAAAATGGCTCGTGGCAGAAAGTCAAAAGGCGACCGAGTGAAACAGGGCGGTGACTTTTGCACAGCTATCAATTGCCATAATGCCAGATACAAGAAAAGTTGTGTTGGCAAGTCCTTTTTTCAAATTTCTAAGAGACAAAGAAAGGTAAATTGCAATTGAAAAACTTCATTTCTTTGTGTTTATGTAGGCCTAAACTAAGACCACTGCAGTGTTGTTAGTGTTAAAACAATCGGAGAGCGGCTTGAATGATTCATGTTATACCTATGTGCTAAAATCCAAAACAGTTTGCTTGCTGACAGTTTACGTTCAACAGGTCGCTCACTGTTTACGTTATTGCTAGGTTGTTTGACTATATTTGTGCTTATATTTCAAAAGTAGATGTCAGATTGGCAGTTTGGCTTCGTCAAACTGCTTATGTTAACAAGTTAAATTAGACTAAGTCTGTTTTCTCCTCGTGATCAAATACTGTGCAAGATAACCCCTTACCTAGGCACAAAAATGGTCCTTGATCTGTTGTAATCCCTTTTCGTTTGAGAGTAAACGGGAAAAAAAATGTATTGTAGAAACTCAGTCCTTGTTTTGATCTGTGAATTTCTGCGCATTAGATCTATATTGCGTCGAATGTTGTAGTCTAGCCAGTAGGTTCTGATTGTTCTGTCTGATTAATTAATTATTTTCCATGAAGTCACTGATGTTATTAAGCCAGTGATGTGGGAGGTGAGAGGGTTGGGGGGTAGGGGGACACCTGATATAAATTAAATTCACACTATTAGTGAAACATTTTGTTATTGTGCTTTATTGTGATTAATTGATTGAATGACAGAGCTCTCTCTCTCTCTCTCTCTCTCTCTCTCTCTCTCTCACGATTACGGATTTACAGTTTCGGATAAATGAAACAGTCTGTCATGCATATTTTAATTTTAAAATATCTGTCGTTGATTAAAAAATAATAAATTCCAGGGCAGAAAACGAACCTATGACATACACACATAAGCAGCATAAAAGCACCTAATAAATGTCAATAAGTAAACATAAACAAAAACAAAACAAAAAAGACAGCAGTAGCGGAATGTTAATAATAATGATGGTTAAAAGTTTGGTTTTTGCAAACGTTGCCATAAAAATGTTCTTTTGCAATGGTATAGGCTCAATAAGTTACCACGCACAGATCATTCATATAGCAGATGGTGAAATATAGCCAGTCCGAGCAAAGAGAAATAATCCATGAGAGCGTCTCGCATTTTTGTATAGGACATTATGGAAGTTCCCTCTCTTTCCGAAATAAGCTCTTTGACCTTACTCGTAGGAGGATGTCTCATTAATAATATGCATCAAATAATCATAAGTTCAAAATTAATAACTTAGGAAAACAAGTGAAATTTGTTTTTAAAAAATTGTCATTTTTTGACTAACATGTGCTGACATTGTGACCTTGACCTTAAAGTATATTCATTTATTCACTTATTATTTTCAAGGTCTCGTGGATATACACCAAGGGACCAAGTTTTTGTTGCTGTTGGATTGTTGCAATAGAGTTCCGAGATTTGAAGCCACTTGCAAGTTTTCCACAGCCTACGGAGAGACAAAGGGGCGGACGAACGAACAAAACCTTTTCTCTCTTTATTTTAAAAACAACTGCATGTTTCCTAGGCAGAAAGAGGGATACACACACTCACACCCACAGATAGAGGGAGAGGCAGAGAGAGATAGCAAGAGAGAGAGAGAGAGAGAGAGAGAGAGAGAAAAAAAAAAAGCTCCACTCGTCCACACATAATAATACTGATTTACACACCACATCTTTAGTGTCGTTTTGGGGCGTATCAAAAAACCGTGGCATTTATTCCTCATTCTAATTAAAATTACACAACATTTCAGAATTCGACTCATTCAATAATGTTATAATAAACGCGAGCCACGATTTATTTTTTTTTAAAAATCACATGCGTAACTAACTGCAAAGACAACATTACTATTCACCTTAGATAATAAACATGACACTATGGCATTAAACAATGTACATCCACAAACGCACAAAGAAATGGCGGTGAAGGAGAGGGGGGGGGGGGAATGGTGGGGAAAAACCAGTATCATTCAAATATTGCAAATTTTCCCCTTAAATCATTGTTTTCCAATATGGGATAATTACATGCTACTATTTACATCAGTGCTATAAAAAATGCGTATAAGAGTAAGTCTGTACAGGGTTGCATTATAAAATGCACTATACAAATTGTATAAAAGAACTTCGAAAATTATATAAAAATGTGTATGGTTGGAAATATGGATCTGATGTTTGAATAGAATTATGTTTATAACCAATATTACAAGTACAAATATTTTGGTTAAGAATTATTTATTCCAAGCATTACAGTAGTGTAAAACAGTATATCACAGCCAATTGTATTATAGGGTACGATTAAATTAGTTATAATTAAAATTATTTTTAAAATAATTATTTATTTTTTTAATAAAAAAGGTGTAGGGGTGGGAGGTGGGGAGGGGGGGAGAGAGAAATATATATAATAGAGTAAAACTGAATATTATAGCCAATCGTACGCCTAATATAGGACATAATTGAACAAGATGGCTTTACGAGCCAATTATGGTTGTAAGTTGATGACCAAGAATGATGTCGCCATTTTTTGCTATGGATTGCAATGTAGCCTATCTGGCAGGTAACGATGGGTCTTCAGAGGCCTACGTTACAGATATGTGTGGTTAAAGAAAACTATGTAAAGTTTAAAAGCCTTTTTTAATCAGTAAGCCTATGAGTGCTTTTGTTTCTGCCAAGATCGTTTTTGTGTGTGACTTTATGCATAGACAATAAATTAAACCCCTCATTGTTCATATTTTTTCTCGCATTCATTTTAAAAAAAAAAATAATACTGTCAAATTGTTATTAATTACGTTGCACACAAAAGTGCATTCATTAAAATGATCTTACTTACAAATTAGAATTTGTATCTATTTATTATTGTATGTGTTTATTTATTATATCTTCCTATTTACATATTTCGCCCGGCAGTCCGTAAGAACAGCGTGTGCTAGGGTGTTTATTTGATGTCAGACTGTGGTTCAATTAGCTTTACTAGCTTCTTCTTCTCCTTTCTATTAATAATAGTTTTTGTTTTGTTTTAAAGGTATAGAGTAAGTGTGACTTTTTTTTGTAGGTAATCAATAGTCCCTCACTGCCTCCACTTTCCTTGGTCTGAGTTGCCACTGATACATGTTGGTGATCATAGATTGATTTGGCCAGTGTAGAAAACGAACATTACATTACATTACAAGGTTATTGCTTTAGGTCCAGCAGACTCTTCCGAGCCAAATCAGGACCAGAGAAGTGAAAGAGGACTCACCCCTGATCCGCATAGAAGATCTGCCGAAACAACCCTAGTGGTAACACTGAAGGCAATCTACCAGCCGGTCACTTTACAATAAAGACATCCCACGCAGGGGACGCTGAGGCTATACTCTAATTTATTGAACCCCCGTTTACAAAAACAAAATAGAATACAAACATCATTATACAATACCAACAAAACACATACATATAAAATGCCTAAATTGCCAAATAATGACATCATAGGAAGCCCCAGTGACCATTTGGCAGAAAGCTTCCAATATTCCCAAGCTGATCCACACTAATGAGGAGTTTTGTCCCGAAAGAGTTAAAGACAAAGAATACATAAATAATTGGAGGCCTATCTCTTTATTGAACGTAGTGTATAAGAGTGGGTCATCCTGTATTGTCAACCGTCTTAAGGTTGTTCTGCCGTCTCTTGTCAGTGAAGATCAAACCGGGTTTTATTAGGGGAAGATTTTTAGATGATAATATTAGACTTATTTATGATATTATTAGTTATCTGAATGAAAACAATATTTTAGGGCTTCTTATTTCTCAGGAATTTTGAAAAAGCGTTTTATTCAGTTGACAGGAAGTTTATGCAAAAAGTGTTAAAAGCGTCGTGACAGTCATGCTTCAATATAAAAAAATTTGAAGAAAAAAATCGTTATAGCGGACTTGTATTCCATATTTTTTTGTGCAACACATGTATACATTGCATTTATAATGATACCACACAGTCCATGGTTGTTTCTACTGATCATACTAATTAATCTCTACATATAAAAAGGAGGTAAAGAATATTCCCTACTATAGCCAATAATTATATATTCATACGTTTTGTGTAGAAAGAACCCTCTTTTAAGGCTTTCTAAGTTTTTTGATCTGCTGGGACATTTCTAGCATGGCAGACTGAAAGTGAACACGGAAAAAATATACACCACAACGGAAATTATTAATTTCCAACTTATATTTGCAAATCGGTTAAGTGGTCTAAATTCATGATTGAAAAGTCAGGATTCATGATTGAAAAGTTTTTGCTCATAGGCGACAACCTCTCTGTGATCTCGTGACGCTTCTCCTTGAACTTGTTGGCCTTGTCGGATCCTGCTTCAGTGTCAAGGTCACGTTCCACGTCATCTATGACACTGAAATGCACGTGCTTGGTGCGTGGCAAATTCTCCGGCTCCACTGCAACAGTACGATTAAGGCTGGCATGACTATAGCTGGCTCTCTAGCACTACAGAAAAAATTAACCTTAGTACGAGAAGGTCAAGATGACAATCTTGCCCGTTTGCGGTCAAATGTTAATGAACACAACATAAAACAACATACCACGCGCACGAAACACGCTTGGAAATACCGGTTCTGTTCCTGTGCAAAAACAGACAGACAGACAGTGACAGAGACACCTTTTTCTTTTCGTGCGCAGAGAGAGAGAGAGAGAGAGAGAGAGAGAGAGAGAGAGAGAGAGAGAGAGAGAGAGAGAGAGAGAGAGAGAGAGAGACGGAAAGAGGGAGACTAACAAAACATAATTATATTGTAGGTAAGCTCATATAGTATCAACGGAGAAGCCTTCTGTTTCACGGCCTCAATGCTTTGTGAGGTGTGCGTCAATAGTAACTCCTGCTTGTTCGAGAAACTTTAAAAAGCGGGTAACGCACACAAACAAGTAAAATGAAATAAAACGAATCATTTTTGTATTGCACATTTACTAATTCAAAGAGATGCTCAAGGCGTTCGCCGAGGTCAGGATCTAACTCCAGAAGCCCAAGACGCCAACTTGCAACAAGCAGCAAACACAATGTCCAATGCGAGCCTTCCTGGTCAAGGGTTGATTAGTCTCCCCTTCACCCTCCACACTTCGTCAAGCGCAGTGAGCGCTTCTTTAATGGGACCTACTTTGACCACGCCCCCTCTACAGACCCTTTTACCATTCACAGTGAGTGTTTCCCCACTAAAAAAAAAATAGGCTTACAACCAAATATAATTTTCCAAAGTATGGCGATTTTTTTAACATGAATAAATTCCGTAGGTTTTGTGCCTATTAATAGCAACGTTCTGGAGCTAAAAATAGCAGCTACAAAAGTCGGTAGGAGACGGAACCCGTGAAAAAAAAAATGCTGGTAAGGTTTTGGTATTAGGTTATTAAAATAGACCCTACACTACTCCAGACACCAAAGAAGCATTCTTCAATCAACGTAGTTCACTCAAGAGGTCATAGGGCTATGAAATCGATGTGCCCTCCAATAGTTTGGGAGAAAATAGGATTAGAAAAAAAAATCCACAACAAAAATTATGACGTTACCAAGATGACGTCACCCGATATGCAAACTTTTTTTGTCATCTAGTATGGTTCCCCATTTCCCAACAAAATACCAAATTTCACAAAAATCCGTCTATTAGTTTCAGAGAAAAATGCACAAATGTCACCTCCGGAAGGCCGGACATTGGACAGACGCTAGACGGACAGACAAAGCCAAAAACAATAGCTCCCGAACTTAACTAATAATAATAATAATACTGAATGCTATACGCGCCTTATTCCTAAATCAGACTCAAAGCGCGAAGATCTGTAACCAAAATACACGCTCACACGTGACAGATACTCCTACATACACAACTCACATTCATCACTCAAACATGACTGTGGTGTACAAGAAGACGGAAAGGAAATCGAAGTGTTTATTTGTGAAAGTTTAAATTCACTGCATCCAATACCATTACTGATGGGAGGGAGGAACCCAGAGTACCCGAAGGAAATCCTCGGTGACCCCAATAGTCTCGCATTTAAGACACGTAAATTCGCCCTTTGCGGGAAATCAGTAAAAGTGCAGAAACTCGACTCCTGCGAGAAAAGCTCCCGAACAGTATCGGATGCGGTAACGGTGGGCGAAGAAAATCTTTAGACCAGAGCTACGGGATCACCTACAGTGTTCCCCAGGGGTAGCTATTTGTTCCTAGCGTCGGCTGTGTATACCACATCTAGTGAATGTGTGCGAGGACAGTGAGTAAAACCATTATTATTTAATATTGGGAGACCAGGGATTCTCAACGAACCTTCAGTGTGTCATTATTGACAGTGAATATTTACAAAAAGATGTAGAGGCAAGTGATGTCTCAAGAGAGAGACAATGACCTCCATATAAGCCACCGACTGATTATTTGTGCAATCTCGTTTGTATTTTGTATAAAAAATGTGTGATTTAATGTGATTATATGTATGAATGAGAAATAGCGAAACCGAAGGGCAAAGAGAGATAACTGTGTAGTCTTTGTCCTTGTTTGTAAGCGCGTGTGCGATGATGGATACGAATCTAGAGTAAACAGAGACAGAGCATGCATCCTTAAACTGAAAGTCAGATAAACACACGCACACCCTCATCTCATTAGTTTATTTATAGTTACGAATATAAATTTTTAATTTAACGCAATTCCACACGTTACACTGAGCCAATCAGCTACCCCCAACGTAAGCACAAGCAAGTGACACAAAGCTATGCACGAGCCCAACCTTTTGCAGAAACTGATGAGACAGTGGAAAGCACACCTGGAGATACCTTCGTCCCTCGACATCCCAGCGCATTTCTATGCTTTTTATTTTGTTGATGTGCCAATCCTTTGCCAGCCGGCCTCATCATCTCTCTCTTGGTTCTGAATGTGAAACAACATGGCAATATAGTTCAAGACACTTACACAGATAACCGTAAAATAAACATTTTCACAAGATTTTTTTTAATTTTATTTTTAATTTTATTTATTTATTTATTTATTTATTTATTTATTTATTTATTTTTTGGGGAGGGGGGGGGTTGTTGGGCGGGTGGCGGAGGGGTTGGGTGGGTGTTGTGTGTGTTGTGGCTGGACTTTTTCTAACATGAGATGATACTAGGCAACGATCCGAACTATTTGCAAGCCCAAAATGATCAATAAACCGATGAGCCAAAGTTTAGATACAGCGCAAAACGTGTTTCGAAAATGATTAAGCACAATGACCTTTGACCTTTGAACAAAGGACAAATACGAATGATCTAACATGCGTACAGTTAAAGTATCCGCAAAAGTAAAAATTATGAATTTCGGTTCAGTTATTCCTGAGATAAGACCAAAATTGGGTTTGGAACAAAAATTTGAAATTTGGAGTGATGGATTGACTAAAAACCGGATTGCTACAGAAGGACGATTTAAAGTACCTATATACCAAACTTTAGCAAATCGCTTCAGATCAAGGCAAAACCAAAATATATATGAAAGATCAATTTATTATCTATCTATCTATCTATCTATCTATCTATCTATCTATCTATCTATCTAGTCCTGATTCGCCTCTTTGCAGCCCGCTGGACCTTATAAACAATGACTAACTATCGACTCTGGACAGCGTCAGTGACCTTGACGTTGGAGTGAAATGAACCAAATTTGCACAGTATGCGTGTCTCATTAATATCTATCATGGTTGGAAGAATCATAAGTTAAATAATAATAACCTAGGAAAAAGCTGAATTTTTGAAAAAAGTTCATTTTTCGACTAGCATTTATTGACCTGTGACCTTGATCTTGAAGTGAAGTAATTCATTCGTTGATCATTTATGAGGTCTCATGGGTATACACCATCTTACCAAGTTTGGTTGTGATAGTTGAAATAGTTTCTGAGTACTTAGCCACTTTAAAGATTTGCGTACTTCGGCAAAGTTCTGGACAAACAGACTGCGAACAGCGGTCGGCGGACAGACAAACGGACGGACGAACACTTTTTTTTCGATATTATTTTTAGACAATTTAGGACTCCTCTCGCACAGATTTGCAAAAATGTGGATTTATTGTGTTCGGGTAGAGGGAAGGGCAAGAGGTGGTGGGGATGGGGTGAGTACAAAAAATGACGTCATGTCTGATAAAAGCGCCATTACATTGACTTTCATCCAAAATACAGTACTCCTCTCTTAAGGTGACCCCCCACGGGACCAAATTTTTGTTTGATCTTATCCGAGGGGCACCCTAAACAGTCCTCTGATAAGATCAACTACCAGTAAAAAAAACTTGATCTTATACGAGCTACTACATTTTTGTGTCGTGTGACAGTTGTGCGTGTGTGTGTGTACATGTGAGCACGTTGGTGCGCGCGTATGCATGTATGCATTACTGTATATGTATTTTTTGTGCGTGTGTATGATGCATAAGCACATACTCAAACACTCAAACGAACGGATTCAAGCATGCATACACATACACACACTCTCACACACGCACACAAACACATTGACGCGCACGCACGCAAATGAGAATAAAAACTAAAAAGTATGCACCAAGACAGTTACTGGGTGTATTTGCAGAAAACCTTACACAAGTTTAACGAATTGTTCACTTTGTCTACGCCACGGCACAAGCTTTATCGCTAGTGAATGAAGTCAATTCAGGGTAAGGTCCACTGTGGCAATACGTCCCGCTAGGAGGGGACACGGCAGGTCACAGTTACACCTGTCTACACCGCCCATGGGTCGCACTCTCTCAAAGTGGTTCCCGTGTATATTGCAGAGTGTCGCATAATGCGGATGCTGGCTGGACGTGACAGGTGTTCTGGGATGGAATTCCATCTCAAAACAGGAAGTGACCTCATAAATGACGTAATCTGTGACATCAATTTCTCTTAAGCAGTAGTCTCCTCCATTTGGGAACCAAAAAGGGGTTGACGTTATCCGAGGTTTTCCCTTATGCGAGGTGACGCTAAGCGAGGAATTCTAAATGGTACAAAGAAGGTGTTTGGCCGGGACCAACAACCTGATTGATCTTATCCGCGTTGTGACCTTAAACGGTAGTGACGTTAAAAGAGGAGTACTGTACATCACAACACAAGATAAACTCATAAGGAAAATATAAATATTTTTTAAATGACGAAGAGTTTCTGTAAGATCATAGTACTTACCAGGATTCAGGACTACCCTAGAAATCTGGCATCTAGAATGGCACTGGAGGAACTATGCTATATAGTAAAACAGCCCCAAAATCAGAAAGCCACGATAACACTCCTTACTTGTGTATCCAAAAAACGATAAGGATGATAGGCAGGACAAAAACCAAAAGAACGACAATGCCCAACAAAGAAAACATCCCACTGCCATTCCCAGGAAAAGTGTACGGGTCAAGCATAGCGAGCGTATCTGTCATGGACCTGTTTTTATCTGAAAAATAAAAGCAACAAATGAAATCAGAATAAACACTTAAACAACTGTAAAGTTTGGTACACTTAATATTTCAACAAAAGATAATGTAGACGTCTTTAGCGGTCTTAACGACCTGAGGAAGATGGCAGTCAGACCATGACAAATCAATAGAAAGCAGAGGATCTCAACATCTTCTTCAAACGTGTTTGTTTGTTTTGTTTTAACAGCAGAGCTAGATGTAGCACTCACAGCTTCCCTGTTAATGGGGGCACATAACGACAAAGAGTAGTTTGACTTTATAACATAACATAGCTCCTTGCCGATATCAAACCTGAGCTTGGACAATGTGTCACGTGGGTTTATGGGTTTTAGGGCTCTGCACAATGGACTGATGTAAACCTCACGCTTTATCCTATGGGAACTGCTAGTTAAGTCACCCTGTGGATTACTATAATAAATTTATTTATTTAGCTCGGTCTGTGTAAAGGCTGGGTTATAGAGATATATAGAAAAATGGTAAACGATTACTGTCACACTAGCTTTCACACGGCTATGAATCATATGTAGTCCAGCCACTTGATAACAGTTAAACATCACACATTTATTTCTTCTACTCTCTACAAGATTTTCTAAGTACTAATCTACCTTAAACGTTAAATAGTCACTGTGAATAGTTCGATCGCTGATAGTCTATGCAGCTAATAGTTCATCCTCGGGCACTGGATGTAATTGTTCATGAGAAATGGACTACTGTGGTCCTGTAGCTCTCAGTTTTGTGTGCACACACTGCTATTGACTTAACTGTGAGTCTGGCGTGATGTGCTGTGGTCGGTTTGTTGACAACTGTGTTGTCTTCTTCTTGTTCTTCCCTGTGGGTAGACTGGTTGGCTTTCCTCGCACAATGCTGGGGATACCGTTGCAGCCAACTAATGCGTCGACGTGGTTTCGTCTGAGGCAGTGTTGGGCGCACTACAGAACGCCTGTTCGTCTGTAACATATGAGACGAAATTCTGCACAACCTTGAATGATAGGTATGTGCAGAGCGTCTCACTGAAGGTCGTAATAGCCCTCAGTGATTAGCTCCACATCTACATATATAAGTGACGAACATTCTGCTAAGTCCGTGGTCCACTGGAATCTCCCCTCTAATTTCCTGTACATTCATAAATATAAAACATGGCTACTTATACACATCAAGAATTAATAATAATATACACATGCATTTGTACAGCCACTGGTCTGTAAGCATACATATAAGTTAAACAACAGTGGTTCCGTACATAATTCAAGATGGCGTCGGGCCGGTCGTCATTTTGCCTCGTGGTCAGCTACGCCACGTGTTCGGCAAAGTTGGGCTAACAATTCAATTTTATGCATAGTAAATTTCACAAACATAATTCAACAATAATATAATACATTACGATGAAACAGAAATATGTTCATTTACCTTCGTGACAATATCAGGCTAGTGGCTACTGGAGTGAATTCGGATTTTCACACAAGTACTGCGTCCTAGTCTTTCCTGGAGAGATAGTACTACTACTGTGTAGATGTGTCCTGCTCCGTGGTTCTGACACGACTGAAGTAAGCTATGCTAGGTTTTGACAGTCAGAACTGGCTCTAACCGCTCTGCCTGCGTCTCATTGGTTACAACTTTCTCGCCTATCGTAATTACGATGATGTCATAGCCTTAGCCAGCGTCAACTACCACTGTGTGTATAATCGGCAGTAGGCTATTGCTACGCTTGATTACTTTCATCGTCTGCTGCTTAACATTGAAATTCTAATATTACATAGGCTAACCAAGCTAAATATTAAAATAAGCAGAGTAAAACTAGTCCTAACGCGACACAATGTTTATGGCAATCATCATCAACAACAACAAACCACGACATCAACAACAACAACATTATCATCATCGTCGTAGTCGGAAAGAGCCTTATGACTTGATGATATCAGCCCTGGTTTACTAGCCGACGCAATGCGAATGTCCTTGCTGCTCCAATGATAACAGTTTTTCGCAGGTCACTGGATCCTGGAGGAGTGGTGAAGGGTTAAGGTAAAGCATTATTATTTTCAAGAGAGGGAACAAAATACAAGCAAAATTACTACTACAGTATAGCAATCCAAGACAACCCAGTTTTCAACGCAAATGTTGAGTGCTCAACCAGGAGGAGGGCAGGGTGAAGAAAGTAAAATAAAAAGTGAACAACTCGCCCAATTCTTTTGCATTACCTTCTTCTTTGAACGAGATATTGGGTTTCATTTCTCTGTCTCCACGGCTATGTCCCCATTCTGAATGTGCAGCATTCTCACTCGAAGGCTGTTTAATCACACTGAGGCTGCGATCTTGATCAGAGAAGGGGATATTGTCCTTTATCGTCTGATGATGATCGTGGGTTCTGCGAGACAATGAACCATTTATTGTTACTGCAGAAAGTCCTTCTAACAAATTATTGTTTACTGCAGGAATGCCATGTTGCAAGCTGCTTATCCCTGGATTATCCTTGCTGAGGTTTATTTTTAAAGACTCGTTGCCGATGGCTCTCGCTGCAGACCCATTGTCGATGATTCTTGCTGAAGACGCATCACTGACGTTTACCTTCAAAGACTCATCGCTGAAGTCTAACTTCCAAAACTCATCACTGATGTTTATCTTCAAAGACTCATCGCTGATGTTTACCTTCAAAGACAATTTACTGATGTTTATTTTCAAAGACTCATCACTGATGTTCATCTTCAAAGACTCATCGCTGATGTTCATCTTCAAAGATTCATCGCTGATGTTTACCTTCAAAGACTCTTCACTGTTTACCTTCAAAGACTCATCGCTAGTATTTTTCTTCGAAGACTCATCACTGAAGTCTAAATTCAAAGACTCGTCACTGATGTGTATCTTGGAAAACATTTCATCGTTTGTTAAAACTTCTGTGCTGTCCGCTAGAGATGTCCTTTTGTTCAATCCGATCGAATTCTGCACATCTTCTGATATGGTCAGATTGATCGAAGGCGACTTGGTTAGACGACTGACTCCCAAACCAGAAGTTAAAACTTTGCCGTCAAGAACAGGCGTGAATGACAACAGTGTTCCTTCAGAGATCATAGAAGCCAGGTCTTGTGCTATTTCAGGCTCTTCGGTTGTTGTTATCCACGACGAAACGTTGCTGTCTTGCATCCCCAAAACTTGCTTCAAATGAGAATTTGGTTTACTACCACTACCTTTCAAGAGCGATAAACTTTTATTCACCTTCAGAACAGATGTGTTTGTGCCTGGAAGATATGACTGTAACGAAGAAACATGGTGCTCTTTGGATGAACGATTTTCGCTAGATGACTCAATTCTAGAGACTCCACTGACTAAACGATTATCACGAGTTGATTCTATTATTGAGACTCCGTCGACTGAAAAGTTTGTCCTTAGTTCATAGGTGGTGGTGGGTACATCTTCAAGATTGCTTCTCGTAACTTGCGATAGAGTACTAATGTCATTTGTCTGGTCGTCGTCTGTTTCGCCTGGAAGTATATCTTGGTCCATGTCTTGAAGATCCACTGCAACAAACCCATAACATGTAACGATACACTACTCGGTTTCAGATGAGGAATTCCTTCTAGAGTTAAGCTATTCAAGGAAAGACACACTCTCGTCATCAATTCTCTCTCTCTCTCTCTCTCTCTCTCTCTCTCTCTCTCTCTCTCTCTCTCTCTCTCTCTCTCTCACACACACACACACACACAATGACAGACAAAACGATTCCAGTATATCCACGCTTAACAACTTTTGTATCCGGTATAATGATGGAACAAACTGGTTACATTACATTACATTATTATTGCTTTAGGTCCAGCGGACTCTTCCGAGCCAAATCAGGACCGGACAACCCCCGATCCGCATAAAAGATCTGCTGAAACAACCCTAGTGGTAAAACCGAAAGCTCTCCACCAGCCAGTCACTTCACAATAAAGACATCCCAGGCAGGGGACGGCTGAGGCTTCACCCCAACTTATCGAACCCCCGTTTACAAAAACAAAATAGAATACAAACATCATTATAAATTATCAACAAAACACATACATATAAAATGCCTACATTGCTAAATAATAACATCATAGGAAGCCCTAGTGACCACCTGGCAGAAAGCGTCCAATATTCCCAAGCTGATCCAACAGACCTCATACACAAATAAGGAGTCTTGTCCCGGAAGACTTTTCAAGAAAAAAGGTAGGAGACTGGTCTAGCGAAGAAGACGACAGTATAGCAGATTGATAGAAAAGAGCAGGAATGAGAAAGAGCAAATGAGAAAGACAGCGACAGTGGGAATTTAAAGCACTAAATTTCCAGAAAGTGGGGATACTATTTATACTGAAACCCCCGGCACCCCAACGGGGGTAACAAACTGGTTACCAAATGAGCAGCCCACATGCACAGCACAACAACATAGCACACATACAAATTATTAATGAAAGTGTCCAACCTGTATGTTTCGCACAAGTAGTATAATTCAGCTCTCCTTTTTCGTTTTTCTTGTACTTTCCGCAACATCGAAACGTTCGGTTAGCATCGTTTTTTACCAAGATCAAGGTCAGTATGGACGTCAGCGGAAGGTCACAACGTTCGCCCATATTAGGAACACTGTCAGTAACATTGGCTGTCATGCCTCCTGTCTTGTCAACAATTTTCCAAACTGAAGCGTCATTTTGGTCAGAATATTCCCAAAGCCAGTAGATCTGAAACAAAGACTTAACGCCAATAACAGATTGCTAGTCGAACATTGAGATCATTCGAAAGATCGGGCCAACAAAAAAAGTCTGTTTACGGTATCCCGACCAACCAACATTTTTTTGGCCCGACCCTAAACCTTTTGGGAGAGAATCGTCTGGATTTTTTTTTTAAAAGCCATTTACATCGCAGCAAAGGTGGAAAGGGTAAAAAAAATTTTTTTTTTTAAACCGACCTATCGCCACTAAGTTATTTCCCCTATGTTACCGTAAACACATTTTTTTTTACCTATGGGTTTGACGGATTAGGATAGGATGGGAGAATCTAAAGAACAGAGTGACAATGTCTATTTGCATATTGGAGCAAAGTAACTCCAAACAAACACTGAACAATTGTGCATCACTCAACGACAGTAGGCTTCTTTCAAAACTCAAAACAAGTGCAGATCCTCATTTTCGCATCTATAATGGTTGAGTAAGGTCCTTTCCACAAAATCACATTATTTGGATGTCATACAAGCGATGTAGTAAACTAAATATATTATTTAATATATCATTTTCGTGGGAAAGTCCGTTTTGGCGTTCTAATCACACCGACTCAACCAAAGCTTTTAGGTTTTGAGGTTAGTTCAGCCAGGCTAGCTATAAATAGCTTCGCCGGTGCTTCTTTCCTTTCACTGGAAGGGAGGGTGTAGGCAAGCTATAAATAGCCAGCAGCCAGCAAAATGTGGGGGAACCAAAGAGTGCTGCTCACATAGGCATTGAGCTGGTGTGTAATGGCAGCAAAAGATCCCTAATGAAGGAAATAGCGCGCCGGCTGCCAGATTTTACGACCACAAAACAGCCTTAATCACACCGCACCCACGAAACAAAAATGGAAGTAACTCTTTAAATCAGGCATAGCAGAACTGAAAACGATGTGGGGATAACAACAACAGTAAGATAAATAAACTATTCACCGAAACAGTAGAAAATATCCCACACGTCAAAGACAACGTCGATCCAGCAGTAAGATTTTCCGCTGAGGATGTCATGAACACTGGCCCAGGATACACTAAGGCAGAAAAGGAATAAAAACATTTTTTTTTCCTTTCTCAGTTAAGAATAGCACAACAATTATACTTAGAAAAACCCCTACAAACACCAACGTTGGACATTCTTAGAATAGCCTCCGTTCTTCAGTTCTGACAAACACCACAGACTATATCACACTGGCCCATATAAATACGTTGAGAGTTAATTGTCCTTACAGAATTATTTACCTTTGTTCATCATCATCATCATCATCATCATCATCATCATCATCATCATCATCATTACAATCAGTATCAAGAATAGACACAAAAATCGGCAATTCTTTCAAACCCGGTTTTTTTTTTTTTTCTTTATTTTCCTTTTTTCTTACCTGACTTCATGGAGAAATGGAAAAATACACTGACTGACATTTATGAAGATTTCCATGTCCATATGACAGAGTATGTGAAACAACAGGATTAGACATAAGACTGTATTTGTCTAAATACATTTACATTGGAATATTGAACATTTATAACCCTGAGATCACCTTCAAAAGTGGACTGGGCTTGTGCATCGAAACTTGCAGCAACAAAATCCCGAATGTTCGATACATGACTGACTACATTACATTACATTATTATTGCTTTAGATCCAGCGGACTCTTCCGAGCCAAATCAGGACCGGACAACCTCCGATCCGCATAAAAGATCTGCTGAAACAACCCCATGACTGACTAGTGAATAAGAACCGGCAAGGAAACTCACTGTGAAGAGTTTTTGTAGTCGTTCCCGCATCAGAAGCACACATGTACCTTCCAGCGTCACGGCAACCTATTTTTTCGAACGTTAATATCACCAGGCCATCCGCGACGCTTCCAAAAACGTGCACGTTTGACAGCCCTGACACATCCCGGACGCCGTCTCCCCCTCTTCCGTCCATCTCCGCCAGTTGTTGAAGTCTCCAGTCCAAACCTTCTTCACTGTCGACGCTTTCTTCGTTATTGCTATCTTCAACTTCACTTTGAAATGCTCGACCATTCCCACCGTCATTCGGAACAGTTTTGCGATCGTCTCTTTGGACACTTCCGCCACCTTCATTTTCGAAACTGCTGTCATCTTCAACATTTCCAATATAGTTTTTCGAGTTTGTTTCATCGCTGTTATCTTTACCGCCTCGGTTGCTTTCGGTGACACTTTGGGTGCTTGTGTCATTGTTTTCCGAGTTTCTAACGTCTTGGATACCCATTGCATTATGTTTGGCCAATCCCTCATCGTTTCGGGGTCTTCTGCCATCCTTTTGGTTGCTCTTAGGGTCTGGTGTATCTACTTGTACTGAACTATCTAGGAGTTGTCTCTCAAGGTGTCCGCTGTTCGTGTAGCTTGTTTGGCCATGCTCGGCACCGCTTTTTTCAGTGGTGTTGAATCCGCGATTTTGCGGTATGTTGTTGGTAGTGATAGTTCTATCTTCATCGTCAACGCTGACCAAACCTACCACCGTAGCCTGTTTATCGACGCCTTGGCGAGCTTCCAAAGTTTCATTTACGGGCAGTCTTGGATTTCTGTACTCAAAAGTTTGAGAATGCTTATTTTTCAAAGATGGGGCATTTTCAGGGTCTGCTAGTTTCTTGTTTCCAGAACTAAACGTGATTCTGTCTAAAGACAAACCACTTAGGCCAGAAAAGAAAGGAAGAAGGCATACGATGTTGACAGTAAAATCAGGGCTCGGTGTCTTTTGAACGTTGGCCGAGTGGTGATCGCTAGAGAGTTTACTATAGTTCTTGAAGTATTCATAATAACTTATCGATGGAATCGACCCTGTGATGATCAGCGTATTGCCTGAAACAATGTAAAACATAATCGTATTCTAAAAGTTTCTATCTGGTTTACATGTACATAGACATACTTCGAAAAGAATAAACCCCACAGACTTAAAACTAAAAATCTCGAAATAGTTCAAATCCACAGACCCACAGAGAACCTTTAAAGACACATGCACATTTCCAGACTTTTTTCTATCCACACGCACACACAAATGAGTATTAACGCTTACAAGAACTTCACTTTATTGACTGAATCAATAACCCCATTCCACTGCATTATGTCTGTGATAGTTTAGTTTTTTACAACACTTTTTTCTTCTAACTTGTCCAGTGCGTTTAATTTGTCATTCTTAACAATTTCCCTAGTTATTCATTGCTTACAGGCTCCAGCGGACTACAAAGAGCCGAATCAGGACCACAAAATCAAGAACACAACTTCGTTAAAAGAGGACTCACCCTGATCCGCATAAAAGATCTGCCGAAACAACCCTAGTGGTAACACTGAAGGCACTCCACCAGCTGGTCACTTTAAAATAAAGACATCCCATGCAGGGGACGCTGAGGCTATATACTAATTTATCGAACCCCCGTTTACAAAAACAAAATAGAATACACACATCAACAAAACATGTACATATAAAATGCCTACATTGCCATATAACAACACCATAGGAAGCCCCAGTGACCATTTGGCAGAAGGCGTACAATATTTCCAAGCTGATCCAACAGACCTCACACACAAATGAGGAGTTTTGTCCCGGAAGTTTTCAAGAAAAAAGGTAGGTGACTTGTCTAGCGAAGAAGAAGATACTATAGTAGATTGATATAACAGAGTAGGAATGAGAAAGAACAAAGGAGAAAGACAGCGACAGTGGGAATTTAAAGCACTAAATTTCCAGAAAGTGGGGATACTATTTATACTGAAATCCCCGGCACCCACACGGGGTAACTATTTCCCTGCCAGTCAAAGGTTATGTATGCATTTTGTAATGATATGGTACATGTACAAAAGGTATGACGATGAAATGGGTTCCTGTGATGTGAGTGTGCATGTTCACCATAGTCGGTGCAAATGTCTTGTTCAATATTCATTGTTGTAAAATGGTGAAATAAATTCTGTAGTATGCACTGTTGATTTAATTTATCAGGGAGGTTAGAAACAGATCCACAGAGGCAATGACTATTTATTTTAAATTCTTACCATGATCCGGCATTAGACAGAAGGCAGGCAAGATGATGGCGAGTGCCCACAAGAAGACACCAGCCTTTTTGCGTGTAATTTTGATGTCCAATGCTGTTCCAACATCCAAATAGATTGAGAACGAACACAATGAAAAACAGAACAGTACTTGTGGAAAGGTGTATGCAAACCACTTCAATATTGTTGTGTTACTGGTAAATGAACTCGCATCCAAAAAAAAAAAAAAACCCACTCGATTCCTGCTCGAAGAATACTCAAGATAGATCCAAAGATGAAGAATGGCTCATACTAGGAGTCATAGAGAAGCAGTGACACCTTCTTCGATCGAGTCTCATTATCCAAACTTATCACCCATTTTTAACGTTTACCAACATCAACCAACTAACATCAATGAGCAACGCTTCCGTGACGTTTCGCTCAAAACTTCGAGACCTGGTTTAAAACCCATGGTCACAACTAATGAAAACGAGTTCACTGCGGTATAGACTCCATTGTAGAATTGCTTCCGCCTGAAAGTACGTCATTTTAATCCGTTACGTCATCAGAAGATAGCTGTGTCACTATTGGCGTCATTTGCGATTATCTGGCACTGCGTTGTCAAATACTTTCGTCTACCGCAGGCGCTTGTGTCTGGACACGCGAGCGCCTATGACGCGTCTCCTTTCTATGTAAAACGAAAAGCGTCAAATGCGCGTGCAACTAGTAGCTGATTGGTCGCTTGTGTAATCTACTGTCGGGCACAGTGCATTGCAATTTGCAAAAATTATTTTTTTTTTTAAAGTACCCATGTAATTCATGACTAAAAGAACTAGACAAAACGCTTATAAAGGTAGATTATAACATGAGACAAGCCCGGTCTACTTTTAAAGATGCTAAACATTTTAAGTGCTCTGTCTTAGATTTAATACCGAAGATCGTCGGGTCCGTCGATTTGCGCATCCGTTTGCGCATTCATAATTATATCTAAATGTTCGTCATGTCGCAGTAATTATTATTATCCAAAAAGATTTGTCCATCCTTCTAAGTCTGAAGATATTACAGTATTGTTTGAACGCGCCGAGTTAGTGCACAAAACATTCTTTTGCGATGTATTTATTAGTATCTATTTCAATGTATGTAAATATCAACACCAAACTTGCGATTACGACAGGCAAAAATCGGAGTTCATTATTGTGAATAGGCGAATGTGAAGCGATCGTGAACGATCGCTGATTTTCAGGTCAAACTTCTCCGCCCAGACAAATCTGGGCGAAGATAAAACACAACTGCAGAGACTACAGCTTGTTCAAAATACTGCAGCAATGATTGTTCTAAAACAAAAAGGAATGAGCACATTTCACCTGGACTTCGTTCTCTTCATTGGCTGCCCATTGAAAAAAGACTGGACTACAAAATCCTGGCACTGGCCTATCAGTGCTTCACGAGCACTGCTCCCACCTGCCTCACAGAACTGGTCTCCCCTTACCAACCCAGACGCGAACTCAGGTCAGGGACTCAGCGTAGACTTGAAACCCCCAGTGCGCGCACAAGCAACACAACCAAAAAGACTCTTGGAATGCGCTCCTTTAAAAATGCTGCACCCACTCTGTGGAACTCCCTTCCCCTGAGCTTGAAGCAAGCTCCATCCCTGCCAAGCTTCAGGAAAGGACTAAAAACTTACCTGTTTTAATATGGTTGAATCACCGTCTTAGTGCGCATAGAGCATGAACACTACGTACATGGATTTTTGGCGCCTTACAAGATCACATAATCATCCTCCTCCTCCTCCTCCTCCTCCTCCTCCTCATCATCATCATCATCATCAAATGCAATGGATTAGACCAACAACAACCAAAAATAATATGTCTGTTTACGGTAACATAGGGGGCGGGTGGGGGGGGGGGGATTGGGTCAGTAGGTCAGCTTTTTTTCCCTGTTGTTTTTTTTAAAGAGACCCTTTTTTTTTTTTTTTTTTTTTTTTTTTACCTGGAGTTCGATTTTATTTTAGCTTTTTAATTTTTTTTTTCCAGACGTTCCCCCAAAAACGTTTAGGGCCGGGCCAAAAAATTAGGGTCGGTCAGGATACCGTAAAGAAACTTTTTTTTGGGTGTGCCTTAAATCTTTCACGACGTTATAAAGCAAAGCCTCGCAAATCTATTCTGACGTTATGTTGATGGCGAAATTGCTATCCTATTCATAACTCGAAGGTCGTTGGGGCACCACAGATGATCGTATAACAGCGTACTCCATCTTTCTCTATCCTCAGCATGCTTCATGGCTTCGCTCACTGTCAAGCTAGTCCATTCTGGAATGTTGTCCTCCCATCTCTTTTTCTGTCTCCCTCTTTCTCTGCCTCCTTCCACCGTGCCTTGCAGGATTGTCTTTGCAAGGCCTGATGCTCGGGTGACGTGGCCATAAAATCGGAGTTTCCGTTTCTTCATCACTTCGAGCATGTTATCGTGTTTGTCAATGTCTGTCGGACTTCGTCGTTGGTGATGTGCTGGCCTGGGTATAGGAAATGCCCAGAAGTCTTCTGTAGCATCTCATCTCCATGCTTTATGTTCTTCGTTGTAGGTCTGCTGTGAGGGTACATGTTTCGCAAGCATATAGGAAGATGGAGATGGCATAGCGGAACCACATACGATGCTACCATAATCCAATTTAGAGAGTATCAAAGAACGATAAAGGAGAAACAAACTTCTCTTTTCTGCTCCCCAGTCTGTGTGGCTGATAACTTTTAAAATATTAAAACCTTTCTTGCAGCGTTCCCTCAGATATTTAATAGGCGGCAGAAAAGTACATTTGTTGTCAAAAGTAGGAGCAGACCATTATCCTATCCTATCCTGTCCCAAAACCCGAAGGTCGTAGGGGCACCACAGATGATCGCTTATCCAGCATACTCCATCTTTCTCTGTCCTCAGCAGCCCTCATGGCTTCGCTCAGTGTCAAACCAGTCCATTCTCGAATGTTGTCCTCCCACCTCTTTTTCGGTCTCCCCCTTCTTCTACCTCCTTGCACTGTGCCTTGCAGAATGGTCTTTGCAAGGCCTGATGATCTGGTGACGTGGCCATACCATCGGAGTTTCCGTTTCTTCACCACTGTGAGCAGGTCATCGTGTTGTCCAATGGCTTGTGTGATGGTCTGTCGGACTTCAACGTTGGTGATGTGTTGGGTATAGGAAATGCACAGAAGTCTTCTGTAGCACCTCATCTCCATGCTTTGTATTCTTCGTTGGAGATCTGCTGTGAGGGTCCATGCTTCGCAAGCATATTGGAAGATGGAGATGACCAGAGAGCGCAGCAGTCTTACTTTGGAATGTAGACTGATGGTTCTGTCTTTCCAAATGGGCTTCAACCTTGTCAGGGCAGCAGTTGTTTGTGCGATCCTGGAGAGGACTTCCTGTCGAGACCCATTGTCTGACACAATGGCTCCTAAATATTTGAAGCTGTGCACTGTGTTGAGGGATTGGCCTTGTACTTTGATGTCCGTGTTGATGCCATTGGTGTTGTTGGTCATCATTTTGGTCTTCTCCGCACTTATTTCCATTCCATAAGCTCTGGAGGTGGTGTCAAGCCTCTGTACAAGCTGTTCAAGTTCTTGTTCCTCTCCAGCCAATCCATCAATATCATCCGCAAAACGAAGATTGGAGATTGCTCTGCCCCCTATACTGACTGTGCCTTCGTGATCTGCAAGAGCATCTGACATGATGCGCTCTAGGAAGATGTTGAAGAGTGTTGGAGAGAGTAGGCATCCTTGACGCACACCGATTGTTGTTCTGAACCAGTTCCCGATGACGCTGTTATGGAGGACTGCACTGGTAGCCTTGTCATACAGGCTTTTGATGACTTCTATAATTTTAGGGCTGATGTTGTACACTTTCATGGTTGCCCATAGAGCTGCATGCCAGACTCGGTCAAATGCCTTCTTGAAGTCTATGAACACATGATATAGATGTTGTTGGTGCTGTAGGTATTTCTCACAGATTATTCTGAGGTTGAAAATCTGTTCAGTGGTACTTCGCCCTGCCATGAATCCTGCTTGTTCTTCAGCTATGATTTGTTCAGCTTGTGGTTTCAACCTGTTGAGTATTATTTTCAGGAGGACCTTGCTGGGATGGCTGATGAGGCTGATGGTGCGGTAATTTTCACACTCCTGAAGGTTACCTTTTTTGGGAAGAGTGATGACAAGCGACTGGGTCCATGGTGTAGGCCATTCCCCACTCTGCCAGATCTTGTTGCAGATAATGGTGAGAGCATCAGTCATCGCTTCTCCTCCTGCTTGTAGCAGTTCCGCTGGTATGTTGTCCACTACCGCTGACTTCCCTTTCTTCAGCGATTGCACTGCTGCCTCAACTTCTTCCCGGAGAATTGGGAGGATTTCTTCTTCTTCTCTCTGCTCTCGGGACATGCTAGAACTGATGGGTCTCCATTTGGTGTATGGTTGTAAAGGTCAGAGCAGTACTCTGTCCATCTGTCCAAGACTTCTTGTTCTTCTGTAAGGCAAATGCCAGACTTGCTTTGGATAGTGGAGACTTTGGGCTGTTTAACACTTGTCAGCCGCTTCACAGTCTGGTAGGCCTTCTTGCTGTTGTTCTTGTTCAGATTGTTCTCTATTTCCTGGCATTGATCTTCTATCCAGTTCTCCTTTGCTGTGCGCATGCCTTTTCGGATGTCATTGTTGATTTTTCGGTAGACATCAGCTCCCTGTGAGGTGTTCTTTTTCTTTTTTAACTCTCTTCGTTTATCACACAGATCCAAAAGTTCAGGTGTGATCCACGGCTTCTTCTTTGGTCGGTGCTTGCCAAGGATCTCAGTGGCGGCATCTGTTACAGCTGAGTTGAAGGTATTGGTCATGGTGTTGACATCTACTTCGCCTGCCCCCAAAATAAGAGTGGTGCAAATTTCCCTCCAATTGTGGCCTGAAATATTTTTGCCACCTCCGGGTCTTGCAGTTTGTCCAGGTCGAACTTCAGCCTAGTGCACTTTGCTGTATTTACTCTCTTCAAATGGAGCCGGAAAGACATCATCACGAGATCGTGGTCACTTCCAATGTCTGCTCCTGGAAAAGTGCGTGTCCTGCCAATGTTGATGCTTGATCTGAAGCGTTTCTTGACCATGATGTAGTCGATCTGGTTGTGATGTTCCCCGCCGGGACTGTGCCATGTCCATCGTCTGGATTTTTTGTGGAGACCAAGCGTGTTTGCCAGTACCAGATTGTTGTATCTGGCAAACTCCAATAGCCTCAGACCCCTGTCATTTGTCTCGTTGTTGCAGTGGGGTCCGCATGTGTCTCCCCAGTTGTGGTGCGCATCTTGGCCAACCTTGGCATTCCAGTCCAGACCATTATAGTTTTTTTTTAACCTAAATATCTTTTAGAAGCGAGTGGTTTTGTGAAAGTGATTCCGCATTGCCTTCTGTCCATGACGTCAGTAGTTTATGCAGTTAAAGTAAAACCTGTTTTACGACCTTTAAATTGCCATTAAAACGAGGTCTTAAATTGGAGGGGTCTTAAAAAGGAGGTAAGACATTTTTTAAAAAGACATTGTTACACTCGTTAGTGTTTTCTATCAGTAGTAGATTCAGCCCCAATGCATGAATTCTCCTGATGAGTGTAAGTTCGGATTCGATTATCCACGCAACCCGTTCAATCAGCATACAAGTCACTGAGTCTTCGTATGAAGTTTTCCACTTTTATTCAGCACACTTCAACAACTGCATACAATCGCTTTTTCCACTCTCAACTTTTTACTTTCAACACTCTCTAAAAAAACACCTTTCGAAACAGTGCGGCACTATATATATATATACTCTCTCTAAACTCCAGAAAGAGCGAGAATACCCCCCACGTGACACACCTCAACCAATCAGAAGTAATTTCATCATCACTGTCTCACGTCATACAACCCTATTTGGAATGGAAGCTTCCATGGTAACCACGAGAACTATCCATACGCTTCGATCGATAGTAAACAACCAATTCTCGAAAATTCTCAAATAATATCGACCAACTAAAAACACCAACGTTACACAAAGCCTCTACTAATAACAACGCAAAATCAAATCAAAGATAAATACACTCTATTACTGCATGCGTTGCAAAATAAATGAACAGATCTATAGCGCGCGTCACACATAATATCGTGCGCATTTCACACGCACCATCATGCGCGTTTCAACGTAACATATAACCCCCCCCCCCCCCCCCACTCAAGAAGAAATTTACTTAATTTCTTTCAACAACGTTGAGACGCAACGAACAAACAAAGTCCAAAATTAAAACTTATTTTAGTCTCTCTGGATACTGTCAATGTTCTCAGTTCATTCACACACTCTGCTGAGAAAATCTGCACCAACATTGTCTGATCCTTTGATAGATTCTACTCGCATGTTAAAGTTCTGCAAGTACATAGCCCATCTCATGATGCGACTGTTCACAAACTTGGCAGAGTTCAAGTAAGTTAACGGCTTGTGATCAGTCTGCAGCACGAACTTCACTCCTTGAAGGTACAGTTCGAACTTCCGGATTCCCCATATGATGGCGAGGCACTCTTTCTCCATGGTCGAGTAATTTTTTTTTAGCCCTGGACAGCTTCTTGCTGGCGTAACTGACCGGAAATAGTTTCCCTTCGTGCTCTTGCATCAGTATGGCGCCGATGCCTTCGTCCGCTGCGTCTGTTCTTAAGACGAATTCCTTGGAAGTGTCAGGCAGTCGTAGCACCGAATCCTTCGAAAGGAGGTCGCGCACAGTCTGGTATGCCTTCTCCTGAGACGGTCCGCACTGCACTTGGTTTGGACAGCCTTTCCGCACCAGGTCCGACAAAGGTGCTGTGATGGCTGAGTAGTTCGGTACGAACTCCCTATAATATCCAGCCAACCCCAGGAAAGATCTGTTTACTGTGTACTGTTTAATAATGGTCAAAATCCAAAAATATTTCCTAAATTTTATATTGAAACAAAAGAACTTAAATATGTAGAAGAAGTAAAAATTTTAGGTGTATATTTCACACGAAAATTAAATTGGAAAAGACACATCAATTATTTAATACAAAAGGCGATGAAAAGTTGTTATCTTATTAGAGTAATAAGTAAAAAATCATGGGGTCAAGATACAAAAATGTTAATTAATTTAGCTTGTACTCTTGTGAGATCTCAACTATCCTTTGGTCAAGAAGCATTCTTTTCTGCACATGAAACGTACTTGAACAAATTACAAAGTTTAGATAGTAAGATTATAAAAATAGCACTTGGTGTATCGATTAATACTAAAACTACAGATGCTTATGCAGCAGCAGGTGTTTTAGCTTTAGGAGATTATAGAAAACTTGCATGCGCAAAATATTTAATTAGAAGTCATGCAGTAGAAAATAATATGCAAGAGGATCTAAATACTAGATCTGATATTGATTTTCCAAAGAGAACAAAAGATATAATTTCATTACAATTTCAACATATACTCAGGATATTTTTAATGATGCAAATATTTTACCACAAGCTGCGCCAAAAATCATTAATGCTCCATATCCCATATGGGAAATGGAAAGCGCACAATATGATATTAATTATACTAATTTTAAGAAACATGAACATCCTTATTTAATAGCTACAGAGGCCCGAGAACATATAAATGAACATTATTATAGACATTTAAAAGTTTATACAGATGGGTCTGTAATTTCTTCAGGAGATGCAGGAGCAGGATTTGTAATTCCAGAACTTAAAATTATAAAATCTTTTTACTTGGGTAAAAATAATTCAGTATTCACTGCAGAGCTGGTGGCTATATTAATGTCTCTTCATACATTAATTAGATTATCAGTTAAAGAAATGTACTGTATAATTAATAATATTACTAAAAAAGCAATTTCTGATTCCTGTTTAATTAGTATATCAGGAGTCCCTAGACATATTTCTAGTTTAGCATTTAGATTATATTTAAATTCTTGGAAAACAAAATTTTGTACAAATATTACTTGCATTTGTAATGAAAATATAACCATCCCACACTTAATATTACATTGTAAAGATATAAAGAAATATTTACCTAGCAGTTATAATAATTAAATAGCACTCAAGACTTAGACTTAAAATCATAATGTAAATAATAATACAGGATGCTATACGCGCCTTTCCCCAAATCATTCAGGCTCAAAGCGCGGCGATCTATACCAACATACACGCTCACCTGTCTCATCCACCCTCACACATACCAAACACACATCCATCACTCAAACAGGTGGTGTAAAGGCAGGGAGATCGCTATTAGAAGACGGAAAGAAAATCGTATTTTTATTTTTGAAAATTTTTATATTGACTGCGTTCTGTACCATTATTAAATATATCTAAAGCACTAATATATTCTCCAATTGGTCAATTCTTATACTACTACTACTACTACAGCCGTGCTGAATGTTCTGGATGGCCTACTAATGAGTTCAGATCAGAAGCGAGTTTCTCTCATGGCGCTTCTTGACCTCAGCGCGGCTTTCGACACGCTGGATCATTCTGTACTGCTTCAAAGACTTAACAAATCATTTGGCCTACGTGGTGTTGTTCATGACTGGTTTGTGTCGTATGTGCAGGATCGCTTTCAGTCAGTTCTGGTTGATGGTGTTTTATCATCACCCGACTCACTTGTATTTGGTGTACCTCAGGGTTCTGTGTTGGGGCCTGTGTTATTTACATTGTATTCCCAGCCACTTTCAGACGTCATCACAGACCATGAATGTAATTTCCATAAATATGCAGACGATACTGAACTGTCCAAGAGTTCTCAGCCATCAGACTTTAAGACTGTGCAGTCAGACATTCAAACTTGCATCCATGATGTTCTTTCCTGGATGGATAACAATAAGCTTAAATTGAACACTGAAAAAACTGAAATCATGCCAGTAGGCAAAGCCTCGTGTCTCAGGCAGGTCGGCAGCGACTCCCTAGTTGTAAATGGCAGCAGCATTCCGTACCAAGACTCCGTGCGCTATCTTGGAGTCAAAATTGACCAAACCTTGTCAATGCAAGATCAAATTGGTACTATTTGTCGTGCTACTTTTCTCGAGATGAGGCGCATTGCCTCTATTCGACCGTTTTTAACCGAGTCAGCGTGTGCAGCTCTTGTCAATGCTTTTGTGACATCACGGCTTGACTTCTGCAATTCTGTTCTGGTGGGTCTTCCAACTGAACAAATAAATCGCCTTCAACGCGTACAAAACAACGCAGCGCGTCTTATTTTGAAACGGAAGAAAAGGGATCACACCACTCCCTTACTATGCAAGCTTCACTGGCTGCCGGTGAAGTTTCGCATTCAATTCAAGGTCTGCATTTTGGCATTTCGGTTCTTTGAAGGCACACTACCATCCTACCTAGCCAATGCACTTGTAGCCTATAAACCAACTCGGGCACTACGTTCTTCGTCTGAACGTCTTTTAACAGCGCCACTCCGAAATATGAAAACTTTCGGAGAACGTGCATTTTCTTTTGCTGCGCCTACTCTCTGGAATTCGCTGCCGGCAAACATGAGAGGGGTATCTGACTTGGCAACATTCAAATCGCAACTGAAAACGTATTTGTTCAAGCTTGCGTTCAAATAATTATTATTATTAGTTTTGTTTTTATTTCATTGTAATATTATGCCATGTGTGTTGTAATGACAGGATGTACAATGGATGAATGCGAGTGGGTGCGCAATGAGTCACAATGTGAGATTTGCGCGATATAAGTACCATTCATTATTATTATTATTACTACTACTACTACTACTACTAACAACAACAACAACTGTCACGAATGACTAGTTTTACCCTGCCTATTTACTATTTAGCCTTGTTTAGTCATTGTAACTTTAGAAAGTTAGAGTATTACACAGCAGCTGATTACAGTATAGGAGGTACACACACTGCGAGCTTGACGCAGGCAGTAAGTGACGTCAGCACTGTGGGCCTTGAATCTGAAAGTTTTAACCAATGAGACGCAAGCAGAGCGGTTAGAGCCGGTTCTGACTGGGTCAAAACCTAGCATAGCTTAAGTCAGTGCTACGAAAGATACCGAAGTCTACACAGCTAGACCGGAGCAGAGAACTATCTTCACTCATAGACCAGGAAACAGGACTTGTGAATTTTAGAATTCACTCAAGTAGCCACGAGCCTGACTTTGTCAAACAGGTAAATGAACATACTTCTGTTTCATCGTGATATATTTATATTATTGTTGAAATTATGTTTGTAGAATTTGCTATGCATAGATGTGAATTGTTAATCCGAATTTGCGTGACCACGTGGCGAAACACAACCGGTTGCGCCGCCATGTTGTATACCTGACGGAACCACTGTTGTTGAATTATATGTATGTTTGCAGACCAGTGGCTGTACCAGTGAATGTTTATATTATTATTAATTCTGTATGTGTGTAGTTAGCCACGATTTATATTTATGTATGTATAAAAACTTAGAGTTGAGATTCCAGTGGACCACGGACGTAGCAGAATGTTCGTCGCTTATGTATAGAGATGTGGAGCTATCACTGAGGGCTACTTTGGCTTTCAGTGAGACGCTCTGCACAAACCGATTATTCAGGGTTGTGCAGAATTTCGTCTCTTATATTACAGACGAGCAGGCGAGCTATCACGTGCGCCCAACTCCACAGGAAAACCGAGTTGGCTGTTTAGCCTCTACAGCACAAGCCTGAGAGAGCGACCCTGGAAAACACCCTGCAAGACCCCACAGCGTGGCAAGGGACCAAACTACACGACGACACCGCGTGTACCAGAAGCTACCTCAACGAAGGACTTCAAACACACCATACTGCAGTTAAGTGCATAAGCAAAAGTGCACCCAAACTGATAGCAAAAGGACCACAGTAGTCCACTCTTCACCAACTGTAGTAAAACGGACCACAGTAGTCCAATCTTCATGAAATCTAGAAGCCAGTGCCCGATGAAGACATAACAGCTGCCTAGACTATCAGCGATCGAATTATTTGCATTGACTTCACTTATGACATTTTAAGGTAGATTAGTACATCGAAGATCTTGTATAGAGTAGAAGAAATAAATGTGTGATTTTAACTGTTATCAAGTGGCTGGACTACATATGATTCATAGCCGTGTGAAAGCTAGTGTGACAGTGATCTTTTACCATTTTTCTATCTATCTCTGTATCCCAGCCTTAACACAGACTGAGCTAAACAAATAAATTTATTAAAGTAATTCACAGGGTGACTAACTAGCAGTTCCCATCGAATAAAGCGTGAGGGTTACAGCATTCCATTGTGCAGAGCCCAGTAACCCATAAACCCCATGTGACAACAACAACAATAATAATAATAATAACAATAATAATAATAATAATAATAATAATAATAATAATAATAATAATAATAATGGAATCATGCGCCTATCATCACCAAACGCTTAAAAGGCATGATTGTGAATTGTATGCAAAGTATGAGGTCAAAAATAGATTTGATTACAAAGGACAACTTATACGTCAATTAAAAAAGGGCATAAGTTATAATGAAGATGTCATTTTCAAGATGGTAATCATTCACATGTTTTCCATTTATCATTGAAATTAAATTGATAAAATATACTGATTATTTAAAACGATCCGTAGAGTTCTGTTGCATCAATTTTTATTCATCAGATTAACATAAGTTGTACCGTAGAGTTCAAATTTAAGTTTTAACAGAGGTTTCATCAAAAAAGTTTATGCTCAAAGAATTAGGTTAAATAGTTATATTTTTCATTACTTATGTTTTATTCATAGATTAATCTGTAAGTATTTCGCAATTAATATATTTTAAAATGCATTCTTCGCGATGATTGCAATAAGCATATATGTTGTCATATTGCTTTCTTATTCATTCGTACATCATAAACAAGCAATAACAATAGATTTCTTTTATATAACTATGTCGTTATATTAATTGTTGTTCATATTAACTCCTTTATTTTAATTTTAAGTTAATCTGTTTCTAATTTAATATGTTGTCTAATATCACAGATGTGAATAGACGTTAAATAAAATAAATAAATAAATGTATAGACAGGTCAAGATGGCGGACGGCGAAAGGCTTATTCTGTTATGAAGTGTTTAAATTGTTGTGGACAGGCTAGTGAGACTGCTTATTTGTCCACAGGATTGGGCTTCGATTCGATTCGATGCGATTCGATTCGTTTTTCCGCCTTTGCCAGCATTGTTTCTTCTGTGTATCGACCACTTCCACAACTGTTATGCCCTTACTACTGGTATAACTCTGCGATGCCTGCGTGTCTCTGCGGTACCACTGTGTTGGGTATACGTCAGCTTTGTGACCTCTACCCTTGCCGCTGGAGGGTGTGGATGTTGCCTGGGCTCACCGCCACCACCGTTACGTCCCTTTTGCTATCGGCACCGCTGCTGGGAGTGACCCTCCATCACCGCCCGGACCGCCGTTGCTTCGGATGAGGCTGTCCATCAGCTACAGGATCCTAGCTACACCGCATCCACACACATACAGACTCGCATTCACACACCTAAAAACATATCTAGTATAATTATTACTTTCTTTACCTGAGTAATTACCTGCAGTAGTGCTTTGAGCTCAATTAATCGATAGTTAGGTTTCGAACATTGACTATGAGCTAGCTAATTCATTACGATTGAATTTCAAGAAGTTTTTGCTGATTGTGTATTTAACTTTGAATTGTGTTTATTTGAAATTTAACTGATTGTCATTGTTGTTGCATACTGTTGTGGGTATTCTGTTGTGTATAGTTCTGGGGTTTTCAGTTAGACAAGGGAGGTAATTGTTTAGTAAATACCGGGTTGGGGGTCTTGACAGGGGTTGAGGGTGGTTTAGTATCCCATATCCTGTGTGTGTGTGTGTCACATTGTTGAATAAAAGTGTGTGATTGGTCATCTGGCATTTTGTGTTAGTTTTGTTTGTTTGAGTTTCTATCCTTCCACTCGTTGTTTGGGCTGAACGTCGCGGAACCCGCTCGGGTGACGCGACATCTGAGGACAGGGAAAGATTGAGTACGCTGGTTAAAAGATCATCTGTGGTGCCCCTACGACCTGCGAGTTATGGGATAGGATAGGATAGACATAAAGACTTTACACACATGCAATATAAATGATCAAGATGAAAGTTGCGGTACTGATTGGCCACTTCTGAGTAGTGTTCACCCTCACGCCACGTTGAGGCTCAGTATCCGACTTGTGAGGGAGGACGGTGGGGTTCAGAGGCATACATCCAGAAAATGTGCAGCAGACAAACATATACAGGAGGGAGCAGAACAAGTTCAGAAAACATATGCAGAAATGAAGCTTGAGCAGCCAGACCAAGAAGGAATACTAGACGTAAGTGTTTCTCTGGATGGCACACGGACTCAACCAAAGCTTTTAGGTTTTGAAGCTAGTTCAGCCAGGCTAGCTATAAATAGCTTCGCCGGTGCTCTTCTTTCATTTCCTTTCACTGAAAGGGAGGGTGTAGGCAAGCTATAAATAGCCCGCAGCCAGCAAAATGTGGGTAAGTCTCCTCTCTGAAAATCCTTTCGGGAAGAGAGGGGACTATAAACTGATACACATACATACATACAAATGTGGGAGAACCTAAGAGTGCTGCTCACATAGGCATTGAGCTGGTGTGATGGAAGCTGGCAAAAGAGAGGCCACATATCGCACAATGGGGTAGTTGATTGTAACTGAAATAATGACCGGCGTAATCCTTGACCTCATTGCGTTGAGAAATCACTGCTAGCAGTGTAAAACGGGTCCGGCCAAAGAATTCCACTGCATGAAAACCATTGACCGACTCATCATGTCCTATTAAAGAAGCAGCCATTCTGTTTGAACGCAGTGTGGAGCATGGTAGGTAATGGCTATGTGAAAACACATGCTGAATTGAACTGCTACGTCTAAACCCCTATGGCAACACCGTTGTCACCATGTTACTAAAAGAATGGGAACTGCTCTGAAGAACCTAGTGGCTGCACACACAAAAAAAGAAGCAAGAAACAGCCCATTGGTGGGCTCGGCAGGCTGACTAAAAAGAGAATTTTAAAAACTGACAAACTATTATGGGCGTGCAATAAAATAAAATCCAGAAGCCAGTTTTTTTTCCACAATTTGTCAAGCGATGCAGACCCACACGGCAACCACTGCCCCCCACCCCCCTTTCTTTCCCATCCTGGGCCACGGTCATGGTGTTTTTTTTTCCAGCGGATGCAGTACTACACTACTCGGGATTAATTTGATCCTGTAGGAAGAGGTGAGACAGCGACACAAAACAGAAAAAGAGCGATTCCACTAAAAAAGATGTATGTATGCCAACAAGAGGCCACTCCGACGCCACGTCCTGACCCTGGCCAACAAGAGGCCACTCCGACGCCACTTCCTGATCTGGACGGTGTTGCTACTCAAGAACTGGACAATCTTGCTAGGAAAATATCCCACCAAAGAGAATGTGCCAGAATCTGCCAGACTGCGCAAGCTGAAAGAATGGCTAAACGAGCACAAGTTTGCAATGTTCCTGGTGATATCGGTGACAATGTGATTATTACTATACCTCTCTTTGACAGAGGAAGAAGTGATCCTAGAAACATCATGGGCATAATCATTGAGAGGGATTACGACACTGATCTCTACACGATAGGTGTGAAAACAGGACGTCTTCAAGGCAAGTATTCCAGAAATCAGTTTGACATTTGCCCGCAACGGCTTTTGACTGCCAAAGACATTTGTTTGGACAAAATAGTGTCACTCAGACAGGCAGTTTCAGGGGAATCGTTGAGTCGCGGTCAGGGATTTCTGAAGTGTGACTGCAAAGCAAAAAACAAATGCCAGACCAAAAGATGTGCATGTTTCACTGCACAAGTACAATGCAACAGCCGCTGCCACAGCAGCTTGAATTGCAAAAACAAATGAGAGAGAGAGAGAGAGACAGAGAGAGAGAGAGGGAAATTCTGTTGTTTTTAATTATGTGTTTAATAAACATGTTCTCATAATCAACAAAAGATATCAGTGGTGTAATAAAAATATCAAGAAAACAACATTTGGTTCGTCAGTATTTGTATTTGATGATGGTTTAAGTGCTATTTGTTCTTCATTAAAATGGTGAAAAAGTGTAGTATTGTGAATTGCAGAGGCAATTATGATGAGAAGAATAAGGTTCGTGTGTTTCGACTGCCAAAAGATGAGACGGAAATGCAAAAATGGTTAGGTGTACTGCCTCCACGTGAAAATTTCATCCCTACACGTGAGAATTGCTTCATTTGTGAAAGGCATTGGAGTAATCCGCCTATGATTAAAATTCCGGGTGGTTCCACTCGCCCAGCGATTCCACCTAGTGATTTTGACGTGCCCAAGTCATGCCTGCCTACACCTAAGCCCTCACCTCGCCCAGTGAAAGATGAAGATCGTCAAGCCACGTTTTTTTTTTTCAAGGGACAAGATCATTTCTTTTGAAAGTTTCGATCCTAGTGAAGACCTACTAGTGAAGTATAAGAATGTTTTGATTTCACGTTCACATGATCGATTTGTGTGTCTTTTGATGTCGGATGATTATAGTGAATGTAGTGTTTCAGTTGTGATGGAAAATAAACAGACTTTGTGTTCTCCCCTGACCCTAAGTGCGTTCAAAGAGGGCGTCAGAGTTCCTCTAGGCTCAATTTTGAATCCAAATAATGGCCTTAACTCCAAGTCGCAGTTCTTTGATGCTCTTCATTTTGCTGTCAACTATGAGATTCCCCTGGAAGAAGTAGTTAAAAAAGTGACAGTTAATTTGAAAGCTGCAGTAGACTGTTCTACTTCTGTGGACCACAAGGTAAAGAAGTTAGACTTCTTAACACACCAGTTGGAGTTGCTAGCACACAAACAGTTCACAATAGGGACATTTGCTTTGCAATTGAATGCTTTCCTCGTTGTAGCTATGAACAGTTGAGAGAACACCTAGTGCTACCAAGTAAGCGCAAACTTCAAAATGTCGTTTCTTCAGTTGACAAGGATGCAGTTTTGTGTAACACATTTAAAGTTTTGCTGCCTCAACAAAAGAATGTTTTCTTGTTAATCGATGAGGTCAAGATACGACCTACCATTGCGTTTGCTGGCGGGGTTCTCAGCGGCATGGCCAAGAACAACGAAGAGTGCCGTGAAACATCCATGCTGTGCATAATGATGAAATCTTTGCGCAAAGGTCCCAGTGTGATGTTGTCAGCGATCCCTGTGCACAAGCTGACAGCAGAGTTCCAGTTCAAGGCAGTGATGGAAGCAGCTGCGGCTGTAGAGAGACATGGGGGTTGCGTGTTAGGCTCCATCACTGACAATCATAAGGTCAATCAACAGTTCTGCAAGTTTTTTGACAGACCAGACGAGAACAGAGCCACAGCCAGACATCCACTTGATAGTGAGCGACCTTGGTTTCTCCTCTTTGACACCGTACACCTCTTAAAATGCATTCGAAACAACTGGATCACTGAGAAAACACAGGAAATTCGTCTCAATGGCCAGTCAGTGGCTTCTTTTTCTGAAGTCAAAAACCTTTACGAAGAGGAAAAAGACAGCATCCTCAAGACCACCCCTTTGACCAATGCCTCTGTCAACCCATCAAAACTTCAGTTGCAGAATGTCAAACATGTTCTCAAAGTTTTTAATGAAAAAGTAGTTGGAGCGCTGAAGATGAAAGGCTGCATTGAAACTGCATCAGTGATAGAGACTGTCGTGAACTGGTGGAACACAGTCAATGTCGCAAAAAAAGGATTGGATAAGCGCTTGAGGGACCCCCATCGTGCCGTACAAGAATCTAGTTCGTCCAGTCTTGACACTTACATCAACATCTTCCAGGAAGCTGACTCAGGGCATGGCCCTTCGCGCATCAAATGCCTCACTCACGACACCAAGAAAGCCTTAGTGCAAACTATGCAGGGACTGAAAGCAGCGTGCAGCTACCTGCTTTCAACAGCAAACTTTGATTATGTTGTTCTCCGAGAACTTCAAAGTGACCGTTTGGAAGGGGAATTTGCTGTTTACAGACACTCGACTGGGTCAAATGTCTTCATGACAGCCGGGGATGTTTTAACAGCATGCAAGAACAGGCTCGCTCGGTATGCTGCATCCTTTCTCCAGTTCATTGAGCTACAGCCTGAGCCCCAAACACACGTCTGCTTGGGGGATGTCATCACTGAGGATGCAGATGCTATCGAGAATTGCATTTCAGGTGTGACCCTCAGTGTGAATGAGGAGACCAGTTGTGCTTATGTAGCTGGTTGGTTGGAGACCAAGTGCGGCTTGACATTTGACGAAGAAGAACCAGTTGTGACAAGTGAGGTGAAAGACTTTATTGAGACTGTCTCCCGTGGATCCCTCAAAATTCCTCATGACTGTACATTTCAACTGGTTCGACTTGGACTGTGTTTTGTCAATCAGGCGCGACATCGTGCATGCTGCCGCAAGCGACTCTCTAACATTCTCTCCATCATGGCCAGTTACAACAACATCGATTTGGACTCCCCCAGGATGTACAGCTCTTTGTCCAATGTGCTTCTTAACGGATTGCAAAATCTGGAAAAAGACCACCAAAAGAACGCGGTGTTGCTCCAGACGTCGGTAAAGAGGGCACGGTTGGCGAATTGAGAGTCACCAATTGGTATGTCTCTGAAAAATAATTCTGAATCTTAATCAGTGTGTGGAAGGGATGTGTGAGGGTAATGTTCTTTGTGCACAGCATGTAAATGTTTCTAATGTATCATCTCTCACTCTCTCCCTCTCTCTTGATCTCTCATTCTCTCTCTCTCTCTCTCTCTCTCTCTCTCTCTCTCTCCCACTTTCATCCTTTATCTCCCTCTCTCCCCTTCTCTCTCTCCTTTTGTGCCATTATGTTGGAATTGTCTGTCAGTGTGACTAGTTTCTTTAGTGTCATTATGCCTAGAGCTGGCTGTCTATTGGCTTGTTTGTCGGCCGGCTCTTTTCATCTTTGTATAACCTCTTTCCATCTTTGTATAAAATATACTAAATAGGTTTGTATCACTTGTTTAGTTTTAAAAAAGTAACATTTACATAAGAAAATAGACTTCTTTACTCAATTGTTTAAATATTTTAGGCAAGACTGAGAGTCTCTTTTGTATAAATTTGACTGATTAACATAATGTCAGGTAGACACAATTAACCTATGTATTACAGTATTAGTAATAGCATCACTTTATAGAAAAGAGCAGAATTTATCACAAAATATTTTATACCATTACATTTTAGTCCTTACATATTTACACTATGTGTCTAGCAACTGTAATTTGATTGCTCCTTCAGCTTTTAAGTGTTTTTGGCAAGTGAGACTCTGGCCCCCGCTAGCGGGGTCAGGAAACAGAGTCTGCTAGTCCTGTAAGTAGGTGTCGTTGACTACAACTTATAAAAGAAAACGTTACATGGTGTCAGAAGTGGTACAACTGTGTAAGTGGGTGGAAAGTGAAGTGTGTTTTTCGTCATGGCCGAAAACCAAGAACACAACGCAGAAAATGCGCGGCAAAAACAGTTTGCAGGTACGAGCATTCCGCCTTCTTCAAGTTGAATTTAGCTCAGAATTCCAGAGAAAGTCTAGAACAAGCATGGAAGAGATGGAAGAGACAGTGGATGAACTATGAAATAGCGTCCAGATTAGGGCATGAAGAAGCACAATACAGAACAGCCGTTTTTCTTACAGTGGTAGGAGAAGAAGCTGCAGAGCTGTTATGAAACTTTTCAGTTTGCTAGAGATGCAGACTGCCATTGCGAAGGTGTTAGAGAAGTTTGAGCAGTATTGTGTTGTGCAGACAAACGAAGTGTACGAAACCTATCGTTTCAATCAGAGAAACCAAAAAGAAGATGAGAGTGTAGAAGCCTATGTAGCAGCATTACGGCAGCTTGCAAAGAACTGTCGTTTTGAACAGATGGAAGATCGATTAATCAGAGACAGAGTTGTTGCTGGAGTCGCTGATGATGAAGAAATCTTAGAACTTTGTGCATGATGAAGTTGATGATAATGTTCATGATGATGTTCATGTTCAGGTTGATGCGATTCATGATGATGGGTTTGATGCATATTATGATGATGGTATGCATGAGAATGTTTTGCTTGTTGGCGCGAGCGAGAAAGGTGTACATGCGAGCATGGTGATTGGGGATGTGACTGTGACATTTCAGTTAGACTCGGGGGCTAGTGCTAATTGTATTTCCAGTGAAACATACATCAAGGTCACAGGGGACAAGACTTTGCGCAGTCTTGATAGATCTGATAAGAAGCTGGTGATGTATGATGGAGGAGAAATCAAACCTTTAGGTGAAAAGGTGATAGAAGTGAAAAACCTCAAGAATCATATGAAGTACTGGGTGAGATTCCAAGTAGTGAGGGAGAGAACTAGGCCAATTTTGGGGTTGAAAGCGGTTGAGAAAATGCAACTTCTAAGGGTTGTGACTGAGAATATAGCAGTCATTGGGCAAAAAGGGGGAATATTGGATGAATTTCAAGATGTTTTTGAGGGAGAACTGGGTAATCTTGAAGGTGAATAATGCACTTTGTGACTGACCCCGCCGTCTCGCCTGTGAAGCTCCCTTGTAGAAATTGGCCCACGACTGTGCACGAAAAAGTAAAAGCAGAGCTGGATAGACTTTTGGCACTGGGAGTACTCGCCAAAGTCGAGTGTCCTACAGATTGGATCAGTAGCGTAGTAGTCACGATGAAACCGAACGGTTCGGTACGATTGTGCATCGACCCAAAGCCATTGAACAGTGCGCTGAAGCGAAATGACTATCCAATGAAAACCATTGATGATGTGTTGGAGGATCTCGAAGGTGCTCGATTTTTTACGCATCTGGATGCGAGGAATGGATTTTGGCACGTCCATCTTGATGAAGAAAGGCCAATAGGTCTGTTGCTCTCATTAAATACCTAATCACCCAAACTCTTTTTACACTGCGGAATTTGGTCACTCTTGTTGGAGCCCTTGTCAGATCTTGACTGACTTATGGGCATCAGGTCTTCTTTACATGCTCAAGTTCGCACTTGTCACGTCACCCGAGTGGGTTCCGCGACGTCAGCTCAAATAGCGAGTGAAAAGGGATAAAAACTCAAACAAAAGAACTAACACAAAATGCCAGATAGACAATCACACTTTTATTCAACAATCAAACACGCATACACAGGACAATGGGATGCTAAACCACCCTCCACCCCTATCAAGACCCCCAACCCAGTATTTACTAACAGTTACCTCCCTTGTTTAACTGAAAAAAAAACAAACTATACATCAACCGATTTCCCACAACAATGTGCAGCAAATAGCAATAAACGATCAAATTCAAAATCAATACAATTCTCAACTGAATAACCAGAGCTGCAAATCTTAGAAATTCAAACGTATCACCCAAGCTAGCTTACAATTCAGAAGCTCTGTTTAGAAACTGTCAGTTATTCAGAGCTCAGTAGGAGCTAAAGCAGTTATGCAAACGACATGATGAAGTAATTTACATTAAATAAATGAAGTATGTTTTAGGTGCGTGTCGTGGAAATCTGTGTGTGCGTGGGGTGGTGCGTGTAGTTCCTGTGGCAAATGGAGACTCCAACGGCGGCGCCCACAGTACCGAAGAAAGACGTGGCGGTGGTGGTGAAGAGACCCGACAACGTCCACACTTCACGGCTGCAAAGGCAGAGGTTCCAAAGCGGATGCACACATGGCACGGTGGTACGGCCACGGCCTGTAAAAGCGTAGAACTATACCAGAGGTAGAAGTAGAGGAAGAAGTGGAAGTAATGGCGGTGGAGCACTACCAGAACATGTTGATACAGTGACGATGGTAGTCATACATACATGCATGCATCATCATCATCAGATCATCAAATCAGCCCAATCCTGTAGACAAATATAGAGTCTCAACAGTTCGTCTACAAAACTCAAATACTACATAACTGAATACGCCTTCCACCGTCCGCCATCTTGACCTGGTTATACATAATAATAATAATACAGGATGCTACACATACATCTCAATAATATAATGCAACTCTTAATACTAATAATCCATACCTCTTCCATAAGCACAGTCGTTTATATAAATATACATAATTATTACGATTACACTTCAGTCACACAATCCCAATTCATTCCATCCTCAACTCCATCCTCATCGCCCCTCCCAACTGCTATAATACATCATGATTATCTCCCTTCATCCATATTATCTCTATCATACTATAACATAAACACACTCCCCTCATATTCATCACCTTCTTCACCCCTCTCCAGCACAGTACCATTATCTCTCTTCCTTCACATACATCACCCCTCTCTCTCTCTCTCCCTAACATGCATCTTCATCGTTTGACCCACTTTAGCAACAACAGCAACGACATTCCCGTTTATGTAAATGACAAGAAAATCATACACGAAAATCATACAAAATCAATAAATTACTATTTATCAAAATACACCCCTTTCCCCCTCATTCACCATCATTCATTCACGTACGCAGGCTCGAAGTGCACGCCACTGAAAAAATGAATTACAGGGTTTTGCTCACCTTTTAAGTTCTTGGCTTGTGATACACCCACAACACGGTACAAAATACAGTACAGTACGGCACACACACTGGTTAGTTGAGTGTCAATTCGTTATTTGGCTAATTGCTAGCTATGCATCAGGACATCTCAATTCTGACGAAGAAATTGAGCCTTGGCAGGTGCCCAATCGAGGACTACACAACCTTAGGACAGAACCCTACATTTATTTTCAATAAATGGCGATTACAATCCTCCTACCACAGACTTTTAGACATTCTTACCCCGACGAGGGGCGTAAGACCTTGGGTGGTTCGAAACACAACGAACAATCTACCCTTACAGAAGAACCTAATTCTTGTCTGACACACAGTCACAAAGTTACTTCTGTCTAAAGACTGACCTCTCGCAAAAAGCTCCACGTTGACTCTGCCCTACCAAACACACACCAGGCCACAGGTAAACGGTCGAGTCGAGTTCAGTAACCCCCTTCCTAATTCAGCATATGCCCTTTTCCGCGTTATGCACGTGGATCCAGAGATACTTACATCTTTCATACGCAATAAAGAAAACTGCCGATCTATTTATATACACTGCATAGTAGAGATGTGCAACTTTGCACGAAATATAGCTATCTCTAATATGTGCTGAAACCCGTGTCGTCACAGCACTGGACTAGATTAGAAACCAGGGGCGGATCTTGTTCTTGTGCCACTTGTGCACGTGCACACACCCCTGGCGGTCAAAAAAAAAAAAAAAAGGAAAAGGAAAAGAAAAGGAGGGAGAAAAAAAGAAGAAAGAAGAGAAAAAAAAATTACTAATTCTCACTCACCACACAGTTTCATGTACCTCCAAATTAGTTTTTTTTGTTTGTTTGTTTGTTTGTTTGTTTTTTGTTTTGTGACCAAACTTGTACATGCATCACGTCAGTTTTGAATAAAACTGATGTGAGTGGCTATTTCTTGTTTTATTTGCAGTAACTTTATCTGTCTTTGTATAAGCCTTTATGCAAGATGTTCTGCTATTGTAAATTTTATCATCAGAGTTTGCAGAGGGGTGTTTGTGTGTGTAGGGGTGGGGGGGTGGGGGGGGACTAAAAGAGGACTTTTAGCACAAAACAATACTATTTTCTTTATATATATATATATATATATTTATATATATATTTTATATATATATTTTATATATATATTTATATATATATTTTATATATTTTATATGGAGGTCACTTCCGGTTTCCAGCATGGCAACAACGACTAAAAAGTAGGTGTCAATTTTTACTCTGGTTTCCGAAGTAATCAGCAGTAATAAAAATATGACTGCAAGAAGGGCAGCAAGAAGGAGAAGGCAGACAGGAAAAATGGAGAAAGAGGTGCCTTCGGACGACGAGAATCAGCAGAATGAGCAAGTGGGTCTGGCGACTGTGACTGCAGAGACTGGGGTCAACACTGACGATGACATTGACTGCAAGAGTTGCCAATGCCACTGCAAAGATTCTGTGAGTGAGTTAAAACATTTCATAGAAAACATGCATGAAAAGATTGCCTCACTGCACCTGGCTGTTCTTGATCAGGCTAAAATGATAAAGGAATTGCATGATCAACGAGCTTGGAATTCGGACCGAGCTGAGGAGCAGACGAGGCAAGTACGCGAATTACCCCTTTCACGCGATTCTTATTCGGCTGCATTAAAATCAGTGGCATCAACATCGAGTATCAATCGCCCGAAGTCCACGGAAATTTTGACTCATCGCCCAAAATCCAATGATGTCGGCAAAAACAATCAGGAAAAGAAAAAAGAACAAAGGCAGAACGAATCTTACGTCAAAAATAACCAAGAAGTAAATGACGTCAGTAAACACACACATGACGTAAGACTGAAAACAGGACGAAAACAAGAGTTCGAAGATGTGGTTGCGATAGTGCACGATTCAGTATTGAACGGGGTCCAGGCACTTCGACTTGGCGATTCCTATGGTTTTGACGTTGTTAAAACCAAAGCATCTACGACCGGTGATGTGATTGGGGCTCTTCAACAACTTGCGGAAAGTTCTAACACTAAAATTTTCTAAAAATGTAAAGTAATGCACATTGGAAAAAATAATAAAGAAAATAACTATTACATGAAAATAGGAGCAGAAAGCATGATAATTAAAACTAGTACAGAGGAGAAAGATTTAGGGGTTATATTTGATACATCATTGTCGTTTGATCCTCACATAGAAAATTGTATTAATAAAGCTAATAGAATGATTGGATTAATAAAAAGGACATTTGTATTCATTGATAAAGATATGTTTATACAACTATATAAGACCTTAGTGAGACCTCATTTAGAGTATGGGAATATTATTTGGTCACCACTATTGAAGAGGCAGTCAGTAGCTATAGAAAAGGTGCAGCGAAGAGCTACAAAGATTCTAACTGAATGTAAAGGGTTATCATACTGTGAAAGGTTACTATATTTAAACTTACATTCTCTCAAGGGAAGACGTTTTAGAGGAGATTTAATTGAAACTTATAAAATATTTAACCATATAAATGACCTCTCATGGAACTATTTCTTTGCATCACCTGATTGTAATATAACACGACTTAGTGAGGGCAAAATTTTTATCCAGTATGCAAGAACTAACCTTCGGAAAAATGTTTTTAGTAACAGAGTTGCCAATCTTTGGAACAATCTTCCTACTAATCTAAAATACCTTAATAGTACTAATTCATTCAAAAATCAAATAGATAAACTACCAAAATTTGAAGTATTATTTAGAAGCTTTGATGAATAATTTAGGTAAATTTATTACATGCTTAAAAACCTGACCTGTAATCGATATCAAATGATAACTACGATGGGACGTATAAAGGCTTCACGGCCTATTCTAGTCCTACTACTACTACTACTACTACTACTAACACTCATCTAAAAGCGGTCGTGATTCATGTGGGTGTGAACGACTTGAAGAGGAAAGATCCTAAATCTGCCAGCAAGGAATTTGTGGACACTGTCAAGACTGTGGCTTCTCTTCATCCTCAGGCCAAGATCGTTGTCAGTAAAGTAGCGGCTATCCAGGACAAGGTCCTTCGTTCTAAGAAAGATGTCTTCAACGCGTTAACTTTCTCTGAGTTGATGGAAGAACCAAACGTAGCATTCATTAGCCACGATAACATGCCGACATACACCCTCAGAGATGCTCTTCACCCAAACAGAAAGGGATCTAGTATCCTGGCTGGAAACATAGGTAGATTCATCCATGGTCTTCTGTGGAAGAAACCAAGCCGTAGGAAACTTGCCCGGTCCTACCAGGCAAGTGACTGTCTCGGGTTTTATTACATAAGAGGCAGGTGGCATCCAGCACCCAAGCCAGTGTTTCCCGTCAAGTGGTACTGACTGACTGATTATCGGTAACTGGAAGTTATATAGCGTAGCGTTTAGAGCTCAAGGCCGCGGGCCAAGGTCAAGCCCCATGTTAAAAATAGATTCATTCCCACAATCCTTTGCGTCATAGACACAAACATGCCGGTAGCCCACGGTATTTGCAATAGCGATGAACGCTATTCATTCAAAGATTACATGAAAGATTTAGTATTTTTCCGATTTCCTGACTGGGAAAAGAAAAGAACAGAGTTTGAAAGATGGGTACATGCCTGCGGATGTAAAGGTTTTACTCCTCAAACGGCTAAATGAACACCAAAGAATCCGAAGTTTTTGTGTATCAAGCACTTCGTATTTGACTGACAAAGAAATCCCGATCCTTTCAATGTAATTCAAAACAACTTTATTTATTAACATAAGGCAATTACAAGATTTAGAAGCAGCTCATTTTTTGTAAAATTTTTTTTTATAAACAGTGGAATGTGAAACAAGGTTTTACAACATTGTCACACGATCTTATAAGCACGTAGGCCTACATGTCATACAAGCCTAAACCAAACACACAACACACACACACACATCACGAACACTCACCGCCGACATTTAAATAAAAACATGAAGGTAATATAATAGGGTAATTAAGAATATTAATTAATCATCAAATCAATCAGTCCATAAACAGTCATGCATCAATCACTTAATCGGGCCATATCTTTCCCATCCCACTACACTCCAGACCAGGTAAGAAACGAACAAGGTTATTACATGGTTCGATACTTTTGTTTCTCATGTGATAAACTAAGTTGCATCTCGCACATTTTGCAGTCCTCACACTCGTAAATTATGAAAGCAACATAACTCCCTACTGTCTGTACAATATAGGCCTAGCTGTATGATGATATTCTAAAATTCTTGCAACTGCAGCGTTCTTGTTAGGTGCTTTTTGTTGGGTTCAGATTCTCTCTCTCTCTCTCTCTCTCTCTCTCTCTCTCTCTCTCTCTCTCTCTCTCTCTCTCTCTCTCTAGTATATAGCATTTACTGGTTACGGCCTGTATTTGTATGTATACCCTGGGATTTTTAATATTTGATTTGGGATTTCCATTTCCCGATTTCACTTTCTGTCATAATAGGCTAACTTGGGCAAATGTTCAGTATTGCCTTAACACTTGTGAATAAATACTGTGTGTTTTCATGTAGCCTGATGTGTTAAAAAAGTAATGCCACGCTCAAGACAACCACAGGAAATCTTTCAAACGTCGCCTTTATTCCGCGTGTTTGTGTCTATGTGGCCACGTGGCTCATTTTCGTGACGTAGCAAGTCTTGACCTTGGCCCGCGGCCTTGAGTTCTAAACGCTACGCTATTGCTATGATCTGGATTAACAATATTTTAATTTTATTTTCTGTAACTAAGCAAACTTTTGGTAACTATTGTTATTATTTCATTGACTAATTTTGGTGTTTGTATTATTATTTTTTATTTATTTATGAAAACAGAGCGACTATCAGTTTTCCAGTGGAACTGTCGATCCATTTCTACAAATGTACAGTATTTATGTAACTATTTATCCAATAAGGATCATCACGTATTAACATTGCAATCTTTAAACATCAACAGGAATAAGTTACCCAAGCTTCAAGGTTTTTATTATCCGCCAGTTACTAACTTCGGTAGGAATAAAATTCAAACTGCTATTTATATTAGGAACGACTTGGGCTATAATGTGAAAAGCTCTCCAGTACCTAAAGATGCGAGTGACGTTTTTTCAGCGTGTATTGAACTCAAGGTCAACAAGGATTTATGTTTGAATATTTTGACAGTATATTTTCCAAGAGGTCCTATTAACAACAGTTTTGACTGGATTGAAGCTATTCCGGACACCGAAAACTGGATAATTAACGGTGATTTTAATTCACATTCGCCGATATGGGACACAGACTGTCTACATACAACAAATATGTCATTTGTTGAAACTGTTTTAAATTCCAGCCTTATCTTGCTAAATGATGGTCAAGTCACCCGTATACCTGACGTTTCTTCTCATCGACCATCAGCTATTGACTTGACATTTGTTTCATCTACTTTAGCCATTGACTGTGAGTGGGATATTCAGACTGATTCTCTGGGCAGCGATCATCTGCCTATCGTTACAACGTTAAATAATAATATTGACACTCAAACAGATGTTGATGTTATTCCAAAGTACGTTTATAATCGTGCGAACTGGGAGTTATTTCAAAGTTTATTAATGTCTTATAATACAGATTTTGTGCATGAAGATGACATAAATAATATGTATTCAACTTTTATTAAAAACATTCATTTAGCTGCTAGTAGTTCTATTCCTCAAAAACGATCAGCTAAGAAAAAATCTCGCAATGGTAATGTATGGTGGAATGAGGTTTGTGAAGCAGCAGTAAAACAGAAAAAACATGCGTATAAAAATTGGTTAAAATCACGATCAGACCAACATTTTAATGATATGAAAAAAGCAAAAATAACATGTAACAAAATAATAGCTGCTGAAAAAAGACAGTTTTGGTCCACGTTTTGTTTCAATGAAATTTCTAGTTCACAAGATTCTTTTAAGACTTGGAAAAAGGTTGCTGAAATGAGAAATGGTTTTAACTTACCACAGTGTCCTATTAAATTAGTTAATAATACTTTTCCTTCTCCCAAGGAGAAAGCAGAAGAATTTGTAAATGTTTTTTCAAATGAAAGTAATTCTACAAGTTTGTCATGTAATATTTTACAAACTAGAAAAATTATGGAAATTACAAAGCAGTATGAAGATCCTTGTCCAGACAATTCTATTTTTATTAATTCAAACATATCTCTAGCAGAACTTAAAGATGCTTTATTTTCTTTTGGTTCAAAAAAGTCTGCTGTAGGACTTGACGGCATGTCGTATACGTTATTAAATCATCTTCCTGATGAATGGATTCGTATTCTGCTTATAATTATTCAAACATGCTGGAAAAGAGGAGTTTTGCCTGATATATGGAAATCTTCTCTAGTAATACCCATTTTAAAGGCTGGTAAACCTCGAGCTGAAACATTCTAGCTACAGACCTATCTCTTTAACATCTCATGTAAGTAAATTAATGGAGAAGATTATATTGGAAAGACTGACTTATTTTTGTTGTAAATTTAATGTCATCCCAAATAACCAGGCAGGATTTCAAAAAGGCAGATCAACAGTAGATCATTTAGTAAAATTAAGCACTCACATCAAAAGGCAATTTGCTAAAAGAAAAAGCATTTTGGCTACATTTTTTGATATAAAAAAAGCGTATGACAGGGTCTGGCACGCTCGTCTATTGTACAAGTTGAAACAGATAGGATTATCTGGATATATTTATAATTACATCAGAACCTTTCTTAAAGGTCGTAAAATGAGTGTGAAGGTTGGAAATTCATATTCTACTCATCGCACTATAGATATGGAATTCCACAAGGTTCAGTAATTTCACCGCTTCTTTTTAATATCTTATTGTATGATTTACCAAGAGTTATAAGCAAACGAATATCGATTGTTCAATACGCTGATGATATTGCCCTTTGGATGAATGTATCTTTGAGACGGAAAACATCTCTTTATGAAATTAAACATGTTGCAAAATTATACCAACTAGAAATAAATAATATTACTTATTTTATGAATCAAAATGGATTGGAACTATCTAAAGAAAAAACTAGTATGATTTTGTTTACTAATGGTCATGAACCTAGACAACTGCCTAAAATTTACATTGAACATGAGGAATTAAAATATGTAAAAGAAGTTAAATTCCTAGGTGTATATTTTACCCATAAATTACATTGGAAAAAACATATTGAATATTTAATTCAACAAGCTGTCAAAAGTTATAATTTAAAAAAAATTATCCTCAAACAACCTTGGGGACAGGACCCTAAATCTCTAGTACATTTAGCATGTGCGCTTGTTAGATCTAAATTAACGTACGGCCAAGAGGCTTATTTTTCTGCCCCTATATGCTATATTAAAAAAATACAGAGTTTAGACAGTAAGGCTATCAAATTGGCTCTTGGAGTTCCTGTACACACTAACACAATGCAAGCGTATGAAACAGCTGGAGTTATGCCTTTGGACGATTGGAGAAAATTATCATGCGCTAAGTATGTTCTAAGAGCAAATGCAGTAGATAATAGTACGCATGAGGAACTATATTTAAGATCAGATATATCTTATCCTAAACATTCACAAAAAAATAAATGTTTTCAAACGATAGCAACTTATACATATGACATAATTCCGAAACATCTTGAAAAAACAGATTTTGTATGTAATCAGAACATAGTGTCACCAATACCTGTATGGGAACTTGAAAATGCTAACTTTGACATTCTTTTAACAAATGAAACTAAGTATAATAACCCAGGTTTAATGATAATTGATGTTCGTAATCATTTATATGAAAAGTATTCAGCACAACTTTATATGAGACTCGTCGATGTTATTTGATCATAATTATGTTGTTGTTGTTTTTTTTCCAATTTATTTTCTTTGTATTTATTTATTTTTATTTTTGTTTTTGTTTTCATTTATTTTTGTTTTTTGTCTTATCATTTCGGTGAAAAAGACATTAAAACAAACAACAATACTATTTTCAGTCCTTAAAATAATGCCCAAAATGCACCAGATTGCACAGATTTTAACCATTATTTTCAAATTTTTCCGGACCCCCCTAGTACACTCCTCTGCTTCGCAGGCTCGCGCTTGTGGCTACGCCACTTCGCATTAGCTGTGCACACCCCCTCAACAATGGAAAGATCCGCCCCTGGAAACTGTTGAGCTTCGAGCACTGAAGATAGCACTTCAACTTCCTTCTTATGCTATTAATAATATGGTTTATCAAGAATGTGGTTGGCTACCACTGAAAGATAAGTGTTAGGAGCTGGCGGCGAGCTTTGAAGCTCGCGCCTTTTCCTCTATCACTGAGGTTCAGGATGTCCTTGGTGGTGATCATCATATTGTTTCTGCAGCCGTGCGTGATCGCATCAAAAAACTACCTATAATATCTCGCAAGACATATCCGCTTGCTTCCTATACACACCCCCTTTGGGAGAACATTTCCTCCGATCCGTCTGATGTTGCCCCTCAGTTGGTACCTGTTATACCTAAATGGGAATTGTCTCCCCCTGTGATTGATATGGAAATAGGTACGCTGGGTAAAAAAGAAACTCATTCTCTGCTGTTGGAAATGCACGCTAAAGAGAAAATTTCCTTGTTGTCATATACCCATCTTCTGATTTATACCGATGAGTCTGTGCAATCTGATGGGGGGGTGTGGGCTGTGCGTTTGTTGTCCCTGTCACGTATTATCGGTGATGGGGCAGATAACTATGCCCTAAGAAAATAAATAAGAGAATGAAATCTCTTCCATCACCTGCTTTTTTCATACAAAAAAGATACGACTCTATTTTTCTTAAATTTTCAACATTTATTAATGAGATGATTCGATGGAACGTAATGTGTATTCATTAATTTACCAAAAAAAAAAAAAAAAAAAAAAAATATATATATATATATATATATATATATATATATATATATATATATATATATATATATATATATATATATATATATATATATATATATATATATATATATATATATAAACAATTCAGATGCTGCCTTTCAGCGCGATTTGTACATGTTTCATTGGCAGGCAAGTATCGTCATTACTTAGCTAAAGTCGGTGAAGAATCAACGGTGAAGAGACGTTGAAGGATAAATGAGAGCGGACGACGGAGAAGAACCGATGAAGGACGGCGGCGAACGCAAACAGTCAACAGACGACGGTGAAGACCGATAAAAGTTGACGGCACGGTGAAAACCAATAAATAATGAACAGTAACGTGGACAGTCAATGGAGGACGATGAACACTGGTTGATAACGAAAACTCCCCTCTGTAACAGTCAGAAGGATTCGATTCACGTAGATAATGTTTATTTTCGCCTTCAGGACCCAGTAGTGAATGCCTCTGAACTGCAGACAGCGTCTGAATCGCTAATCTGAATGTTTGTTATAAATTGTACACAGACAATGATATACAGAAGCAACTGCTGGCATCACTACTGTGACCTCTGACACAGGCAACCACGACATCAAATTATTCTATCGTGAACAATGTTTTGTTTTTTAAATATAATACATAGGAAGAATAAAACACATGGTGATGCTGATGATAAATATATATATCTAAGCAAAACTTTGAGTGATGAAAGAGTGAATGAGTGAATGAAGCGAGGGATAAGATAAGGGTGGCCATAACGGTCAAGTCCTTGCTTGCATGCACGGCCGCTACACCTACCAGCTCGCTGACATCACATTTTGATGGATTTCTCTTGCACAAAGTAGAAAGAAAATAACACCAGCGGACTGCGGAAGGGCAGTACGTGCACCCAGACGGTGTGTGAATCGAGTTGGCAAGGTGTAACCCGTTAATCCCACTGTTTCTTGTTCTGATCGCAAATCTAGGTGTCGCGGTTTACAGCCTCCGTTTCCAAGTGTTGTTGCTAAAGGTCTCCAAAGACAACTATTCTCTCGGTTGCTAGGCGTCGCTAACACGGAGTTATAAACTTTCCATGAATATTGAGAGGTTATAATTTAAATAAGTGTTCTGAAAAATTAACTGTTCATTTAAGGCTAGGTCTGACGACGAACGTTTTGATTGCAATCATAGGAAAAATCATGACTTGAGTCACTGATTTCGTGAGACTATCACCAAGTCATCTCAGTCAAATCAGTTCGCAGTGTGATTTGGGATGATTTGTCACGTTTAGAACATGCCCTAATTTCGACGAACTGATTGCGAGTCATTCAGCATATAAACCAATGAAACGTGCTACTTTAAGCACGTGATTATTGGAAAATGGCTACCAAAACCGGACCGCTTGGTAACCTGACAGTTCAAAATACGTGTGATCTAATAGAGATCATACACTCCCATGAATGTTTATGGGACATTAGAAGCGCAGAATACAGAAACCAACAGATGAAGAAAGCTGCGTGGACCAGCGTTAGAGTGAATTTAACCTTGATGACAGGGGTGGAGTGTACAGGTAGGACATGTGTTTGTTCGGTGGATCGTGTTTTATCTTTTGTATACATGCTAGACGAGCCCTATACAGAAACATTACCAAACCCAAATACACAGGGTTATTGAATAGGTCCTTCTAATGGTCGATCAACCTAGCCTGCTTAGGTTCGTGAAGTTATACATATTTATGGATCTAAAAGACTCATACTTAAACTCCAAGCATATGGCGTGAGCGGTTATGTCCTTTCCTGGATCAGAGCGTTCTTGCGGGATCGTTTTCAGCGAGTTAACATAAATGGTACACAATCAAGCGAAGCTGCCGTTTACAGTGGGATTCCACAAGGAAGCTGTCTTGGACCGCTGCTCTTTGTTGTTTTCATCAACGACTTACCTGCCAACGTCAGTTCATCTGTAAAAATGTTCGCTGATGATACAAAGATCTACAGGAGAAGCGACATACTCGGTGCCCCCAGTGAATTGCAGAAGGATATCAACACCCTTCAGAAGTGGTCAGATGACTGGTTATTGAGGTTTCACCCGCAAAAATGCAGCGTCCTGAAACTCGGTGCAAAAAAGACGGAGGCACGATACTTCATGACATCAAAAGATGCTAATGGCTTGGATTGCACTTTTCAACTGGCGGAAAATGAGTCAGAGAAAGACCTGGGTATTACTATAGACAACAAGTTGTCATTTAAACAACACGTTCATCAGTGCACGGCCAAGGCAAACAGAACCTTAGGTATAATCCGACGCTCCTTCACCAATTTGACTGACAAAGTACTTGTATCTCTATACACAAGCCTAGTGCGTCCTAGCCTGGAATATGGTCAATCAGTCTGGAACCCACAACTAAAACAACTTTGCCGTGAATTGGAGGATGTTCAGAGGCGGGCCACCAAACTATTGCCCTCATTGAAAGAGAAACCTTATTCAGAAAGACTCAAAAGCCTAAGCCTGCCAAGCCTTGAGCACCGTCGATGTCGAGGTGACATGATTGATGTCTACAAATACCTTCATGGGATGTACTGTACCCAGCGGCCTGGCTTCGAGCACCCCCCTGCCGACTTAGGACTGAGAGGAACCACTCTAAAGCTCCAAAAGAACAGGTTCCGATTGAACATTCGTGGTCACTTCTTTTCAAACCGAGAGATCTCAACCTGGAACTCTCTACCTCAGAGTGTTGTTGAAGCCCCTTCGGTTAATGCTTTTAAGGGCAGGCTGGATGCACACTGGCTTTCCCTCCCCACCCTCTATGACCCAACTTGCTACCATTAGTATTTGGAGCCACCACGCGCAGCGCACAATACTAATGACAGTTTGTTAGAATAACCCAGGAACTATGTATGTAAAGGCCATCTATGGCCTACACCATAGAAAATTTCAAGTTCAAGTTCAAGTTCAAAACATGACGTTGCTGCATGCACGAGTTTTCTCACCTCTTTTCCCAACCTCTCCCAACAAGAAATGCAGATTAATAAGGAATAGAACAGAAGAATACCTATATTCCCACTTATCTGCTCATTCTACAAGTCTGGGTTCGAAAAAAAAATTTTTTTGCAACCATGAATAGATCTAAGAATAGATCTATAACATTGAAGGAAGTTGAAGTAGATTGCAATCCACATTGTATTAATCTAGATCACAATATATGCGTCTTTCATGATGTTTGATTCCATGAATATTTGTTGTTCAATTATGCTTACGAGTATGATACGTATGATAGGACATTCCATGCCGGCTACAATAAAACAACTTTTACGCTTTGTAATGTGTATGAGTGCTATAAGTAGAGAAGAGATAAAAGCAGTATTTTGCAGTTGCAGACAATGAATTTGTATCGTTTCCTGCATCCGTATCATCATAATCATATTAGTAGAACTAGAAGTAGTACTAGCAGTAGTACTTAACTTTTACTATTGCAAATACTAGTAGTAGTATAAGTAGAATACTAGTATTGTTATTAGTCAGGAGTGAGATTTAGCGGTCGCCCGTTCGCCCGAGGCGACTTAAAACCGTTGTTGTTGTTTGTAGATTATAGTCACACGACACTTTCGCATATAGGTGACTACTGGACCGATTTATACTGACACCCGCGGGCCAGTTGTTGGTAAAGGGGAAAATAATATGATCACACGTTGACCAATCCGGGATTCGAACCAGCGACCTTTCAGTTACTAGCAAGACGCTCTTACCAACTGAGCTACCCGGCCCCTCTTTAAAACCGGCTCGGGCGACCTCACTTTATAGTTGAGCCAGCCCACCTGGCGACCTAAAAAAAATAATACTACTTGCAGACTTTTAGAAGCTCGGTCCGAAGCGAGAGCGTTTTTAGGTCACTGTTCGTCTGCTACGAGTATGAAGCATACGCGAGGGTTATTTCCCTTTGCCTACTTCTCTTTTGCGCCAAGCGTGCTGTCTGCTTTGTTTGTGAAAAAGACACTGCTACAAATTACGTGTATTGTCAAGGTGACGGTTGTTGGTCCGAAAATGTGGAACTTTATTTCTGGGGTCAACGAACCCCCGCCAAAGAAGGCGAATTCTAGTTCGAAGAAGAAAGAGCATCACAAACAGTATGAATCGAAGAGAAAAAGACATTTTCAGACTGCATGGCTGAAACGTTCAGATGGCGAAGATCGATCTTGGCTCATTTTCGATAAAGAAGTTGGTCTAATGCACTGTACACATTGCCGTAAATACGCGATTGTCGGGCTGCCTAAAAACAATGCGGGCTACCTCACTTTACTTCCTAGCTAGCCCGGCGGGCTAGTTAGTCTCCTGGGTTAAATCTCACCCCTGTTAGTGTGTGTATGGGTGCACGTAGGTGCGTATAAAGATAGTATCCCACTTCATCATTGCAGGCCAGAAACTCAAACACTTCGTAATAATGTCGGTTTGGCTTTATCTTTTCTTTTCAGATGGGGCAAAAGAAATTTGCTGCTCTGCGCAGCAACTACTGCCGCGAGCTGCGCCTTATACAGCAAACGAAAAAAAGGGGGGCTGACAGTTCGGCAGCCAACATGGCCTTTCTTCAGGCCCTTGAACTTTCTGCGTGGGGGGGGGGGGGTGGTTGTTGCCATAACCACCGAGAGAGCCTGTAGCATGGTAAGCTGTTTATGCTGATTTGTGTATTGTTTAGGGATTAAATGTGACAAGATACTGTTGCAACATGTAACAAACAATTGGAAAAAATATCCAGACAAAAGGCATGTAATGCAAAGCGAGATTTTATTGACCACTTATACATTCACACATATTGTTTTGTTATAGTATGGTACAGTTTATTCAAACATTACAAGTTGTTAGTTAGTTATTCATTGCTTAAAGGGTCCAGCGGACTGTAAAGAGCCGAAGCAGGTCCACAAAATCAAGACCACTACTTGGTTGAAAAATGACTCATCCCTGATCTACAGAACAGATCCGATGAAACAACCCACCAGCCGGTCACTTCACAATACATGCATTGCACGCAGGGACACTGAGGCTGTACTCTAATTTATCGAACCACCTTTTACAAAAACAAAATAAAATATAAACATCATTATAAAATATCAACAAACACATACATAGAACGTGCCCCGCACGCACTAGGTTATTTCTTGTGGTAATCTGTTTGCTATTAGAGGCAAGGGAGGGAATAGGGACAACCCAAGTCCACAGGAGTTCCGTTTTGCGATCAGAGCGTGCATGGTGGATTCGATCCTCGAGCCCAGCCCGAACAGCAATTGTAATGCAGATTCTGACAAGTTCCTTGTTTCCCTGTCATCCCTGTGCTGCCAAGACCCCCCTACCGAGGCACCAGCACCAGTTCCCACACCACCTCCTGATGATGACTTGAATTGGGTGGCCGAAGATGACATTGATGATGACACCAGAGTGCTGTGCAACATCTCAAAGCCATGTGCTCTACCTGTCAGCAGCGCGGAAGGAAACGCAGTTTTCTATGTTGCCGGCTACATTGCCAGAAAGTTAAAACCCAAAGTTTGCAGCATCTGTGTGGACAGTCTTTCTGGTAACCTTTCTGGAAAACAGGATGAACTGTTCTTTGGTGAAAAACAGTTTTCCGGCATAACCGGACAAGGACTGACAGTTCCCAGCAGCAACCTGGTGCAGCTAGTGAGAGAGCTTGAGTCTGTCTTTGTGGAAGAGTCCCGCCGTCTTTTCCATCTTCCCAAAGTTAAGTCCCGGTTGGTCCGCGCCCTTGACAAGAAAGGCGCTACATGCCATTTGACCACATGCCCCTCCTTGTCATGCAATGCAAAGAAACGAGTGCAGGCCCTCTATCTCAACATCCGTCTGCACTTTGTGTTAAAGGAAAACACACGAGGTTTTTCCTCTGCCAGTGGTAGAAGGAACAGGAAGGTTTTAAAAGTTTCTCATTTTTGAACTATTGTGTGTGATTTTTTATGATGATTCATTGCTGTTGAAACTTGTTACTTTTGTGCATGAGATTTGTGTAATTTAAGCACAACTTGTGCTTGCTTGTAATGCTGTTTGTTTTACAAAACCCTTTGTCATTTTAGAATATTGCATTGTAATAATTATTGTTGGAATTGATCTTCACTTGCCTAATAGCTGATTTTAGTTGCTTAGGTCGGGCAACCGCCAATGTGGTAACCTCACTTTTTGCATTTGCTGATATAGTCCAATAGTCTCTTTTACTGTAAAATTGAAAAAGGATGGTGTTTGTGCGTATAGAGCTATTGGTTTTGTTTTTGTTTTCTGTGAATTTCAGAAAGAAAAGTGTCTGTAGTGATAAGGTTCGGTTGTAGTTTTTTGTTGTTTGAATTTCAGAAATAATGGTGTTTGTTTATATTTGAGGTTGTATTGATTTTTCATGTAAATTTCAAAGAAGTTGGTGTTTGAAAGTGTGAGGTTCCAATGTTCTTTTAGTTTACATTTAATCAATTTCTTATACAATGTGTTTTCTCTTGGAGATCTTTTAGTAGACTAATTTCAGTTTTGTTGATTGTTCTAAAGAGCAGAGGCCACGCCTTTTCACAGCAATGTATAATATTCTTTTCTGTTTATTTTGTTTTGATACCAGACAGTTTACCCTCCTGGTATGAGTGTGGAGTATTTTCTTTCTTCAGTATGAGTTTATTCCTTCTGTTAGTGTTTTTAGCACTATTGTTTTTTGTTAGATTTTTTTCACATTTATTCAAGCGTGTATTATCTCTTTGTGTGTGGGGGTGGGATAATTGTGCTGGCTTGTGGTGGATTGGGTCTCTTGTTTTACTTTGTTTGTTTCCTTCTGTCGTCGAGTTGTGTATTCTGTGTGTTTGGCTAAGAAAATGAATATGATAATTATGTATGTTTAGATGGAATAAATATTGTGTCAATTATCTACATTGCCTTTTGCTGTGTTGTCCATGCAGTTTATTTCTTCTACCCTTTGTCTAACTTTCTTAAAGTTAATTCTGAGACTTTTCTTTCTCATCCTCAGTTTCCTATATCACTGACTTTACAGAACTTATCCTTTACTGAATACACATGCACACAAAGCAGATAAAGCATTTGACCAGTACAAACAAGAACACCTTTGTGAAACATACATGTACTCTTTGTTTAGCCTGCAGTTTTTTTCTGATTGATAAAAGTAACATGGTTAAAACAAAAGGTTTACACGCAATGAGCTAAATAGTACTGCACTGTCAATGATTTCATATCACAGGCTAATCACATTAGAATTTAAACATAAGACTACGAAAAAATAGTAAAATAGAGAGACCTACTTTTATCATACACTAGCCACAGTTTTCATTGATTTTGGAGACAGAATTAAACACTAAAATAATAAAAATGCTTAGAAGACTGAAAAGAATATGCCCAGTCTTGCATCGTTTCGATTTATTCACACGTGAATTAACGTATAAATGATATTTATTATTATTATATTATATTTAGAAAATGTAACAGCATTATCGTGTTGATTTTTGTTTTGCTATAACCGCACATATTTCTTTAGTTCTAATGCTGAAAGTGTGTGGAAAATCCCAGTACTTTCGCGTTGTTTACAGTATGACGGTTATATAGATTTTAGAAGGATCGCTAAGAATGAACCATCTTATATTATAACGTCTTTGCTCTCTCTCTCTAGGTTTTTCTTCCTCATTGTTTTATATCTTTATTTTCAAGCTTATGGTGGAACATGGTAAATTGTATTAAATGCACACATTTTTGTTTTTAATAATGAATTAATTCCTTTTATTTGGTGTGTTTATTCAGGTATTCAGTGTGGCTTGCTGGCTGCCCCACCATTAAAAAGAATCGTGAGAGCAGATTGTCAACTGGGAATTGTTGAAACGCCTAATGTGTAAGTAAATCTTTTATTTTAATCAAAGAAATAAGTAAATGCCATATAAGTAAAATTTCTAAATATTTTCTATTATGTGTAAAGTAGGCATATCAATTTATTTTATACATGGAGATTTATACATGTGTGCTTTCAGTTTTAGACACTATTGCTTGAACCAATAATTGCCCCCACGGGCTCGGCTCCGCGCGCCGGGGGTGGACCCCATGCCTCTCTCTGGCTGGGTGACCAAGTTGCCTACCCCTTTTTCTTCTCTTTTGTCTTGTTTCTGTCTTATTGGTCCTTTCACCTATATTCTCTTCACCCTTAAATTCTCCCAGTATACTATGCAGTTTTGACTCCCTTTCTTCTGCCTTACCGGACTTTCCCTGTCTTCTTTTTCCCCATCATTCCTTCTTTTTCTACCCTTCTTTTTCTCTGTGGCCTTCTCTTGGCCCCCTGCGTTTGCCGTGCAGGGCAACCCGTGTCGGGGGAGAATGGGATCCTGGAGGTTGAGGTCACTGAGGGACTGCGGTCTGTCACACTAACACACCTCTTTGGCCCGGACTTCTCCTAGACGGGAGGCTGGCGTGGCCCGCGTCAGTCAAGCGGCTGGTCGTGTATTGCCCTAGCTCTGCTAGAAGGCTGCGGCTCATGGGTCAAACTTGAACAAAACCGTAGTGGCAGTGCGGGATTGTCTGGGTGTATATCCCCCCTGTAGCCCTGGTGCGCTCCCTTGCTGGATTTTCCGCTTGGACGCATCCCCTTGTTGGACTCCGTGGTGGGTGGGGAGCAGGGGGGATGAATTCATACATTAATAACATGGCTTCCACAAATAAAAGACGACTGCGTGATGACGGACCGGACTCGGACAGTGAAATGGACACGAGACAGAAAGCTTGTGCATCTGGGGTGGATGGGGCCTGGCCTCGTTTTTTGGTTGTGGAGGGGACGGATTCGGCTCTGCCACTAGGCAAGTTGTCCCCGTTTGCCATCCACAAAGGTTTTCAATCCATTTCAACGGTTGGTTTCAAAGATGTGAGAAAACTTAGATCTGGGGCCTATCTGGTGGAGTGCTCAACCAAACGGGCGTCGGATAGTCTGCTAAAGAGGAATTTGACCGTCTTTGTCGACAGACAAATCAAAGTTTCTGTACATGGACGGTTGAATTCCTCCAAGGGAGTCATCCGATGCCAGGACTTGATTGAAATGTCCGATTTAGAAATCCGTGAAGAGCTCTCCAGCCAGGGGGTCACAGCTGTACAGAGGGTATATGTCACCAAGGAATCTAAACGTATCCCAACTAATACTCTTTTTGTGACTTTTGCGATGGCCAAGCTGCCGGAGTCAATCAGGGTGGGATTTCTTAGAGTGAGGGTTACCCCTTTCACACCTTTGCCTTTGCGATGCTACCGTTGCCAAAGGTTTGGCCACGGTAGCAAGTCTTGCAAAAACAAAGAAACTTGCAGAGAGTGTGCCAAAGACAAACACGAAGATGATTGCAAAGACCCCATATGCTGTGTCAATTGCGCGGGGCAGCACTCTTCCAGCTCCAAGGACTGCCCTCAGTGGCAGTTGGAGCTTGAAATACAAAAGATACGGGCCACTGAGGGGTGCTCCTTCGGTGAAGCCAGAAAGAAAGTGCTGGATAAGAGACCCATGCCTTTAGAAAGATCCTTTGCGTCGGTGGCAGGTTCCACGCCTCTTGTGGAGTCTACTACACATCGGGCGATGGAAACCTGTATGAATAAGATGAGTCAGATCTTGGAAGCGTTATGCAAGCGTATGGATAGCCTCGAGAAAATGCTCACAACGTTTAGTCAGAGGGGGGTCTCTCCAGCCCCATTGAACACATTGGAGAACGTGCAGACGGTCACGTTAAAAACCGTCACTCCAAGCGCGCAGACGGCCGTGCCAAAAGCCGTCACTCCTGCCGCGAAGGAGGTTATGCCTCATGCCACCGCACCAGCAACGACCGGTTTTAGCGACCGGGTAGTTGCTGGGGCGACTAAAATTCTAGTTACCCAGCAGAAGAGCGTCAGAGGAGGAGAGGGAAAGATTGGCAGGGGTGAAGGGGAGAGGGAAGATATAAAATCTGGTGCTGGGGAGAAGGGGAGGAAGTCCGCTGGCAGTTCGGGTTCCGGGGCTTTGACAAAAAATCAAAGGCCCGGACCCCTTTCTTCCAAGCCCCATCAGCCTCTCGAAACGGAGAACCGTTTCGGGGGGTTGATGGAACATGAAGAGATGGACGAGGGTCCAAAAGATAAAGAGACGTAATTGTGCTCTCGGAGATGAAAATTTTAGCATTCTTTTACTTCATTTTTATGTCCATTTTACAATGGAACATCCGAGGGATAAGGGCAAATTATGAGGAGCTCTGCTGTCTGCTGACAGAGCATCAACCTGAAGTGTTGGCCCTTCAGGAAACTCTCCTGTCAGAGGAACAGATTATAAATATTACTGGTTATTCGTCTATTGATTGTCTATCTTCTAGAGGCGTTTCACTTTTTATTCATAGTAACGTCCCATTTAACCCAATTTCACTGAATACAAGTTTACCCGCAGTTGCAGCTAGAGTATCTTTTTTTAAATCCCTCAGTTTGTTCTCTATATTTGACACCATCCATAAATGTAAACAAAAATGACCTTGAGAATTTGATTCAACAGTTACCTATCCCTTTTTTGTTGTTGGGAGATTTTAATGGACGCTCTCCCCTATGGGGTAGTGATCGTACCGATTCTCAGGGTAAAATAAAAAAAGAGGTAAAGGTAAAGGTAGTCCCATAGCCTTGTGGCCGTAGGGGAGCGTGATGTTGGAGATCACACTTATCTTGGGCCAGCGTAATGAGGGTGATGCCCAACTCTCTCCTTCGCTGCTTTACCTTCCCCACCCTCAAGAGAGTAGGTACTCAATCACAGTTGAGTCAACTGGGGGCGTTGTTGTTTGTCGCTTCACACCTTAGCGGTCACCCATCCAAGTGCTAACCGCACCGGACGGTGCTTCACTTTCGACACAGTAGCGAGTGCTCCAACCACTGCACTATCCGACACCCCAGGGTAAAATAATTGAAGACATTTTAGACTCGTTAAACCTAGTACCTTTGAACGAGGGTGCTCCAACTTTTTCCTGTTCTAGAACTGCTTCTTTGTCCCACATTGATATATCGATCTGTGATCCCTCCTTACTTTTGGATTTTAAACGGACAGTTTTAGAAGATCTCCATGGCAGCGACCATTTTCCGGTTTTATTAAAATATGATTCAGACAACCTTGAGCAAACTCATGGCAGGTGGAAACTGAAACAAGCTAACTGGAGTCTGTTTTCTAACCTGTCTGAGGTTCAATTACGTATTAAGAAGCAGGAATTTTCGAATGCCATAGATCCAATCCAGCTTTACACTGACATAGTTATTAACAGTGCCAAGGAGTCCATTCCGCAAACTTCGTCAAACCCTCACACACTTAAAAAACCCTGGTTTGACGATGAATGTAGAAAACTTCAGCAAGCTCGTAAAAAAGCTTTAAGAACTATGTTTTTACACCCAAGCACTGAAAATAAACAAAACCACCAACGTTTGCGAGCGCAATGCCGACAGCTCTTCAAACGAAAGAGAAGAGAATCGTGGAGAGGTTTCTGCTCCACGCTTAATTCGAAAGCGAAACTGTCGAAGGTGTGGAAAGTAGTCCGCAAACTCAAAAATAGAAGTAACAAACAGGTGAGCCCATGCCTTACTGTGCAGGGTGACGTAATCGGAGATAAAAAATTAGTAGCTGATCTTTTGGCTTCTTCTTTTGCTGCAAATTCTTCCTCTGAAAATTATTCTGTCCCTTTTCAAACAGTTAAAACCCGTAAAGAAAAACAACAGTTAAATTTTACCTCCGATAATTCTGAAGATTACAACATTCCGTTTTCATTAGTCGAGCTTGACGATGCAATTAACAAAAGTGCAGATTCAGCAGTTGGACTGGATGATGTACATTATCAATTTCTCAGACATTTAACAAGGTACTCACGGTCTCAACTGCTGGACATCTTCAATCAGCTCTGGATCACTGGCACCTTTCCTCCCTCCTGGAGAAAGGCCATTATTGTACCCATCCCTAAACCTGGCTGTCGCGAAACGAAACGCTCGCGAGTATTTTATTTTTCCAAGTGCAAATTGTTTTATAGAGTGCCTGTGCTAGATTTAAAAATATGACGTCAATTTTGCTGCGTGTCAATCGCCATTTTGTGTATTCCTGGAAAAGAATAAAATGGACGATTTTTATCGATGATTCTTTTGTGTGAAAGTTTGTGATTAATGCCAATAATAAAATTTTAGGAAAAACAAAGAGGTTGTGAGCTATTAATTTTACAAAATATAATATTGGAGGTGATAGGTTACTTTTTGCGCTGTGAAGTTTTCATTGGTTGTTTTAATGATGAAAGTATTGTAACCTTGGTAAAATGAAACAGAGGCGAAATCGGTTAGGAAAACTGTCAATCAGTTGGGAAAGAGATCTAGACTGTACAGGGAGGATTCTACCCAAGCTCTGAGGCAACTTATTCTGTGGGGTGCCAACGACAGTTTAGCTGGAGGCTGAATGATGTCAGATGTGGTTGGGCCAGGAAGATAGTTGTTCCTCGACGTTTGATCAGCTTTAGCTGAAATTCTGGCACCGTAGGGTAAATATTTAGATTTTCTTCATTCAAGATAATTTCCCGAGAAGATTGATAAGTGTGATGATTTGTTCATTGAATATATGTATTTTTCAGAGGAGAAAAATAGTTTGTTCATTGAATGCATTTGTTTTTCAGAGTAGTGAGATAGGTTGTTCATTGAATGCATTTGTTTTCCAGAGGAGAAAAATAGTTTGTTTGAATGCATTTCTTTTCCAGAGAAAGATAGTTGGTTCGTCTGAATGCAGTTGGTTTTCAGGGGAATGATGTGTTGATTAATCGTAACGTGTTTTTCCAAGCAGAGCCGGACCTGGAGGAGTTTAAGTTTGTATGAAAATAATTTTCATGCAGATTTCTAAGACTAGTTTTGTTCGGCAGGTGTTTTTTATTCTGTGGTATGAATCGTCTTGGATCTACGTGACGATATCATCTTTGAGACTGGCACTGGATTCTTCACTGACGTATTGCTTATGATCGGAGTGACTGATTCTAAGATGGAACTGTACGTTAACGAGGGCTACAGAAGTCACTGGTGGGTCATGGACAGCCTTTAGATCTAACGGCGACATCGACGTCAAGTTCCAGCTCCTATTAACTTTTCTACAACTCATCAAAAGACTGGTTTCTTCATTTGTTAACAACGATTTCAACGAGGACGAAACTAGAAAGCTAAGTAAAAAACCCAAACAAACATTATTTTCGGTAACCACGACGAAAAGTATCGCCAAATTATCGTTCCGATTTCGAAGAAAAGTGAACGGAATATAATAAAATAATCGAACTTGGAAAAACGTGTTATGTGTTTGTGAAGTGTTGGAAGTAAATGGTGTACCTTAGGTTTTTTTATTGAAATAAAACCATGTTCTGGGGTAAGTCATGAAAGTCAAGGAAGTCCTTCATCAGTAGTGATCACCCAGTAACACCCAGGTTTGCGACACTGGCAAAGACCATACTAACCCGACAAACTATAGACCAATAGCCTTAACGTCTTGCTTATGCAAGACGCTAGAAAGAATGGTTTATTCTCGTTTACTGTGGTATCTAGAAACCAATAATATTTTATCCAACACTCAGTGTGGCTTTCGAAGTGGTCGAAGTACTGTTGACCACCTGGTGCGACTGGAAACTTTTATCCGTAACGCGTTCGTCCAGGGTGAACATGTCGTTGCCATCATGTTTGATTTGGAAAGCTTATGATACCACATGGAAATATGGCATTCTTTCAGATTTACAAGAAATGGGTTTGAAGGGACATTTACCTCTGTTTATAGCCAATTTTCTAACGGACAGACTCTTTCAGGTTAAGGTTGGGGGATCTTTGTCAGATATGAGGGAACAGGAGATGGGAGTGCCTCAGGATAGCATCTTGTCTCCCTTGCTGTTTAATATTAAAATAAATAACATTGTTCGTTCCGTTAAACGGGGAATTGAAAATTCTTTATTTGTCGACGATTTTGCATTGGTAGCCAAAGGTAAAACTTTGGCATCTGCAGAACGTCAGCTACAGTTATGTGTCAAGGCCGTTGAAGACTGGGTTTTACAAAATGGTTTTAAATTTTCTGAAGCAAAAACTGAATGTATTCACTTTTCCCAGCACCGGGGAATTATTCAAGACCCTACTATTCTCCTCAATAAAACTCCAATAAAGGCGGTCCAACAAGTCAAATTTGTGGGTGTTATTTTTGATCAAAAGCTATCTTTCATTCCTCATCTGAAAATTTTGAAAACTAAATGTCAACAGGCCTGCAATTTGCTCAAGGTTATCAGTGGTACAGACTGGGGTGCTGACAAGAAAACTTTATTGCTGTTATATCGTTCTTTAATTAGATCCAAGTTAGACTATGGTTGCATTGTCTATGGTTCTGCTAGAAAATCTTATCTTAAGATGCTAGATCCAGTTGCTCATCAGGCATTACGCATTGCTTTGGGTGCGTTTCGCACTTCCCCTTGTGAAAGCCTTTACGTGGAAGCTAACGAACCTCCGCTGGAGCTGAGACGTACAAAATTGTCAATGAACTACTATTGTAAACAACTGTGGCAGACTGACTGGTCTAACCATGTCAACAACAAATTATTTCAAATTCTTCCCGATTTGTCCACTTCTTTGCCTAACTTTGCATCCACTCGCAAAGAAGAAACAGTGTTATCTCGCCTTCATATTGGGCATACTTATGTCACCCACAGTTTCCTTTTAAAAGGAGAAGAACCACCATGGTGCTTTGCATGTGATCACAGAGTAAGAATATACAGAGAGCGCACTACAGTCAAAACGCGAGGTCACTGAGAAGGAGTGCTTTCCCCTGTTTGCAAGATGGAAGCATCCAAGAGGAAACGTTCTAGGTCCGGTCGCTTTTGCAGCGCAATAGGCTGCACAAACGCCTTCTACAAGGAGAATTGCAAGGGAAAGTCATTTTTCACGTTTCCGCAAGACGAGAAGAGGTATGCAAGAATTTGCTTTACAGCTCTGCATAAATTAATCTTCATTTGTTTGCTAGTCCAGTGACTGAGAGTCAGACACTGAGACAGAGTTGTTACGTTATGATTGATTGAAAGGATGCACGGAACAGTACATCAATGAATGATTTAATAACTTAGTGATATGAACTATGAAGGTAGAAAAACATCATTCATTCCTGTTCTCGTTAGGTAAATGCATACTTACTAACTTGAACAGGTGTGTGTGTGTGTGTGTGTGTGTGTGTGTGTGTGTGTGTACTGTTTGGGTGAATACATGCTACTTTTGTGTGCTTGTTTGTGTACACTAACACTGTAGTAACAGGGGTTTGGTGGGGGTGGGGGAGATTATTATTATTAAAATTGTTGATAAAATATACAGTAATTGTTTCATAATTTATTTCAACCAGTTGTTCATTTTTTTAGAGACAGTAAATTAGATAAAAAGTTGAATTAATGCTGCATTGTTTGACACGTTGGTGTCAAGGGTCTCCCGCAGCTAAGATTAGTCATTCAACAAGTATGATTGTGGGTGATTACTGGAAGACAAGACAATAAAGATAGCTTTTGAACCAAGCTGAAAAAGCAGGAGTAGCCCTCCCCCCCCCCCTTTTTTTTCCTCTAAAGCTCAATAGTCAATCTTTTATTGAATTTCTTTTCACACTTAGGTGATATTGGACAAAATTATTATTATTATTATTTTTAATGAAGTATAATATTAATGGGGAATATATTATAGTATTTATATTTTAGTTTTTACTTTGAGTTTGAACATAAACAAATGAAGTGAGAATTATAAAAGTTTGGCAACTGGACAGTTAAGCAAACAAGTAATAATGTTAACTTCTTAATCTATTATTGTGTTTAGTATTTTTGTTTTTTATGTCTCTTTTTCCAGCTGTTGCTTAGTTTCTGTTTTAGTCTGCAAACATGACTGGATTGACAGGTATATAGAATGATTTTTTTTGTTACAGATGTGCTGCATGGGTGCAGCGCATAAGGAGAGAAGACTTGAGAGGAAAGTCAGCCCAACAGCTGCGGCGTTCAGGGGTGTGTTTATGTAGTGACCATTTTGAAAAAAAACAGTTTTTGTATCCAGATAGGACCAACAAGTTGGCCTGGAATGCTCTTCCGACACTGTTCCAGAATCTTCCAAACCCTCCTCCTGTAATAGAATGCCTGAGAAAACCACCAAAGACTCGCAAGGTAATTATTATAATTGTGTAATTTAAAAAAAAAAAATTTTTATAAGAATAAGAAGAATTTGTTTTGTCGGAGTTTTTGATGTCGGTCATAAATTTACAGACATTGCAGACAATGTACAAGATGTCGGGTAACGATCATAGTCATCACTACTGCTAAAAATGTATTATCACTGTTGTCTTGTTTTAAAATTTATAAGAAAACAATGGGCATGAAAAATATGCAGTCCTATTGGTTATACACTCTTACAACAGCTACAAGTACAATGGGTGAATGTATCCCTCATCCATTCATTGTATACATACATTATATAAGATACGTTTATTAGTTTTGAATCTCAATTAAAAGAGAAAAAAGGCATACTTCTTATAATGCGGGGCTGTGCTGCTTGCGCAGCATAAAATCAATATTTATGACTTGCTGTTTATACCAGCTGCATTTTGGATAATTTTAATGCAAAAAACATATGATGAAGGAAATTTTGAAGTCCATGATCCACTGAAGTCCATGATCCACTGAAAGTCCATGATCCACTGTGACTGGGTGAGTTACTATGTCTGTATATCCCATCTCCCACTACATAACTGAGACCTTTTCTACATTCATACATATTGATTTTATGTGTGTAGGTGCCTGACCAACCTGTGGAATATGTCCAACCCAGAAAAAAACAGCGAATCCTATACACAGAAGGTATGTATATTTTTGTGTCACCGACTGTCATTCAAGGATTATACATTTTCTGGAGCAGTAATCACATTTGTGTGTGTGTAAAATTGCTGTTAACTGTGCATTGCATGCAAGCATACACACACATGAGCCCATGCATACAATGCATACACACATACACACACAGGTGCAAGTGAAACATAGAAAGAGAGAGAGAGAGAGAGAGAGAGAGAGAGAGAGAGAGAGAGAGAGAGAGAGAGAGAGAGAGTGCAACATGGCTGATAATAATGTGCATTTATTGTGTTTCTTCATACTGTCAGTGAGACACACTACCATTGGCCTATCTACTGAGGATCCAGTGCCAGTATCAGCTTGTGAGGAAGGTATGCAAGGTAGGCGGAATAACTAAAGCCGTTGTTGATTGTCATACATTTCGAGTAGTGTATTTAATAGAAACTTGGACAGAATTATCTGAAAGATGTTGGATTGTTCGAAAATTCCAGAATATGTCTTAGTATCTTCCATATATGACTTTGACCAGTATATGCGTGTACGCGCGTTGTATACTTAATCTAGATGTGTACACCAATAAAATGGGCACAAGTAAGACGCAACAGATCTTGAGCACTGTGGCAAGATAGTGTAGATTTGAGCACTGGCTTGTGCTTGGCTCAGTTATATTGCCAATGTTTCACCCCAGCGGCTCTTTCTCACATGCACTAAACAAGCACCACACACAGTATTTGTTTTCTGATCTGTGTTGACATGGCCAAGGTGATAATGGTCATCAATTGGTTTTATGTTTGCAGAACAGGAAGGCTGTATTCCACAACTGTCACCAAGGAAGCGAAAACTGAAGGCTTGTAGAAATAAGCTGTACAGGTTACAGAAAAAGCTTAAGACACCCATTAAGAAACAGACAAAGCAGCAAAGTATGGCACAGAAACGCAAGCAGATATTAACTGATATATCTGAAATTGTAAGCGGTTCCCTGCTTCATTTTATTAAAACTCAGCTTACCATGGTCACAAAGAAGAAGACAGGACGGAGATGGGATGTGCATGACAAGAGAATTGCTCTTGCAATCTTTCACGCAAGTCCAAAAGCCTACAGACTTCTTCAAAGATTGTTTTTGTTGCCTTCAGTTGCAACTCTGCGACGAGTCATGCAGTCCATACAAGTTTACCCTGGATTTAATAGAAACATTTTGCAAGCGTTAGCAGGAAAAGTGCAGTCAATGCCTGCTGGCTCAAAATGTTGTGTGTTATCATTCGACGAAATGGCAATTAAAGAAAATGTGACTTACAATGTTGAGAACGACTGTGTTGAAGGTTTGGAAAATTTTGGGAGCATAGGCAGGTCAATGTATGTTGCAAACCATGCAACGGTTTTTTATGGTTAGAGGCCTCGCCCAAAATTGGAAGCAGGCAGTTGGGTATTTTGTTTCAAGTGGGCCCATTGCTAGCAAAGTTCTGCACAGTCTTCTTCTAGATTGTTTGGACCAACTGGGATCGTGTGGACTTGATGTCAAAATGGTTATTGCTGATCAGGGTTCCAATAATCGTTCAATGTTTGACAAATTCCTGAAGGTCACAGAAAGCCATCCGTTCTTTCTCCACAGAGGGAAAAAGGTGTATGTCATGTATGATCCACCTCACCTCCTCAAGAACATACGTAACAATCTGAAGAGGCATGGTTTCATTGTCAATGGTAATGAGATCAAGTGGTCCTACATAGAAGAATTCTATAACTTTGATTCCACAAACTGCATCCGTTTGGCGCCTCGCCTAACAAAAAAACATATTTTCTTGCCACCATTTGCTGCTTTGCGGGTGAAATTTGCAACACAGGTATTGTCAAGGAGTGTCGCAGCAGGGATTTCAACTCTTGTTGGACTGCATGTTATGAATGAGGACGCGTTGCACACAGCAAAATTTGTACTGAAATTTGATGAGCTCTTCAATGCGTTTAACAGTGTCAGTTTGCGATCTCCACAGGTTATGGGTCATGCTCTGTCAGCATCATCTGGGCATGAACAGTTTTTGCAGGAGACCCTGTTGTGGCTGGATACAGTTCAGCCTTTGACACCACGCGCCAAACTGCCATGCTTGTCAGGATGGAAAATGGCCATAAGAGCTTTGCTAGCCCTGTGGGACGAGCTGAACACATTTCAAGGTTTCAAGTTTCTACTGACAAATAGACTTAACCAAGACTGTGTAGAAAATCTGTTTTCCATTATCAGATACAAAGGTGGCTACAGCGATAATCCTAGTGCAGCTAAGTTTCGTGCCCTCATTCGCCAGGCAATGGTCGATCAGTTTTTTTTAAAGAGTGCATCAAGCAACTGCATCGAAGATGGTGACAGATGGTTGCTGACCTTGACAGGTGTTGTAGAAAATCAGGATATGCTAATGGATACCACACCCCCTGTAATACCTGCAGTAGTTGGTGGCAGTTTGGATGGGGATGACACAGACTTTGTCTGTCAGCTTGCAATTCCTGCACCATGCCAAAGCCAGGTTCAAAACGTGAAGGACAATATCCTGCTGTACATTTCTGGTTACATTGCCAAAAAGGTATCAAACAAGTCCATTTGCGCTGAGTGCAAAAGCGCACTTGCTGGTTCTTGCAGCGTTTCAGAAACTACAACATTTTTTCGCCAGAAACTGGTTCAGGGTTTGTCTACAGGGCTCATGTTTCCAAGTGATGCTCTTCAAACTGCTGTGAAGCTGTTAGAAGAAACATTTGTGCAGAACATTTGTAAGGTCTTGTACATGGACAAAGTGAAAGCACGCCTGCTAGCATTGTTTAATAATGCTAATCTCACAGTTTCATGTCAGCAGGGTAAGTGTGCAGTTCTAGAGCATGTACAGAATCTTTTTATCAACATTCGCCTGCATTTTTTCCTCGAAGACATGAGCAAATCTTTTTCTGAAATCAAGCAGAAAAGAAACAGGAAAGTTATGAAAGTAAACAACTTGTAAATATTCATTTGAGGATGGACTTAATATCTGCAGTCAGTAAAAAAAACACACCCAAAAACTCTTAAACTTATATACTATTTATTTCACTGTTATGTTTGTTCTGAAATTGACAGTTCCTTCATCTTTGTTAACTTAATCATCATCATCATCTTCATCATCAGTAGCAGCTACCATTATTGTTAATGTCACCTTAGGGTTATTACCATATCCATCTGTCATTGATCATATAATTTATCATCATCATTGGAATTATTTGCAACATCACCAGCATACTCATCATCAAAATCTATGAGTACTAACTACAGATGATTTTATGTTTTGTTAGTGTAGAAGTTATACAGCGTGTGTAATTTGTGATGATTACCTGTACTCATAAGTTCATAACTGTTACTGTCATCATTTGTGATGATTACCTGTACTCATAACTGTTACTGTCATCACTGCTGTCAAAGTCATCGTGTGTTGTTAAACCACCACCGCTAGCATCATATTAACATTCATATAAATGTAAAATCAGTATTTAGTAATCAAGTTTTTTTTTTTTAATTATAAACCACCCCCCCCCCCCCACCGCCCTCCGTGGGTATGCGGGGGGCGTTTCTGTATAAATAGTATCCCCACTTTGTGGAAATTTAGTGCTTTAAATTCCCACTGTTTCTGTCATTCTCATTAATTTTGTTATTTCTCTTCCTTAATCTGTTCTTTCAATCTACTATCCCTCTTCTAACCCTATAAGCAATGAGTAACTAACTAACTAACTTCGCTAGACCTGTCATCTACCTGTTTTCCTAAAAACTCTCCCAAAAACTCCCCATTTGTGTATGAGGTCTGTTGGGTCAGCTTCGTGGTATTGGACGCTTCTGCCAAATAGTCACTAGGGCTTTCTATGAAATTATTATTTAGCAATGTAGGCATTTTATATGTATGTGTTTTGTTAATAATAATAATAATAATAATAATAATAATAATAATAATTTTCTAAAAATAATAATAATAATAATAATTATTATTATTATTATTATTATTATTATATTATTATTATTATTATTATTATTATTATGTGTTTTGTTATTATTTTGTACTGATGTTTATATTCTATTTTGTTTTTGTAACCGGGAGTTCGATTAAATTAGAGTATAGCCTCAGCGTGTCTTGCGTAGGAAACCTTTATTGTAAAGTGACTGGCTGGTGGTGGGCCTTCAATGTTACCGTTAGGGTTGTTTCTGCAGATCTTTCATACGGATGGGGGGTGAGTCCTCTTTCACACAAGCTGAGGTCCTGATTCGGCTTTTTGCAGTCCGCTGGGCCCTTATAAGCAATGACTAACTAACTAACTTTCTAAAATTCTAATATCATGCAATGAAAAACTGTATTGCTCAGTAATAATTTATTGTATTTTATCCCACGGGGAAATTTCATAGTGTATCATTGAAAGTAAATATAACAAAACAACACATGTCAGCAACACACACACACACACAAACACACACACACATGCTAAATTTGCAAATGTCTGATCAATAAATGTGTGTGTTCCTGATGATTTGGCTTTTGAGAGTTGTGTGAATCTGAATTAATGCTAGAAATACTCATCACTACTACCACCACCAAAAGTACCATCAATGATACTTCAATGATGATGATGGTGGTGGCGATGATGGTAATTAATTTTGTTGGTGGTGGTGATGATGGTAATTTGTTGGTGGTGGTGATGATGGTAATAATAATAACAAATATTATTAATAGTATAATTAATAATAATATAATACAGTACAATAATAATATAACATAAAATATATAATAAATTAAATATAATAACCTGATAATAATAAAATAATATGCATAGAATAAACAAAACAAATACAATAATATATAAGTATAATATATTCTATTATAACATGATAATAATAATACAATATTAAAAATATAAATAAAGAATAATAAACATAAAATCATACATAAATTCATAATGAAGTATAATAATATTAATATCTTAAACATTACATTTAAAAGAAAACCAAATTTACAGGGAAAGTCCATTAAGTTCAATATTTCTAATAATAATAATTTTAATAAATATAAGTAGTAAAGAATAAATTATATCAATAATGATAATAATCCTCCCGGAAAACGCAAAAACATTAAAATTCTGTGCACAAATCAACTGCCTGTGTGTAGCCCATCCCTCTTTAGAACAAGGGAAATAACCACGGCGGGTGACATCGCTTTTACAAGTAAGAGTTATGAAGAAGTGAGCTCTCTGTATATTCTTACTCTGTGATGTGATCAATCCTTTTCCGTTCGCCATTTCATGTCTGAGTGTGCTGATTTGATTGAGGAAAGGGAAACATATTTTGGTTCCATATCTTTCAAAGAGATTTTTAAAGTATGTAATGGTCAACATCTGTTTCAATTTTTACATGATGTTGGTTTGTTTTATCGCATATAAATCGTATCGACATGTTTTGTTTAGTTTGGATTTTATTAGGACTGAATTTAGTGATTTGATTGAAGAAAGAGAATATATTTTTAATACATCAGTTTTAAAGAAGTCTCTTAAAGAGGTGTCAAGTGAAAGTTTGTGTATTTAAGAGTAACAGGCTTGTTTTTTAAGACTTGAATAATTTTATAATATTTTAAGATAACGTCCCTCTGGTCCTGATTTGGCTCGGAAGAGTCCGCTGGACCTAAAGCAATAATCTTGTATTGTATTGTATTGAACCAATAATTTGTTGATTTAGGTTAAAAATTGGCGACCTTTTTCTATCGCATTATATTTAAAAAAAAGTTCTGTACCCTATTGATTAGTTGGGATTGTTGCTACACATTATCTAATCATAATGGAAAGTTGCTTTAATACATATTAACTAATTTATATTTAAAAAATATAATAACAATAAATTACAGTAACTTTCACAGAACCTTCACTATAGTTGTAATAATTAGTAAAGTAATATGATTGCAGTGTGTTGTCTGAAGCTCGTCCTGAGGCACTCTTGGAAGACAAGTTCATAGTATTTTATCACGAACTGATGGATCTCTTCAAGACATGCTCTCTTTGTGCCAGCCGAGCTACAGCTAGTTTCGCAAAGACACAGGGCACATGCATCATTGTGCAGCAGCTTTGCACCAGTAATACCTGCGGTTACAGGCGCAACTGGGCAAGCCAACCTTTCATTGGCAAGATGCCGCTAGGCAATCTCCTGGTTTCCTCGGCCATTCTCTTTAGTGGCAGCCTCCCGACCAAGGTTCTAAGATTTCTCCAACTGATGAAAGTACAAAGTATTAGTATCAGCACCTTCTATCGACACCAGAGGCACTACCTGTTCCCTGTTGTAGAAAGTCACTGGATGCAAGAGCAACAGCTCTCTTCTTCCCTAGACCAGTCGCCTACTCTTATTCCTGAAATTTCTACCAAAAACTCCTCATTAGAGTACAGGCTCTGTTGGTTCAGCTTGGTGGTATTGGACGCTTCTGCCAAATGGTCACTAGGGCTTTCTATGAAATTATTATTTACCAATGTACGCATTTTATATGTTGTGTATGTGCTTTGGTAATATTTTGTAATGATGTTTATATTCTATTTTGTTTTTGTAACCAGTGGTATGTTAAATTAGAGTATAGTCTCAGCGTCCCCTGCGTGGGATGCCTTTATTGTAAAGTGACCGGCTGGTGGAGTGCCTTCAGTGTTACTGTTAGAGTTGTTTCTGCAGATCTTTTATGGGTGGGTGGGTGGGGGGGGGGGGTTCGGTGAGTCCTCTTTTGCACAAGTCGACGTCCTGATTCGGCTCTTTTCAGTCCGCTGGACCCTTATAAGCTATGATTAACTAACTAAATAACGGGCATGATTTTATCCTTTGTCATTCTCTCTGTCTCTTGTAAAAAGTAAAAGTTGTTCCCCCTATGTATGTATATATAATTTGATATTTTATATGATAAGCAGCCATTATCAGAAATGCCAGCATCTTAGATCAAACTGACACAGTGACTGTGAAATCTTAGCTTGCAGATTGGAGATTGATTTGTTTACGTCAAATGGATGAGTAACTGACCAGTGCACATGAAACTTGAAGTGTTGGACGCAACAAGTGTTGAGTGTTGATGTTTCAGAAGCCATGCTATTGATACATAGCTTTAATATGTTTTTAGATGATATATATTCTCACACCCACCTGTGTCTGCATTGTTTCAGGGGGATTATAAAAGCAAAGGGTCGTACTGGAAGAGAGCTTGTTTTAAGGAGTAAAAACAGTTCCCGTGATCCAGACATACCTGATTCAGACATTCTACCTGATCCAGACATCGTACCTGACACTAGTGAGAGTGACAGTGAACAGTCCATTGGGCAATTGGCTGTATCTGATTTTCACAGTAAGTGTTTTGTTAATATTTTGTAATGATGTTTATATTCTATTTTGTTTTTTGTAACCGGTGGTATGTTAAATTAGAGTATAGCCTCAGCGTCCCCTGCGTGGGAAGCCTTTATTGTAAAGTGACCGGCTGGTAGAGTGCCTTCAGTCTTCAGTGTTACTGTTAGAGTTGTTTCTGCAGATCTTTTTCATATGGATGGGAGGGGGGGGGGGGTCAAGTCGACGTCCTGATTCGGCTCTTTGCAGTCCGCTGGACCCTTATATTATAACTGGCATGATGTTATTCTTTGTCATTCTCTGTCTCTTGTAAAAAGTACAAGTTGTTCCTGTCATGAACTGGCTAGTCTTAACTCTGCTTGTTGACTATTTAGCCATGTGTAGTCTTTGTAACAGTAGAGAAGTTAGACTATTACACGGCAGCAATTAAATTACACAGCAGACCACACACCGCGAGCCCGACCCACATCGCAGTGACTCAGCACTTGAGCTTTGAATCGGACCGTTTTAACCAATCAGAGCAGGCTCAGTGGGTAGAGCAGTTTTGAATGTGTCAAAACCTAGCACAGCTTGGTCAGTCGTGTGTGAGACGAGGAAGAAGTAACATCTCCTTAGCTAGCAGAGAACTATCTTCACTCATAGACCAGGAAGCAGGACTTAGAAATCTTAGAATTCTCTCAAGTCATCACGGGCCTGAACTTGTCAAACAGGTAAATGAACACCCTTCTGTTTCATCGTGATATATTTATATTATTGTTGAAATTATGTTTGTGGAATTTGCTATGCATAAATGTGAATTATTAATCCGAATTTGCCGTACCACGTGGAAGAGCCGACCACGAGCCGAAACACGACCGGTTGCGCCGCCATGTTGTATCCCGTACGGAACCACTGTTGTTTAACTTATATGTATGTTTGCAGACCAGTGGCTGTACCACTGAATGTTTATATTATTATTAATTCTGTATGTGTATAGTTAGACACGATTGATATTTATGTATGTATAGGAATTTAGAGTGAGATTACAGCGGAACCCGGAAGTAGCAGAATGTTCGTCGCTTATGTATAGAGATGTGGAGCTATCACTGAGGGCTACTTGGCTTTCAGTGAGACGCTCTGCACAAACCGATTATTCAGGGTTGTGCAGAATTTCGTCTCTTATATTACAGACGAGCAGGCGAGCTATCCCGAGCTATCCCGAGCTATCCTGTGCACCCCACTCCACAGAAACGACTAGTTGGTTGAGGATCCTCTACCGCACAAGACGGAAAGAGCTGCCTTGAAAGACACCCTGTCAGACCCCACAGCGTGGCAAGGGAACCCAACTACACAACTACAAAGGTGTACCAGAAGCTACCTCACAGAAGGACTTCGACCGCACCATCAGAAAGTTAAGTGTAATCTCCGAAAGTGCACTTAAACTGATCATAACAGGACCACAGTAGTCCAACTCTTCAGAAACTGTAAAACGGACCACAGTAGTCCAAATCTACATGAAATATACTAGCAAAGTGCCCGAGGAAGAAAATAACAGCTGCCTAGACTATCAGCGATCGAACTATTAGCAGTGACTGAGACATTTTAAGTTAGATTAGTACTTAGAGAATCTTGTATAGAGTAGAAGAAATAAATGTGTGATTTTAACTGTTATCAAGTGGCTGGACTACATATGATTCATAGCCGTGTGAAAGCTAGTGTGACAGTAATCTTTTACCATTTTTCTATCTATCTCTGTACCCCAACCTTAACACAGAACGAGCTAAACAAATAAATTTATTAAAGTAATTCATAGGGTGACTTACTAGCAGTTCCCACCGAATAAACGTGAGGGTCCATAATTCCATTGTGCAGAGCCCATAAACCCCGCGTGACACTTTAATTGGCGAGCCTAGCTAGGATCTGTGTATAATAGGAATTGGGTATAACCGGACCTAAGTACAATAAAATTAGATAACAGTAGAAGTAGAATAACTTAGAATAGTGTAAGGGTATAACACTGATCAGTTGTGGTGCACTATTCTTTAGTTAAAAACTTTTTTGCTTCAATTATTTTTGTGCCTGTATGTTGCATTGTTCTTTTGCAGGTTTTGTTTATTAATAACTGTTGTATGCCATTTGACTCTTGTTTTATTCTATTATTGATTGTCTTTGCATTGTTGTTATTGAATTGCAATATTGCTAGTGTTTTTGTATTCCACGTGATTCAGAGGTTGTTCATATACACTTTTGACAATGTCGGACCCAGTGGCCTTGAGATTGCGCTTCAAGGAATTAGGGGAAGCTTTACACTTAGCAGGGGCAGACCTAATTGCGTATATCAATGCAGAGGTAGAGAAGCAGGAGGCTAAGGCAGAGAGAGCAGCAGAGAGAGAGGCGAAGAAACTAGCATTAGAAGCAGAGCAGAAGAAATTAGAGGCAGAGAGAGAAACGAGGAAATTAGAGCTAGAAGCAGAACAGAAGAAGGTAGCAGCAGAGAGAGACGCAGAAATTAGGAGGTGGGATTATGAGCGGGCAGAAAAAGAAAAAGAGAGGGCAGAAAAAGAAAAAGAGAGGGAAGAAAAGGAAAAAGAAAGACAGCATGAGTTAGAGCTAAGGAGATTGGGATCAGGAGCTTCAAGTTCTTCCTCAACCCCTTCCCACTCAGATCAGCTAGAGGTAGCATCCAACCCCGTACAAGGAATGTCATTTCCACTGGGAACATTCAATGAGAGAGAGGAAGGTCTAGATCTCTATCTGACTAGGTTTGAGCGTCTAGCAACAGAGTACAAACTAGATCCCACTCATTGGTCTTTTAAGCTTAGTCAAGGGCTTAGAGGAAAGGCTTATGACATCTACAGTAAGCTACCGACTGACAGAGTGACTGACTATCACAAGGTAAAAGAGGCACTCCTAACGGGATTCGAACTAACAGGAGAATGCTATCGGCAAAAATTCCGCACCAATCGGAGAGTGAAAGGAGAGAGCTATGCGCAGTTCGCGGATCGGTTGTCCACAACGCTGGATAAGTGGATTAGCCAGTCAGCCACGGCTAAGACGTATGATGGACTGACAGAACTGTTAGTATGGGAACAGCTACGGGAAACCATGACCCCCCGAGCTGAGAACATTCTCAGTAGAGCAGGGCGCGGAAAGACTGGAAGATCTGGTCAAGGTCGCAGATAGGTACGTGGCCGCACACGGAGAAGCCAAGAGCTTCAGGCGAGACCTAAAGCCTAACGGGAAAGAGGCACAGAAACGAAGCCCTAACCGGGAAGAGCGCACCGCGAATAAGCCGAATAACCCCAGACCTGGGCAAAATAAAGGACCCAACACGGAATTCGGGAAAAGAGGTCCCGCAGAACAGAGACGGTATTGTTCGTTCTGCAACAGAAACAATCACTCCACCGCAGAATGTTTCAAGTTGGCCGCACAACGTAGGGAAGAGCGCGAAAGCCGGCCAGCGCACAGAGTTCTAACTCAAAGTAGCGGTAACAAGCCACACACAATCGGAGATCACCCATCGGTGACAGACACGGTCAAGGTCAACGGAAAAGAAGCGAACTGTCTGTATGACACAGGTCTATCATACGACGCGATAGTTAGCGAATCTCTTGTATCGCGCGCGGACTTGACAGACAAGACAGTCGACTTACAAGGAGCAGACTTGACGAAACCGACGACTACTTGCCCAATAGCATGGATCGAAGTAGAGAGTAGGTACGTCACAGGACGAATCCAAGCAGCTGTTTTACAGAAACCCCTGTATGATCTAGTGCTAGGTTGTAGGTATGTGTTCTTAGGCACGCCCCCTAAAACTGTAGAGATAGCTGCAGTGCAAACCAGGGCCCAAGCTAAAACCCAACCACCCCAGCCCGAGTTCGCTCCGAATCCAGGACTCGAAGAGATCAAAACAGCACAGAAAGAAGACACCTCGATAGCGAAGTGCTTCCAGAAGCTACCCAAGGCGCACACACCCCCGCACAAGGGAGACTTCTACATGGAAGAGGGAGTTCTACATCGACAAGGAGATGGAGATCACACCCAACTAGTACTACCAGCCACCCTTCGAGCCCAAGTACTAGAATTAGGCCACAGCATGCCACTCAGCGGACACATGGGAATTGGAGCCACAGTGCAGAGGATCAGCGCACACTACTATTGGCCAGGAATCACGGAGGATGTTAAGCGCTACGTGAAATCTTGCCACCAATGTCAACGATATTCCCCGCGACATCATACCGTACCAGTTACCTTAGGACCATCGGTAGTAGTCGGCGTACCATTCCAGCAAGTCTCAGTAGACATAGTGGGACCACTGCCCATGACCAAGAAGCGGAACAGATTTCTACTCACACTCGTCGACGCATGTACGATGTGGTGCGAAGCAGTCCCGTTGCCAGCGATCGACACCAAGAAGATTGCAGATGCACTCATCGCCATCTTTACCAGAGTCGGATTCCCGGACAGCATTAGAACGGACAACGGATCTCAGTTCACCGGCCGCCTGATGCAAGACGTGTTCGAGTTGATACAAGTTCATCACATTCGCTCACCACCATACCACCCAGCCAGCAACGGACAAGTAGAAAGACTGAATGAAACCCTTCTCACCATACTCAGGAAAGTCGCCGACGACAATCCCGGAGCGTGGGACACCTACGTGAATGCGGCACTGTTCGCATACCGAGAAACGCCCCATGCAGCCACAGGCTACACCCCGTCAACATTGCTATTCGGCAGACCTCTAGCAGGACCGCTAGAAGCCCTACGCAGAAGTTGGACGGAAGCCAAGATAGACGACACACCAAGAGGTGCCACCAAGTACGTCGCAGACCTGCAGGAAACCCTCAAAGCAACGTGGAAGAAAGCTGGTGAAGCACTGAAGAAGGCAAGAGCCCGTCAGGCGAAGTACTACAACCGCCACGCGAAGGACAGAGAACTGCAAGTCGGCGATCAAGTGCTACTCTTGCTTACAAGTGGAACCAACAAGCTGGACATCGCTTGGAGAGGACCGTACCGGGTGACTGCCAAGAAATCCAAGACAGTCTACCAAGTAGAGGTGAACGGGAGAGCCCGATACCACCACATCAATCTCCTCAAGAAGTACACGGACCGACCAGCGACCCCCAGCACTCACAACTTGTTAGCCATCGCCATCGCGGAAGAAGGAGAAAGCATGGAGACCAATGCAGTAGAGTATCCCCTGCACTCCAAAGAAACCTACAAAGACGTGATACTCAACGGAGACCTAGCCGCTAAACAGCAACAGCAAGTACTACAGGTCATTCGACAACATCAGACTGTGCTCACAGACCGACCAGGGAGGACAGACCTCGTCGAAGTAACCTTAACGGTGACCGACCCAACACCCGTCCGCCAGAAGCTCTACCCGATGCCACTGTCTCAGCAGCGAGCCATCAAGGAAGAGATAGACACTTTACTGGCAGCCGGAATCATCTCAGAGTCTACTTCACCCTACAGCGCAGGCACGGTATTGTTGCGAAAACCCAACGGAGAGCATCGACTGTGCATCGACTTCAGATTGCTGAATGCCGTAACGCAGTTCCAGCCAGAGCCACTCCCGGACCAGACAGACCTATTTGCCAAGCTACAGCGAGCTAAGTACTCCTCACGCATCGACCTCAGCAAAGGATACTACCAGATACCAGTGCAACCGCAAGTCCGAAAGTACCTAGCTTTCAGCACTATGGAAGGACACTTCGAATTCAACGTGCTTCCATTCGGACTCCACAACGCACCCAGCATCTTCAGCGCCATGATGCGAAAACTCCTGGCACCCCTGAGCAGCGAGCACCTACATTCGTTTATGGACGACATCCTCATCGCAACACCTACGTGGGAGGAACATGTCACGCTCCTACAACAACTACTCGCCCGCCTCAGAGACACGGGATTGACGGCAAGACCCACCAAATGTCAGATTGGATTCACAGAACTAGAATTTCTGGGACACACCATCAGTCAAGGAAGCCTGCGACCGGTAGAGAAGACAGTGAAACGCCTACTCGACGCTCCTAGGCCCAAGACAAAGAAGGAAGTGCAGTCATTTCTAGGACTCTGCGGCTTCTACCAGAAGTTCATCCCCAACTACAACAGCATCGCCGTGCCACTGACAAATGGAACCCGGAAAATCGCCCCGGACAAAGTAGTTTGGACAGCGGAATGTGAGACAGCATTCCAAACACTCAAGGACAGAATGACATCGGCGCCAGTACTCCACCTACCCGATTTGACTCAGCCATTCGTTCTTCGCACCGACGCAAGCGACTTAGGCCTCGGAGCAGTACTGCTACAGCGCGACCCCAAGAATGCAGAGACGCTATTCCCCGTCGCCTACGCCAGCAGGAAATTGAGACCCGCCGAGACCCACTACGCCACGTCGGAGAAGGAATGCCTTGGACTAGTCTGGGCCATACAGAAGTTTCAACTCTACCTGTATGGGACCCACTTCACAGTTCAGGTGGACCACCAACCACTATCGTTCCTGGCAGCCTCCAAATCCTTGAACTCTCGCCTGATGCGATGGGCACTCACCCTTCAGGCATACTCATTCCACATCGAGTACATCCCCGGCAAAGAGAACCACGGAGCCGACTACCTCAGTCGCCATCTCGTGGAGGACACAGCAGCTGTCGCCCACCCAACACAACTAAGGGCCACAGCACCAGAATTCGTCCCCGCCCAGTAATACCCTGTCACTAGTGTCCATAGCTACCTGGCACAGCATTGCAGCTCAGGTAGAGCAACTTAATTAGTTTGTAAATAGGACCCTAGGATAGTGCAGTGTTAAACTAGGCTCTGTAGTAGAAAAAGGTCGAATCCAGTAGTCAGCCTTTTTTCAGTTGAGGGAGCCTGTCATGAACTGGCTAGTCTTAACTCTGCTTGTTGACTATTTAGCCATGTGTAGTCTTTGTAACAGTAGAGAAGTTAGACTATTACACGGCAGCAATTAAATTACACAGCAGACCACACACAGCGAGCCCGACCCACATCGCAGTGACTCAGCACTTGAGCTTTGAATCGGACCGTTTTAACCAATCAGAGCAGGCTCAGTGGGTAGAGCAGTTTTGAATGTGTCAAAACCTAGCACAGCTTGGTCAGTCGTGTGTGAGACGAGGAAGAAGTAACATCTCCTTAGCTAGCAGAGAACTATCTTCACTCATAGACCAGGAAGCAGGACTTAGAAATCTTAGAATTCTCTCAAGTCATCACGGGCCTGAACTTGTCAAACAGGTAAATGAACACCCTTCTGTTTCATCGTGATATATTTATATTATTGTTGAAATTATGTTTGTGGAATTTGCTATGCATAAATGTGAATTGTTAATCCGAATTTGCCGTACCACGTGGAAGAGCCGACCACGAGGCGAAACACGACCGGTTGCGCCGCCATGTTGTATCCCGTACGGAACCACTGTTGTTTAACTTATATGTATGTTTGCAGACCAGTGGCTGTACCACTGAATGTTTATATTATTATTAATTCTGTATGTGTATAGTTAGACACGATTGATATTTATGTATGTATAGGAATTTAGAGTGAGATTACAGCGGAACCCGGAAGTAGCAGAATGTTCGTCGCTTATGTATAGAGATGTGGAGCTATCACTGAGGGCTACTTGGCTTTCAGTGAGACGCTCTGCACAAACCGATTATTCAGGGTTGTGCAGAATTTCGTCTCTTATATTACAGACGAGCAGGCGAGCTATCCCGAGCTATCCCGAGCTATCCTGTGCACCCCACTCCACAGAAACGACTAGTTGGTTGAGGATCCTCTACCGCACAAGACGGAAAGAGCTGCCTTGAAAGACACCCTGTCAGACCCCACAGCGTGGCAAGGGAACCCAACTACACAACTACAAAGGTGTACCAGAAGCTACCTCACAGAAGGACTTCGACCGCACCATCAGAAAGTTAAGTGTAATCTCCGAAAGTGCACTTAAACTGATCATAACAGGACCACAGTAGTCCAACTCTTCAGAAACTGTAAAACGGACCACAGTAGTCCAAATCTACATGAAATATACTAGCAAAGTGCCCGAGGAAGAAAATAACAGCTGCCTAGACTATCAGCGATCGAACTATTAGCAGTGACTGAGACATTTTAAGTTAGATTAGTACTTAGAGAATCTTGTATAGAGTAGAAGAAATAAATGTGTGATTTTAACTGTTATCAAGTGGCTGGACTACATATGATTCATAGCCGTGTGAAAGCTAGTGTGACAGCAATCTTTTACCATTTTTCTATCTATCTCTGTACCCCAACCTTAACACAGAACGAGCTAAACAAATAAATTTATTAAAGTAATTCATAGGGTGACTTACTAGCAGTTCCCACCGAATAAACGTGAGGGTCCATAATTCCATTGTGCAGAGCCCATAAACCCCGCGTGACAGTTCCCCCTATGTATATAATTTTATATATGAGAAATATGGGAAGCCATTATTGTAAAGTGACCGGCTGGTAGAATGCCTTCAGTATTACCGTTGGGGTTGTTTCTGCAGATCTTTTATATGGATGGGGGGCTGTGGTCCTGATTCGGCTCTTCGCAGTCCGCTGGACCCTATAAGCAATGACTAACTAACTAACTAACTAATAATTCATCAAAGCAGCCATTATTAGAAATGCCAACATCTTAGATCAAACTGACACAGTGACTGTGAAGTCTTAGCTTGCAGATTGGAGATTGATTTGTTTACGTCAAATGGATGAGTAACAGTTTATGGCTAACTAACCAGTGCACATGAAACTGAAGTGTTGGACGCAGCAAGTGTTGAGTGTTGATGTTTCAGAATCCATGCTATTGATACATAGCTGTAATATGTTTATAGATGATATATATTCTCACACCCACCTGTGTCTGCATTGTTTCAGGGGGATTATAAAGGCAAAGGGTCGTGCTGGAAAAGAGCTTGTTTCAAGGAGTGAAAACAGTTCCCGTGATCCAGACATACCTGATTCAGACATCCTACCTGATTCAGACATCCTACCTGATTCAGACATCCTACCTCATCCAGACATCATACCTGACACTAGTGAGAGTGACAGTGAACTGCCCAGTAAGCACTTGGCTGTATCTGATTTTTACAGTGTACAGTGTGTCAGTGAAACAGATAGTGAGCAAGACGTGGATCAAACTTCCAATGATCCAGATTACATACCTGACGCTAGTGACCTTGACAGTGACATTGACAGTGAACTGTCTGTTCTGCCACAAACAGGTCAGTACATGAATGGATCAGATTCGGAGGTGTTTCCCGTCCTGCACCATTTTAAGAACCCTGTTGTCATTGCTCCTGATGCATCATCATCTTCTGGTTGCGGCATATCTGCTGCTTCTGTCAGTGCAAGTTTGGCAGCTCTCAACAGTGCAACAGCTTCCGATTCCACAAAGCCACAGAGCGATTCACACACAGTTCACGTATTGATTTCTAGTCAATCAAAATTTTGGATGTGCATGTTTTGTTCAAAGCCGCACAAGAAACTTCCAAGACACCTCGAAGCCAAGCATTTTGATGAAGACAATGTCCATGAATACTTGCAATGCAAAGACAAAAACATGAGGAAAAAAATGCTTGCCAGGATGAGGAATCTTGATAATCACCAACACAATTTGAAAGTACTAAAAGAAGGATTTGGCACATTAATCGTTTATTTGTCTTTTGAGAATTGACAATGGACTAGTATTGGAAAGGTTAGTTTCTGTCTCTCTCTCTTCCCTATCTCTATCTTCTCTCTCTCTTTTCTATCTCTTCTCTTCCCCTCTCTTTCTCTGTCTCTCTGGTCTCTCACTCTCTGTCTCTCTCTCTCGTCAATGACTTCAGTTTACATTTCCTTCTATTTTGTATTGCATTTTGATTTTAATTTTGTGTTAATAACTAAAACACTAATAATACTGTCATGCCATATTAATATTAATTTACGGATTCTGAGCATAGTCAGCATCTTATTTTTCATAGTGAAATTTAGTACAGTACAATACAATACAATACAAGATTATTGCTTTAGGTCCAGCGGACTCTTCCGAGTCAAATCAGGACCAGAGAGACGTTATCTTAAAATATTATCAAATGATTCAAGTCTTTAAAAAACAAGCCTATTACTCTTAAATACACAAACAAACTTTCACATGACACCTCTTTAAGAGACTTCTTTAAAACTGATGTATTAAAAATATATTCTCTTTCTTCAATCAAATCACTAAATTCAGTCCTAATAAAATCCAAACTAAACAAAACATATCGATACGATTTATATGCGATAAAACACACCAACATCATGTAAAAATTGAAACAGATGTTGACCATTACATACTTTAAAAATCTCTTTGAAAGGAATGGAACCAAAATATGTTTCCCTTTCCTCAATCAAATCAGCACACTCAGACATGAAATGGCGAACGGAAAAAGATTATTTAGTACAGTAAGTTACTACATTTGCTGCAGTTAACTTAATTATTCATGTGTATCTTTGTTAAAGAAGGTGTCCCTGTGGGGATGCCTAGGACGTTTCTATATAAATAGTATCCTCACTAGTGCTTTAAATTCCTTTATTAAATTCCCAGTTATTCTCATTTTGTTCTTTCTCTTTCTTAATCTGTTCTATCAATCTACTATCCCTCTTCTTCGCTTGACCTGTCATCTACCTGTTTTCCTGAAAACTCCCCCCACCCCCCACCCCGTGGGTATGCCGGGGGTTTCAGTATAAATAGTGTTCCCACTTTCTGGAGATTTAGTGCTTTTAATTCCCACTGTTTCTGTCATTCTCATTTGCTCTTTTTCTTCCGTAGTCTGTTCTATCAATCTTTTATTTCCCTTCTTCGCTAGACCAGTCACCTTCCTTTTTTCTTAAAACTCTCCCCAAACCCCTCGTTTGTGTACTGGGTCTGTTGGGTCAGCTTGGTGGTATTGGATGCTTCTACCAAACAGTCACTAGGCTTTCTATGAAATTATTAGTTAGCAATGTGGGCATTTTATTTTTTATGTATGTGTTTTGTTACTATTTTATAATGATGTTTATATTCCATTTTGTTTTTGTAAACGGGGGCACAATAAATTAGAGTGCGCCTCAGCGTCCCCTGCGTGGGAAGCCATTATTGTAAAGTGATTGGCTGGTAGAATTTCTTCAGTGTTACCGTTGGGGTTGTTCCTGCAGATTTTTTATATAAATGGGGGGCGAGTCCTCTTTCATACAGCTGTGGTCCTGATTCGGCTCTTGGCAGTCCGCTGGACCCTATATGCAATGACTAACTAACTAACTAACTGAAAACTCCCCCCAAAACTCCCCATTTGTGTATGAGGTCTGTTAGGTCAGCTTGGTCGTATTGGACGCTTCTGCCAAATGGTCACTAAGGCTTTCTATGAAATTATTATTTAGCAATGTAGGCAATTTATATGTATGTGTTTTGTTACTATTTTGTAATGATTTTTATATTCTATTTTGTTTTTGTAACCGGGAGTTCAATTAAATTAGAGTATAGCCTCGGCGTCTCCTGCGTGGGAAGCCTTTATTGTAAAGTGACTGGCTGGCTGTGTGCCTTCTATTATACCGTTGGGGTTGTTTCTGGAGATCTTTTATACGGATGGGGAGGGGGGGGGGGGGTGAGCTCTCTCTCTCTCTCTCCTGTAAGCCTCCCTCTGCGCCGAGTAGTAGGTGGCCAACTCTAGATCGGCCGTGTCAACTTTACCTGGTGTTAAACTTGTCAGGATTTAGGCCAAGGCGGTCAACACGCTCGATCTAAGTCGGCTAAGAGATAACTTACAAAGTTTGAAAAGAGGAAAGAGATAGAAAATACGAAAACTGACGAACAAACACTCAGAAATCAGACGAGAATATTAGCAACACCATCATTCGTCCACTATGTTTTTCCTTTTTCCTCTAGAAATTATTATTACCAAGTTCTTTTTCTTTTTACAACATGGGTTTACAATTTATACAAAATCATCATGCCAAATCGGCGTTCGCAATTTCGGCGAACAATTTAGGGTCGATGCAGAAGACAGAGAGAAAATTACAACAAAGACAGAAATCCCTATGATCAAGTTCCTATTGCGCGTGCAGTGACTTATCTCTGTCAGACCTGAGCAGCAACTTATTCAATATAAGCTGTTGAACAAATCTTACAAACCTAAACGTATTGCGGTGAAACCATACAATACGCATCTAGCCCTATTCTGAATACAAGAAGGTGAAACCATTCCTTGCATCCAGATTGTTTCAAGACCCCTAGCGGGTATAGACAGGACAACGCATATTTATCAGCGTGTCTCCTAACATGAGCTAGGTTACTGACCAGCAGAAATTCTGCTTCGTTCTTCGATCATTCAATATATCGTCTGTGTGTCATATATATATAGAAAGAAAGAATATATTTTTGAGCCCTTCTTTTATAAGTTCTTCCAGCCAGCAATCGAACAGTTTGACCATAGTTACGGCTACGATTGCTCACCGAACTACACCTGTCGCTAAAATCCTGCATGGAATCATCAAATCAGCTACAATCATTTAGGAATTGTTTGAAAACAGCAATTTCTGCTAGGAAACCTCTGATTCATCGCCTGAGAAACCCTGCCGAAAGTCAACAGTCGCCAAGCGATTGAATAGACTCACCTAGGTTCTGAATCCACAAGTTGATTTGTAACCTAGTGATTTGTAAACAGAAAGCCTTATCATCCTTTCTAATTCCGACAAATATAGTTCTCTATTCATTTCGTCTTTAGAGAAAGCAAAAGCCAATTTATAATCAGTTATATATTAAATCAAGTACTTCGAATTATACAGTTTAATTAGTCTCAGTAGTTTAGATAACAATATGCAATTTCTATTCAATGCAATTTCTCAAGTTGAAGATTCATACACTTTTGTAGACAAGGAATACTTGACGTCATTTCATTTCGTGTACGTCATTTGTAACTTGCATCACAAATCTTCTCTAGTTTGATTCTAGGTGCTTCGCCACATGGCGGCCATTTACATCTAAATTACTGTTCCATTGGTGGCTGGTTACAATAGCAGTAACTTACTAGCAGGTATTTCGTAACAATTTGTTAAAAAGAAGTAAAAGAATAACAATTTAAATTAACTATCATGCTTATCTAATTATTATTGTTGTCATAGACCAGTTGACTTCGTTACGAATTACAAGTCATTCAGATCTATGCCTATCCAGCAACGCATGTCATTTCCATTCAAATCCTACAGTTTAGATTTGCTTGGAACATAGCTACAAAACAGATTCAATCAACAATCATGCTGCAACGTTTAGTTTCACATATTAAATTATTAATTCATGCTGCAATACCACATATTATCTTATCAATGAAATGATTCTTTCATTCCGTTTTGTCCTTTGTATTATTTATATCAGCAGTAAGCCTTAGCTTACACTCCCTCTTCAATGGGGGCATGCGCAACATGGCGTCAAGACGGACCTGTCTGATTTCAGCAGAGAATATTTTTTTTAGAAATATGTTATGTTTAGCGCTGTTGGAAGTGATTTCTCATGACTATAAAGTATAATCTTTTAAAGTGAGTGAATATTGAAAAAAGAACTGAAAATGATTACTCTAGAGCTTTGGAGAGCCATACCTATCAGTCGTTTGGACTTTCTCAATGGAAAAGGAACATTAGCAGACAACAAAACTATGTATGACATGACAGACTGTGGTTGTGAGTGGCTGATGCGGCAGTCATTATTGAACATTCCGTACGGACTTGTGGTGACTGTGAGCTGTGTACTTGTGTTGTGGCGCATGCGACTGAGTTTTGAACTCCTCACCTTCATGATCATTATTTCTATTCTATTGCAACTTGCGGGAGATGTTGAAATGAACCCCGGACCCATTGATGGTGGCAACAAGACCCAGAACACAAAAACTAGACAGACCCGACTAAGTAGTGCAGCAACAAGTGTCAGTGGGACTGTTCACCCTGAAACTTTCAGTCTGGCTGATGTAATGGCAAAATTGAATGCTATGGATGCTACTGTGAATGGAAAATTGGATGATGTGAAGCATGATATACAAGATATCAAGACTACTGTGGGGGCTCTAGAAGTAGAGGTGGATTGTTTGAAGAATAAGATTGCAGATTTGGAACAAGAAAACAAACATTTGCAGTATGAAAATGAAGTGCTAACGAAGAACCATAATGAGTGTATGGAGAGGATGGATAAGGTGGAGAAGGCGACGTGTGATTTGGAAGTACAGTGGAAGAAGCATGATACACTAAGTGTGAGAATGGTGAGTGTGGAGAGAAAGGCAGAGGAGCTGGGGGACAGATCAAAGAGAAATACTTGCTGTTTTATGGTGTGGAGAAAAAGGCTGATGAAACAAATGCCAGTTGTGAAGCTACCTTGAAACAAATGTTCAAAGATAAGTTAGAGCTGGATGATGATATTGAACTTTATCGTGTGAGTCAAAGACCGGACAGTCCCCTGATTACTTGTATTACTTTCTGCAAGGACAAAATTAAAATCCTTAAGGCCAGAACAACCCCTTGGGGTCATGAGCAATCTTGCCACTGTAGATTGTTCAAACCTATAAAGGGAACAGTGAAAGCCACAGTTGAAAACCTGTCTTTCCTTTATAGGCAAGACGCTTCACTGCGGCAACAGTACCCCCGTTGGAGTGCCGGGGGTTTTCAGTATAAATAGTATCCCCACTTTATGGAAATTTAGTGCTTTAAATTCCCACTGTCGCTGTCTTCCTCATTTACTCTTTCCTATTCTTGCTCTGTCCTTCACTCTGCTATACTATCTTCTTCTTCGCTAGATCAATGACCTACCTTTTTTCTTGAAAACTCTTCCTGGACAAGACTCCTTGTTTGTGTATGAGGTCTGTTGGATCAGCTTGGGAGTGTTGGACGCTTTCTGCCGGGTGGTCACTAGGGCTTCCTATGAATGTACTATTTAGCACTATAGGCATTTTATATGTATGTGTTTGGTTGATGATTTATAATGATGTTTGTATTCTATTTTGTTTTTGTAACCGGGGTGTTCGCGTAGTTGAGGTCAACCCTCAGCCGTCCCCCGCGTGGGATGTCTTTATTGTAAAGTGACTGGCCGGTGGAGGGCATTCAATTTTCCCACTGGGGCTGTTTCAGCAGATCTTTTATGCGGATCGGGGGTTGTCCGGTCCTGATTTGGCTCGGAAGAGTCCGCTGGACCTAAAGCAACAATAAATCAATCAATCAATCAAGGCCAGAACAAAACTGAAGGGATCTAATATTTACATCAGTGAGGACTTCTCAAAGGGAGTGAGGGAGGTGAGGAAGAAGCTGAATGTATTTAGAAAACAAAGGAAATCTGCAGGGCATCAAGTGACAATGGTATATGATCATCTGTACATTGACGGCAAAAAATACTTTTTGTCTGAGGACGGTGAGAGGCTGGTGGAGGTGGGACAGTCAGTAGAATAGGGATGGGGCCGCCCCAATTGCAATTATGAACAATTTGGGTCAGCTGATGATACTATTTGTCAAAGTGATATTTGTACAACTGTGTGTCATCAATGAGGATGTTTTTTGTGCTGACACTGATGCGAAATTTGTGAACTGTGTTGATTGTTTACCTTTGGTGTTACCGCATACAGCTGAAAATGATGTGTCAGTTCAAGCCCTGTGCGATAATCAGTTTATTTTGCCACGTGCTGACCTACGTGACCTCAGCGGGATGCGTCGCGTAAGTCACCCCCCACAGTGTGGAGACCTTGATTGTAGTCGTACTGCAAGTGCGGACTGCATGCTTTATCATAACGGGACGCGAACTTGTTTTTTCCAACCTAGTTCCAGTCACTTTCCCGAAAAAGTCAATTACCGAAGTCGAACGAAGCTCTCCGAGTCGAGCGGAGCTATCCGATGTTTTACGAACGAATGCTGGCAGGACTACGTGAAACCACAGGCTGGGAATTCTCGTCTTTCGTAGGCCTCAATTGCATACTATACTACGTACGTATTGAGGAGTTTACAAAGACAAAAGAAAAGACTTCAGAGCCTGTGGTGAAACATCCGTGCATAAAAATAGCCGCTGCTAGATCTAATTCTATTTCGATCTGCACAGCTTCAAGCTCAAGTCGAGATTTGCATTTTGAAGCAGTTAGGTAGTATTATTATTATTATTTTATGATGAATAATATACTGACACAATTAGTAATAAGGAGTAAAAGTAATACATAACACATAAAGCACACATACAACGATTTCACATCTATATCAACAATAAAACCATGACAAAACTTCAATGCGCTATGGATACGTTGATGTCACTTCAGCACAACAAGGCAAAGCAAGTTTATAATGGTCTCAAAAAACTGACATTTTTATTGCAAGCACCAAAGCAATTATTTATTTAACTAATATTATTCTTTTTAACTGATACAGTACATTTGTTATGTGTATTTCAATGATATGTATTTTGATGAGAAACACGTATTAAAAACATGTTGCGTGGCGGGCGGACATTTCTATAAATCATCTGAAAACTAAAATAACCAGTAACACTATCTGAATATTTCGGGTTACACCCAACTTCAGCAAAAACACACAAAACGTCACTGACCATATTTACACCATTGAGCACGAACATGCAGCACACTATTCTTTTTTCTTTTTTTTTAAAAGTAGGAATACTAATACTAATACTAATAATAATAATAATAAAAAGAAACAAATAATAATAATAATAATAATAATAATAATAATAATAATAATAATAATAATAATAATAATAATAACACAAACAAAACAAATAAATAAATTAAAGATTTAACTAAATAATTATACTACTACTACTACTACTACTACTACTACTACTACTTGCGAAGTTGTGGTCTCGATTTTGTGGTCCTGATTCGGCTCTTTGCAGTCCGCTGGACTCTGTAAGCAATGAATAACTAATAAGCTTTTAATTTAACTCTGATATCGAGTTGTCTTGATTTTGTGGTTCTGATTCGGCTCTTTGCAGTCCGCTGGACCCTGTAAGCAATGAATAACTAACTATTAATTTAACTCTGATCTCGAGTTATAAAAAAAAAAATTCGCTTAGCCTACTCGTCCTTCTCCGGAAATTTCAAGATTCGAATATTATAAAGTATAGGCCTAAATATTATTAATTAGAATAGATATAGTTTATACATTTATTTACGTATAAAACAAACAATACAGGTCTAATAATTATATTCAGCTAGTGAGCTTCTTCGCTGCGCGGAGACTGACTTGTAATATAATAATGTAGATTAAGCCTATGTATACTGTATAACAGTGTCTACTTGGTTCTAGGCAGGAAATGGGCAATGCTATTTACTGCTGAGAACTAACAAAATGCAAATCAAGGAACGCAACTATTAAATATGGTCGATAATAATTGTGCTCATATTATGCTCATATTAACAAAGTATACCGTTGCGATATGCTAAATATGTGTAAATCGAACAGAATTAGAAGCAACAGCGATCATTTTTAATGTCAGCTAGTCGTAGTCATGCAAGCATAATTTCGTAACACATCGGAGAGCTTCGTTCGACTTCGGTGATTGCCTTTTTGGGCGAATGACTGGAACTAGGTTGGAAAAAAGAAGTTTGCTAACGGGACATGTTATGTGTCGTCTGTTCCGCATTCCCATGCGAGTTCATCTGGGGTCAATGTCAGTTCAGCTTCGGGTCATGTTTATATTTCATTTGACGAATCGCTGTTTGGGGCGCCTGTGTCTGATGACAGTAGTGGCAGTGAAAGTTCTGTGAAGCCTTCATCAGCTGATTGCGGTGCATTTGTTAATGAACATGTTAATAAAAATAAGTCGCTCAAATTTTTTAATTGGAATGTAAATGGTTTGATGCATAAAATCTATGACCAAGATTTTGTTTCATTTATTTCCTCATTTCATTTCGTTTGCTTAATTGAAACTTTTGTTGCTTCTTTGAATACCTACGTAATACCTGGCTTTCATGCGTTTTGTCAACCCTCTGTGTTTGGCGTGGCAAAAGATGTGTTGTACGTGTGTGCTTACACGCCGCCTGAGGGTTCTCGGTACTATACTTTTCTTGGAGTTGATGGTGATGGGATTGCCATGTTGGAGAATTGTTTGCTTGATAATGCGCTTGTTGACAATGATTATTTTGTTATTATTTCGGGTGACCTTAATGGTCGTACGTCTAGTATTTCACAACCAGTCATTGTTGAAAATGACTCTTTTGATAACATGTCTAAAAGTAGTTCTTTCAGTGATGGTAGAAATTCTCAAGACTGTTGTGAATGGATTTGGAAAGTCTTTACTGAATTTGTGTACTGCTTTGAATTTGTGCATCTTGAATGGTATGTGTCATGGCGATCTTGAAAGACGCTACACGTACATAAGTGATTTTGGATGCAGTGTTATTGATTATTGTTTGATGTCTAGTGATTTGTTAGCTACTATTTGGGATAACTGTTGTCTGAATGTACTTGATCGTTCTGAAACTAATCATATGCCTGTGGTGTTGTCACTGTCGTTTGATAATGATGATGTTGCTGATAAGCGCGAAACAGATGAAAATGTGTTTGTTGAAAAATTTGTGTGGAACCCTGAACATGTAGATGTTTTCAAGAATGCTGTAATTAGTGATTATTTTCGTACAAAGGTGGAGGATGTGTTTGAAATTATTGATAATGATGTGGATTCTGCATTATCTATGTTTAATGAGTGTTTGAAAGAAGCGGCTAGTTGCATGAAAAAAAGAATGTATGTAAATGGAAGAAAGAAACAGTTTGATTGGTTTGATGCAGAATGTAAACTATATAGAAGACAAGTACAGAAATTATTGAAAAAGTTTCAGCAGACGTTGTATGATGAAGATCGGTTTGCTTATTGTAAACTAAGAAGGGAATATAAGAATCTGATTGTAAGAAAAAACAATATAATATCATGATTATTAATAAATTAATAGCATCTGTATGTAATCAACAGACTTTTTGGGATTCTGTCCATAATATTTTACCAAAAAGGAAGTTTACTAAGAACCAGATTACTGTAGATGGTTGGTTTCAACACTTTAAACAGTTGTTAGAAAAAGATACTGCTGGTGATGACTATCAGCAGCATGAAAATGATGATGATAGTGGTAGTGATAATTTTTTCAATCGTCCTATCTCAGAGGAAGAGGTGTTGTTAGCACTGTGTAAATTAAAGCTTAAGAAAGCTGCTGGACCAGATGGTGTGATTGGTGAGATTTTGAAGCATGCAGGTGAACTTGTCCCCTTTTTGGTAAAATTTTTTAATGTGCTTTTTGATAAAGGAATTTTCCCAGTAAATTGGACTGAGTCTATTATTTTGCCATTGTTCAAGAAAGGTGATGTTAATAATCCTGGTAACTACCGCGGCATTAGTCTGTGTGATGTTAGTAGTAAAGTATATAGTTCAGTTATAAATAGGCGCTTGCAAGACTGGGTAGAAGAAAATAATTCCACTGGGGAGTTTCAGGCTGGGTTTAAAAGAGGATATTCAACTGTTGATCACATGTTAGACGCTAGAAAGAATGGTTTATTCTCGTTTACTGTGGTATCTAGAAACAAATAATATTTTATCCAACACTCAGTGTGGCTTTCGAAGTGGTCGAAGTACTGTTGACCACCTGGTGCGACTGGAAACTTTTATCCGTAACGCGTTCGTCCAGGGTGAACATGTCGTTGCCATCATGTTTGATTTGGAAAAAGCTTGTGATACCACATGGAAATATGGAATTCTTTCAGATTTACAAGAAATGGGTTTGAAGGGACATTTACCTCTGTTTATATCCAATTTTCTAACGAACAGACTCTTTCAGGTTAAGGTTGGGGGATCTTTGTCAGATATGAGGGAACAGGAGATGGGAGTGCCTCAGGGTAGCATCTTGTCTCCCTTGCTGTTTAATATTAAAATAAATAATATTGTTCGTTCCGTTAAACGGGGAATTGACAATTCTTTGTTTGTTGACGATTTTGCGTTAGTAGCCAAAGGTAAAACTTTGGCATCTGCAGAACGTCAGCTACAGTTATGTGTCAAGGCAGTTGAAGACTGGGTTTTACAAAATGGTTTTAAATTTTCTGAAGCAAAAACTGAATGTATTCACTTTTCCAAGCACCGGGGAATTATTCAAGACCCTACTATTCTCCTCAATAAAACTCCAATAAAGGCGGTCCAACAAGTCAAATTTTTGGGTGTTATTTTTGATCAAAAGCTATCTTTCATTCCTCATCTGAAAATTTTGAAAACTAAATGTCAACAGGCCTGCAATTTGCTCAAGGTTATCAGTGGTACAGACTGGGGTGCTGACAAGAAAACTTTATTGCTGTTATATCGTTCTTTAATTAGATCCAAGTTAGACTATGGTTGCATTGTTTATGGTTCTGCTAGAAAATCTTATCTTAAGATGCTAGATCCAGTTGCCCATCAGGCACTCCGCATTGCTTTGGGTGCGTTTCGCACTTCCCCTTGTGAAAGCCTTTATGTGGAAGCTAACGAACCCCCGCTGGAGCTGAGACGTATAAAATTGTCAATGAATTACTATTTAAAATTAAAAACTGATCCTATGAACCCTGCTTATGACTGTGTTTTCAACCCAGATTTTGTTCAGAAATTTGAAGCCAAACCTAACACAATTCCTCCGTTTGGCATCAGATTGCAAGCTCATCTGGAAAAAGCAGGCATTGATGTTGCTTCCATCAACGACGATGAGCTTCGGACTGAAGCTCCCCCATGGAAATTATGTATCCCAAACATTAATTGGCAGTTGTCCGCTTTCCTTAAAAACAATACATCCGAAACCGTATATAACCAACTTTATTTAGAACAGTGTGCTTTATACCCAGGATATGAACAACTTTTTACAGACGGGTCAAAGAAAGGAGATTCAGTTGCTGCTGCGTCGGTCTCTGGGAGACACTTAGACCAGCCTTTGCAACAGCGTTTACCTGATTTTTGTTCTGTTTATACAGCTGAGCTCAAGGCAATTCATTTAGCTCTGAAACAAGTTTATCAATCCAAAAGAACCTCATTTTTAATCATGTCTGATTCATTGTCAGCACTTCAGGCTCTTTCCACGAGAAAGATATCACACCCTTTTCTGGCAGAGATCCATGACCTCCATACACAACTTGTTTCTGAGGGTAAAAAGATAGTTTTTATGTGGGTCCCTGGTCACATGGGCATCCGCGGCAATATTGCAGTAGACAGGGCGGCTAAAGATGCTCTGCATCTCGATTTCCCTCCAGAGATTTTCCAGTTTGTGCCCTACTCTGACCTACGTTGTATGACTGGATCTTATTGTAAACGACTGTGGCAGACTGACTGGTCTAACCATGTCAACAACAAATTATTTCAAATTCTTCCCGATTTGTCCACTTCTTTGCCTAACTTTGCATCCACTCGCAAAGAAGAAACAGTGTTATCTCGCCTTCATATTGGGCATACTTATGTCACCCACAGTTTCCTTTTAAAAGGAGAAGAACCACCATGGTGCTTTGCATGTGATCAATCTTTTTCCGTTCGCCATTTTATGTCTGAGTGTGCTGATTTGATTGAGGAAAGGGAAACATATTTTGGTTCCATACCTTTCAAAGAGATTTTTAAAGTATGTAATGGTCAACATCTGTTTCAATTTTTACATGATGTTGGTTTGTTTTATCGCATATAAATCGTATCGACATGTTTTGTTTAGTTTGGATTTTATTAGGACTGAACTTAGTGATTTGATTGAAGAAAGAGAATATATTTTTAATCCATCAGTTTTAAAGAAGTCTCTTAAAAAGGTGTCATGTGAAAGTTTGTTTGTGTATTTAAGAGTAACAGGCTTGTTTTTTAAGACTTGAATCATTTGATAATATTTTAAGATAACGTCTCTCTGGTCCTGATTTGGCTCGGAAGAGTCCGCTGGACCTAAAGCAATAATCTTGTATTGTATTGTATCACATGTTTACGTTGATGGCTTGTGTACAGAAACAATTGTGCTTTAATCGTAAGTTGTATGTTGCATTTATTGATTTTGAGAAATGTTTCGATTCCATAAATAGAAACTTGCTTTGGCCTGTTTTGTTAAAGAATGGTATTAAGGGTAAACTTTTTCGCTGCGTTAAAAGTATGTATAACAATGTGAAGGCTAGAGTAAGATGTGGTGTCAGTCTAACAGAGTATATTAATTGTTCTACCGGAGTAAAACAAGGAGATGTGTGCAGTCCAATTTTATTCTCTCTGTTTATTAATGAACTAGCATTGGAAGTCATAAATAATGGTAGGCATGGTGTAACATTTTTGCTAGATGCTTTTGAGTTGTTCATTCGTTTGTTGGCAGATGATGTTGTTCTTGTCTCAGAAACTGATGTTGGTTTGCAGACACAGTTAAATAGTCTGCAAAGAGCCTCTTATGCACTTGGTCTGAACCCCTTGGGGTCATGAGCAATCTTGCCACTGTAGATTGTTCAAACCTATAAAGGGAACAGTGAAAGCCACAGTTGAAAACCTGTCTTTCCTTTATAGGCAAGACAGATTCACTGCGGCAACAATACCCCCGTTGGAGTGCCGGGGGTTTTCAGTATAAATAGTATCCCCACTTTATGGAAATTTAGTGCTTTAAATTCCCACTTTCCTCATTTACTCTTTCCTATTCCTGCTCTGTCTTTCACTCTGCTATACTATCTTCTTCTTCGCTAGATCAATGACCTACCTTTTTTCTTGAAAACTCTTCCTGGACAAGACTCCTTGTTTGTGTATGAGGTCTGTTGGATCAGCTTGGGGGTGTTGGACACTTTCTGCCGGGTGGTCACTAGGGCTTCCTATGATTGTACTATTTAGCACTATAGGCATTTTATATGTATGTGTTTTGTTGATGATTTATAATGATGTTTGTATTCTATTTTGTTTTTGTAACCGGGGTGTTCGCGTAGTTGAGGTCAACCCTCAGCCGTCCCCCGCGTGGGATGTCTTTATTGTAAAGTGACTGGCCGGTGGAGGGCTTTCAATTTTCCCACTGGGGTTGTTTCAGCAGATCTTTTATGCGGATCGGGGTGTCACGCTACGCAGTTTGCAGTCGTGCGCCTATGTATATAGTTTAATCATCAGCCTGTACATAGAAGTTAGAAGTTACGGTAGTCAAGGGGAGAGCATCGGAATAAAATTAATTAAGTTTATAATTAATAAAAGTAGCGAATGATTTGCGCCCGTGCAGAACGCACTATGTTAGAAAACAGCATAGTTGGCTATTTTGTTATTGAGAAGATTGATTGCTGCCATGCGATATTCTATGTGTGAAATGCGTGCTCTTTTCGCGAACAGAGCAGGAAATGAATTATAATTGAAATGAGTATGTTCTAGAACACTCTAGACTAATCGTATAAAACCCCATGCACTGTATATTTTGATAGGAGCAGAAAACATTTTCATATCGCTTTTGTAGCCAGAATCAACAGATCTGAGTTGTGTCAAGGTGCCAGTTAGTGACTTTGTCTGTGGGTCGTACTGATCAGACTGTCAACGAAAAAGAGCCTAATTATCGGAAGAGGAGGACTGTTTTGGGAACACTTTGGAAGTGTTTGATTAACTGGAACCGTTCTAAGCTGTTTAGAATACCAGCTGTGTATTCTCAGTGAAATCTGAGTTATCTACGTATAACGTCGGGTGACCTGTGACTCCGTCTAGGACTTCTTCTGCCTGTGTATCACCTTGCCTAACCATCTGTGCCTGTGTGTTTGTCCAGTCATTGTGTGTCTCTGTCAACAGGCCGGAAGATCCCACTGGTAGCGTAAGTTGCTTATCTCAATTTCTCAGTTGGCCATATCCGTTCGGGGGTTTGGGTTATGCATGCAGTGTGAATGGATAGTTAATTACGTTCTCTTAATTCTATTTTATGTTTCATATTATTTGCTGCATAAATACCTAGAGAGAGAGAGAGAGAATTTTCTAAACCGAATTATAAATTAAATGATTATAAATTAATATAAGAGAATTCGCTGTTATGTAGCGAAGAGATGACAGAAAGGAGGTGATTGTGAATGTATATGTGCGATGACAGAAGTAATGACAGGGAGGATGAGTAAGGATGTTGAAAGGGAGACAACCATTCCGACAGCGGAATGCTTGTGCGGTATATTGTAATATAATTATTAATGGTTGCGTATTTTTGTATGTATTGTTGTAGATGTACCAAAACCAATAACCGAAACCAGACTCAGGGTTGAGGGTTCCGCCTTCCAGCTGGGCCGCGTGTGTGTGGAGCGTGCTAAACCAACGCCTTTTCCTTTGGTCAACCATTAGGTTAAGGTTCTTGTGTCGAGGAAAAAGTTGCATTTTCTATATTAAGCTGTTTATAACTGTTCACACACACACACGCACCCTGCATTCACATAACAAATAACTATATCTGTTAAGTAACCATTTATGAAAGAAATACTTATTTACATGTGCTAACTTGGAAATTTCAGTGGATTGAAATATATTTAATTTGTATTGAATAATAAGCATTGCTTGATGTAATATTACCTACCTGATTAAGTAGCCCTGTGATTGTATAGTTCTGTCTGGGGGAATTAATTCGCCAGATATATACTTATTAATAATTTAGATTATTTCCTTACAAATTCTATTGTGTATAAAATATAAATTTTCTTGATTGAAGTATTTGGGTGTTTGTTTTTCTACTAGACTAAGTTATGTTGCAACATGCAGAGATCTTGCAAGTAGGGCTAAAAAAGCTCTTCTGTGTATTATGCAAAGACTGCGTATGTTTAATAATTACTCTGTTGACGTTTTTCTAAAGCTTTTTGATGCACAAGTGCAGCCTGTTATGAGTTATGGTTGTGATATATGGGGCTTGGACAAAGCAGTACAACATTGTGAAAAAGTTCATTTGTTTGCTCTTAAGAAATTCTTACATGTGAAATGCGCACACCTAACGATTTGGTTATATAGAGAAATGAATAGATTCCCAATCACCATTAATTTTGCTGTGAAATGTATTCGTTATTGGTTGAAAGTTTTGCAGATGGATGAAGAGAGATTACCTAAGAAAGCATATTTAATGTTGCATAATTTGGATTGTAGGGGTAAAATAAATTGGGTGTCAAATGTTCGCATATAGGCCTACTTGTATCGTTATGGATTTGGTTTTGTTTGGTTAAACCAAGGAGTTGGTAGAGTGAATGAATTTTTGCGAGCGTTCAAGACTCGGTTAATTGACTGTAGATGGCAAGAGTGGAATGATCATATTGAGAATAGTGACAGATTTAGTGTGTATAGGTTTTGTGGCCCTACTGCGATACGATGCATACCTACTTATTTACCATTTGAGATATCTGATGACTAAATTTCGTTTTGGAATTTCTGATTTGTTTGTACATTTCTATAGATATAGGAATTATGAACCTCGCAATTTGTTATGTACATTGTGTAAAGATTCTGTAGAAAACGAAATTCATTTTTTGCTGTGTTGTCCTTTCTTTGAAGATCTACGAAACCAATTTATTCCGCAGAAATATTGTAGAATACCCACCATGTCTCGTTTTTCCGTGTTGATAGCGTCGGGTAATGAAGAGTGCGTTAGAGTATATTTCTGTATAAAGCATTCAAGGCGCGAGAAACTGCAATGGAATGAAAATTTTGTCTTTGTTTTGTTTATGTTTTGTTCTCTGGCATTACGTTGAACATTTGCATGATATGTACCTTTGTACACTCCCCTTCAATCAGGGGCGTAGGCCTTATATTTGAATAAATTCTTGAAGTCTTGAAGTCCCTCTTCAATGACTTCAGTTTACATTTCCTTCTGTTTTGTATTGCATTTTGTTTTTAATTTTGTGTTAATAACTAAAACACTAATATGAATAATGTCATGCCATATTATATTAATTTACTGATTCTGAGCATATTCAGAACCTTAGTTTTGATAGTGCAGTAAATTATTACATTTGCTGCAGTTAACAATAATCATGTGTATCTTTGTTAAAAAGGGCTTACAAAATATTTCTTTCCCATGAACGTGGACTTACAAAATAAATTATTGTTTTTGTCACACAGTGAAAAGCAGCCAGTGTCATTTATGGGATACCAAAATAATGTGGTCACTAAAATGTAGGTTTCAGTTTTGTTGTGAGTTCTTGAACTTCCTCTTTATCATTACTATTTTATTTTTGCTTTTGAAAAGAATTGACAATGGACAAGAATTGGAATGGTAATTTTTATGTTTACTTTCTCTCTCTGAGTCTCTCTCTCTCTCCGATTCTGCCGCCGGGAAATGTGGGAATTGTGGACAGTCCCATGAGCACTCCTCCTGCCCAGCCAAGGGTAAAACTTGCCGATACTGTGGAAAGGTGGGTCATTTCATTCATGTTTGCCGCCAGCGTCAGCGTAGGGGTATGCGGCGTGGCGTGAACATCGTCGTTCAGGATGACGTCACCGAATCGTTCTTCTTTGGCTCTATCATGTCGTCGGTTGATGAGCCGCCGTGGAGAGTGACTATTAACATTGGTAATCATCCTATCAGCTTCAAAGTTGATACAGGTGCTGACGTCAGCGTCATCTCCAAGGCAACCTTCAATCAGCTGCGCCCTCGTCCGCAGTTGTCTCCATCTACAGCTACTCTGCGTAGTCCTGGTGGTGTTTTGCAGAACTTAGGGGAGTTCACCACTTCAGCCAGCTTCAAGAACAAGGTATTTGACATTCGCCTCTTCGTCATTGACTCAGAAACTGACAGTCTCTTGGGCAGACCTATTGCTCACGCAATGGGCATCGTGCAGAAGAACATTTGCGAGATTGGAGCTTCAGTGCCTCCACTTGAACTGTCTTCACCAGTCCAGTGTACTCCGGTGACCATCAACCTTCGCAGCGATGCCGAGCCTTACAGTCTTCCCACTGACAGGCGTGTTCCTGTACCTCTCATCGACAAGGTCAAGGCCGAGCTTCGTCGGATGGAGAATGCAGGCGTGATTGAGCCCATCACTGAGCCTACAGACTGGTGTGCACCCATGGTGCCAGTCATGAAAATGAACGCATCCGTACGCATCTGTACAGACTTCAAGAAACTAAATTCTGCAGTGAAACGTGAACGGTATGTCCTTCCAACGTTAGACGACTTGCTACACAGGCTGCTAGGCGCCTCGGTGTTCTCAAAACTGGATGCCACTTCCGGGTTTTGGCAGATCCCCTTAGCTCAATCAACTGCAAAATTGACAACCTTCATTACTTAGACGTTTTTATTATCTGGTCCTATGGGTATCGTTCTGACCCCCTTGGATTAATCCTAGAGCCACTAGGGCTTGGCCCTAAGGGTCATATGGGTGGGGCATCTTAATTAAAGAACCCATTATGTTTTATGTATTTATGACGCCTGCCCAGCGTCGGTTTTAAGCCTATCACTCACATGCCTTTCTCAATTAGAGAACATAAAAGTAAGCTGCGTAATGCCTCAAGTATTATTCGAACGCAATTCATGCAAGATTACTGCCGCCAAAGGGGTCTTCCCTTTCTTGTGGTGTGAGAGGCATTGCCGTTGGAGATCTTTTTCTTAGTCATCAACTTATAGGTAGGGAATGCCAGGTTTGTTTAACCTAGGTCCCCTCGCATTGTGATCTTTATGGAAACGAGATGGCCGACCGCGCGGCTTCGGCTGCTGCAGTCGAGGGACCTCTCGTCTCCCTTCCTCTTTCTTCCTCAGACTTTAAAAGCAAAATTCTTTCTGTTGTTATGTCCAAGCGCCAGTGCTTTGTGAAGCAGTATTGTCGGCAGCACAATTATATCTTTCTTCCGGTTGGTCGTAGTCAGGTTTAGGTTAGTCGGCCCTTGTATCTACTGTCCTTAACATATAATATTAATAGGACGTAAAGCTTCGCTTATCATCATCGAGAGAGCTAGGCTGAACATCCGGGTGACTGCCGTCCAAACATCCTGTACTGCTAGAAATCGTTCGTTATACTGATTGTTTTTCCTCTACATAGTCACTAATACTGTAAAAATAATACCATGAAGGTGAAGCAGACCCGCTAAAGGATAATAACATTGACACTGTTTTGTCTAGATCTGAAATATACAGATGGGAAATAGAAATAAAAATAGTCTATGGTGTTGCCTGACTTCAGAAAATAGTGATTTTGACAAAATGCTTAGATTAGAATTGCATCTAGGCACAACTGAATTACCATGGTTTTTTTTCCTATTTCAGATTTTAAATCTGCCATGATGGATGAAGAAACCATAAGGAAACTTTATCCTCATTGGACAAGAGGGAAAATAATGGTAGCTTTATCTGGAGGCAGCAAAGTATTAGGTAAGTTGGGTTTTTTAATTTTATTTATCAAATGAATATGAGAAATGTATTCCCATAACACCAGCCCCTGACTTTTACTTTAATAGTAAACATGATGCTGATGTCGGTTCAGATTTGGGTGTGTGGCAGGTTTTCTAGGTCTAATGCAAACTCATAGTAGTGCTACACTACCAATGGTCAGAGTTACCATTATAAACATGCCTACGTTTTGCCAAGTTATTTGTTGTTCCGGTCTATCACATGATAGTGTAGAAAAGATATTGTGTGTCATTGTTTTTTTCCTGCAGGAACAAGATTGCTTCAGAACATTTGTGTGAACTGATAAAAGTATATAAACCACCTCATGCTCTCAGTCCCTGTTCTGAGGAAACAAACCAGAAAGGTCAGGTGCCAGAACCTTCAAAAACGCAACACTCGGGGCTCTGGAACTCCTTGCTTGAGAAGACAACAGAGACTGGTAGATTGTTCAGAAAAGGACCTCTTTATTCTCCTCAGAATGACTTTGTTTTATGGATTTTGCCAAGCACCATTCTCACTCTTACCCCACACTCCCCTCCCCTTTACAATTGTTGTTCCTATTGTTTGATTTGTTTATTTCGCTTGTTTTTTCGCATCCTCCTTATGCGCACCGAGCATTCATTTTGGATAATACATGCACAGTGCAAGTGGACATCATCAAGGGATTGCCAGACTTTATTTCTTTTAATTTTCCACCGATTTACTCGTTCAGTAGTTGTTTTATAGGCCTACTTTATTGATCACAACAGACCTGATAGTTCTCCGCAAAATCGCGGAAATCCACGAAAACGAAAATGAAAAAAAAAAAAAAAAAAAAAAAAGATATGCGAAACAAACCGCGGGCACTTAAATTTTTTTTTTGGTTGTTTTGTATCGGAAGACGAAAGTTGCTTTATTCGCTTCCGGTTTTGCGGCGCCATACTTTGTTTTGGAATAGTGGTGCAGCGTTGACTGTTTCTGTGTATATATTTTCACCGTTCAAGTTGTGGATTTGTGGACGTCATCAGACTCATTAGACTTCAAAATGTCTGTCACAAGGCGTGACATAGTCGCACGTTCCGCGGAAACCTCTCTTAGACAAGTCACTTAGGTCCAGTGGACTGATAAAGTGATTGGTGCGTTTTAACAGTAGCAAATGTAAAGTGATTCATCTTGGTAAGAAAAACCAAAACTACGACTACTTTTTGAAGGATGATGTTACTGTCAAATTATTGAAAAGTACTCGGGGTGAGAGGGACCTGGGCGTCAATTTTCATACTGGTCTCTCCTTTGAAGATCACATAATTACTGACGTTGCCTAAAGGGCCAACAGAATATCAGTACTGTTAATAAGATCAATTACATTTAAGAGCAAAGAAATAATAGTCCGTCTGTTGAAGAACCTTGTGAGTCCTATACCAGAAATATGGTGTGGAGTCTGAAGTTTAAAAAACATAACAAGATTAAGGCTGTTTGAAAGACATTACATCAGATGTATCTTGGGGCTAAAGGACTTGGTTACGAGGATAAGTTAAAGGCCTTCGGCTTTAAAAGCCTTGAGTATAGATGTCTGAGATGAGACATGATTGAGGTGTTAAAAATCCTACACAAGCATGACCCCAAAACCATAAGGTCCCTATGATGTAGAGTTGAGAGGTCTTCAACCTGAGGCCATGCGTATAAATTAACAAAAAAGACTGTTCATACTAGTATAACAGCACATTTTCACGAACACTAGTAACAGAGTCACTAACACGTGGAACAGTCTGCCAAGTGATGTTGTCACAGTTGGTACCACATTTAAAAATGATCTAGATAAGTTTTTTCTGACATATTGCCCTCCACTGACTTGGGTGGAGATTCGCTTACCCCACCTCGCTCTGGTAGGCAAATAATCAGACAACTGCAATTGCCTGAAAGCCTGCCAGTTTGACTTAAATGCACATCTACCCAGAGGACAAAGTGCTGATAACCTACGATGGCGATGCCATCACCACAGGTCCTGATTTGGCTCGGAAGAGTCCGTGGGACTTAAAGCAATAATCATGTAATGTAATGCCATCACCACTATACTATACTATACTATACTATACTATACTATACTATACTATACTATACTATACTATACTATACTATACTAGCACAGTTGACTACCTGTCTTAACTTCAAAATAGCCTATATAAAATGTTAGTTTTATTTAGCCTTATTCCTACCTTTTTTTTATAAAAATCTTTCTTTTTTCTTTTTTGTGAGTTATATGTGTGATGCTGTACATCATGTACAAAAACAAAAAGAGTGAATGCGTTTTTCTGCATTAAACCATCTCGGCATCTGCATTTTAGTTTGTTAATTTTCTAAATTATAAACTTCACTATTTGCCTCACAAAAGGACACATCCAGGTGAAATGAGAGGAAGTGGGAAGAGTTCTTTTTTTAATGCAGTTCAATTCAACCGTTTTGATTCCTTCAACATGACTTGATTTTGTATATTTTTGTAAATAATTCTTTAATTTGTGCACATTTACTAATTACTTGCAGATCCATATGACTATGAGCCTTCACAAGAAGAGTCACCAGAGCATGATAATGAGATGGTAAGTATCTTGTCTGCTCAGAACGTTTATTTCTTTTGCCTTTCTTTAGTTTTTAATTAATTAAATGTATTTTTGGATTTTTACCATGTTTGTCTTTTTAAATAATGTAACAAAAAAAAAAAGAGGATATTTGTCGAATTTTGTAAAAGTACCTTAAGTTTAAGTTTTGCATGGTTTTAGCACTTGAGCATTCGCGGAGAGATAAGGAGGAAAATGCTGTACAGTGCTAATAGTTTTATATTAGCTATATGTTTATACTGGATTACAATGGAAATTAAACATTTTCAGGATGAAGACTACATTCCTGACAGCCAAAGTGAATCGAGCAGCATGTCAGAAGTATTAACACAACAAAGATATGGTAAGTGTTTTTTTTTTGTTTTTTTTAAAATGTACTTTTGCTTTCCTTTTTGTAATTTCTATGAACGGTATTGCCTTATGTTGCTGTGTGGCTGTGTTCATTTTAAAGTATTTAGTAAGCAGTTCCTTATATCTGAAACGCAGCCACCCATCTATGGTCGCGAAACATACGATATGATACAAGGTAACAAAGTACAGTCTAGCGGTCAATACCTATCGTCGTATCGGTTGATGAAAGTTTGTTATTAATTATTTTTAGGGTCCAGCAGACTGCAAAGGGCCGAATCAGGGTTGATAGAAGCCACCTTTGCACTTATAAGTGGCATGCGCAATTCAGGTAACTAACCATTCACTTTCATTTTCAAAAGCCCTCACAGATTTGCTTGTGATAATGCTTGATAACAAGAGAAATATTAAAATTTAGGAAACGTGCAAATGCTATAATTGTTGGTAAATGTATGGTTGCTCTACATTGGGCACCTCCAAGAGGGCGGGGGGGTGGGGGGGGAAGAGATTTTTATATGAAGTGTGCGAGCCATTTACGCTTTGCCTTCTAGTTATTTGTTTATTATTTGTATTATTATATAATTGCATTTCTTTTTATGCCGCAGCCTCCGCAAAACTAAAGACCATGAAAGAACCGTCGACATCAGCTAAAGCAGCAGCAGTATCTGCAGCAAAAGCTGCTGCCTCATTTGCCACTGGAACGACAGCTAAAGCATCTTCATCAACCTTTGCAGTAAAAGCTACAGCATCAGCATCTGAAGGAAAACCAACTGCCTCGTCGTCTTCGACTGCAGCAAAATCCACTGCCTCATCATTGGCGTCTAGAATAACAGCTAAGCCTAAGGCATCCTCATCAACATTTGGAACAAAAGTTACAGCATCAGTGGCTGAATGAAGAGGAAGAGCAACTGCCTCATCATCACCTGCAGCAGAAGCTACTGCCTCAGCATCAGTGGCTGAAGGAAGAGGAAGAGCAACTGCTTCATCATCACCTGCAGCAGAAGCTACAGCCTCAGCATCAGTGGCTGAAGGAAGAGAAAGAGCAACTGCCTCATCATTATCTGCAGCAGAAGCTACTGCCTCAGCATCAGTGGCTGAAGGAAGAGGAAGAGCAACTGCCTCGTCATCATCTGCAGCAGAAGCTACTGCCTCAGCATCAGTGGCTGAAGGAAGAGAAAGAGCAACTGCCTCATCATTATCTGCAGCAGAAGCTACTGCCTCAGCATCAGTGGCTGAAGGAAGAGGAAGAGCAACTGCCTCGTCATCATCTGCAGCAGAAGCTACTGCCTCAGCATCAGTGGCTGAAGGAAGAGAAAGAGCAACTGCCTCATCATTATCTGCAGCAGAAGCTACTGCCTCAGCATCAGTGGCTGAAGGAAGAGGAAGAGCAACTGCCTCATCATCATCGGCAGCAGAAACTACTGCCTCAGCATCAGTGGCTGAAGGAAGAGGAAGAGCAACTGCCTCATCATCGTCTGCAGCAGAAGCTACTGCCTCAGCATCAGTGGCTGAAGGAAGAGCAATTGCCTTATTATTATCATCTGCAGAAGAAGCTACTTCCTCATCATCAACCACTGGAACAACAGCTAAAGTTTCATCTTGAACTTTTAGAACAAAAGCTACAGCACCAGCATGGGCCTCGGAAAGCGAAGCAACTGCCTCATCACCTAAAACAAATGCAAAAACTAACAAACCAAAGCGACCTTGCATGTTTTGTGGACAGTTTCAAGCTCAGTTAGCAAGACACTTAAAGCACCAGCACTCGGAAGAAACAAGCATTGCAGCAGCCTTGAAACTGCCATCTGTTGAGAAAAAGCGCATCTTTGGCAAGTACACAAAGAGGGTATCTACCAGAAAAATGTTGAAATGCAGCAGGATGATTCAAGTTCCTCACTAATTAGAGAAAGGAATCAAGGGTATGCCCGAGTTGTTATGTGTGGAGGGTGCAAAGGATTTTTCAGCAAAAACAAAATTAAAAGAAACAAAAAATTGCACTGTCCACGGTCTAATAGCACAGAAGCTGACACTATTGACTTTTCAAGAGTTCCTTCTATGGAAGTTCCTGATGAATTTCAACAGAGTGTTCTGAAATGCTTAAGAGATGACGAAGTGGGAAATCTTTGATTAAGTTTCCTATCATCCTCATATCACTCATAATGTTTCTTCTCTCTCTGCGAGCTGATTTGGCCCACAGTTTTTGCCCGAGAAGCAAGATAACTTTATCAGTACGAGTGATATGAGGATGATGGGAAACTTAATCCTTGAGATGCGGAGAGTTTCCTTGCATAATATCACAGGCGAAGACATGCTAAACAGAACACTTTGATGCTTTGACAGTGGCCATTGAAAGCGTGACTAGAACAGAGAATACAATGAAGGCTGGGATGAAAGTGTCTCTTGGATACTTGATCAAGAAAACCATCAAAGTGATGAGAGGTCATTACGCCCAAGTGTATGATGAAGAAAAAGCTGCTGAATTGGACCGCTTTCAAGCAGTATTTGATCTGAACTGGGAGTTTATATTTTATAGAGCATTGTTGACTTGCGAGCAGAGAAGAAATTCACTTAGAAAGCTTTGTGACTTGCCACTGGAAAACGATGTTAAAAAGCTCAGAGAATACATCATAAACAAAATGAAAACCATGTTGGAAAATGTAATCAAAATCTGGGGTGTTCATGACTTTGTTGAGATGAGGAATTTGATCGTTTGCAGACTTACACTCTACAATGCAAGACGATGTGGTGAGCCAGCAAGGCTGGCCTTAAAACAGTGGTATGAGGCAGAAGATGATCACTGGGTGGAGACAAATCTTGTTGAAAATATTTCAGATCCACTTGAAAGGTCTCTTGTTGACAAATACAAGCTGGCCTACCAAGAAGGCAAAGGCAGCAAGAAACTTGTACCAGTTCTCATTCCCAGTGACACACTCCAAGCTTTGAGGAAGCTAGTTTCTGAAAGAAGCAAATGCAGCATTGCTGAAGAAAATATCTACTTGTTTCCACAAACAGCTGGATCACTGGATCATGCAAATGGATATGTTTGCGTTAAGACTGTCTCAGCTGCATTGAAGGGAGAACTAGAAAAACCGCACCTGCTGATAGCATATAGGTTTAGACATCGTGCCTCAACAATCTTTGCTCTTCAAGATCTGCCTGAAGAAGAGCAAGAAACATGGTATAGACATATGGGGCACTCGGCAGAAATTAACAAGAATGTTTACCAATGCCCTCTTGCTCTCAGAGAGCTAACAAGAGTGGGTGGTTTTCTGGACAAGTTGGACAACCACGGCAAACGTGTAATAAGTCAGACACAAGCATATTGCTTTACCACAGAATCTACCACAGAAAATGAAGGCAATGTTGTAGATGCTGAATTTATGCTGAACCAAGATCTACAGCACAGTCAAGATGATACAAGCTTTGTGTTGCCCAATCCATAGAAGTCGGAGTCAGCTGCTAGTAACTTGATTAAGAAGTCTGAAACCAGATGTGAAAGACAACACCTATCGTGGAGTGAGGATGATGACAGTAAAGTGTGTTCTTACTTTCAGGATTACATTACAATAAGGGGGACTGGTTCCAAAGGACCTCTGCCTGGTGTGAAAGCTGTGGCTGAATTTTTGCGCACAAATGATGTCTTCACCAACACAGAAATGACTGAGAAGAAAAAGATTGAACTGATCAAAACCAAAGTGTTCAACGAAAGAAACAAGTATAGAAACAAGGTTCACAATATGTTTGAAGCAGTTTAAGCTGATGATTGACTCATTTAGATCGAGTAAGCAATGTGACATATAATAGTGCGAGTCTAAATATGATATGTGATTGTCATAAATAAGCCAAAATTACATTTAAAAACAATTCCCGTCCGTACATCTGTCTGTGCAAAACAAATATTTCAGAACCTATTTCGACTATCACAACCAAGTTTGGTAAGATGGTGTCTTTCCACTATATCTCACTATAAGTCACTGGCGCTATTCAAAGTCAGGCAGTATGTACTTTGACCCTACACTATGAGAGATATAAATTCAAAACTTGTATATAGAGGTGATAGATTGATGTTTATATGTTCTGTTTTTGCGTTGATCTTGAATGTGTCATTTTAGGCCTTGCAGAAACATATCAAAATATAGGTCACTGTACATAGAATGGTTCTATTTAACAGCAGGGGTCTCAAATTCAAATTGTGCAGGGTTTGATTCTGGGTGAGACGGGGCCACATCAACTGATCAAGTATTAAAAAATAAAACTATTACAAATTCAATACAGTACAACAGATACAATCTGCTCAACCTTTATTAATAATAAATACAAAAATATTAACATAACGTGTTCAAACAGAAGGCAGGAGTACGCAATATTTTTTGAATTATTGATGCAAGGAAGATTCTATTATTAGTATTAATGATTTTTTTTTTTTAATCGTAGAAAAGTACTTTGTGACTAACCCTATTTTGAAAGTGACCAAGCTGACAGGCTCGGAATTTTCCCTCACTCTTGACTTGTACACACTAGCGGCAAATTTATTACGGATTTTTTGATTCTGTGTCAGATTACTATGATTTACACAAATGGTTGTGTATTACCCACTAACTCACTTTGTAACTTTTGATATACAACATTCAAAGCATGTTTTGACAAAATCTCACTTGGGCCATATTTGTCTCATAAAATGCAATAAAATAAATTTTTTAGTCCAATGTTAACACATTTTTTACCATTATATTTATAATCTACGTCCAAATCTATCCAAATATAATAAAAATCAGAAATAGACTACGCGGTGAGATTCAACTGACACCATCGAGGAGGATCACATTATGGATATGAGAATAGGAAAAACACACGGCCGCATTAACACTAGACTTTGCTGTCAGGTTGCAGTCCACAAAATATCAGGCGGGCTTCAAATGGCCTCACGGGCCGTGTGTTTGAGACCCCTGATTTAACCCATAGTATGCAACAACATAGGGTTATTTGATAATACATGAGCATGGGATGTCACATGGAGGTCAAGTTCATCCTAAGGTCACTGTTTTTTGGTTGTTTTTTTTTTGTGTGGGCGTAATACAACTTTTACTATAGTTTATTTGATGTTACATGAGTGTATTCGGAGTCGGAGATCAAGAGCAAATGAAGATCAAAGTCAGTATTACTTTGCATTTTTATGCCACTGTTTCAGTTTGGTTTATTTTTCTGGGCAGGTCATTTTCATGTTTAATATTGCAAGTTCCATAAGGAGCATGTGTCTATATGTGCTTTTTTAGACTGTTGATCTTTGAAAGTGAAATCCTTTGGATTTGCCTAAGGTATTGAAACTTTGTAACTAGCAGCTTTGATAAGGTGGGATTAAAGTAGAGAAATTGTGACTGAAAGCTAATTTGAGACTCTTCTCTCAAGACTATATGAGTAAAAATTCTCCAAGCAGTTGTGGCAGCATCATGTAAGTACAAACTATTTATTGAAAAATCCATGGGCTGCATATAGTGTGGGGGAGAGTGTGTGAGTGTGTGTGTGGGCATGTAGAAACGACGTTACTCTGACACACACATGGTTTCTTTTGACTTTTTGGGAAGGCTGCCCTATTTTGACGTCAAAATAGTGCTCCGTTGAGTTAGAGCTGTTTTAGGGTTAGGTTAAGGGTTAGGGTTTGGGTTAGGGATAGCTTCAAAAAATGGAAAATGTCAAAGAAATGGAAAGTGTGTCAAAATAATCTCCGTTTTTTTCACAACAGCCATCAGAACGTCGTTTCTACAAAAATTGTGTGTGAGTGTTTAAAATGACATAAATGGGGCGATTGTGAAGGACAAAACCAATGAAAGTGAGGCGAAAAAAATTATGGGGCGAAATTTTCTCGCCCCATTTTTTTTAGAGACTAGAATACCTTATCAAAAGTCATTTCTGAGGCGATGCACGCAATAACTCAATCGCCTCATTTCTTTTTATAACGTCCAAACACACACCTTTCACACACCGATGCGACCAAAGTTTAGCCTGTTGTCCAAAGTAACACACTAACACGCCCGCACACACAACTTTTGGCGGGCTGTCAGATTGGCCAATCGTTAAAGTTGAACGCTAACCTCAAAAAGGATGCTCCAAGGTACAAAAAAAACCCAGCCCCTTGACCCGGCAAGGTCAAGTTCACAACGTGCAACTCTGACCTTACCGGGTGAGGCTCTGATTCGCTGCCTACAATGTAAGCACGTACCTGTGTACATTACCTGGGGTATAAAACCGACCCTACCAAGCGGAACCGAGCATGATCATTCTGCTTTTTGACTTTGATGAGAGAGGATGTTTTGCTGCTGCTGTATACTATTACATGATTCGCCGTTTTTGCGTTGCACTTCTCCATGAGAATGTTTTAGCACGCTCCCACTCGACTGCACGCTGCTGTCGTTTTCGTCACCTGATTGCTGTATCCTGTCTAAGCGCTGCACTTCTCCCGGTGGAGAATGTCTGAGCACGCTTCTACTTGACAAGTGCTGGTGACTCCGCCACTCTACAAAATGCTTTGCTGTGTGGTTCTCCCCTGCGCCTTGTCCTTCGACTATTGCGTCTTTGCGTATTCTCGTCGCCGTGTTGCTGACGTATTTGACGACTGCATCATCGTCACCGCTTTACACACGCATTGCTGTGCGGCTCGTCTTGTCCAGTTGCGAGCGTTCTGCTTGTGCGGGCTACGATAACGGTATATCCTTTGATAGGTGCTTGTTTTGTAATAGGGTCTGAACGATTATGGATGGTGTATTCTTAAAAGTTAAATCAATAAGTGTTTTTCTGACTATTTGTACTATACTGTATATTTTGCAGACCATGGAGCGAATGTGTTGTAGCAACTGTGGTGCCGCCACTTGGTCTCAGTCCAAGAAACACAAAGATGTCATGGCTGGGACATACTTTATTTATGAGCGTATGGGGCCTATGTCTGATATTTCCTTTTTTACGTAGGGTGCTACACAACATTTACTTCTTGCACAAACTGCTTTTTATAAATTTACTTTTCAAGAATTTACTTAACACTAATAATTTCATCTAAAAACTAAAATAGGCTGTGATTATGTTTTTCAGAATGGGCATCATCAGAACTGGTGTAGCACTCCATTCTACAGTGGCCGGTCCCTGGTAAGGCAGCTGTGGACTTAGCCATTCTGCTGTGTGGATTGACATACCATTATATTTCTCAGGCAGCTTCTTTCATTCATCTGAGCCTGCCTTCTGATAGCAGCTTTTTTTAATGCAGCAGATGTCCTACCGAGGGATAACATCGTTTTACAAGAAATCTATGTCACGTATTCAACCTTTCATTACAGGCGTTGTTGCGCTGGACACAAGATATGACTCGCCAGGTTTCTCCGCTTCGAAATCAACAACAGTTGCAATAGATTTTCAAACATCAGCCATTGTGGCTGCTGAATTTGGGGACCATAGAATGGTTATTTATCATTCACCAGCAATGGAAGGAAGGAATGTTGAAACCCTTTTGGATGAGATGCACAAAATGGGTGTTACTGAAATTATTACTGATGCAAGCTCCACTCTCAAATCAAAGATGGGTAAGAATATTCTTTTCACCCTTTCGTGCATGTCGGATCTTTCAGATGAAAATAATTCAAGAAAACGTTGTAAGGCTATATTTTTTATTATTTTTGAATAAGTATATGGCATTTTAGGCTTTACCCTATCCTATCCCATAACTCGGAGGTCGTAGGGGCACCACAGAACTGTTTAACCAGCGTACTCCATCTTTCTAGGCTTTACCTTACCTATTATTATTATTATTACTATTATTATTATTTGGTCATTTATTTTGTCAACAAATCAAGGGAATATTGTTCATAGCTTAGTTGTACTGCCTAAATGTACAATGTTGCTGTTACAGGTATACAATCATGAAGTGTTGAGCAAGTTTCACTCTACCACCCACTCACACACCCTCCACCCCCCACCCTCCCACTGCCCCTCCCACCCCACCCCACCCACCCACCCCAAAAAGTAAAGAATTACAAACCTTGCTTATAATGGAATTGCTGGAAACAGTAGTATAATAATTTGTCCCCTATCCTATACCATAACTCGAAAGTTGTTTGGGCACCACAGATGATCGTTTAACCAGCATACTCCATCTTAATAATAATTTGCACTTGTTCACAAACTGTTGCAGCTCAGCCTCACAATGCATCACGCTTTCTGCATCAGATAGATGTTTGGCACAAGGGCAAAAGGATTGCAGAAATGTTAGTGTTTAATTGGGAAATCATTGAATGTGTTAATTAAAATTTCTTTCCACAATACAGTAGGAACAGTTCAACACAATGTGTATGAAAATATAAAGAAGGCTTTGCTGATGGTTTACTCACCTGAACATTTTATTAGAGAAGCCACACACAATTCATTTGCATGTGTGTAAAATGTCTTGGTTTATTTTATATTTGTCAAATCTTTTTTTTTTCTAGCGTGTATAAATGTCTAGTAGGTAGAGGTAATATGTATTTGTTAGATTTAGTTATTTTATTGGGTCTAAATCTAATCAAATAACAAACAAAAATACACAAATACATTTCAATGGCTTGGAATCTCCGTTTTCTTCAAACTATCCTAGTATCTAAATGATAATGAATGAACTGATATTGAACATATTCATGCAGTTGCTGGCGAGTAAATATATTATATATGTCAACAGGTGATCAGGAAAAGCTGGATGACAACTGGTTGTCATTGTTTTATCATGTGCAAAACATCCACATTTGGAGTCTAGGTAAGAAGCATTTTTTACATTGAAACTGCCTAGCATTTGCCACACTCTAACTGTAACATTTTCCACCATCCACTCTCTCTCTTTCTGTTAGTATTGCAAAAAAAAAAAAAAATAACCGACAGTGTTTATATGTGGCAATTAGTGAGATGCAGTGCTCCAAATGCCCCCAGAGGAAGGCTAGAGAATAGTACAGTAAATTAATCTGAGTAATAAAAATTGATCAACAAGAAAGTAGAGAAATCACAATATTTCAATGTACTTGTTTGAGCATAAAAATAACAATATTGACAACTTCTTTCCTTTTTTTTTTTGTTTGGGAGGGGGGGGGGGGGGGGGGAGTTTTTTTAAAATATCTTTTGTCAAATTGCTAGTTTTTGTATGATGTTGAGAGCTCCTTGTACATACATTGCAGGAGAATGTAGCCATCCTCTGGAAGGTTACATCATGAAGGAACCGGCAATTGCTGAAGACGGCCAATCTTTCGAGGTTCTGAGGTTTTATTTATTTTTATTTAATCGTTCTTATATAGCGCTTTTCCAGCTCAAGAGCTGCTCAAGGCGCTGGCCGATACAGGATCTAACTCTAGCCGCCCGCGACGCCCACCCGCAGCCTTTGAGCGCATGGTCTGACGCACGGACAACTGAGCACAATCCTGGGCAGCCAGGGATGGGGGAGAAGGACCTAGGTGCATGCTGGGTGTTTTCTTGTCACCGGCACTCACCCGTCTAGGACATGAGCGTCAGGATCTTTAAAGTCCGTTATGATGGAATGTATGCGACACAGACTAGACCTCAGTTTATACTCTCATCCGAAGGAGTAAAACTAAAGATTTGTTTTTAACATGATCATATGTTAATAATTAACTAAAATAGAAACACAGCGCTGCTGTTATAATATATTTATTTTGGGTGGCGTAATGGGTTCTGCTCACCCTGCATAGTCGTTGAAAACACAGTTCTTTCGACATTTTTGGGAATGGTTAGTATGGTGCCTGACTCTGTTTAGATTGGAAGAAGGTAAGGTAGCGAGGTAGATCAGATGGGCACTACCCTCATTAAGTTGGCCCAGAGAAAAGAAAAGTCCCTAAAACATCTGTCCTCAATAATGTGCGTCCTATCTCTGGCTCACAAGAAAACTAGTATAAATGAAAATATACATCAATAGTGTGGACAATACAATAGTAAACATGACTAATAAGTTGTCCTCATTACAACTCCCTACGGCCACAAGGCTATGGGACTACCCATTACAACTCCTCTCCTCCCTCCTCCCCCCTCCACCCCAAAAAAAATCCCTTGGCCCATATGATCATTCCTGCTTACATATACTGTTGGTATAAAATACAAGCTGCAATAAAATGAACAAAATAAACTTACTTGTTTCATTTGAAATAGTGTTAATGGAGCCCATCAGCATTTCAGAGATGAAGGATTGCTATGTATATTATCCCATTAATTGCTCCCAAGATCTCATTCATTCATATTGTGTTACAATAAATTTTCATCAACTAAACCGTTTACTCACTTTTATTTTATACATTTTGCTCCAAAATAAAGTGAAAGAGGATAAACCAAACCGGAAGTAGCACGTGCATAGTAATGTCAAAACTAATTATAGTATAAATGGCTTTAAATAATTTGTACAGCTTATAATGCTGTTTTTAAACGTAATCATTTAGTATATGCCAACGGCATAATTGTGAGAGTTCATATTTATCTTTGGTGCATTTTTTTTTCATTTTTGAATGAAGACAGTTTTGTTTGTGCTTTGCTGTTTTCATTATAGAGGTTTTGGGTATATAGATCACTACTATGGGTGGGAGATTGAAGATGGACTTTTGGTGGGCTTGTGCTTTATTTCTGCATGCCACAAGCTGTTCGAGTAATACGAATTACTTTATGAGAGAAAACTGAGAAGAGACGCAGTACAGTTGGATTTTATTTATCTTTCTTTGTGCCTGTGTGATGTTCCTGTGATATTTTGTACCATAACAAACATCGTGAGTGCTGGGGTTGTCTACACTGCATCAATCCTCCCAAGGGAAAATAATTTCCAGAATAAATAAGGTATGGCTTGCATACATATATTTTCAGTATTTTCTGCTTGTTTGTGCTGTTTATTTTTTGTCTCCATCCATCCCCATTGTTCCAAATTATCTTATACAGATTTATTTATGGCCTTCCTCAGTTTTGATTTTTCAATGATGACGTAAGTGTATGTAAAAATAACTTTTCAGCTAGGCCTCTTTTCGATGTTGTACCAGACCTGCTTACTTGTACGAATTTGGCGTACAATGTACGATATTTTGATGCCTTTTACGATTGTACGCCAAGCCTACTAAAAATTACGATTTTTGGCTAGTAAAAAAAAAAAAAAAAAGTTTTTATATGTTTTCGGTTGTAAGATTTAATTTACTTCCTGTTCCAATAACTTCCGGCAGTGCCTAGACGGAAAATTAGGATTGGTTACAACATAAAGGTTGTCCAATCAGCGCTGGTTTAACATTTGGCTACGGTATCTCGCCTTGTGGTACTCTAATACTGTTCGTATTGGCGCCGTTCTTGTAAAATTACATGCCACGTTTCCACATCAGCGTTCGATATTATACAGTACAGCAATAATGTCCTCCAAGAAGAGAAAGGCACACGAAACGGATACTGAGGATGAAGGAGAAACTTCTACCAATGTGAATAAGGAACTGATTCCGCGGAAGAAACAGAAAGTTTATCAGCAGGTGTTTCTACCTGATTATCAGACGAAATTTCGAGAGTTAAGGCCTTCGTCGAAGGGTTCGTCATTTGCCCACTGCACGATCTGCAAGTCTGACTTTTCAGTAGCACATGGTGGTCAGAACGACTGTAAGAAGCATTGTGAAACAAAGTCTCACAAGTCGTATGAGGCATTGAATCAAAACACAACAACGTTGACCACTTTTTGTCAGAGACCCAACATGGCTGCATCATTTCAAGAACAAGTTACCCGTGCAGAAGCAGTGATGTGTGGCATGATTGCAGAACTCAATTTGTCACTTTCTTCAGCTGACACCTTCACCAAAGCCTTTGTGAAAATGTTTCCAGATTCCAAGATTGCAGCAAGTAAGCTTTTAATTTTTTTTAATTATTAATAGGTCTTTTTTTTTTTATTACTAGTAGGCTCTTCGCAGTCCGCTGGACCCTATAAGCAATGACTAACTAACTAACTTTAAATTTGGTCTATAAATAAATAGGCCCTAGTAAAACTAGAAAGTAATAAGTAGCAAGACTACACAAACATGCTTTGTTTGTCACACAACCTTTACACATGTGTGTGTGTGTGTGCCTTTTCAAGTTTTGCCATATGATATTTGGTTATATTACTATTTTTTCTACCTTAGTCGTTAGTGTTCTATCATCATTTAGTATTACTATTATTGTTATTATGTAGGCCTAGTGTTTTGTCTGTTTGTGCATTGTTTGTATTCATGTTCAATGCGCTTTGAGCAGACATGTTTCACATGTGCGCTTTATAACATAAATAATAATAATTATTATAATGAAAATAAGCCAAAATATTAGATTGCCCTAGGGTCTACTACAAAATGTCTCGGCTGAAAATTTATACTTAACATTTATTTTGTTTCAGATGTTAAATGTTGCAGAATGAAAGCAACCTCAATGATCAAGGAAATGTCTGCACTGACCAGGAAGGACCTGGCTAAGAGGATGCAGAGACTGCCGTTTAGTATTGCTACTGATGGCAGCAACGACTCAGACAAAAAACAGTTCCCTCTGGTGGTGACCATTGAAGGAGAGGATGGCCTCGTCAATGCACATCTCCTCGCTTTACCTATTTGCACTGAAACCTCAGCCACAGGACAGAACATTTTCAAGACGATGGCAAATGAATTGCAGGCACAGGGTGTCCCGTGGGCAAACTGCATTGCATTTGGCTGTGACAATGCAAATGTAATGACTGGCCAACACAATGGAGTGTACAGCTTTATAAAAGGGGAGCAAAGCAACATTCATCTGGCACGGTGCTGTCTCCATCTCGTGCATCTTGCAGCTAAGAAAGGGGCTGCCTGTCTTCCTTCCATTGAAGAGGTCTTGATTGATGTCTATCACTACTTTAAGAAAAGTGTGAACAGACAGTACGAATTAAAGACCCTCCAAGACCTCTATGATGCAGAACAGCGGAAAGTACTAAAGCATGTTTGCACTCGCTGGCTAAGCATTGGAAGATGCTTACAAAGATTGATGCAAAACTGGTATCCCTTATTGCACTTTTTTGGTCAAGAAAAAGAAAAGCAGGCAAAGGCAAAGAAGCAACAGGGTGGACAGACAACTGCAAATTCAGAAGGACCAGGCACAACAACTTACTCTGTGAAGAAGGTGGAGGCAATCTACTTTTTACAGTCACCAACCAACAAGCTGTTCTGCCATTTCTTGTGTTACACATTGAAAGTTTATGATCAGGTGCTTGTCCAACTGCAGGCAGAAGAACCCTTGATCCACAAGCTGAAGGATAATCTTTCCAGCCTTATTTCAGACTTGTACTGCAGATTTCTTCTGCCAACAGCTGTTCATGGCCATGACCTTCATAAGGTCCTGTACAAACAAAGAGAGAACCAAAAAGATGATGCTGATCTCCTAATTGGATCTGAGGCAAAGGCCATGCTTCAAGAAAAAGTAAAGTACCACTTGAGAGACAAGAAAGTTGCTGAGTTCTACTCATCCATTCGCAAGTATTTTGAGACAGTTTTAGACTACCTGCTTCAAAAGCTTCCACTTGCTGACCTTGTTCTCCAGAATTCTTCTGTAGTGGATCCCAGAAAGAGATTAGAGGTCAAGCAGCATCAATTGGAATATTTTTTGACGAGGTTTCCAAGTCTGATCCCTCCAGGTACTGATGTTGACACCATCTATGAAGAGTTTGCCAAATACCAGCAGATAAACATTGACGACTGCATTGAACAAGGAGAGAGAGTTGACAGAGTCTGGCAGACAGTAAGCCAAAAGCACCCAACCCTGAAGAACCTTACACAAGTGATGAAGGGGATCCTCACAATACCTCACTCAAGTGCTGCATGTGAGAGGATATTCTCCATGGTTCGAAAAACCTGCACGGATCAGAGGACATCCATGGCACAAGAAACTACTGAGGCGTTGTTGGTTCTGAAAGGGAGAGCAGTCAGCTGCCTGTAAGCAACTTACAGTACACAAGACTTGCAGCAACTGAAAAGTGCCTACTACAACTCACTAAAGAAGTAAAAAGAATATTCAAATAACAGTGTATATAATGTACAGTGAGTCTGGTTACATATGCTGATCCAATGTACAGTGTGTTGTGACAATCTATTGCACATCTATTTACCAGTTGTGTGCACATTGTGTGTAGTCACTTGGTTGGTTCTGTTCCACATCTACTAAACAAAACATTACATTCAAGTAACTTTGACCCTGACGGCCAAAGTCCAGTGTAATTAAATGTTGATTGTGCGTAGTGACAAAAATTCTATTGTTCTACAACTACAAGATTGAATTTATAGACTAAAAAGACTTGTAACTACAACTACAGACAGTATCAGTGCATGGCAGTATTTTTGCTTCACTTAGCATCAGTTGTAGCAAGACGCATCCTCAGCGTACTGGTAAGTTTAAAAGGCACTTGTTTTACAAAATAGATGGTAAATTTGTTTTCTGCCTTGCGATTACTGTTTTGAATGCTGATTGTACTATTTTGAGACAGTATTGTAATATTTTGGGAGAAGAAGGGTAAGCAGGTCTGTTGTACTGATAAGAGTTAGCTGTGTACTGCAGTTCGTTCCGCATGGTAGGGTCGGTTTTATACCCCAGAAAGTGTACACAGGTGCGTGCTTACATTGTAGGCAGCGAATCAGAGCCTCACCCGGTAAGGTCAGAGTTGCACGTTGTGAACTTGACCTTGCCGGGTCAAGGGGCTGTTGTTGTTTTTTTTACCTTGGAGCATCCTTTTTGAGGTTAGCGTTCAACTTTAAGGCTGGCGGCACTGCCAATAGGGAAGAACTTCCCTATGAAATCCTCTTAATTACACATCAGTTGGTGAGCCGGGGGTGCCGGGTTACTTTGGTTTGGATTCTCTCACTTACTGGTATAATTGGCAATGATATGGCGGATCGCGCACCCGGTGCGCACGGCGCCTATCACTCACCTGCCTTTCTCAATTAGAGAACTTAAAAGTAAGCTGCGTAATGCCTCAAGTATTATTCGAACGCAATTCATGCAAGATTAGTGGACACAGGGGTAAAATGGGGTATCGAGGTAAAGTGGGGAAGCAGGACATTGTACCCTTGCAGGGCCCTATCAAGGGCATGCTCTCATTGGTTCGACAGATCACATGACAAGACGCAGTTTCCTGTCTATGTTGCTTTCGCGCGCTCTCTCGCTGCCGAGTAAGAGGTAAGACATTATTTTTGAATTCTTAGATCTATTTTTCAAATTACACGTTTAGCGTGAAATCTCCGGAGCATGAATGGTTGAAATATTGTTTTTTGCCTCTAATTCTAAGTCGTCTTATTATCTACAAACTGTCATGTTGCATTTAGTTCTCTTGTGACTTATAACGTAGCAAGCACGTGTTTCATTTGCACTAATTGTAGGGTAAAATAGGGGTATGAAGGTTAGAGCAAAACGGGGTGCTCTGAATGCCAGCAATAGGCACACTATTCCTTGACGAGGATACGGAACTCCCTGTCTTTAAGTGCGAACTGTGTGATGATGATTGACACATCTCTGTTCACTTGTAAAATGCACAGTTATACTTGAAACAAACAGAAACAATCGAAAAGCAACACGTCGTAATTTTCAATTTTATTTTATTTTAGCAACAAAGATCTTTTTCTATCAGTTTAATTTCATTTTTATCCTTCCCAATAAGCAACACGTCGTAATTTTCAATTTTATTTTATTTTAGCAACAAAGGTCTTTTTCTATCAGCTTCATTTCATTTTTATGCTTCCCCATTTCGCCCCAATGTGGTACCCCATTTTGCCCAAGGCATGGGGCAAAATGGGGTGCAATAGGTTATGTATTTTGAAGTTCAATAAATCATTGAAATGACTTGCTACAATCTTTTTGCTTTGCTATAATGTTGTGAGATAACCAAGGTTTGTATTCATGTAAACCAATTATTCTGCGTCTTGATGTGCGTCATTCTGTTTATGTTTTTGTGTTAAGTACCCCATTTTACTTCGGTGTCCACTACTGCCGCCAAAGGGGTCTTCCCTTTCTTGTGGTGGGATGTGTGCATGTCCCCCTTCTCCCACGTAAAAACCAGAGGGTTATTAGCCGGATTAGAACAATGGCTGTTGCCTCTAAATTTAGTAACCCTGTTTGCCCGTGTGGCGGGATCCTTGATTTGTTGCATTTATTTGGAGACTGTGCCCCTCTTGCGCAATCGTTTGGACATCTGCGGGCATTTCCTAGGGATCATGCATTGCAACCTGTGGACTTTTTGGTTGTACACACGGCCTTAGGCACTGTTCCCCAAAGAACACTGTCAAATGCGATTTTGCTCTCCCCCTGGAGTCATTTGTTTTGAGGATGGTGATGCTGTCGGAGAGGGTGCGAAGACCCATTGGTTCCCTCCCCCCCCCTCCCGGCGGCATCTTAGATTAAAGATTTTTTTTTTAAATATTGGTTTTAATCTTAATCTTGGTTTTTACTTGTTATATTTCCCCCGGGGAATTAGTGTAACCCACTTGGATAATTTTAAATTATTCCTAGTCAGACCTAGTTACCTATAAGGTCGGAAAATTTATTTTATTAGTCAGGCTTGTCTCTATTTTTGGAGCCTCATTGTGACCCCCTTGAATTAATTTTAAACAAGTGAACTCTATTAGAGATTTCACTTGCTTCGTATATTTGGTTTTTGACTGGTATTGGTCTTAATGAATCTTATTATTGAATTTTTATAACTTTTAGTATTACTCATTTGGGAAATTGTTAAATAAAGCTTTGTTGGACCCCAGTGGGATATTGGGTCGGTAATTTTAACTCATCTACTTAGACGTTTTTATTATCTGGTCCTATGGGTATCGTTCTGACCCCCTTGGATTAATCCTAGAGCCACTATAGGGCTTGGCCCTAAGGGTCATATGGGTGGGGCATCTTAATTAAAGAACCCATTATGTTTTATGTATTTATGACGCCTGCCCAGCGTCGGTTTTAAGCCTATCACTCACCAGCCTTTCTCAATTAGAGAACTTAAAAGTAAGCTGCGTAATGCCTCAAGTATTATTTGAACGCAATTCATGCAAGATTACTGCCGCCAAAGGGGTCTTCCCTTTCTTGTGGTGTGAGAGGCATTGCCGTTGGAGATCTTTTTCTTAGTCATCAACTTATAGGTAGGGGATGCCAGGTTTGTTTAACCTGGGTCCCCTCGCATTGTAATCTTTATGGAAACGAGATGGCCGACCGCGCGGCTTCGGCTGCTGCAGTCGAGGGACCTCTCGTCTCCCTTCCTCAGACTTTAAAAGCAAAATTCATTCTGTTGTTATGTCCAAGCGCCAGTGCTTTGTGAAGCAGTATTGCGGCAGCACGATTATATCTTTCTTCCGGTTGGTCGTAGTCAGGTTTAGGTTAGTCGGCCCTTGTATCTACTGTCCTTAACATATAATATTAATAGGACGTAAAGCTTCGCTTTAATGGTCTATGGCTTATCATCATCGAGAGAGCTAGGCTAAACATCCGGGTGACTCAATCCATTGCGGTTCAGAGGCCATATTTGATGTGTACGCAGTAGGTGTGAAGCTATATTAATAATTCGCAATTTATTCTTGAAATCCTTGCTCTCGGTAAATGTGAAGATTAATTAATAATTAGCAATTTACACGTTCTTGATGTGACCAGACCCAAACGTCGTGCCGTCCAAACATCCTGTACTGCTAGAAATTGTTCGTTTTACTGATTATTTTTCCTCTACATAGTCACTAATACTGTAAAAATAATACCATGAAGGTGAAGCACACCCGCTAAAGGATAATAACATTGACACTGTTTTGTCTAGATCTGAAATATACAGATGGGAAATAGAAATAAAAATAGTCTATGGTGTTGCCTGACTTCAGAAAATGGTGATTTTGACAAAATGTTTAGATTAGAATTGCATCTAGGCACAACTGAATTACCATGTTCTTTTTTTCCTATTCTAGATTTTAAATCTGCCATGATGGATGAAGAAACCATAAGGAAACTTTATCCTCATTGGACAAGGGGGAAAATAATGGTAGCTTTATCTGGAGACAGCAAAGTATTAGGTAAGTTGGGTTTTTTAATGTTATTTATCAAATGAATATTTGATAAATGTATTCCCATAACACCAGCCCCTGACTTTTACTTTAATAGTAAACATCATTCTGATGTCGGTTCAGATTTGGGTGTGTGGCAGGTTTTCTATGTCTACGGCAAACTCATAATAGTGCTACACTACCAATGGTCAGAGTTACCATTATAAACATGCCTACGTTTTGCTAAGTTATTTGTTGTTCCGGGCTATCGCATGATAGTGAAGAAAAGATATTGTAATTCAATTGTTTTTTTTCCTGCATGAACAAGATTGCTTCAGAATATTTGTGTGAACTGATAAAAGTATATAAACCACCTCATGCTCTCAGTCCCTGTTCTGAGGAAACAAACCAGAAAGGTCAGGTGCCAGAACCTTCAAAAACGCAACACTCGGGGCTCTGGAACTCCTTGCTTGCGAAGACAACAGAGACTGGTAGATTGTTCAGAAAAAGACCTCTTTATTCTCCTCAGAATGACTTTGAGAATGGTGCTTGGCAAAATCCATAAAACACTCTTACCCCACACTCCCCTCCCCTTTACAATTTTTGTTCCTATTGTTTGATTTGTTTATTTCGCTTGTTTTTTCGCATCCTCCTTATGCGCACTGAGCATTTATTTTTGGATAATACATGCACAGTGCAAGTGGACATCATCAAGGGATTGCCAGACTTTATTTCTTTTAATTTTCCACCGATTTACTCGTTCAGTAGTTTTATAGGCCTACTTTATTGATCACAAGTCAAGATTTTGGAGAAAGTGGTGCTATAGCAGCTCCTAACACATCTCGATAACAATCACCTTTGCAATCCCCTTCAGTGCCTACAGAGCTGGTAACAGCACTGAGACTGTCCTTCTGCATGTTTGCAATTATATTATTTCTGCCCTTGTCAGGGCTTGACCATGACAACATCTCTGTTCTTCTTCTTATGGACAATTCTGCTGCGTTCGACACGATCGATCATACCATCTTGCTCTATCACCTTGAGAGTCTCTTTGGCATTCAGTCCACAGCTCTCTGTTGGTTCTCATCGTACTTACAAGACCGTTCTCAATATGTATCTGTCAACAATTCTTCCTCTGCTGCTTCACCTCTCCATTTTTGGTGTCCCGCAGGGCTCTGTCTTGGGTCCTGTTTTGTTCGTGCTTTACACCATTCCACTATCCTTTTTCATCAAGCAACACTCTATTGATCATCACCTTTTCGCTGATGATGCACAACTTCAAAAGTCTGCGAAACCTTGTGACATTGACTCTGTTACGGACACACTACGTGACTGTACTACTAATATTAAGACATGGATGACAAACAACATGCTCAGACTGAATGACGAAAAGACAGAAGCTCTCCTTTTCTCCAGTTCAACTCCTATCTCTCCCCCTTCTCTTACCAATGGATCTTCCACTGTTCTCTATTCTGACAAGACCACAAATTTGGGAGTAATCCTTAATTCTGAGCTCTCAATGAATTATCACATTTCAAAATATGCCAGATGTGCTATTCTGAATTAAGGCGAATCGGTTCACTCCGCTGCTTTCTCACTTTAGATGCCACAAAAACATTAGTTACTTCTTGTGTACTGTCCAGAATAGACTATTGCCAATCTTTACTTATTGGCTGCAATGACTCTACCCTCACACCCCTTCAAAAAGTTCAGAACGCTGCTGACTAAATTTCCAGAAAGTGGGTATACTATTTATACTGAAACCCCCCGGCACCTCCACGGGGGGATTTTTATATGAAGTGAGCGAGCCATTTACGCTTTGCCTTCTAGTTATTTGCTTATTATTTGTATTATTATATAATTGCATTTCTTTTTATGCCGCAGCCTCTGCAAAACTAAAGACCATGAAAGAACCGTCGACATCAGCGTCTGCAGTTTATGCTAAAGCAGCAGTGTCTGCAGCAAAAGCTGCAGCCTCATTTGCTACTGGAACGGCAGCTAAAGCATCTTCATCAACCTTTGCAGTAAAAGCTACAGCATCAGCATCTGAAGGAAAACCAACTGCCTCGTCGTCTTCGACTGCAGCAAAATCCACTGCCTCATCATTGGCGTCTAGAATAACAGCTAAGCTGAAGGCATCCTCATCAACATTTGGAACAAAAGTTACAGCATCAGTGGCTGAATGAAGAGGAAGAGCAACTGCCTCATCATCATCTGCAGCAGAAGTTACTGCCTCAGCATCAGTGGCCGAAGGAAGAGGAAGAGCAACTGCATCACCATCTGCAGAAGAAGCTACTGCCTCAGCATCAGTGGCTGAAGGAAGAGGAAGAGCAACTGCCTCATCATCATCTGCAGCAGAAGCTACTGCCTCAGCATCAGTGGCTGAAGGAAGAGGAAGAGCAACTGCCTCATCATCGTCTGCAGCAGAAGCTTCTGCCTCAGCATCAGTGGCTGAAGGAAGAGCAATTGCCTTATTATCATCATCTGCAGCAGAAGCTACTTCCTCATCATCAACCACTGGAACAACAGCTAAAGTGTCATCTTCAACTTTTAGAACAAAAACTATAGCACCAGCATGGGCCTCGGAAAGCGAAGCAACTGCCTCATCACCTAAAACAAATGCAAAAACTAACAAACCAAAGCGACCTTGCATGTTTTGTGGACAGTTTCAAGCTCAGTTAGCAAGACACTTAAAGCGCCAGCAATCGGAAGAAACAAGCATTGCAGCAGCCTTGAAACTGCCATCTGTTGAGAAAAAGCGCATCTTTGGCAACATACGCAAAGAGGGTATCTACCAGAAAAATGTTGAAATGCAGCAGGATGATTCAAGTTCCTCACTAATTAGAGAAAGGAATCAGGGGTATGCCCGAGTTGCTATGTGTGCAGGGTGCAAAGGATTTTTCAGCAAGAACAAAATTAAAAGACACAAAAAATTGCACTGTCCACAGTCTAATAGCACAGAAGCTGACACTATTGACTTTTCAAGAGTTCCTTCTATGGAAGTTCCTGATGAATTTCAACAGAGTGTTCTGAAATGCTTAAGAGATGACGAAGTGGGAAATCTTTGTTGTACTGATTGTCACGTGGGGTTTATGGGCTCTGCACAATGGAATTATGGACCCTCACGTTTATTCGGTGGGAACTGCTAGTAAGTCACCCTATGAATTACTTTAATAAATTTATTTGTTTAGCTCGTTCTGTGTTAAGGTTGGGGTACAGAAATAGATAGAAAAATGGTAAAAGAATACTGTCACACTAGCTTTCACACGGCTATGAATCATATGTAGTCCAGCCACTTGATAACAGTTAAAATCACACATTTATTTCTTCTACTCTATACAAGATTCTCTAAGTACTAATCTAACTTAAAAAGTCTCTTTCAATGCTAATAGTTCGATCGCTGATAGTCTATGCAGCTGTTCTATCTTCATCGGGCACTTGCTAGTATATCTCATGTAGATTTGGACTACTGTGGTCCGTTTTACAGTTTCTGAAGAGTTGGACTACTGTGGTCCTGTTTCCGATCAGTTTAAGTGCACCTATGTTGTTACACTTAACTGCTAGGTGGTGCGGTCGAAGTCCTTCTGTGAGGTAGCTTCAGGTGCACCTGTGTAGTTGTGTAGTTGGGTTCCCTTGCCACGCTGTGGGGTCTTGTAGGGTGTGATCCAGGGTAACTCTCTCCGACCTGTGCGGTAGAGGTTACGCAGACAACTCGTCGTTTCTGTGGAGTTGTGCGCACGGGATAGCTCGGGATAGCTCGCCTGCTCGTCTGTAATATAAGAGACGAAATTCTGCACAACCCTGAATAATCGGTTTGTGCAGAGCGTCTCACTGAAAGCCAAGTAGCCCTCAGTGATAGCTCCACATCTCTATACATAAGCGACGAACATTCTGCTACTTCCGGGTTCCACTGGAATCTCAACTCTAAATTCCTATACATACATAAATATCAATCATGTCTAACTATACACATCCAGAATTAATAATATTATAAACATTCAGTGGTACAGTCACTGGTCTGCAAACATACATATAAGTTAAACAACAGTGGTTCCGTACGGGATGCAACATGGCGGCGTAACCGGTCGTGTTTCGCCTCGTGGTCGGCTCTTCCACGTGGTACGGCAAATTCGGATTAATAATTCACATTTATGCATAGCAAATTCCACAAACATAATTTCAACAATAATATAAATATATCACGATGAAACAGAAGGGTGTTCATTTACCTGTCTGACAAGTTCAGGCCCGTTGGCGACTTAATAGAATTCTAAGATTCCTAAGTCCTGCTTCCTGGTCTATGTGTGGAGAGATTTCTCTGCCAGCTTTCTAGCTGTTAACACTTCGGTGTATTACTCCCAACTGACCAAAACTGTGCGTGGTTTGGACCCAGTCAAACTGGCTCCAACCACTTTGCCTAAGCTCTCCCATTGGTTCCAACGGTCCGATTCAAAACTCAAGTGCTGACGTCACTGCGCTGTGTGTGTGGCTCAGGCTCGCAGTGTGCTGTAATTTAATTGCTTGATGTGTACTACACTGACTCTCTACTGTTACAATGACTACACATGCTGAATAGTCAATGAGCAGAGTTAAAACTAGCCAATTCGTGACACTGATAAAGTTATCTTGCTTCTCGGGCAAAAACTTTGGGCCAAATCAGCTCGCAAAGAGAGAGAAAAAACATTATGAGTGATATGAGGATGATGGGAAACTTAATCCTTGAGATGCGGAGAGTTTCCTTGCATAATATCACAGGCGAAGACATGCTAAACAGAACACTTTGATGCTCTGACGGTGGCCATTGAAAACGTGACTAGAACAGAGAACAATACAATGAAGGCTGCGATGAAAGTGTCTCTTGGATACTTGATCAAGAAAACCATCAAAGTGATGAGGTCATTACGCCCAAGTGTATGATGAAGAAAAAGCTGCTGAATTGGACCGCTTTCAAGCAGTATTTGATCTGAACTGGGAGTTTATATTTTATAGAGCATTGTTGACTTGCGAGCAGAGAAGAAATTCACTTAGAAAGCTTTGTGACTTGCCACTGGAAAACGATGTTAAAAAGCTCAGAGAATACATCATAAACAAAATGAAAACCATGTTGGAAAATGTAATCAAAATCTGGGATGTTCATGACTTTGTTGAGATGAAAGGTCTCTTGTTGACAAATACAAGCGGGCCTACAAAGAAGGCAAAGGCAGCAAGAAACTTGTACCAGTTCTCATTCCCAGTGACATACCTCCAAGCTTTGAGGAAGCTAGTTTCTGAAAGAAGCAAATGCAGCATTGCTGAAGAAAATATCTACTTGTTTCCACATACAGCTGGATCACTGGATCATGCAAATGGATATGTTTGCGTTAATACTGTCTCAGCTGCATTGAAGGGAGAACTATAAAAACCACACCTGCTGATAGCAGATAGGTTTAGACATCGTGCCTCAACAATCTTTGCTCTTCAACATCTGCCTGAAGAACAGCAAGAAACATGGTATAGACATATGGGGCACTCGGCAGAAATTAACAAGAATGTTTACCAATGCCCTCTTGCTCTCAGAGAGCTAACAAGAGTGGGTGGTTTTCTGGACAAGTTGGACAACCACGGCAAAAATGTAACAAGTCAGACACAAACATAGTGCTTTACAACAGAATCTACCACAGAAAATGAAGGCAATGTTGTAGATGCTGAATTTATGCTGAACCAAGATCTACAGCACAGTCAAGATGATACAAGCTTTGTGTTGCCCAATCCAGAGAAGTCAGAGTCTGCTGCTAGTAACTTGATTAAGAAGTCTGAAACCAGATGTGAAAGACAATACCTATCAAGAAGTGAGGATGATGCCAGTAAAGTGTGTTCTTACTTTCAGGATAACATTACAATAAGGAGGACTGGTTCCAAAAGACCTCTGCCTGGTGTGAAAGCTGTGGCTGAATTTTTGCGCACAAATGATGTCTTCACCAACACAGAAATGACTGAGAAGAAAAAGATTGAACTGATCAAAACCAAAGTGTTCAACGAAAGAAACAAGTATAGAAACAAGGTTCACAATATGTTTGAAGCAGTTTAAGCTGATGATTGACTCATTTAGATCGAGTAAGCAATGTGACATATACATACATGTCAAGCTCTTGGAGCTTCTGACCATAATTTTTGGCCCGAGAGACCATAATTTTCGATCGAAAACCATAAGAAATGCGTAAAACGGTAAACACGCACATACAAATAAAAAAAAACAACCCAATAATAATAATTTTAGCAAACACATGCAAATTCACTTGCATTTTTAAAATAACAAACAAGCAGGTTAATAAGATATTTTTTTTAAAAACTTTCATAACTGTGCTTTATCCACTGCAGAAAATAACACCCCTCTCCCTCCTTCCCCCCCCCCCCCCCCCTCAAAAAACAAACAAAAAAAACCCAAACAATCCAAATTACTTAATAGAAAAAAGAATCTAAAATACACTGCGTTGCCGAAATGAATACGCGCTTTTTTCGCTGGTTATTTCGCCAGTTTCAATAAGCTGAATGAACGGAAACCTTTCCTCCAAGACGGAAACAGTGTATAGAAATGCAATGGGCATGCGCAAGACCCGTACTTCCTCCGAGATCACGATCGCGAGCGAGCGTGACTCAGAATTGTTCCCTAGGCTGTATTTCGAATTAAAATAAAATAAAAATTTTGGATAAAAAAAAAAGGGTCGGGAAAAAGAAAAAAATACGTAAGATTTTCATCTTACGCCGTAAGGTGAAAAAACCCTTGAAAATACGTAAGGATTACGGAAAAAACGTAAGACTTGACATGTATGCATATAGTGTGAGTCTAAATTTTTTTGGGGGGCACATAATTATGTGATTGTCATAAATAAGCCAAAATTACATTTAAAAACAATTCCCGCCCGTACATCTGTCTGTGCAAAACAAATATTTCAGAACCTATTTCGACTATCACAACTAAGTTTGGTAAGATGGTGTGTTTCCACTATACCTCTTAAATGATCTGTGAATAAATGACTTCACTTCAAGGTCACAGGGTCAACAAATGTTTGTCAAAAATGTATTACTATTGGACTTATTCTTTATTGCATGATAGGTATCAATGAGACACATCCTATGCACATTTGGTCAACCCACTTCAAGGTCAAAGTCACTGGCGCTATCCAAAGTCAGGCAGTATGTACTTTGGCCCTACACTATGAGAGATATAAATTCAAAACTTGTATATAGAGGTGATAGATTGATGTTTATATGTTCTGTTTTTGCGTTGATCTTGAATGTATCATTTTAGGCCTTGCAGAAACATAACAAAATGTAGGTCACTGTACATAGAATGGTTCTATTTAACAGCAGGGGTCTCAAATTCAAATTGTGCAGGATTTGATTCTGGGTGAGACGGGGCCACATCAACTGATCAAGTATAAAAAAATAAAACTATTACAAATTCAATACAGTACAACAGATACAATCTGCTCAACCTTTATTAATAATAAATACAAAAATATGAACATAACGTGTTCAAACAGAAGGCAGGAGTAGGCAATATTTTTGAATTATTAATGCAAGGAAGATTCTATTATTAGTATTAATGAATTTTGTTTGTTTTTTTAATCGTAGAAAAATACTTTGTGACTAACCCTATTTTGAAAGTGACCAAGCTGACAGGCTCGGAATTTTCCCTCACTCTTGACTTGTACACACTAGCGGCAAATTTATTACGGATTCTTTGATTCTGTGTCTGATTACTATGATTTACACAAATGGTTGTGCATTACCCACTAACTCACTTTGTAACTTTTGATATACAACATTAAAAGCATGTTTTGACAAAATCTCACTTGGGCCATATTTGTCTCATAAAATGCAATAAAATAAATTTTTTAGTCCAATGTTAACACATTTTTTACCATTATATTTATAATCTATGTCCAAACTTATCCAAATATGATAAAAATCAGAAATAGACTACTCGGTGAGATTCAACTGAAACCATCGAGGAGGATCACATTATGGATATGAGAATAGGAAAAACACACGGGCCGCATTAACACTAGACTTTGCCGTCAGGTTGCAGTCCACAAAATATCAGGCGGGCTTCAAATGGCCTCAGGGGCCGTGTGTTTGAGACCCCTGATTTAACCCATAGTATGCAACAACATAGGGTTATTTCAGTTTTTTCTGGGCAGGTCATTGTCATGTTTAATATTGCAAGTTCCATAAGGAGCATGTGTCTATATGTGCTTTTTTAGACTGTTGATCTTTGAAAGTGAAATCCTTTGGATTTGCCTAAGGTATTGAAACTTTGTAACTAGCAGCTTTGATAAGGTGGGATTAAAGTAGAGAAATTGTGACTGAAAGCTAATTTGAGACTCTTCTCTCAAGACTACATGAGTAAAAATTCTCCAAGCAGTTGTGGCAGCATCATGGAAGTACAAACTATTTATTGAAAAATCCATGGGCTGCATATAGTGTGGGGGAGAGTGTGTGAGTGTGTGTGTGGGCATGTAGAAACGACGTTACTCTGACACACACACATGGTTTCTTTTGACTTTTTGGGAAGGCTGCCCTATTTTGACGTCAAAATAGTGCTCCGTTGAGTTAGAGCTGTTTTAGGGTTAGGTTAAGGGTTAGGGTTTGGGTTAGGGATAGCTTCAAAAAATGGAAAATGTCAAAATAATGTCAAAGAAATGGAAAGTGTGTCAAAATAATCTCCGTTTTTTTCACAACAGCCATCAGAACGTCGTTTCTACAAAAATTGTGTGTGAGTGTTTAAAATGACATAAATGGGGCGATTGTGAAGGACAAAACCAATGAAAGTGAGGCGAAAAAAAATATGGGGCGAAATTTTCTCGCCATTTTTTTTAGAGACTAGAATACCTTATCAAAAGTCATTTCTGAGGCGATGCATGCAATAACTCAATTGCCTCATTTCTTTTTATAACGTCCAAACACACACCTTTCACACACACCGATGCGACCAAAGTTTAGCCTGTTGTCCAAAGTAACACACTAACACGCCCGCACACACAACTTTTGGTGGGCTGTCAGATTGGCCAATCGTTAAAGTTGAACGCTAACCTCAAAAAGGATGCTCCAAGGTACAAAAAAAACCCAGCCCCTTGACCCGGCAAGGTCAAGTTCACAACGTGCAACTCTGACCTTACCGGGTGAGGCTCTGACTCGCTGCCTACAATGTAAGCACGTACCTGTGTACATTACCTGGGGTATAAAACCGACCCTACCAAGCGGAACCGAGCATGATCATTCTGCTTTTTGACTTTGATGAGAGAGGATGTTTTGCTGCTGCTGTACTATTACATGATTCGCCGTTTTTGCGTTGCACTTCTCCATGAGAATGTTTTAGCACGCTCCCACTCGACTGCACGCTGCTGTCGTTTTCGTCGCCTGATTGCTGTATCCTGTCTAAGCGCTGCACTTCTCCCGGTGGAGAATGTCTGAGCACGCTTCTACTTGACAAGTGCTGGTGACTCCGCTGTGTGGTTCTCCCCTGCGCCTTGTCCTTCGACTATTGCGTCTTTGCGTATTCTCGTCGCCTTGTTGCTGACGTATTTGACGACTGCATCATCGTCGCCGCTTTACACACGCATTGCTGTGCGGCTCGTCTTGTCCAGTTGCGAGCGTTCTGCTGGTGCGGGCTACGATAACGGTATATCCTTTGATAGGTGCTTGTTTTGTAATAGGGTCTGAACGATTATGGATGGTGTATTCTTAAAAGTTAAATCAATAAGTGTTTTTCTGACTATTTGTACTATACTGTATATTTTGCAGACCATGGAGCGAATGTGTTGTAGCAACTGTGGTGCCGCCACTTGGTCTCAGTCCGTGAAACACAAAGATGTCATGGCTGGGACATACTTTATTTATGAGCGTATGGGACGTATGTCTGATATTTCCTTTTTTACGTAGGGTGCTACACAACATTTACTTCTTGCACAAACTGCTTTTTATAAATTTACTTTTCAAGAATTTACTTAACACTAATAATTTCATCTAAAAACTAAAATAGGCTGTGATTATGTTTTTCAGAATGGGCATCATCAGAACTGGTGTAGCACTCCATTCTACAGTGGCCGGTCCCTGGTAAGGCAGCTGTGGACTTAGCCATTCTGCTGTGTGGATTGACATACCATTATATTTCTCAGGCAGCTTCTTTCATTCGTCTGAGCCTGCCTTCTGATAGCAGCTTTTTTTAATGCAGCAGATGCCCTACCGAGGGATAACATCGTTTTACAAGAAATCTATGTCACGTATTCAACCTTTCATTACAGGCGTTGTTGCGCTGGACACAAGATATGACTCGCCAGGTTTCTCCGCTTCGAAATCAACAACAGTTGCAATAGATTTTCAAACATCAGCCATTGTGGCTGCTGAATTTGGGGACCATAGAATGGTTATTAATCATTCACCAGCAATGGAAGGAAGGAATGTTGAAACCCTTTTGGATGAGATGCACAAAATGGGTGTTACTGAGATTATTACTGATGCAAGCTCCACTCTCAAATCAAAGATGGGTAAGAATATTCTTTTCACCCTTTCGTGCATGTCGGATCTTTCAGATGAAAATAATTCAAGAAAACGTTGTAAGGCTATATTTTTTATTATTTTTGAATAAGTATATTGCATTTTAGGCTTTACCCTATCCTATCCCATAACTCGGAGGTCGTAGGGGCACCACAGATAACTGTTTAACCAGCGTACTCCATCTTTCTAGGCTTTACCCTACCTATTATTATTATTATTACTATTATTATTATTTGGTCATTTATTTTGTCAACAAATCAAGGGAATATTGTTCATAGCTTAGTTGTACTGCCTAAATGTACAATGTTGCTGTTACAGGTATACAATCATGAAGTGTTGAGCAAGTTTCACTCTACCACCCACTCACACACCCTCCACCCCCCACCCTCCCACTGCCCCTCCCACCCCACCCCACCCACCCACCCCAAAAAGTAAAGAATTACAAACCTTGCTTATAATGGAATTGCTGGAAACAGTAGTATAATAATTTGTCCCTTATCCTATACTATAACTCGAAAGTTGTTTGGCCACCACAGATGATCGTTTAACCAGCATACTCCATCTTAATAATAATTTGCACTTGTTCACAAACTGTTGCAGCTCAGCCTCACAATGCATCACGCTTTCTGCATCAGATAGATGTTTGGCACAAGGGCAAAAGGATTGCAGAAATGTTAGTGTTTAATTGGGAAATCATTGAATGTGTTAATTAAAATTTCTTTTCACAATACAGTAGGAACAGTTCAACACAATGTGTATGAAAATATAAAGAAGGCTTTGCTGATGGTTTACTCACCTGAACATTTTATTAGAGAAGCCACACACAATTCATTTGCATGTGTGTAAAATGTCTTGGTTTATTTTATATTTGTCAAATCTTTTTTTTTCTAGTGTGTATAAATGTCTAGTAGGTAGAGGTAATATGTATTTGTTAGATTTAGTTATTTTATTGGGTCTAAATCTAATCAAATAACAAACAAAAATACACAAATACATTTCAATGGCTTGGAATCTCCGTTTTCTTCAAACTATCCTAGTATCTAAATGATAATGAATGAACTGATATTGAACATATTCATACAGTTGCTGGCGAGTAAATATATTACAGTGGAACCTCTCTACAACGACCTTGAAAATGTTGACAAAAATCGGTTTTTATAGAGAGGGGTCTTTATAGAGAGGGGTCTTTACAGAGAGCATAATGGCCTTTTCTTGAATCAATTTGCCAGTGATCGGAATATTCTTTCTTCTAGCATCCAGAAACCAATCCCAAACTTTCTCATTTACTTCCGAGTATGTTGTCTTCCTCCGTTTTGATCGCGTACGATCGGCATTATCACCACTTTCCCACCTTTTAAGAATGTCATCTTTGTCTCGGATAATTCCTTGAATTTGTGTTTTTCCAACTTTAAGACTCTTTGCGATCGCAATGGCAGTCTCTCCTTTTTTGTGTCTGTTTACAACATTAACTCGATCTTCCAGAGATAAAAAATTTCTTTTCTTTGTAGACTCCATCATCCCATCACGCTTTCTTTGCTTCTTCTCAGTGCCGCGCTCGTGATGTGAATAAAGTAAAATGCAAACCCCAAACGAGTAGAATCTAGAATGTGACGTTACAAGATGACGTCAAACTTATAGAAGATTACTTTATCGGCTGGCGTGTCACATATAGGTACCTGTCTGACTGTGCTGAACAAGATCGTAGACAGTTTTTATTGTGCAGTCATGCCGAGAAAGTCGCTATACGGTCTGCAAAGATAGGTCGTTAGACGTTATAGCGAGGGAGTCGCTATACTGATGACAGCAATATAAGGAAATACATCGGTTAAAATAAAATGGGTCGTTGTAGCGGGGGAGTCGTTATAGAGGGGGGTCGTTGTGAGAGGTTCCACTGTATATATGTCAACAGGTGATCAGGAAAAGCTGGATGACAACTGGTTGTCATTGTGTTATCATGTGCAAAACATCCACATTTGGAGTCTAGGTAAGAAGCATTTTTTACATTGAAACTGCCTAGCATTTGCCACACCCTAACTGTAACATTTTCCACCATCCACTCTCTCTCTTTCTGTTATTATTGCAAAAAAAAAAAAAAAATAACCGACAGTGTTTATATGTGGCAAGTAGTGAGATGCAGTGCTCTGAGTAATAAAAATTGATCAACAAGAAAGTAGAGAAATCACAATATTTCAATGTACTTGTTTGAGCATAAAAATAACAATATTGACAACTTCTTTCCTTTTTTTTTTGTTTGGGGGGGGGGGGGGGGGGAGGGGGGGGGAGTTTTTTTAAAATATCTTTTGTCAAATTGCTAGTTTTCGTATGATGTTGAGAGCTCCTTGTACATACATTGCAGGAGAATGTAGCCATCCTCTGGAAGGTTACATCATGAAGGAACCGGCAATTGCTGAAGACGGCCAATCTTTCGAGGTTCTGAGGTTTTATTTATTTTTATTTAATCGTTCTTATATAGCGCTTTTCCAGCTCAAGAGCTGCTCAAGGCGCTGGCCGATACAGGATCTAACTCTAGCCGCCCGCGACGCCCACCCGCAACCTTTGGGCGCATGGTCTGACGCACGGACAACTGAGCACAATCCTGGGCAGCCAGGGATGGGGGAGAAGGACCTAGGTGCATGCTGGGTGTTTTCTTGTCACCGGCACTCACCCGTCTAGGACATGAGCGTCAGGATCTTTAAAGTCCGTTATGATGGAATGTATGCGACACAGACTAGACCTCGGTTTATACTCTCATCCGAAGGAGTAAAACTAAAGATTTGTTTTTAACATGATCATATGTTAATAATTAACTAAAATAGAAACACAGCGCTGCTGTTATAATATATTTATTTTGGGTGGCGTAATGGGTTCTGCTCACCCTGCATAGTCGTTGAAAACACAGTTCTTTCGACATTTTTGGGAATGGTTAGTATGGTGCCTGACTCTGTTTAGATTGGAAGAAGGTAAGGTAGCGAGGTAGATCAGATGGGCACTACCCTCATTAAGTTGGCCCAGAGAAAAGAAAAGTCCCTAAAACATCTGTCCTCAATAATGTGCGTCCTATCTCTGGCTCACAAGAAAACTAGTATAAATGAAAATATACATCAATAGTGTGGACAATACAATAGTAAACATGACTAATAAGTTGTCCTCATTACAACTCCCTACGGCCACAAGGCTATGGGACTACCCATTACAACTCCTCTCCTCCCTCCTCCCCCCTCCACCCCAAAAAAAATCCCTTGGCCCATATGATCATTCCTGCTTACATATACTGTTGGTATAAAATACAAGCTGCAATAAAATGAACAAAATAAACTTACTTGTTTCATTTGAAAGTGTTAATGGAGCCCATCAGCATTTCAGAGATGAAGGATTGCTATGTATATTATTATCCCATTAATTGCTCCCAAGATCTCATTCATTCATATTGTGTTACAATAAATTTTCATCAACTAAACCGTTTACTCACTTTTATTTTATACATTTTGCTCCAAAATAAAGTGAAAGAGGATAAACCAAACCGGAAGTAGCACGTGCATAGTAATGTCAAAACTAATTATAGTATAAATGGCTTTTAATAATTTGTACAGCTTATAATGCTGTTTTTAAACGTAATCATTTAGTATATGCCAACGGCATAATTGTGAGAGTTCATATTTATCTTTGGTGCATTTTTTTTTCATTTTGGAATGAAGACAGTTTTGTTTGTGCTTTGTTGTTTTCATTATAGAGGTTTTGGGTATATAGATCACTACTATGGGTGGGAGATTGAAGATGGACTTTTGGTGGGCTTGTGCTTTATTTCTGCATGCCACAAGCTGTTCGAGTAATACGAATTACTTTATGAGAGAAAACTGAGAAGAGACGCAGTACAGTTGGATTTTATTTATCTTTCTTTGTGCCTGTGTGATGTTCCTGTGATATTTTGTACCATAACAAACATCGTGAGTGCTGGGGTTGTCTACACTGCATCAATCCTCCCAAGGGAAAATAATTTCCAGAATAAATAAGGTATGGCTTGCATACATATATTTTCAGTATTTTCTGCTTGTTTGTGCTGTTTATTTTTTGTCTCCATCCATCCCCATTGTTCCAAATTATCTTATACAGATTTATTTATGGCCTTCCTCAGTATTGATTTTTCAATGATGACGTAAGTGTATGTAAAAATAACTTTTCAGCTAGGCCTCTTTTCGATGTTGTATTGATAAGAGTTAGCTGTGTACTGCAGTTCGTTCCGCATGGTAGGGTCGGTTTTATACCCCAGAAAGTGTACACAGGTGCGTGCTTACATTGTAGGCAGCGAATCAGAGCCTCACCCGGTAAGGTCAGAGTTGCACGTTGTGAACTTGACCTTGCCGGGTCAAGGGGCTGTTGTTGTTTTTTTTTTACCTTGGAGCATCCTTTTTGAGGTTAGCGTTCAACTTTAAGGCTGGCGGCACTGCCAATAGGGAAGAACTTCCGTATGAAATCCTCTTAATTACACATCAGTTGGTGAGCCGGGGGTGCCGGGTTACTTTGGTTTGGATTCTCTCACTTACTGGTATAATTGGCAATGATATGGCGGATCGCGCACCCGGTGCGCACGGAGCCTATCACTCACCTGCCTTTCTCAATTAGAGAACTTAAAAGTAAGCTGCGTAATGCCTCAAGTATTATTCGAACGCAATTCATGCAAGATTAGTGGACACTGGGGTAAAATGGGGTATCGAGGTAAAGTGGGGAAGCAGGACATTGTACCCTTGCAGGGCCCTATCAAGGGCACGCTCTCATTGGTTCGACAGATCACATGACAAGACGCAGTTTCCCGTCTATGTTGCTTTCGCGCGCTCTCTCGCTGCCGAGTAAGAGGTAAGACATTATTTTTGAATTCTTAGATCTATTTTTCAAATTACACGTTTAGTGAAATCTCCGGAGCATGAATGGTTGAAATATTGTTTTTGGCCTCTATTTCTAAGTCGTCTTATTATCTACAAACTGTCATGTTGCATTTAGTTCTCTTGTGACTTATAACGTAGCAAGCATGTGTTTCATTTGCACTAATTGTAGGGTAAAATAGGGGTATGAAGGTTAGAGCAAAACGGGGTGCTCTGAATGCCAGCAATAGGCACACTATTCCTTGACGAGGATACGGAACTCCCTGTCTTTAAGTGCGAACTGTGTGATGATGATTGACACATCTCTGTTCACTTGTAAAATGCACAGTTATACTTGAAACAAACAGAAACAATCGAAAAGCAACACGTCGTAATTTTCAATTTTATTTTATTTTAGCAACAAAGATCTTTTTCTATCAGTTTAATTTCATTTTTATCCTTCCCAATAAGCAACACGTCGTAATTTTCAATTTTATTTTATTTTAGCAACAAAGGTCTTTTTCTATCAGCTTAATTTCATTTTTATGCTTCCCCATTTCGCCCCCATTTGGTACCCCATTTTGCCCAAGGCATGGGGCAGAATGGGGTGCAATAGGTTATGTATTTTGAAGTTCAATAAATCATTGAAATGACTTGCTACAATCTTTTTGCTTTGCTATAATGTTGTGAGATAACCAAGGTTTGTATTCATGTAAACCAATTATTCTGCGTCTTGATGTGCGTCATTCTGTTTATGTTTTTGTGTTAAGTACCCCATTTTACTTCGGTGTCCACTACTGCCGCCAAAGGGGTCTTCCCTTTCTTGTGGTGGGATGTGTGCATGTCCCCCTTCTCCCAGAGGGTTATTAGCTGGATTAGAACAATGGCTGTTGCCTCTAAATTTAATAACCCTGTTTGCCCGTGTGGCGGGATCCTTGATTTGTTGCATTTATTTGGAGACTGTGCCCCTCTTGCGCAATCGTTTGCACATCTGCGGGCATTTGCTAGGGATCATGCATTGCAACCTGTGGACTTTTTGGTTGTACACGCGGCCTTAGGTACTGTTCCCCAAAGAACACTGTCAAATGCGATTTTGCTCTCCCCCTGGAGTCATTTGTTTTGAGGATGGTGATGCTGTCGGAGAGGGTGCGAAGGCCCATTGGTTCCCTCCCCCCCCCCCTCCCGGCGGCATCTTAGATTAAAGATTTTTTTTTTAAATATTGGTTTTAATCTTAATCTTGGTTTTTACTTGTTATATTTCCCCCGGGGAATTAGTGTAACCCACTTGGATAATTTTAAATTATTCCTAGTCAGACCTAGTTACCTATAAGGTCGGAAAATTTATTTTATTAGTCAGGCTTGTCTCTATTTTTGGAGCCTCATTGTGACCCCCTTGAATTAATTTTAAACAAGTGAACTCTATTAGAGATTTCACTTGCTTCGTATATTTTGACTGGTATTGGTCTTAATGAATCTTATTATTGAATTTTTATAACTTTTAGTATTACTCATTTGGTAAATTGTTAAATAAAGCTTTGTTGGACCCCAGTGGGATATTGGGTCGGTAATTTTAACTCATCTACTTAGACGTTTTTATTATCTGGTCCTATGGGTATCGTTCTGACCCCCTTGGAAATAATCCTAGAGCCACTATAGGGCTTGGCCCTAAGGGTCATATGGGTGGGGCATCTTAATTAAAGAACCCATTATGTTTTATGTATTTATGACGCCTGTCCAGCGTCGGTTTTAAGCCTATTACTCACCTGCCTTTCTCAATTAGAGAACTTAAAAGTAAGCGGTGTAATGCCTCAAGTATTATTCGAACGCAATTCATGCAAGATTACTGCCGCCAAAGGGGTCTTCCCTTTCTTGTGGTGTGAGAGGCATTGCCGTTGGAGATCCTTTTCTTAGTCATCAACTTATAAGTAGGGGATGCCAGGTTTGTTTAACCTGGGTCCCCTCGCATTGTGATCTTTATGGAAACGAGATGGCCGACCGCGCGGCTTCAGCTGCTGCAGTCGAGGGACCTCTCGTCTTCCTTCCTCAGACTTTGTGAAGCAGTATTGTCAGCAGCACGATTATATCTTTCTTCCGGTTGGTCGTAGTCAGGTTTAGGTTAGTCGGCCCTTGTATCTAATATCCTTAACATATAATATTAATAGGACATAAAGCTTCGCTTATCATCATCGAGAGAGCTAGGCTGAACATCCGGGTGACTCATTCCATTGCGGTTTCAGAGGCCATGTTTGATGTGTATGCAGTAGGTGTAAAGCTATATTAATAATTCGCAATTTACATGTGTTCGATTCTTGAAATCCTTGCTCTCGGCAAATGTGAAGATTAATTAATAATTAGCAATTTACACGTTCTTGATGTGACCAGACCCAAACGTCGTGCCGTCCAAACATCCTGTACTGCTAGAAATTGTTCGTTTTACTGACTGTTTTTCCTCTACATAGTCACTAATACTGTAAAAGTAATACCATGAAGGTGAAGCAGACCCGCTAAAGGATAATAACATTGACACTGTTTTGTCTAGATCTGAAATATACAGATGATGGGAAATAGAAATAAAAATAGTCTATGGTATTGCCTGTCTTCAGAAAATAGTGATTTTGACAAAATGCTTAGATTAGAATTGCATCTAGGCACAACTGAATTACCATGTTTTTTTTTCCTATTTCAGATTTTAAATCTGCCATGATGGATGAAGAAACCATAAGGAAACTTTATCCTCATTGGACAAGAGGGAAAATAATGGTAGCTTTATCTGGAGGCAGCAAAGTATTAGGTAAGTTGGGTTTTTAAATTTTATTTATCAAATGAATATTTGATAAATGTATTCCCATAACACCAGCCCCTGACTTTTACTTTAATAGTAAACATGATGCTGATGTCGGTTCAGATTTGGGTGTGTGGCAGGTTTTCTAGGTCTAATGCAAACTCATAGTAGTGCTACACTACCAATGGTCAGAGTTACGATTATAAACATGCCTACGTTTTGCTAAGTTATTTGTTGTTCAGGGCTATCGCATGATAGTGTAGAAAAAATATTGTGTGTCATTGTTTTTTTCCTGCAGGAACAAGATTGCTTCAGAATATTTGTGTGAACTGATAAAAGTATATAAACCACCTGATGCTCCCAGTCCCTGTTCTGCCCTGCTTCTGAGGAAACAAACTTGAAAGGTCAGGTACCAGAACCTTCAAAAACATTTGGGGGTTTTGGAACTCCTTGCTTGACATGCTTAAGACAACAGAGACTGGTGGATTGTTCAGAAAAAGACCTCTTTATTCTCCTCAGAATGACTTTGTTTTATGGATTTTGCCAAGCACCATTCTCACTCTTACCCCACACTCCCCTCCCCTTTACAATTGTTGTTCCTATTGTTTGATTTGTTTATTTCGCTTGTTTTTTCGCATCCTCCTTATGCGCACCGAGCATTCATTTTGGATAATACATGCACAGTGCAAGTGGACATCATCAAGGGATTGCCAGACTGATATTGTGGCAGATTATGTACATTTTTGTGAAGACATGATTATACCAGAGAAGACAATCAAGCTCTATCCAAACAATAAGCCCTGGATAACGAAGAAACTGAAGAGCAAAATCGTAGAGAAAAACAAACTGTTTGCAGTAAAGAAACTTGTTGAAGGCAAAGCATTGCAGAAAGAGATCAAGAGACTGATTAGAGAAGAGAAAGTGAGGTATAAGGAGAGAGTGGAGGGGAAGCTGTGTTCGGGGGATGTGAGGGATGCATGGAGGGGAATAAAGACAATGGCGGGGAAAGAGGAGGTGCGTGAGAAAGATGATGGAATGAATGAAGAAGAAAGAAAAGATTTTGTTGAAAGACTCAATACATTCTATTGTAGATTTGACTGTCATGATTTTTCACAGGAGAAAAAAGAAGCATGTGATGTTGTTGCCACCAAATTGCATGAACATGTTGTGCCACAGATTGAGGAGGAGGTGGTGGAGAAAACGTTTAGCAGGATCAGTGTCAACAAGGCCCAGGGGCCTGATGCCATCAGTGGCCGTGTTATCAAGCTTTGTAGCCAGGAGCTGGCACCAGTATATTGTAATATATTTAACATGTCATTGCAGTCTCACAGTGTACCCAGAGGCTGGAAGGCCGCCACTATTTGCCCCGTCCCCAAGAAAGCCAAACCCACTACACTCAATGACTATAGGCCTATTGCACTTACGTCTGTTGTGATGAAATGCCTAGAGCGTATTGTGCTCTCGCTTCTGAAGCAAGGGACGCACACAGCGCTAGACCCGCACCAGTTTGCATACAGAAGTAACCGAGCAGTGGAAGACGCGGTTCTTTCCCTTGTTCAGTACTGTCAGGCGCACATAGAGCAGGGTGGTTCATTAGCCAGAATCTTGTATGTAGACTTTTCGTCTGCCTTTAATACCGTGCAGACCCATCTCTTAGTGCAGAAGCTGGAAGCGATGAACCTGAACCCCCACCTCACCCTGTGGGTGGCTGACTTTCTGTCTGAGAGAACACAGACTGTCTGTGTCAGGTCTCCCGCCTATGGCCCCCCACCCCCTCTCCCCCCGTCCTCCTTCTCTACTGATGCAGCTCTCGCTGTCTCCTCGTCTCTCTCCTCCTGCTCCTCCTCTGTCAAAACTATCAACACGGGGACCCCTCAGGGCACTGTCATCTCCCCCTTTGTCTTTACACTCTACACAGATGACTGTCGCAGTGACCGAGAAGATCTCAGGATCATCAAATTTTCTGATGACACGGCTCTTGTTGACACTTCAGATTCAGCAGCTAATTATGAGGAAAGTATATCAACCTTCGCACAGTGGTGCGATCAGAATTGTTTGGAGCTAAATGTGACCAAAACAAAAGAGATGGTAATTGATTACAAGAGAAATGTAACAGATGTGGCGGCACTCCAGCTGAAGGGACAGGTGGTAGAGAGGGTGGAGGAATACAAGTACTTGGGCACAATTGTTGATCACAAATTAAACTTTTCCAGAAATGCCGAGGTTGTCTACAAGAAATGCAGACAAAGAATGTACATATTGTATCAGCTGAGATCTTTTAAAGTGTCCAGTCATATCATTGAAATGTGTTACCATGCGTTTATTGAGTCTATTCTAACCTTTTCTTTTATCTGTTGGTTCAAGGGATTGAATGTGAAGAGCAAAAATCAGTTGTGTGGAATAGAGAGTGTGTGCAGCAAGATAGTTGGCAAGAAGCAGGCGACTCTGGAACAACTGTTCCACAAAAGAGCCCTCAGCAAGGCAGTCAGAATTCAGAGAGACCCTACCCACCCACTTTCCTGTCTGTTTGAACTTCTTCCATCAAATCGCAGATTCCGCTGTGCACTAATGCGTACACAGCGCTACAAAAACACCTTCATCCCTACTGCCATATCAATGCTAAATGCTAAATGAGGCCAATGCCAGACCCTCAAACACAAGACTGTCTTGATGTAGGAGTCTCCCAACTATCTCGCTGAGTGTATGTGCATGTTTGTATGAAGACATGTGCGTGTGCATGTGTGTATTTGTGAGTGTGTGTATAATATGTGTGTGTTTAATATGAATGTCTGTAAACAAACTTTTAAAATACCATTTACGTGCTTTACCTGTATTTTTTGACAACTGTTATAATCAGTCAACAGTATTATTGCTTATGTTGATCATAGTTTCATACAGTTATATATTGTTGACCTACTAAGACTCATATTAAACTGAGATTATTTATCTAACACTGCTGCAACAAAATAATTTTTTATAAGTCCAGAGTGGTAAACTATCATACATGTTTGTATGTATTTTTATTATATTTTAACTGTCTAAAAAGGGCATTGACATACGTGTGATAGAACCAGAGTGCGTGGATAGGTGTTTGAAGGAAAAGATGAAGTGTAAGAGTACGCAAGTGATTAGATTTATAGAATGTATATAAATTTAGTATTGATTTTGTAGCTTTGTTAAATGTTATAACATGACTGTTTTTAATTATATGTTTTATATGCCTGACATACATTTCTGTGAAGTTCCTTATGGGATAATAAAGATTTGTTGTATTGTATTGTATTGTATTTATTTCTTTTAATTTTCCACCGATTTACTCGTTCAGTAGTTGTTTTATAGGCCTACTTTATTGATCACAACAGACCTGATAGTTCGCAAAATCGCGGAAATCCACGAAAACGAAAATGAAAAAAAAAAAAATATATGCAAAACAAACCGCGGGCACTTAAATTTTTTTTTGTTTTTTTTTTTGGTTGTTTTGTATCGGAAGACGAAAGTTGCTTTGCTCGCTTCCGGTATTGCGGCGCCATACTTTGTTTTGGAATAGTGGTGCAGCGTTGACTGTTTCTGTGTATATATTTTCGCCGTTCAAGTTGTGGATTTGTGGACGTCATCAGACTCATTGGACTTCAAAATGTCTGTCACAAGGCGTGACATAGTCGCACGTTCCGCGGAAACCTCTCTTAGACAAGTCACTTAGGTCCAGTGGACTGATAAAGTGATTGGTGCGTTTTAACAGTAGCAAATGTAAAGTGATTCATCTTGGCAAGAAAAACCAAAACTACGACTACTTTTTGAAGGATGATGTTACTGTCAAATTATTGAAAAGTACTCGGGGTGAGAGGGACCTGGGCGTCAATTTTCATACTGGTCTCTCCTTTGAAGATCACATAATTACTGACGTTGCCTAAAGGGCCAACAGAATATCAGTACTGTTAATAAGATCAATTACATTTAAGAGCAAAGAAATAATAGTCCGTCTGTTGAAGAACCTTGTGAGTCCTATACCAGAAATATGGTGTGGAGTCTGAAGTTTAAAAAACATAACAAGATTAAGGCTGTTTGAAAGACATTACATCAGATGTATCTTGGGGCTAAAGGACTTGGTTACGAGGATAAGTTAAAGGCCTTCGGCTTTAAAAGCCTTGAGTATAGATGTCTGAGATGAGACATGATTGAGGTGTTAAAAATCCTACACAAGCATGACCCCAAAACCATAAGGTCCCTATGATGTAGAGTTGAGAGGTCTTCAACCTGAGGCCATGCGTATAAATTAACAAAAAAGACTGTTCATACTAGTATAACAGCACATTTTCACGAACACTAGTAACAGAGTCACTAACACGTGGAACAGTCTGCCAAGTGATGTTGTCACAGTTGGTACCACATTTAAAAATGATCTAGATAAGTTTTTTCTGACATATTGCCCTCCACTGACTTGGGTGGAGATTCGCTTACTCCACCTCGCTCTGGTAGGCAAATAATCAGACAACTGCAATTGCCTGAAAGCCTGCCAGTTTGACTTAAATGCACATCTACCCAGAGGACAAAGTGCTGATAACCTACGATGGCGATGCCATCACCACAGGTCCTGATTTGGCTCGGAAGAGTCCGCGGGACCTAAAGCAATAATCATGTAATGTAATGCCATCACCACTATACTATACTATACTATACTATACTATACTATACTATACTAGCACAGTTGACTACCTGTCTTAACTTCAAAATAGCCTATATAAAATGTTAAAGTTTTATTTAGCCTTATTCCTACCTTTTTTTTGAAAAATCTTTCTTTTTTCTTTTTTGTGAGTTATATGTGTGATGCTGTACATCATGTACAAAAACAAAAAGAGTGAATGCTTTTTTCTGCATTAAACCATCTCGGCATCTGCATTTTAGTTTGTTAATTTTCTAAATTATAAACTTCACTATTTGCCTCACAAAAGGACACATCCAGGTGAAATGAGAGGAAGTGGGAAGAGTTCTTTTTTAATGCAGTTCAATTCAACAGTTTTGATTCCTTCAACATGACTTGATTTTGTATATTTTTGTAAATAATTCTTTAATTTGTGCACATTTACTAATTACTTGCAGATCCATATGACTATGAGCCTTCACAAGAAGAGTCACCAGAGCATGATAATGAGATGGTAAGTATCTTGTGTGCTCAGAACGTTTATTTCTTTTGCCTTTCTTTAGTTTTTAATTAATTAAATGTATTTTTGGATTTTTACCATGTTGTTTGTCTTTTTAAATAATGTAACAAAAAAAAAGGATTTTTACCATGTTGTTTGTCTTTTTAATTAATGTAACCAAAAAAAAAAAGAGGATATTTGTCGAATTTTGTAAAAGTACCTAAAGTTTAAGTTTTGCATGGTTTTAGCACTTGAGCATTCATGGAGAGATAAGGAGGAAAATGCTGTACAGTGCTAATAGTTTTATATTAGTTATATGTTTATACTGGATTACAATGGAAATTAAACATTTTCAGGATGCAGACTACATCCCTGACAGCCAAAGTGAATCGAGCAGCATGTCAGAAGTATTAACACAACAAAGATATGGTAAGTGGTTTTTTTGTGTGGTTTTTTTATGTACTTTTTCTTTCCTTTTTGTAATTTCTATGAACGGTATTGCCTTATGTTGCTGTGTGGCTGTGTTCATTTTAAAGTATTTAGTAAGCAGTTCCTTATGTCTGAAACGCAGCCCTCCATCTATGGTCGCGAAACATACGATATGATACAAGGTAACAAAGTACAGTCTAGCGGTCAATACCTATTGTCGTATCGGTTGATGGAAGTTTGTTATTAATTATTTTTAGGGTCCAGCAGACTGCAAAGGGCCGAATGAGGGTTGATAGAAGCCACCTTTGCACTTCTTAGTGGCATGCGCAATTCAGGTAACTAACCATTCACTTTCATTTTCAAAAGCACTCACAGATTTGCTTGTGATAATGCTTGATAACAAGAGAAATATTAAAATTTAGGAAACGTGCAAATGCTATAATTGTTGGTAAATGTATGGTTGCTCTACATTGGGCACCTCCAAGGGGGGTGGGGGGGTGGGGGGGGGAAGAGATTTTGATATGAAGTGTGCGAGCCATTTACGCTTTGCCTTCTAGTTATTTGCTTATTATTTGTATTATTATATAATTGCATTTCTTTTTATGCCGCAGCCTCTGCAAAACTAAAGACCGTGAAAGAACCGTCGACATCAGCGTCTGCAGTTTATGCTAAAGCAGCAGCAGTGTCTGCAGCAAAAGCTGCTGCCTCATTTGCCACTGGAAGGACAGCTAAAGCATCTTCATCAACCTTTGCAGTAAAAGCTACAGCATCAGCATCTGAAGGAAAACCAACTGCCTCGCCGTCTTCGACTGCAGCAAAATCCACTGCCTCATCATTGGAGTCTAGAATAACAGCTAAGCCTAAGGCATCCACATCAACATTTGGAACAAAAGTTACAGCATCAGTGGCTGATTGAAGAGGAAGAGCAACTGCCTCATCATCACCTGCAGCAGAAGCTACTGCCTCAGCATCAGTGGCTGAAGGAAGAGAAAGAGCAACTGCCTCATCATCACCTGCAGCAGAAGCTACTGCCTCAGCATCAGTGGCTAAAGAAAGAAGAAGAGCAACTGCCTCGTCATCACCTGCAGCAGAAACTACTGCCTCAGCATCAGTGGCTGAAGGAAGAGGAAGAGCAACTGCCTCATCCTCACCTGCAGCAGAAGCTACTGCCTCAGCATCAGTGGCTGAAGAAAGAGGAAGAGCAACTGCCTCATCATTATCTGCAGCAGAAGCTACTGCCTCAGCATCAGTGGCTGAAGGAAGAAGAAGAGCAACTGCCTCGTCATCATCTGCAGCAGAAGCTACTGCCTCAGCATCAGTGGCTGAAGGAAGAGCAAGAGCAACTACCTCATCATCATCTGCAGCAGAAACTACTGGCTCAGCATCAGTGGCTGAAGGAAGAGAAAGAGCAACTGCCTCATCATCATCTGCAGCAGAAACTACTGCCTCAGCATCAGTGGCTGAAGGAAGAGCAACTGTCTCATCATCGTCTGCAGCAGAAGCTACTGCCTCAGCATCAGTGGCTGAAGAGCAATTGCCTTATTATTATCATCTGCAGAAGAAGCTACTTCCTCATCATCAACCACTGGAACAACAGCTAAAGTTTCATCTTCAACTTTTAGAACAAAAGCTACAGCACCAGCATGGGCCTCGGAAAGCGAAGCAACTGCCTCATCACCTAAAACAAATGCAAAAACTAACAAACCAAAGCGACCTTGCATGTTTTGTGGACAGTTTCAAGCTCAGTTAGCAAGACACTTAAAGCACCAGCACTCGGAAGAAACAAGCATTGCAGCAGCCTTGAAACTGCCATCTGTTGAGAAAAAGCGCATTTTTGGCAAGTACGCAAAGAGGGTATTGTAATGATATCCATGGTACCTGTGAAACATCAGGAACCCAGTACCTCTGAGACATAGCGGATACTGTTATATTACTATGACTATTGAGAGTGTTCTCCCCTCTCCTCTGTCATTAACCCGATTTCAACTCAACTCCGTCTGAATATCAATCACACCACTCACAACACCTCTCTCTCTCTCTGTCTCTCTCTCTGAATATAACTCAAACCACTCATTCAGACCCGATCTGTAACCCGCGAAGTTATCTCTCTCTCTCTCTCTCTCTCTCTCTCTCTCTCTCTCTCTGACGCCAATAGTTTTACCCCCGACATTCCCTCCTTTTCCCCCTATCATGGCGCTGAGATGTACGGCGCTGAAGTCTCCCGGCGCTAAAGTGTACGGCGCAGACATCCCCCGTGCTGAAATGTACGGCGCTAAAAAGTACGGTGCTGAAAAAAGACGCCGCGCTGAAATGGTGGCGCTTAAAGGTATGGCGCTGTAGTGCTGGCGCTAAAGTGACGTGTCACCCAAGTGACATAATGACATTGGATGGTAGCGACTACATTGTTGTTTGCGACTACTATTAAAAAATGCCGTTTGTACGCCGCACAACAACAGCAGGCCAAACAACAAGTACAAGCATCATCTCTGCCCTCAGTCAAATCTTTGGTGAGCAGGGGGTCCCAGAAAAACTCCCCTCTCCTCTGTCGTTGCTATACTTCCTGTAAAACGTATACTCAATATAACTCTGAAGTTGAACTACTTCTCCGAGTCTGCAGTGAGCGTGAGTGAAGGACACACATGCAAAAACAAACAATAACATCACACACATCTACCCAGAGGACAAAGTGCTGATAACCTACGATGGCGATGCCATCACCACCGGTCCTGATTTGGCTCGGAAGAGTCCGCGGGACCTAAAGCAATAATCATGTAATGTAATGCCATCACCACTATACTATACTATACTATACTATACTATACTATACTAGCACAGTTGACTTCCTGTCTTAACTTCAAAATAGCCTATATAAAATGTTAAAAGTTTTATTTAGCCTTATTCCAAGGACTACTACACTGTGTAGTAGTCCTTGCCTTATTCCTACCTTTTTAAAAAAAAATCTTTCTTTTTTTCTTTTTTGTGAGTTATATGTGTGATGCTGTACATCATGTACAAAAACAAAAAGAGTGAATGCTTTTTTCTGCATTAAACCATCTCGGCATCTGCATTTTAGTTTGTTAATTTTCTAAATTATAAACTTCACTATTTGCCTCACAAAAGGACACATCCAGGTGAAATGAGAGGAAGTGGGAAGAGTTCTTTTTTTAATGCAGTTCAATTCAACAGTTTTGATTCCTTCAACATGACTTGATTTTGTATATTTTTGTAAATAATTCTTTAATTTGTGCACATTTACTAATTACTTGCAGATCCATGTGACTATGAGCCTTCACAAGAAGAGTCACCAGAGCATGATAATGAGATGGTAAGTATCTTGTGTGCTCAGAACGTTTATTTCTTTTGCCTTTCTTTAGTTTTTAATTAATTAAATGTATTTTTTGATTTTTACCATGTTGTTTGTCTTTTTAAATAATGTAACCAAAAAAAAAAAAAAAGGATATTTGTCGAATTTTGTAAAAGTACCTAAAGTTTAAGTTTTGCATGGTTTTAGCACTTGAGCATTCATGGAGAGATAAGGAGGAAAATGCTGTACAGTGCTAATAGTTTTATATTAGTTATATGTTTATACTGGATTACAATGGAAATTAAACATTTTCAGGATGCAGACTACATCCCTGACAGCCAAAGTGAATCAAGCAGCATGTCAGAAGTATTAACACAACAAAGATATGGTAAGTGGTTTTTTTGTGTGGTTTTTTTATGTACTTTTTCTTTCCTTTTTGTAATTTCTATGAACGGTATTGCCTTATGTTGCTGTGTGGCTGTGTTCATTTTAAAGTATTTAGTAAGCAGTTCCTTATGTCTGAAACGCAGCCCTCCATCTATGGTCGCGAAACATACGATATGATACAAGGTAACAAAGTACAGTCTAGCGGTCAATACCTATTGTCGTATCGGTTGATGGAAGTTTGTTATTAATTATTTTTAGGGTCCAGCAGACTGCAAAGGGCCGAATGAGGGTTGATAGAAGCCACCTTTGCACTTCTTAGTGGCATGCGCAATTCAGGTAACTAACCATTCACTTTCATTTTCAAAAGCACTCACAGATTTGCTTGTGATAATGCTTGATAACAAGAGAAATATTAAAATTTAGGAAACGTGCAAATGCTATAATTGTTGGTAAATGTATGGTTGCTCTACATTGGGCACCTCCAAGGGGGGTGGGGGGGTGGGGGGGGGAAGAGATTTTGATATGAAGTGTGCGAGCCATTTACGCTTTGCCTTCTAGTTATTTGCTTATTATTTGTATTATTATATAATTGCATTTCTTTTTATGCCGCAGCCTCTGCAAAACTAAAGACCGTGAAAGAACCGTCGACATCAGCGTCTGCAGTTTATGCTAAAGCAGCAGCAGTGTCTGCAGCAAAAGCTGCTGCCTCATTTGCCACTGGAAGGACAGCTAAAGCATCTTCATCAACCTTTGCAGTAAAAGCTACAGCATCAGCATCTGAAGGAAAACCAACTGCCTCGTCGTCTTCGACTGCAGCAAAATCCACTGCCTCATCATTGGAGTCTAGAATAACAGCTAAGCCTAAGGCATCCACATCAACATTTGGAACAAAAGTTACAGCATCAGTGGCTGATTGAAGAGGAAGAGCAACTGCCTCATCATCACCTGCAGCAGAAGCTACTGCCTCAGTGGCTGAAGAAAGAAGAAGAGCAACTGCCTCGTCATCACCTGCAGCAGAAACTACTGCCTCAGCATCAGTGGCTGAAAGAAGAGGAAGAGCAACTGCCTCATCATCACCTGCAGCAGAAGCTACTGCCTCAGCATCAGTGGCTGAAGAAAGAGGAAGAGCAACTGCCTCATCATTATCTGCAGCAGAAGCTACTGCCTCAGCATCAGTGGCTGAAGGAAGAAGAAGAGCAACTGCCTCGTCATTATCTGCAGCAGAAGCTACTGCCTCAGCATCAGTGGCTGAAGGAAGAGGAAGAGCAACTACCTCATCATCATCTGCAGCAGAAACTACTGGCTCAGCATCAGTGGCTGAAGGAAGAGAAAGAGCAACTGCCTCATCATCATCTGCAGCAGAAACTACTGCCTCAGCATCAGTGGCTGAAGGAAGAGCAATTGCCTTATTATTATCATCTGCAGAAGAAGCTACTTCCTCATCATCAACCACTGGAACAACATCTAAAGTTTCATCTTCAACTTTTAGAACAAAAGCTACAGCACCAGCATGGGCCTCGGAAAGTGAAGCAACTGCCTCATCACCTAAAACAAATGCAAAAACTAACAAACCAAAGCGACCTTGCATGTTTTGTGGACAGTTTCATGCTCAGTTAGCAAGACACTTAAAGCACCAGCACTCGGAAGAAACAAGCATTGCAGCAGCCTTGAAACTGCCATCTGTTGAGAAAAAGCGCATTTTTGGCAAGTACGCAAAGAGGGTATTGTAATGATATCCATGGTACCTGTGAAACATCAGGAACCCAGTACCTCTGAGACATAGCGGATACTGTTATATTACTATGACTATTGAGAGTGTTCTCCCCTCTCCTCTGTCATTGCTGTACTTCCTGTAAAACGTATACTCAATATAACTGAAAGTTGAACTACTTCTCCGAGTCTGCAGTGAGCGTGAGTGAAGGACACACATGCAAAAACATAAACAATAACATCACAGGTATCTACCAGAAAAATGTTGAAATGCAGCAGGATGATTCAAGTTCCTCACTAATTAGAGAAAGGAATCGGGGGTATGCCCAAGTTGTTATGTGTGGAGGGTACAAAGGATTTTTCAGCAAAAACAAAATTAAAAGAAACAAAAAATTGCAATGTCCACGGTCTAATAGCACAGAAGCTGACACTATTGACTTTTCAAGAGTTCCTTCTATGGAAGTTCCTGATGAATTTCAACAGTGTTCTGAAATGCTTAAGAGATGACGAAGTGGGAAATCTTTGTTGTACTGATAAAGTTATCTTGCTTCTCAGGCAAAAACTTTGGGCCAAATCAGCTCGCAGAGAGAGAAGAAACATTATGAGTGATATGAGGATGATGGGAAACTTAATCCTTGAGATGCGGAGAGTTTCCTTGCATAATATCACAGGCGAAGACATGCTAAACAGAGAACACTTTGATGCTTTGACAGTGGCCATTGAAAGCGTGACTAGAACAGAGAATACAATGAAGGCTGGGATAAAAGTGTCTCTTGGATACTTGATCAAGAAAACCATCAAAGTGATGAGAGGTCATTACGCCCCATTGTATGATGAAGAAAAAGCTGCTGAATTGGACCGCTTTCAAGCAGTATTTGATCTGAATTGGGAGTTTATATTTTATAGAGCATTGTTGACTTGCGAGCAGAGAAGAAATTCACTTAGAAAGCTTTGTGACTTGCCACTGGAAAAAGATGTTAAAAAGCTCAGAGAATACATCATAAACAAAATGAAAACCATGTTGGAAAATGTAATCAAAATCTGGGGTGTTCATGACTTTGTTGAGATGAGGAATTTGATCGTTTGCAGACTTACACTCTACAATGCAAGACGATGTGGTGAGCCAGCAAGGCTGGCCTTAAAACAGTGGTATGAGGCAGAAGATGTTCACTGGGTGGAGACAGATCTTGTTGAAAATATTTCAGATCCACTTGAAAGGTCTCTTGTTGACAAATACAAGCTGGCCTACCAAGAAGGCAAAGGCAGCAAGAAACTTGTACCAGTTCTCATTCCCAGTGACACACTCCAAGCTTTGAGGAAGGTAGTTTCTGAAAGAAGCAAATGCAGCATTGCTGAAGAAAATATCTACTTGTTTCCACAAACAGCTGGATCACTGGATCATGCAAATGGATATGTTTGCGTTAAGACTGTCTCAGCTGCATTGAAGGGAGAACTAGAAAAACCACACCTGCTGATAGCAGGTAGGTTTAGACATCGTGCCTCAACAATCTTTGCTCTTCAAGATCTGCCTGAAGAAGAGCAAGAAACAATGACGGTATAGACATATGGGGCACTCGGCAGAAATTAACAAGAATGTTTACCAATGCCCTCTTGCTCTCAGAGAGCTAACAAGAGTGGGTGGTTTTCTGGACAAGTTGGACAACCACGGCAAAAATGTAACAAGTCAGACACAAGCATATTGCTTTACCACAGAATCTACCACAGAAAATGAAAGCAATGTTGTAGATGCTGAATTTATGCTGAACCAAGATCTACAGCACAGTCAAGATGATACAAGCTTTGTGTTGTCCAATCCAGAGAAGTCAGAGTCTGCTGCTAGTAACTTCTGCAAAAGCATGAGAAAAAGACATACCTGGAAATGCTAAAGAATGGCCTTGTCAAATGCAGCAAGTACCTGCAAGAGAAAATGCCCTTAAAGAACAAAGTTTTGAAGATCTGCAGTGTCTTGGATCCAGCAGCTAGAAACACAGAAACAGCACTATCCCTGCTGTATCAGATACCTACAGTGACTCATCTGATCTCCTCTGACATGAATGGAAAATTTGTAGCAGAAGCAAGGCTCTACAACTGTGATCCTTTGCTTAACATGGCAGACTGTAAGGTCCCCATTGACCAGTGGTGGGCCAGCATCAGCACAGAAAAATACCCAACCCTTTGTGCTGCAGCAAAGGCACTTTTGAGCTGCTTTCATGGCCCCATAGTGGAGAGTTCATTCAGCATCATGGCCAATGTTTTGGATGAAGGAAAGGCACAGATGGATCTTGCCACGTATGAAGCAATGCAGACTGTAAAATGTGCACTTTCTACCAGACAGAAGTCAATACAATACAAGGTTATTGCTTTAGGTCCAGCGGACTCTTCCGAGCCAAATCAGGACCAGAGAGACGTTATCTTAAAATATTATAAAATGATTCAAGTCTTAAAAAACAAGCCTGTTACTCTTAAATACACAAACAAACTTTCACATGACACCTCTTTAAGAGACTTCTTTAAAACTGATGTATTAAAAATATATTCTCTTTCTTCAATCAAATCACTAAATTCAGTCCTAATAAAATCCAAACTAAACAAAACATGTCGATACAATTTATATGCGATAGAACAAACCAACATCATGTAAAAATTGAAACAGATGTTGACCATTACATACTTTAAAAATCTCTTTGAAAGGTATGGAACCAAAATATGTTTCCCTTTCCTCAATCAAATCAGCACATTCAGACATAAAATGGCGAACAGAAAAAGATTGATCACATGCAAAGCACCATGGTGGTTCTTCTCCTTTTAAAAGGAAACTGTGGGTGACATAAGTATGACCAATATGAAGGCGAGATAACACTGTTTCTTCTTTGCGAGTGGATGCAAAGTTAGGCAAAGAAGTGGACAAATCGGGAAGAATTTGAAATAATTTGTTGTTGACATGGTTAGACCAGTCAATCTGCCACAGTCGTTTACAATAAGATCCAGTCATACAACGTAGGTCAGAGTAGGGCACAAACTGGAAAATCTCTGGAGGGAAATCGAGATGCAGAGCATCTTTAGCCGCCCTGTCTACTGCAATATTGCCGCGGATGCCCTTGTGACCAGGGACCCACATAAAAACTATCTTTTTACCCTCAGAAACAAGTTGTGTATGGAGGTCATGGATCTCTGCCAGAAAAGGGTGTGATATCTTTCTCGTGGAAAGAGCCTGAAGTGCTGACAATGAATCAGACATGATTAAAAATGAGGTTCTTTTGGATTGATAAACTTGTTTCAGAGCTAAATGAATTGCCTTGAGCTCAGCTGTATAAACAGAACAAAAATCAGGTAAACGCTGTTGCAAAGGCTGGTCTAAGTGTCTCCCAGAGACCGATGCAGCAGCAACTGAATCTCCTTTCTTTGACCCGTCTGTAAAAAGTTGTTCATATCCTGGGTATAAAGCACACTGTTCTAAATAAAGTTGGTTATATACGGTTTCGGATGTATTGTTTTTAAGGAAAGCGGACAACTGCCAATTAATGTTTGGGATACATAATTTCCATGGGGGAGCTTCAGTCCGAAGTTCATCGTCGTTGATGGAAGCAACATCAATGCCTGCTTTTACCAAATGAGCTTGCATTCTGATGCCAAACGGAGGAATTGTGTTAGGTTTGGCTTCAAATTTCTGAACAAAATCTGGGTTGAAAACACAGTCATAAGCAGGGTTCATAGGATCAGTTTTTAATTTTAAATAGTAATTCAGTGACAATTTTGTGCGTCTCAGCTCCAGCGGAGGTTCGTTAGCTTCCACGTAAAGGCTTTCACAAGGGGAGGTGCGAAACGCACCCAAAGCTATGCGTAGTGCCTGATGAGCAACTGGATCTAACATCTTAAGATAAGATTTTCTAGCAGAACCATAAACAATGCAACCATAGTCTAACTTGGATCTAATTAGAGAACGATATAACAGCAGTAAAGTTTTCTTGTCAGCACCCCAGTCTGTACCACTGATAACCTTGAGCAAATTGCAGGCCTGTTGACATTTAGTTTTCAAAATTTTCAGATGAGGAATGAAAGTTAGCTTTTGATCAAAAATAACACCCAAAAATTTGACTTGTTGGACCGCCTTTATTGGAGTTTTATTGAGGATAATAGTAGGGTCTTGAATAATTCCCCGGTGCTTGGAAAAGTGAATACATTCAGTTTTTGCTTCAGAAAATTTAAAACCATTTTGTAAAACACAGTCTTCAACGGCTTTCACACATAACTGAAGCTGACGTTCTGCAGATGCCAAAGTTTTACCTTTGGCTACCAATGCAAAATCGTCGACAAATAAAGAATTGTCAATTCCCCGTTTAACGGAACGAACAATGTTATTTATTTTAATATTAAACAGCAAGGGAGACAAGATGCTACCCTGAGGCACTCCCATCTCCTGTTCTCTCGTATCTGACAAAGATCCCCCAACCTTAACCTGAAAAATTCTGTCTGTTAGAAAATTGGATATAAACAGAGGTAAATGTCCCTTCAAACCCATTTCTTGTAAATCTGAAAGAATGCCATATTTCCATGTGGTATCATAGGCTTTTTCCAAATCAAACATGATGGCAACGACATGTTCACCCTGGACGAACGCGTTACGGATAAAAGTTTCCAGTCGCACCAGGTGGTCAACAGTACTTCGACCACTTCGAAAGCCACACTGAGTGTTGGATAAAATATTATTTGTTTCTAGATACCACAGTAAACGAGAATAAACCATTCTTTCTAGCGTCTTGCATAAGCAAGACGTTAAGGCTATTGGTCGATAGTTTGTCGGGTTAGTATGGTCTTTGCCAGGTTTAGGGATGGGTACAATAATGGCCTTTCTCCAGGAGGGAGGAAAAGTGCCAGTGATCCAGAGCTGTCAGCCGTACAATATTTCGCTAAGAAAGACCCAATCAAAGATCCGGTTGACAAAAAACTTGTTGTTTCCAAGAAAGTCTTCTTTAAAGGCAACAAGAGAAGAAGTCAATCTTGCACTAGGAGTGCAGTCGTCTCTCCCTAAAGCCACAGAAAACCAACAGCTGTTAAGCAGCAGAAAAAGAAGCAGAGAAGATGTGACAGAAAAACATCCAGTGTCAGAAAAACATCCAGTCACAAGAAGCAGAGAAGATGCGACAAGAAGCACAGAAGATGTGACAGAAAAACATCCAGTCACAACACAAGAAACAGCGGTAGAGGGGGGGAATGAGATAGTAACAGTCAGTGAGAAAAGAATTGAGTCTGACACCAGAAAAGAAGATGAAGGAAATGAGGTGTTATTAGTAAAAAAGATAAAGAAGCAATCAAATATTAGTTCTTTCTTTTCAAAGTTATAATTTTTTTTTCATTTCAACATCTAAAATTAAAAAATTCCAAAAGAAGATAAACTGGTTTATAAACTGTTAAAGAACTTGACTATGTAAGAAAACTATACAGTGAAATATTTGGTTACAACTAAGTAATGCTTCAGCTGCAAATGTCTTTGTGAAATAGTAGGTTTAAAGCAATGCTAATACAAGACTCGTCCATATATTATGTCTGTATCTCCATGTGGTATGTCTTTACAGTAAAATCAAATTAGAGTAAATAATGAGCAATAACGCCCATGTGGATAGTCCAAGTGCAGGGGAGCTCAGACTCATCATCAGACGCTTGATGGTCGACCAGATCTTTCAGCACAGTGAACACAGCAACTGTGAGGATGATGGGGGGAGATTTCTTCTTAATGTAAAATGCATGAAAAAGCTACAAGAGCAGCAACAGCAGGAAGAACAAGAGTACCAGCAAGAGCAGCAAGAAGATATGGAAAACATTAGTCCTTTCTGTGATGCAGACCTCCCTCAGCAGCAGCAGCAGGAAGAGGACTTTGATGACAGTGTTGCCGATCACCATGATCATGAAGAAGAAGACTTCGATAAAGGCGTTGCTGATGATGTTGAATCTCTGGTTTATTAAAACCCCACACCGACTGCCAAAGGAGCCTCTGTGCCAGAAAGTGCAGGACAATATTCTCACATACATTGCTGGCTATATTGTGAAGAAGATTCACTTGAGTCTGTGTCAGCCATGTCAGCATTTGGTATCTGGTGCTGCAGGAAGTTCTGACGAACAAATTCAGCTCATTTACAAACAGTATGCTCACATTAACGATCATGGACTGGAAGTGCCAAGCCCCATACTTGTTAATGTCATCAAGCAATTAGAAGAAGTGTACAGTGAAAGGATTGGGTACATGTTGTATCAAGAACATGTCAAAGCTCGTTTATCTGCAACATTAGCCACAGAAATCAGCAGTTCACTTCTTGTCTGCCCACTGGCTTCCTGTAACATTCAGAAAATGGTGTTGGAAACATTTATCAACTGCCGGTTCCACTTCACTCTCAAAGACTGCAGCCGCCACATACAAGAGCATGAAACCTAACAGGAAGCTGCTTAAAATCAGTCATCTGTGAACTGATGTGCAGTTGGCTTTGTATTTTTGTTCTTTTTTCTGTGTTGCCCTCCCTCCCCCTATTTGTTTTTTATTTGCCATCACTACATTTCTAACGCATCTGTAGTTGCTGGATGATGATAATGTGTCTGCTGAATTTGATTGTAATGATGTACAAGTGTTGATCAACTGGTCTCTTTCTTGCTTTCTTTTGTTGTTTGCCAGAATAACTTTGTGTGTGTGTGTGACATTCCAGAATAACTTTGTGTGTGTGTGTGTGTGTGTGTGTGTGACATTTGTGAGCCGAAGCAGTAATTAGTAGAGTTGTGTACCGGTTCGTAACATCAAACCGGTTTTCACTGCATTTTTACAAGCTTGAATCAGTATTTAGCACTGGTTAACCAAGAATTTTCTTATGAATAAATTTTATACCTAGATTTGACTGTGTCATTCTTTTCCTACTAAATAAATAGTAATTAACGCACTAAAATGAAAATTACCTAAATTATATTATACATATAGAAAAATACAATAGCTAGACAGTGAGAGAAAGAGAGAAGGATGGAGCAGGAGGAAGGGAGAGTAACTGGTATTAAGGTCAGCCCACTATTTAAAAAATGCTTTGTTCAGTAAGTTATAAGGATTATAATTTACACAGATGATTCTGCGTTGCTTTATTTATGTTAATTGCTTTGTATACAGATTTTTTGCCCTTCAGAAAGAGCAATGTGTTATAGGACAAATTGGCTGTAAATACCAGTTTGTCAAAGTGAATGCTAAATAGTAATTAGTGCACTGAAAAAAATAATGTAAAAACACAAATGGGCTGAGAGTGCAGTCTTAGAGATGGAGGGAGGGAGAGAATGTACAACAGATATTAGAATTATCCATTATTAAAAGAAAAAAAACACACACACATAATTATGCTGTTTTATGTTTAAGGGAAATAAAACGATATTGCATTTTTATAATTTATTTAATCAGCTCGAATCATACATTTCTCACAGCCACTTTTTGTTCAGGCTCCCATATAATATTTAAATCTGTAATACTTGCAGATTTAAACAATATCGGTTAACTGGCTAATCTAAGTCTAATCTTTCCATTGTGTAAAGAAATTACTGTAAATGAGATACATTTTTGGCACTGTTGCCCATCGTTACATGTTTTACGAGAAAAATAAATCCCTGAAAGTATTTATAATATAGAGTCCCAAATATGTATCAAAGTAATTTATCATTAGCATCAAATAATGAAGAAATTTGCATAATTTACCATTGTATTTGTATATTCAAACTTAGATAACTATGTCGTGATTGAATTGTGAATTGTTTTGTTGCATTACTCACAACCCCCTTCATCATGAGCAATTGCATATGAATAAATCAACATGTCCTTGACATGTCCCAAGTGTCCTTTTCTTCTTGGTTTTGCTTGTTCTTTGACTGAATATGACTTTTCTTCTTTTGTGTGTATGTGTAGTGGTCAGTATAGTTGCGAGTGTCAGAGAGTGCACGTGTGTGCGTTGCAATTGCAAAGATAATAATAATAATAATAATAATAATAATAATAATGGATGCTAATATGGGCTTTTCTTTGAATAAATTCAAACTCAAAGCGTGGCGATCTGCACCAACATATCTGCAACAAACAAATTACAGACACATAGGGACAACAGTATACAAGACAAATACACATGGTACAATAGGGAGATCGCTATTAGGAAAGTAAAAGGCAAATGGATTTTTGTATTTTCAAAATAAAATTGGCTGCATCCTGTATTATTTTGAAAGGAAGAAGGAAGCCAGAGTACTCAGAGAGAGACCTCATTGACCCGTAAAGTTTCATAAGTTAACATTTTTGGCCCTATGCGGGGATCAAACCCGTGACTCTTGACATTGGAAACCAGTGCACTAACCAACTGTGCTAAAAAATAAGAGAGAGAGAGATAAAATCGAACCAAATAAAAGTTTTAAAAACGTATTAACCATTTTGTAATGAATATTACAAATAAAATTGTTGGTGTATCATACTTTATATGTTATAATTATTTTTATAAACCTTACACACACACTTATCCATTATTTCTATTTCACACTGAAAATATCACATAGGCCTTCACATAAGGTTAATGACAGGTATTCACAATTTTTTTTGAATGAATATTGTTGGTAATTTATGATTACGGTCCGAGTGTAAAAATTAAGACCTTAAGTGCTGTGACATCAAATTTAAATTAGTGATGTTAAACAATGTATCTCTTTAATCGCGATTAATCGAGTAAATTTTTTTTTTATTGTATCTCTTTAATCGCGATTAATCGAGTAAATTTTTTTTTTATTGCGATTAAGCAAATTTTTCGTGAACAACCCTGCCAAATAAAATAGGCCTACTATTTAAAACTGACAGAGTGAACTTGTTTTCAGAACATATATTCAGATTTCTAACAGAGAAGAAATTAAAATGACAACACTTTTAAAGTAATTATAAACTATCAACAAACTTGAGTAGTTATTTATTAAAAAAAAAAAGAGAGATTCCTGTCATTAGCCGTATGTTAGAACAGACCTTTATTATCATTAGTGTTCTTTTTGGTAAATTAAAACTAAAATTAAGAGAGAGAGAAAACAAAAATAGATGACTATCTTTGTTTAAATAACTTCACATTCGCTTTTCTAAATAAAACGGCAAAAAAAAAAAAAACACAACAACAGCGTGCCAAACCTAGCAACCGGTACCTGTGTCAACAATACTTTTATACAATACAATACAATACAAGGTTATTGCTTTAGGTCCAGCGGACTCTTCCGAGCCAAATCAGGACCAGAGAGACGTTATCTTAAAATATTATAAAATGATTCAAGTCTTAAAAAACAAGCCTGTTACTCTTAAATACACAAACAAACTTTCACATGACGCCTCTTTAAGAGACTTCTTTAAAACTGATGTATTAAAAATATATTCTCTTTCTTCAATCAAATCACTAAATTCAGTCCTAATAAAATCCAAACTAAACAAAACATGTCGATACAATTTATATGCGATAGAACAAACCAACATCATGTAAAAATTGAAACAGATGTTGACCATTACATACTTTAAAAATCTCTTGGAAAGGTATGGAACCAAAATATGTTTCCCTTTCCTCAATCAAATCAGCACATTCAGACATAAAATGGCGAACAGAAAAAGATTGATCACATGCAAAGCACCATGGTGGTTCTTCTCCTTTTAAAAGGAAACTGTGGGTGACATAAGTATGCCCAATATGAAGGCGAGATAACACTGTTTCTTCTTTGCGAGTGGATGCAAAGTTAGGCAAAGAAGTGGACAAATCGGGAAGAATTTGAAATAATTTGTTGTTGACATGGTTAGACCAGTCAGTCTGCCACAGTCGTTTACAATAAGATCCAGTCATACAACGTAGGTCAGAGTAGGGCACAAACTGGAAAATCTCTGGAGGGAAATCGAGATGTAGAGCATCTTTAGCCGCCCTGTCTACTGCAATATTGCCGCGGATGCCCATGTGACCAGGGACCCACATAAAAACTATCTTTTTACCCTCAGAAACAAGTTGTGTATGGAGGTCATGGATCTCTGCCAGAAAAGGGTGTGATATCTTTCTCGTGGAAAGAGCCTGAAGTGCTGACAATGAATCAGACATGATTAAAAATGAGGTTCTTTTGGATTGATAAACTTGTTTCAGAGCTAAATGAATTGCCTTGAGCTCAGCTGTATAAACAGAACAAAAATCAGGTAAACGCTGTTGCAAAGGCTGGTCTAAGTGTCTCCCAGAGACCGACGCAGCAGCAACCGAATCTCCTTTCCTTGACCCGTCTGTAAAAAGTTGTTCATATCCTGGGTATAAAGCACACTGTTCTAAATAAAGTTGGTTATATACGGTTTCGGATGTATTGTTTTTAAGGAAAGCGGACAACTGCCAATTAATGTTTGGGATACATAATTTCCATGGGGGAGCTTCAGTCCGAAGTTCATCGTCGTTGATGGAAGCAACATCAATGCCTGCTTTTACCAAATGAGCTTGCATTCTGATGCCAAACGGAGGAATTGTGTTAGGTTTGGCTTCAAATTTCTGAACAAAATCTGGGTTGAAAACACAGTCATAAGCAGGGTTCATAGGATCAGTTTTTAATTTTAAATAGTAATTCATTGACAATTTTGTACGTCTCAGCTCCAGCGGAGGTTCGTTAGCTTCCACGTAAAGGCTTTCACAAGGGGAAGGGTGGGTGGGGAGCAGGGGGGATGAATTAACAAATACTTAACATGGCATCAACCAAAAAAAAATGAATGCATGATGACGGACTGGACACGGACACGGACAGTGACATGGAGACGAGACAACAAGCTTGTGCATCGGGGGAGGAAGGGGCCTGGCCTCGTTTTTTGGTTGTGGAGGGAGCAGATCCGGCTATGCCAATAGGCAAGCTGTCTCCGTTCGCAATACAGAAGGGTTTTCAATCCGTCTGCACAATCGGGTTCAAAGATGTTAAAAAACTGAGATCTGGGGCCTACCTGGTGGAGTGCTCAACCAAAAGGGCATCGGATTGTCTTCTAAAGAGGAATTTGACCGTATTTGTTGACAGACAAATCAAAGTTTCTGTGCATGGACGGTTGAATTCCTCCAAGGGAGTCATCCGATGTCAGGATTTATTTTTCAAAAAATTGTTTTTGTAAAAAAGCTATAGATAAGGCATTTAGTGAGTGGTCCTGACTCAGCTAATCACAGTCCGCTGAACGCTGTATGCAATGAGTAACAAACTAGCATTTTTACTGTTCCTGTACATTGGGATGTCTTTAGCACTGAGTGTAGTCACATCTTTACTATCCCCATGGATAGGAATATCTTTAGCATTGTGAGGAGTCATGATTATGTGCGCATGTTTGCAATTATTAACTGTTTATCTCTTATTCCATATTTTTCAACTTTCAAACAAAAAACACTATACACTTCAACCATTTTACTGTCTAGCATTTTATCAAATGTAAAAAAACACTTTGTTTTTTATGTTTCTAGAAAGTCATGTGAAACGGAGAAGACCAATGGAAATGATGACGAGGATGAAGAAATCTTCACAAATGCAAGCTCAGATGAGGAGTGGCTGCCTTCTGAAAATGAATCTTCCTCGGGTGAGAACAGTGAAGGGTGTAGAGTGCAGACCTTTGTAGAAGTAACAGATCTGTGTGAGTCAGTCAGTGACACTTGCAAGAACTCTTTAGGAGATAATCCCGCTGATGCAGAGCTTTCTTCAGGTACGAGTGCTGTTCTTTCTCAGACAAAAATGCGGAAAAAATGGGACAAGAAGCATGCTTGTAAACGTTGTCAGAAACTTATATTATCAAAATGAGTGATCATTTAGAAAGGAAACATAAGGATAAAAGTGAAGTGGCAAATATTTTGGCCCTGCAGAAAGGGTCACCAGAAAGAAGAAAGGCATGGGGTATCCTACTAAATGAAGGAGATTTTCAGCACAACTATTCAATGCTTCAGTGCCAGAAGGGAGTAATCATTCCGAGATACAGAATTGGAAAATGTGAAAGGAAAATCACAGAGTTGGTGCTATGTATGGTTTGCAAAGGAATGTACTTAAAAAGATTATTGGGGCAGCATATTAAAAAATGTGGAAAAATGCGCAATGTTAAAAAATTAAAATTAAATTAAAATTTAAAAAAATGTTTAAGACGGCGATTTTCACCTTTTGCTGTTGAAAATGTTTGAAATAAGGCTTTTCAAATTGGAGACATTTTTTTTATGCACATCTGTTTATTTTTTCATGACTTGCTGCCTCTTGACCGTAAGGGTGTTATCAGCGCTTCCTAAACTGTAACCCGTGATATAGGTGGTGGCTTTTGCATTGGTTTGTTGCTTGAAATAAACAATATGTGTATTATAAATTGAGTTAAAATAAAAATAATAATAATATTTATAAAAAAACACCACTAGTCTAGAATATGTGTCATACATGTGTAATTTATTTTTTGTTCCGTATGGGGTCACACTGCATACGGATTGATTGGCAGTTTTAGTGTGTATAATTTATGTGTGTGTGTGTGTGGGTGTGTGTGTGTGTGTGCGTGCGGGTGTGTGTGTGTGTAAATATTTAAATATTTAAATAATATAAATTTTCATAATTGCATTATAAATATTTTATTTACATTACAGGGTTATTTTGCATTAGTAATGCGGACCACTAACTCGTGCAGCAGCTGTTCTGTAATACAGCTGTTTGGACGTTACCAAAGCCTACTTCTATAAAACACTGAAGTGACTTCTGTACTGCTCAGTCTGCTGTATTACGGAACGCGGTGCCCGCATTACCGATTGCAATTGCAATTGAGAGAGAGAACAATGTATTATGATTGTATGCTCAGCTGAAATCATAAATGCAATTTCATTACTGCATTGTTCACTACAGTTGCTAAAGGATTTTTTTTAATTCTCCGTTCTTGGAATGCCATTTAATCTAATTTCACAAATTTCAGGAAACAAGGTGCTGTCAGTGATTGGGTTCATGAACCAGTGCATTGCCCCAGCCTCAAGATTTGTCAATACAGCCAAAGAAAAATAATGGACCAACTATCACAGAGAGTTCATGGCGCTTCTTGACCTCAGCACGGCTTTCGACACGCTGGATCATTCTGTACTGCTTCAAAGACTTAACAAATCATTATTTTGACCTACGTGGTGTTCATGACTGGTTTGTATCGTATGTGCAGGATCGCTTTCAGTCAGTTTTGGTGTTTTATCATCACCCGACTCACTTGTATTTGGTGTTCCTCAGGGTTCTGTGTTGGGGCCTGTGTTATTTACATTGTATTCTCAGCCACTTTCAGACGTCATCACAGACCATGAATGTAATTTCCATAAATATGCAGACGATACTGAACTGTCCAAGAGTTCTCAGCCATCAGACTTTAAGACTGTGCAGTCAGACATTCAAACTTGCATCCATGATGTTCTTTCCTGGATGGATAGCAATAAGCTCAAATTGAACACTGAAAAAAATGAAATCATGCCTGTAGGCAAAGCTTCGTGTCTCAGGCAGGTCGGCAACGACTCCCTAGTTGTAAATGGCAGCAGCATTGTGTACCAAGACTCAGTGCGCTACCTTGGAGTCAAAATCGACCAAACTTTGTCAATGCAAGATCCAATTGGTACTATTTGTCGTGCTAATTTTCTCGAGATGAGGCGCATTGCCTCTATTCGACCGTTTTTAACCGAGTCAGCGTGTGCAGCTCTTGTCAATGCTTTTGTGACATCACGGCTTGACTTCTGCAATTCTGTTCTGGTTGGTCTTCCAGCTAAACAGATATATCGTCTTCAACGCGTACAAAACAATGCAGCGCGTCTTATTTTGAAACGGAAGAAAAGGGATCACACCACTCCCTTACTATGCAAGCTTCACTGGCTGCCGGTAAAGTTTTGCATTCAATTCAAGGTCTGTGTTTTGGCGTTTCGGTTCTTTGAAGGCACACTACCATCCTACCTAGCCAATGCACTTGTAGCCTATAAAATCGCAACTGAAAACGTATCTGTTCAAGCTTGCATTCAAATAATTATTATTGATGTTTTTATTTTATTGTAATATTATGTCATATGTGTTGTAATGACAGGATGTACAATGGATGAATGCGAGTGGGTGCGCAATGAGCCACAATGTGAGATTTGCGCGATATAAGTACCATTCATTATTATTATTATTATTATTAAAAAGAAGTAAAGTCGCACAGGTAGCTGGGTCTGCAAACTTGGCATCAAGCCTGTGCTTGAGGATTTTTGAAAGGTTGCTGCAAGAGCAGTACATTTCATGTCAATCAGCCCCAGAAGACGGAAAGGGGATTTCAGACCAAGATTATGATGTGATTTCCTACATAGGTGGCAGCGTAGTAAGAAAACAAAAGCGGAAGTTGTTTAAAGCTGCAGAGTCAGAGTCTAAAAGCAAACAGTTGGAATGCTTGCAAATGATGTGTCGGAGGAGGGGTAGGGGTGGATAGGGGGGGGGAGGGTGTGAAAATGAAAAAAAAACAACAGCAGTGCCTTCTTTGACTGCGACTTTAACCAGAGGAGGGTTGGTTCATCTGCATGAAGCCAGCAAGCATTTTTTTGTGGAACTAGAAACACAATTTCGAACATACACTTCTTCTAGTGGTAGTCAGTCAGCCTACACATCGAAGGGTTTTGAGATGTGCTCTTATTTCAAGAGAGCGTTTATGGTGTTGATGGGGGTGACAAAGAAAAAGAGAAAGTGTTCTCAGCCATTGTGTCACATAATTTCAGGGTACGTATCCACCATGAATGTTCATTGTTCATGCAAAGGCGAAGAAGTGCACACGTAACTGCCAAATCAAAAAAAGGGCTCAGAAAAACCTTAAAACAAAAACTTGACTTGCATTGACGATGTTTCCGGAGGGGGATTTTCACCTTCTGACAGAAACGCGTGTGCTAATCGCAGGCCAGCAGGTGTCACTGTAATGTACCATGTACTGTGGTCAAATTTGTCTAGTAATTTTTTTATTGGCGGTGTTATCGACAGGTTTTTCTGTATGCAGGATTTAAATAGAATTTGTTTGAATAGCACAATGTTGAGTTTGTGTGATACTACTACTTCTACTACTACTACTACTATAGGCTGCGAATACACGCTTTTCTTCAAACAAACTCAAAGCGTGGTGCTCTGTACCAACATACACACTCACGTGCAACATAGATTACAAACAAACATCAAAGACAACAGTATGCAAGACATACACGTGGTGTAAAGGCAGTGAGGCAGCTATTAGGAAACTGAAAGGAAAATAAATCTTTGTATTTTTTGTTAATTAAATAGGCTGCATCCAGTATTATTTGACACTCGTCCTGTTCCTTGCTGACTCCAGCAGCTGGTAACTTGTGGAAACTTAATCCTTTACACTTTGAGCTGGACACGCAACAGCTAGCAAAACAGCAACAACTGCCTCCTTGTCTTTTTAACATGGTCCCAAGATTAAATTAAAGCAGCTTGGACTAGCACCAACAATGACCGCTTTATCAACCGGAAATGAAAGGCACAGGCCTCAATCCAAGTCAACCATATGCGAACTTATGATCGCGGTTTGAGGATTCGTGTGTCCAGTAATTTTTGGTCCAAGTTAAAAGGTACTGAACCGAAACAGCTTTCTCTGTGATCAAACAAATCGGCACATTCAGAAATAAAATGGCGAATGGAAAACGATTTATCACATGCAAAGCACCACGGTGCTGCAACAACTGTGGAGGCAGTATTAATGAGGGATGCTGCTTTTGGCAATCATTGGGCAGAAGAGATTCCATGACACAGAGTGGACCAAAGAGGCTATGTGAAACATTTCCACAGCAACAATGGCTATTCAGTATTGGAAAACATTGTCACAGCAACAACGGCTATTGTGAAACATCACAGCAACAATGACTTTCGTGAGACATTATCACAGCACAGGCTATTGTAAAGCATTATCCCTTCAGCAATGGCTATTGTGAAACAAACACCAAAGCATGTGGCAGCTGTGATCTATGGGCTAATCGCCATCACCAGCGCCAAGCAGGGTGGTCTGGATGCATGCACCTCACACACAAACAAGTGGAAACAGCCAAGGAAACGACGCAGCAGTCCTCAGAAAGCTAGCGAACTGGCTTCAGATTGCAAAAGACAGCGCATAGCCCAGCAGCCTGTGAAGTCATCTGGGGTGAATCAAGAACTGTTTGCAGAAAGGTATAGGGGAGGGGGTTGGGGGGGGGAGGTTAAAAGTCACAGCAAGTTTTTGCCTTGAAGAACATACTTTTTCATTCCTTCATCAAGAAAATTATGGTTTTTAGAGGAGAGGATTGGCTGAAGGCATTCAGGCAACGTCACAAGGACAAGGTATTTCTGCGAAGTCCGGAGGCAACATCACTTAATCGCGCACAGGCATTCAACAAAACAAACGTCAACTTGTTCTTCGATAATCTGGAGAAAGTGATGGAGAAACATAAGTTTCGGCCAGAATGCATTTGGAACATTGACAAAACTGGGTGTTCCACTGTACAAACGCCTCAGCGACAACTAGCAAAGAAGGGCGAAAAACGTGTGGGCTCCATCGTGTCACATGAGAAAGGGACCACCGTCACACTATGTGGAGCGGTAAATGCCATCGGAAATAGCATGCCACCATTCCTGATCTTCCCCAGAGTCAATGTTCAAGATCACTGGAATCTAGGTGCCCCACCAGGAACACGCGATTCTCATCCAAAGGCATCCGGGTGGATGACGTCTGAGAACTTCATTAAATTACTTCAGCATTTTGCCCAACATGCGAAGCCGTCAAAAGACAATCCAGTGTTGCTGATTTTGGACAATCATGCGTTCCACTGTAGTGAAGCTGCAATTACCTTTTGTAGAGAAAACCACATCACTCTCTTGTCATTCCCCCCCCCCCCCCCCCCCCCCCCATTGCTCGCATGAAATGCAACCACTGGATAAATAAGTCTATGGACCATTCCAGTTGTATTATGACCGTGCTGTGGAGATATGGTGCAAAGATCCTGTTAATGCTGGCAAGCAGATGTCCATTCGCTGTGTACCACATATGGTTTCATACGCTTTTCCCAAAGCATTCACGCCAGCAAACATCGTATCTGGATTTAAAGGAACTGGGATTTATTCCATGGATCGACATATTTTTCCAGATCACAAATTCATGCCAACTTATTCCACAGACAGACCTGAACCTATCCCGGTCAGTGATGGATCGCCCGCAAACTCAGAGTATCAGCAGCCAAAGATCACCTCACCAACACCATCGACATCCAGCGCCTTTACTTCCCCAAAAGAACTTCGCCCATTTCCCAAAGCCCCAGCCCGTAAGGAAGGCCAAAAGAAAAGAAAAGCAGCAATGTCAGCCATCTTGACGTCAACTCCAGAGAAACTGTGCTCACAAACTCTCACCATCAGTGCTGGTGGTTCTTGGAAACCGAAGAAGTTATGTTATGAGTCAGATGATGACGATGAGGCCAACACTGCTCTGGAAAAAATGTTGTCTGAACAAATGGATGACGATGAATTTACAGAGATCAGCGACGATGAAATCGACTATGACTTGGTAGCTCTCCAGTCTTGTTTGAGCGAGGCAGATGTCGGGACTATCTGTGTTCAGGATTTTATTTTCTTTAGGTGCGAGGGCCAAAAATCGACTGCCTTCTATACTGGAATAGTAAAGAAACAGATGGACGAAGAAGGGGACTTTGAGGTTGAATACCTTAAAAGAAATGAAAAGGTGAAAAACAAATTCGTAAACTTCAAAAATGATGAAGAATGGTCTGTGAATAAAAACGACATCATTACTTTGCTTACAAAGACTGACATTTCTGGGACAAAACGCACCAAGAGTGGCCATGTGTTCATTGAAGACATCGTGAAATATGCAGCCTAAATATTCTTTAACTGTTAACTGAAAGACAGCCTAACATTTTTTTTTTCAATTTTAGTACAGTCATGTATTAATAGTTTTGGCCACTGTCCTCTTTCTGGCCCCGTATTATGTCTGCGGCTCTTCCCGTGTCCACAATAAAATATGGTTACAATTTATCTTTTACTGTTTCAATTCAATCTTATGTAAATTTTGTAATAATTACAAATCTAACAGATTACGATCTATTTGTGCAAACAGACAGTTCTAGTCAAGGGATGTTACTCTTACGAACTCTACCAAATGGCTGAAGAAAGCACTTGTGCTCTTTATTTACGCTTCACCTCATTTATCTGTAAGTTCTACTTTATGCAATTAGACTACCCAATTCAATCGTAACATTGTTTATGCATATTAAGCTTCTTTCCATACATAGCACCTTTATATCTTCACGTTTAAACCGAGTTACGAATTGTACATCGATTGTCGGTTTCACGTTACCAAATCAATTCAGTTCAACATTGTTCTTTTCGTTTGTTGTTACAGAATCGTGGTCATTGTTTGAATAAAGTATATTTGAACAAAGAGACAGCGTTCATATCGATGACCACGGCCAGTTGAGCGTGTTCAAGCACCCACAATACCATGCCTGCCCAGTCCCTAATTCCAATTGTGACTACGTGACAGAGGACCTCGACGCCGTCATCGTCGCCGCTCTCCTCACCGCTCACGGCACTACCCACACTCAGAGACTCACGAAATCAGCAAAGATTGACAGAGTCAAGCGACCAGTCATCTCCGCCGCCGGCACCAGTGAGGAATGGGAATACTTCCTGTCTCGGTGGTCTGACTACATCGCCGCCACAAAGGTGACAGCCCGCGACAAAGCTGTGCAGCTCCTAGAATGCTGCGATGAAGCTCTACGAAAAGACCTCACCAGATCAGCGGGTGGCAGCCTGACGGGCAAAACTGAAGAAAACATCTTGGCCGCCATCAAAAGATTAGCGGTACGCCAAGAAAGCACAATTGTGGCAAGAGTTACGCTCCATAACATGAGGCAAGACCGCGACGAACCGGTACGAGCATTTGGGGCCCGCCTTGCTGGCCAAGCCGGGGTGTGCAATTTCACAATCAAATGCCCTTCCGAGATTTGCGGTCGAGACATCAGCTACACCTATGCCATTATCTGTGATGCCCTCATCCGCGGCATATCAGATCCAGACATCCAGCTGGACCTCCTCAGCCACCAGAACCAGGACATGAGCTTGGAAGACGCGCTCCAATTTGTAGAGGCGAAAGAAACTGGCAAACGATCAGCCTCCCGCCTGCTGGACGCTCACGCAAATTACGCTGCATCATCCTCGGTCGACGCTGCTAGCAGCAACTACAAGAAAATCAAAAACGACAAGACCTCTGCACGTATTGCGAAAAAACAGGCCACGGCACACATTCCTTGGCCCGAACCCGCAAGACCTGCTGTCCAGCATACGGCCATCGGTGTCAGCTGTGCACCAGGGACCACCACTACGAGTCTGTCTGCCGCAGCAAAGACAAACCAAGGCGCCGACCACCACCTGCCACAGAAAACGGCGAAGCTGCCATTTTTGACGCCCTGTGCACTGTGATGTCATCCTCAGGCAGAAAAAACAGGAAACCCACCTCCATTGATCATCATCTATTTGACAACCTGTCACAGACATGGATAAGAAAGAGTTCACAACCTCAACCTTTTGTCGAACTCACAATCCAGGCCTCACATAGGGGCTACAAGGCTCTCGGGTTCACACTTACCACCCCATCGAAGTCCATCAGCCAACCTGCCATGGCAGACACAGGGTGCCAAAGTTGCCTTGCCGGCATCGTAGTCCTCTATCGCCTCGCCCTTACCTCATCTGACCTCATCCCCGTGACAATGAAAATGCATGCTGCCGACAGCAAGAGCATCAACATCCTCGGCGCCACAATACTCCATATCACAGACAAGGATACCGATGGCAGAATTTTCACAACCAAACAGATGACCTACATCACGGACTGCTCCGAGAAATTCTTCCTCAGCAGAGGGGCTTGCGCAGACCTTCACATCATCCCCAAGGACTTCCCCAAGGTCGGTGCCACAACGGACCACTGCGATGCCACATTACACGACAATGCACCTTCTGGGTCCACCCCCACCGCCCCATGTGGCTGCCCCCGCCGCGAATGCCCACCGCCCCCACTCCAACGCCTACCATTTCCCGACGCAAACAGAGAAAAGCTACAGCAGTACCTCATAGACTACTACAAATCAAGCACGTTCAACACATGTGAGCACCAGCCCCTTCCCCTCATGGAGGGTCCTCCACTCAAACTTATGGTTAACCCAACGGCAACCCCTGTGGCACATCACACCCCTATACCGGTTCCCCTCCATTGGCAACAAGAAGTAAAGGCATGCCTTGACCAAGACGTACGTCTGGGTGTTCTCGAGCCTGTTCCCATAGGCGAACCTGTCACATGGTGCTACCGGATGGTCATCTGTGCAAAGAAAAACGGCAAACCACGCAGAACCGTGGACTTCCAAGCCCTCAACGCTCATGCGACAAGGGAGACGCATCACACACCCTCCCCAATCCACCAGGCTAGGTCTGTCCCACACGCAAACTTGTTTTTTCCAACCTAGTTCCAGTCATTCGCCCAAAAAGGCAATCACCGAAGTCGAACGAAGCTCTCCGATGTGTTACGAAATGATGCTTGCATGACTACGACTAGTTGACATTAAAAATGATCGCTGTTGCTTCTAATTCTGTTCGATGTACACAGATTAGCATTTCGCAACGTATACTTTGTTATTATCGACCATAATTATTTAATAGTTGCGTTCTTTGATTTGCATTTTGTTAGTTCTCAGCAGTTGGCTAATAATAACATTCCCCATTTCCTGCCTTGAACCAAGTAGACACTGTTATACAATATACATAGGCTTAATCTACATTATAGAATTATTATAAGTCAATCTTCGCGCAGCGAAGAAGCTCACTAGCTGAATATAATTATTAGACCTGTATTGTTTGTTTTATACGTAAATAAGTGTATAAACTATATCTATTCTAATTAATAATATTTAGGTCTATACTTTATAATATTTGAATCTTTAAATTTCCGGTGAAGAACGGAGTAGGCTAAGCGAATTTTTTTTTATAACTCGAGATCAGAGTAAAATTAATAGTTAGTTATTCATTGCTTACAGGGTCCAGCGGACTGCAAAGAGCCGAATCAGGACCACAAAATCAAGACAACTCGAGATCAGAGTTAAATTAATAGCTAATTAGTTATTCATTGCTTACAGGGTCCAGCGGACTGCAAAGAGCCGAATCAGGACCACAAAATCAAGACCACAACTTCGCTAGTAGTAGTAGTAGCAGTAGTAGTAGTAGTAGTATAGTTATTTAGTTAAATCTGTAATTTATTTATTTATTTAATAATAATAATAATAATAATAATAATAATAATATTAATATTATTATTATTATTATTCCTACTTTAAAAAAAAAAAGGAATAGTGTGCTGCTGTGCGTGCTCAATGGTGTAAATATGGTCAGTGACGTTTTGTTTGTTTTTGCTGAAGTTGGGTGTAACCCGAAATATTCAGATGGTGTTACTGGTTATTTTTTCTTATAGATTTACCACAGATGATTTTTGGAAATTTCCGCCTGCCACGCAACATTTTTTTAAATACGTGTTTCTCATTAAAATACATATCATTGAAATACATATAACAAATTTACTGTATCAGTTAAAAAGAATAATATTATTTAAATAAATAATTGCTTTGGTGCTTGCAATACAAATGTGACGGTTTTTTGAGACCATTATAAACTTGCTTTGCCTTGTGCTGAATGGACATCAACGTATCCATAGCGCTTTGAAGTTTTGTCATGGTTTTATTGTTGATATAGATGTGAAATCGTTGTATGTGTGCATTATGTGTTATGTATTACTTTTTCTCTTTATTACTAATTGTGTCAGTATATTAATCATCATACATGTAAAATAATAATAATACTAACTGCTTCGAAATGCGAATCTCAACTTGACTTAGAGCTTGAAGCTGTGCAGATCGAAATAGAATTAGATCTAGAAGCAACAGCAGCTATTTTTATTTACGGATGTTTCACCACAGGCTCTGAAGTCTTTTCTTTCGTCTTTGTAAACTCGTTGGCCTCCTACATACGTACGTAGTATAGTTAAGTATGTAATTGAGGCCTACGAAAGACGAGACTTCCCAGCCTGTGGTTTCACGTAGTCCTGCCAGCATTCGTTCGTAAAACATCGGATACCTTCTCTCGACTCGGAGAGCTTCGTTCGACTTCGGTAATTGCTTTTTTCGGCGAATGACTGGAACTAGGTTGGAAAAAACAAGTTCGCGTCCCACACGGAAAATAAAAGAACGTCCTCAACGCATGGAATGGCTATCATAGCGTCCCCATCTGTGCAGAAGACCGCCACCTCACGACCTTCATTACACCATGGGGCAGATACCGTTACAAAACGACCCCTCAAGGTTACATCGCATCCGGCGACGGATACACCAGGCGATACGATGAAATCGTCGCGAAAATCCCCAACAAAACTAAATGTGTTGACGACGCCCTGCTCCGGGGAGATACCCTGGAAGAGAGCTTCCACCAGACCGTACAATGGCTCGACGTTTGTGGCCGCCACGGAATCACCCTCAATCCAGAGAAATTCGTCCTTGGCAGCGACACAGTGGAATTCGCTGGGTTTGAAATTACCCCCGACACAGTCCACCCTAGCAAGAAACACTCCCAGGCCATCCGCGACTTCCCAACCCCAAACAACATCACTGACATACGATCATGGTTCGGACTCATCAACCAGGTGTCCTTTGCATTCAGTATGGCTGAGAAGATGCTGCCATTCCGTGAGTTGCTGAAACCAGGTACACCATTCACATGGAACAACATTACATAATTGTTGCTTTAGGTCCAGCGGACTCTTCCGAGCCAAATCAGGACCGGACAAACCCCAATCCGCATAAAAGATCTGCTGAAACAACCCTAGTGAGAAAACTGAATGCCCTCCACCAGCCAGTCACTTTACAATAAAGACATCCCACGCAGGGGACGCTGAGGCTGCACTCTAATTTATCGAACCCCCGTTTACAAAAACAAAATTGAATACAAACATCATTATAAATTATCCACAAAACATATACATATAAAATGCCTACATAGCTAAATAATAACGTCATAGGAAGCCCTAGTGACCACCTGGCAGAAAGCGTCCAATATTCCCAAGCTGATCCAACAGACCTCATACACAAACAAGGAGTCTTGTCCCGGAAGAGTTTTAAAGAAAAAAGGTAGGTGACTGGTCTAGTGATGAAGAAGATAGTATAGCAGATTGATAGAACAGAGCAGGAATGAGAAAGAGCAAATGAGAAAGACAGCGACAGTGGGAATTTAAAGCACTAAATTTCCAGAAAGTGGGGATACTATTTATACTGAAACCCCCGGCACCCCAACGGGGGTCCACATGGAACAACAACCTGAACACCCTTATTTGAGGAATCCAAAAACATCATCATCAACGACATTGAGAAAGGCGTGCAGATCTTCGACGCGCGACGACCAACATGCCTAGCCACTGATTATATTGCCAAAAGGAGGAACCTGTGTCGGTTTGTTGGTGTATTTAAATGTAAATAATGGGTTCATGACACAGTCATATGCGGGGTTTTGAGGGTTAGCTTTAAGTTTTAGAAAATAGTTCATGACGAGCTAAGATCTCCAAGTGAAGTTCTTACCAGAGAACTATAGAGGAGGAGCACAGTTTCCTTGTCTGCTCCCCAGTCTGTGTGGCTAATAATTTTATGAGACCTTTCTGGCAGCTTCCCTCAAGTATTTAATATACGGCAGAAAAGTCAGTTGTATGCGAGGTTTTCAGGGTTAGCTTTAAGTTTTAGAAGAGTTTAATAAAAAAAAGGGTAGATGACTGGTCTAGCAAAGAAGATAGTAGAGCGATTGAATAAATTAGGAACGAGAAAGAATAAATGAGAAGGTCTCGGACACTGGGAAGAGAAACATCAGTGACCTTCAGTCCTACCTCAGAATGAAATTCAAAACTTTCACAAAGGAAGGAAAGGATCGAAAGGAGAGGCTGACTAAAAATTGTTTTCATCACCGGATCACCACACAGACAACTCTGCACATCTACACATCAGTTCTACCTTCTTTGAAGAAATATGTTCTGTTTTTTCAGAGGAAGGAACCTTCTATTCACAGACTTCATGACCAACAGCATAAACTGTTTAATGAATTCTGTTCAAGATTCTTGAAAGCAGAATGTTTGCAGAAGAGGCCACATGAGGTAGACATCGAGGATGAAGGCAATCACAAGTCAGAGAGAAACATGACATTCCCAAAGCAAGCTGCTGAACTTCTGAGCACGAGAGAAGGTGCTAGTCACAAGAAGAAATTCACAGGGCTATTGAAGAAGGCCTACATGGCGTGTGCATTGAGCCTGCAGAAGAAGATGCCAGTGAACAACCCAGTCCTCAAAGGCTGCGCTGCTCTGTGCTGGACTGTCAGGAGGTCAAGCACTGCTGTGGGTTATTTGAAACGACTGGCTAATGTGACCACAACCAACGTTGATTCTGTGACAAAAAAGAAAACAAAGATCCACGTTCTAGTCCATCCTGATGATCATGAAGCTTTTCACAATGAGGTAACTGTGTACACTTCATCTCCCAGCATTCATACACCATCCTCTGAAACGTCCATTGATGAATACTGGGCACAGATCAGCACCACTCGATTTCCTCTTCTGACAGCAGTTGCCAAGAAGTTGATCAGTGCTTTTCATGGCCCTGCTGTAGAAGCCTCTTTCAGCAGTATGGGAGATTCTGCATGCAGGCTGCAGTAGAATGGACATTGAAACTTACTCTGCCATACAGGGTGTTCGCTACTTTTTGGCAGCAAACAACACCACAGCTGTTGGACACTTCGCAAAGAAAAATCCAGTGGAAGAGCCTGTCCCCAAGAAGCTGGCCTTGAAAATGCAAAGTGCATGGCGGGCAAACAATGAGAGGAAAGAAAAGAACATAGAAACTGAAATCCAGAGAAAGGTCAGCTTGGGAGCTCCAAACCAGAAGCCTGCAACCAAGACAGCAGAAAAGCGCAAAATTCTGGGAGAGGGAGAGAACAAAGAAATAAATGCAGGGCAAGGAGAAAAGCAAAAAACCAAGGAAACAGTTTTTTGTGATAAGGCTGTCCCTTTTCTTTCTTGTGACCCAGATGGCAGTGCTGAGCTTGAGTGTGAAGTGGCTCTTCAGCCCCCTCCTCAGAAAGTGCAGAACATGACTTTCTTCTTTAAGAAAACATAACCGTACAAAGTGTGAAATAATCTTTGCCTTGGCTGGCTGCCATTAATATTAAATATGTGTCCTGGACTGTGAACATGACATTTTGGATTACTTTAATAATAATAATAATAATAATAATAATAATAATAATAATAATAATAATAATAATAATAATAATAATAATAATATTTTATTTTATAAAGCGCACAATTCAAACATTAAAAAGTAAGCTCTCGGTACTTTGAAGTTGGACTTGCTGTACAATAAACATTTTTCAACTTAATTGTTTACCTTTATACAATTTTTGGGGTGATAATGCACAAACTGATTCTATGGCTGATAGTAAGTGGCTGAACTGCTCTGCTAAAGGTATGAAAAGTGTCTTGGACATTGCTGATTGTATGGACCTTATCTTTTGTAGAATTAAGCTAAACAGAGCATTTATGATTTTACAGTGTTACTGTTCTTACATTTTCTAAATTTCTTACATTTCATAAATGTATTTTGTTTGCAAAACAAAATCATTTCCTTCTTGAACTGAAGGCACTCTGAGAGTGCAGGAAAACGCATTTCAAATGCACGAAATGCGTTGGCGGCCGGGGATCCGCCCCGGACCCCGCTGGGTGAGCTTATGGCGCTCCCCCAGACCCCCTAGACCACAGACGCTTCGGCTCTTCGGGCCTCGCCAAATTTCCTCTTTTTTCATTCAAATGAATTCCCATGCCTGAAATTAATTAGTCATCTAAATTCTTTTGTTCTAAATTCTGTAATTTTGTGTGAGATCGACACGCCAGTGTCTATGGATGCTTTGGTTGGTCCCTGCTGCGACTACAGTGACAGTGAACGGTAAAGCAGCGAAAGCCCTGTTAGGTCACTGTGGTGTCAGAATCTTTCTACAGGAGCCATCTTAGCTATGTGCCGCTGCAAAAGGTACAACAGTTAACCGTAACAGGTGCGGGCGGACAGCAGGTGCCCTACTTAGGCGCGGTGAGTGTGAATATCGTACTCAATACTGCCATGTGACGTTGCAGGTGCAAGAGAGAAAATGCAGGTGGCAGCCTTAGTTTGTAAGGACACTGAGTTCAGTGCGCATTTGCCTGTGATTCTGGGTACAAATATCTTCCGCCACGTAAACAAAAAGTACATTGTTTGGGAGAACATTCGCTGTGAAGCCGCATTTGCATTAAACAATGCGCATGTAGGCAACGCTGACGGCAGCCTAGGGCCTGTGAAGCGGCGAGGTGGAAAAAAACCAGTAACAATATCTGCCAACTCCTCTGTCAGGGTGAAAGGCTAAGTTGCCACCTCAGGCCCTTAGGACATTGACGCACGTCTTGGTGCAAGAGCCAACCGTAGATGCCCTACCAGAGGGTTTAGGTGTGGTAAGCTGTAAAGTGCCGGTTGAATCCTTGCCGACATTACTCGTCGAAGTGGTAAATTTCACAGAGAAGGACATCATATTGAGTAGAAAATGTACTGTTGCAGAGGTATTTGTGATTCACGCAGAATATGACGTCAGTCAACTTCTGCGTGTGTTGAATAATGATGCACGTGTTGATTAAAATGATTGTGCTACATGTACTGATGATGTTCATGTTGATACGTGTACAGCAGGGGTTACAAATGATGCTCATGTTGTGTCTGCAGAGCTGCCAACCCCTAAAAAAAATTTCAGTAGCAAACAAAGAAAAATATCAGTAGTTTCAGAACAAGAATTTTCACATGATAAAATGAGCATTATTTAAAATGTTGATATTAGCTTAAATAAAAACCAAACACCAACACAAAAAGCATTAACTTTCAAATATTTATTTTTAAAATGATAGAAATGTTCCTGAAAAAAAAAAAAACAGTTTATTTTGTTCGGAAAAGCTAACCCAATGGCTCACTACATGTACTAATGGCATGGATACTGCATTGGTTTAAAACCAAATTGTTAGGGGATCACAGGACATGACTGTGGTCTCTCTCTCTCTCTCTCTCAGTCTACCGCGCAGTGGCTGCTGAGCTAAAAATAGCGCACACGCAAAGCGCTATACGAAAGTCTATGATATTGACGAAAGCCTAGTAGGCCTACGTCTCTCGCGGCTGTTTCGATACTTGTAAAAAAATAGGTATGCTTTGAAATTTTTCTTCCGTAGTATTTCTTGAAATGGCGTATTGCGGAATTAAAAAACATTTTCCGGAGAAACTACGGACGTTCCGTAGGGGTTGGCAGCTCTGTGTCTGGCAGTAGCGTAGAAGATAGCAAACATGATGACCCAGATAAGGAAAGGCATGTTTTTGTACACATGCAGTGCTCTAATCCAACCGAGAAGAGCAAAGATGAAATCCCATTTCAATTTGGCAAGGGCACTAGCAAGGAGTGGCAGGAACGTTTCACAAAGAAATTGCAAGAGTTCGGGGATGTGTTCATAAAACATAAATATGATTTGGGCAAAACAAGTGAATTGCTTCATGATATTGTACTAGAGCCAGGGCCAACCGTACGTGAGAGACCCCGTCCCATACCCCCACGTGACTTTGAAGATGCCAGACGGCATATCCAGGAACTTCTTGATGCAAAAATCCTCACACACTCATCCTCACCCTTTGCTAGTCCGATCAGGGTTCGTACACGCCCTTGAAAACCTTGAAAACCCTTGAATTCTGAGATGCCTTTTCAAGACCTTGAAAACCATAGAAATTTAATCAATCCCTTGAAAACCCCTTGAAGATCAAGCCTAGGCTAAAAGTAGAAATGATAATGAAGTTAAGACAATAAAACTGGAAAGACAGAATTTTAATTATGAAAGGCCGTAAAGTAGAAGCTATGTACCGCGATGAAAACGGCGTCTGCTCATACCGCAGGAAGTTGTGAAGATTAAAAATGCCTCACGGAAGATGTATATTCAATCAGTGGCTACTTAAAAAAGAGTATGCAGATTGGGCTCGGGAAGACAAGACAAACAAGCATGCCTGCTTTTGTTCTATCTGCAAAAAAACGATCGATCTAAACAAAGTGACAACTTCTGATAAAAATGTTGCAGCTGCTGTTTTAGAACCATCTACTAGTTCTGTTCAGTCAATGAGTACTACTGCTATTCCTTCGCCTAGTGTCAGTGTGAACTCTTTTTTGTACTAAAACTGACGTTTTGACATCGGAAATTTTGTGGACAATAAACACTGTAAATTCACATTACAGCTTTACGTCGTGCGACGGAAGTGGGAACCTTTTCCAGACAATGTTTCTAGATAGTGACATTGCAAAAGGATTTCAGTGTGGGGGAAGTCAAAGCTCGATATCTTGCCACCTTTGGTATTTCGCCATATTTTAATTCTCTTTTGAAAAAAACAAACAAGTGAAATCAGATTCTGCATACGTACTTCTCTTTGATGAGAGCATGAACAAACAAACAGATGAAACAGCAGCAAATGGATATCCACGTTCGTTTTTGGAGAGATGAAATGGTGACAACTCAATATTTCACATAGACTGTGTTTCTTGGACATACTTATGCCTCCATCCTTTACGAATCCTTGGAACCAATCATCACAGATTTAGGACACCGGCATCTTCTTCAGTTGTCAATGGATTGACTAATGTTAATTGGAAGGTGCGTTTTTCTCTCTCTCTCTCTCTCTCTCTCTCTCTCTCTCTCTCTCTCTCTCTCTCTCACTTGGGCTTCCAGTTCTGGCATCCTTGGGTGCGGACGTGCTACGTTTGGCTTGTTAAAATTGCGAGAGAAAATCCACGTCATCCTCGTTTGTGGTGGTGTGCGCCTAACTTTTGAAACCTGCTGTGTATTTTGTGTGATGCCTGTGAACTGAACGTTGTGAAAGAGCGTAGGGATTTTGTATTCTTGTGTGATATATTTATCGAAACTGTGACGAACTATTGTGCACGTCCGCCATTTGCAATTGGACTACACTTGTAGTATTGGACACTGCTGGAGCTGTTTTATACTTGCTGTAGTAGGGGTCAAAGACATCATGCCTGCTGAGACATTGTCATTTCGAGTGAAATGTGGTTGCTTTGTCGGCATTTTCATTTATTTTATGTGGCGAAGGGCTATGAAGAAGGTAATACTTCGAGTGCTGACGTTGCGCAGTTTGTCAAACGGTGTCACTGTAGGTTTGCTCCTGGCGCAGATATTTTTCTGCAACTTGATTCAGTTGTGTGGTGATGTAGAGTCGAACCCCGGCCCACCTAAGACTGACATGCGTCAAACTCGACTGACCAGCAAGAATGGGGAGGGAGGTGGAGAGCGGCGGAACAGTGTGGGTGATGCTGGTGGTAGTGCTGAACCGACCCTGAGAGACGTGATGTGCAAACTGGCGTCCATGGATATCAACATCTCACTCGTCCGCCCTATCCTGGAATACGCGTGCCTAGTGTGGGACCCTCATACCAGCAAGGATATCCAGCGCATTGAAGCGGTACAGCGCCGTGCCGCCAGATGGATTGTGCGTCGCTATCGCCAGACTTCAAGTGTGGCTGAAATGCTTGAAAATCTACAATGGCCCACACTCCAGGATCGCCGCCGCCAAGCCAGACTGCCTGTTCTACAAGCAGCACAAAGGTTTAACAGTAATCACATCCTCAAGGAAACCCACACCTGCCCCGCCCCTGAAGAATACCCGTCAGACGCACGCTGAGCAGTACCTGCTGCCTTCCTGCAGAACTGCATACAACGCACCATTGCCGAGTGGAATGCTCTCCCAGAAGAAGCTGTTTGCAGCAAAACTCTGGAAGAGTTCAAATCCCGGATCTAGCCCTCCTCCTCCCCTCCCCTCCTCCACCCCAAACATCCTATCCCTGACCCCACAAGCTGATCACCCGGGCATCGTTTTTTCAAATTTCAAGTACAATAGCCAATATATCTAAGCGCAAAACCCCATTATGTCTACGTAATCTTCACAACAATGAAGGTGGTAGTCAACAAGAAGAAGAAGACCTATGTTTCGGCGGTGTCGCCGAAAAAATTACCGCCGAAACGACCTGCACCCGTTCACTGTTAGCCTAACATTTTTATTTCCATTGCTAACATCATAGAGCCATTTCTTGCCAGATACCAAACTAACAAGCCTAATCTGCCATTTTTGGCTGACGATGTTCAGGACTTGGTCATGAAGTTGTTGGAACGCTGCATAAAAGACGACACACTTAAGAATGCCAAAACTGTGGCCGATCTTTTTGATCTGACTGACAAAATATCGGGAAAGAAAACCCTTCATAAAGACACATCGGACATCGACATTGGCTATGTTGCAACTGCAGCACTGAAAGACCTCAAAAAGGCTGGAAAGGTTACGGACAAGGACACATACAGACTGAGACTGCAAAAGGGCTTCTTGCTGGAGACAGTGACGAAGCTCATGCAAAGAGACCCATTAGATATGGGGTCGTGCGCCATCTTTCTTGGCTAAAACCTTCCACAATTGTTAATTGTGCAATCAATTCAGATGTCAGGTCTGAAGCTAAGAGCAGCCTCAATAAGTGTCTGGACTACATGGTTGGGAAGAAAAGAGTGGAGAAAGAAAATGTGGACAGAATCAGTTTGCAGTACACAGACTTATCAGAGAGTGCTTCTGCTGATAACTTTCAGTCTTTTGACAGGGATAAAGACAGCTTAGACACACCTTCTTCTCTGCACTGGCCAAGCGAAAGGAGTTGAGTGGCCTTTGGAGTGTTGTGAGAGAAGTGCTGCTCCTTTCTCATGGCCAGGCCAGTGTGGAGAGGGGATTCTCTGTTAATAAAGAAGTAATGACTGACAACATGTCACAGAAAACCCTACCAGCACAGAGAATTATAACAGACCATTTGGCTAAGGCAGGTGGAGCCAGTCAGGTGCCAATTACAAAAGCACTCCTCTTCAATGCAGCTAACTAGTGTAAGATCCAGATATGAGGTTTACCTTGAAGAAGAGAAGAAAAAGAGAGAAGAGACATTAGAAAAAAGAAAGTTAGTGTTAGATGAAATTGAAGAGCTGATATCAAAGAAGAAACGATTGGAACTGTGTGCAAAAGACCTGCTTAAATCTGCAAATGAGTTTGCAGATAGGGCAGAGCAGAGTGAGAGCCTATCACTTCTGTCCAAGGCCAATGCTTTGCGCAGGTCAGCGACAAAACAAGAGGCAGAAGCCATTACTCTAGAGTGCCAAATTGACCAGAAGCTCAAAGAAATAAAACAGTAATTGTGAATTGTGTGTTCATTCTCAGGAAAGTTGAACTTGAACACATGAAAAAATGCAGGGCATATTTGTTTATTAAAATCATATGGACTGTCAGTATCACAGATCATGGGCTGTCTTGTATTTTGTAAGTACACGTTTCACAATTCCTTGTTTGTATACCGGTGTTTTTATGTGTTAAGTATTCTATGTAGAATTGTTCGTTTCTTGTGTGTGTAAGATGGTCTTGAAAATGTTTAGGAAGCCATGGAAAAAGTATGGAAAAAGTATTCAGATTCAGATTCAGAAAACTTTATTATCTCCAAGGAGAAATTCTAACATGGATTTGCTGTCAGCAAAAGGTAATAAAATGTAACAGTACTATAAACATGTAAGCATGTACATATACTCACGCTTATGTACATATTAACAAGAACATTTCCGACACATTGTAAAACTTAAAATACATATCACACTACATGTCCTTATTGCACTTCAACATAAATAAATAAAACACCTACCCACAAACACACACACCTACACACACACATCCACACACACATGGGTTAGACATTAGATTATATTACACCAAAATTATAAACGTTATAAAGCATCTTCAAAAAAATATACAATAATCAAACTCTGCGTATCATTATAACACTGACAATCACAGATTTTAAAACTTATGCATTAGTTAACTTACATACTGAATAGTAATATAATATATTCCCAAACTTGTGGGAACCCTGTTAATTTTACATCAATATGGTAGGAATACTGAACATAATAATAATACACATATATGTGTATTATTATTAAGTTCAGTTACGGGGTTCATTATTTTAGGTTGATCTGGCCTTGAACCCACAATTAACCTTCCTATAAAAGGATCCCGAGCGCACTACCCTGAAAGTTTGTACTTGTTCTTAGTAGGTGCCTAAATATGTTTTAAAGCAAATGAGGATGGGTTTATTTTTAGTGTGACGTTCATTAAAGGCTAAGCGATGTATGGTTTACAAATTTATAAGGTCATGTGGTAAATTAAAGATTGTAAAGCAATTGGAGAGATTGCAAAGCAATTAGAGGAAAATAATACTTGCATGTACGGGCATAATAGTGTTAAAACAAGTCATATACATATGTAATTCTTACAGGGTTCGCACGCGGTTGGGAAAGTTGGGAAAGTTTGGGAAAACTGAGGTACCCTTTTCCCAGTTGGGAAAGTCTATGGCATCAGGTTGGGAAAGTTTGGGATAATTCGTTTTGGCTGGCGATTTTTTTTTGCGATTATTTAAATTAACGTCCCCGGACACAGAGCGTATAGGGGACAAATTGGCTGGCAACAAGGGATTTTGTTTTTTTCATAGGTATGTCAAACACATGCACTGACCATAAAATTTTGCATAAAGAAAAATGTATTTTTCTATCCAAATCCATAAGAAATTTTCATAATACTTAGTTTTGACCTTTTTTAAAATTGTTATAATTATTTGTTAATATTCATTATTCAATTTATTATAGCATACAATTTTGAAAATAAAGAAAACTATCTTTGAAATCTTAATTTTTTTAGGGGACGGTTTTTGAATTACCTCCCTTTTCTGGCAGATTTTTTTTCACAGTTATCTTCCTAAAGACCTTTAAAGATTTTAATATTTTTTTAAATTTTTTAAAATAATATTTTATTTACTTTCTTAAATTCAAAGCTATTAAATATTTTCTTTCTTATTCTCTCGGAATCTTTAATATCTCATTTACAATTGCATGCTCAAAAACCACCATCAAGAATGGGGCAACTGAAAAGGCTTGTCAAACTTTTAAGATGGAATGCCGTGATTTTCTCCTGGCTATAGTTAAAAAGATCATGGACAAAGCCCCAATTAAATATCAAATTGTCGGAAATTTAGCATGGATGAGTCCTAAGCTGCTTCTGTCAGAAGAAGGCTTGTCTGAATTTGAAACAACTGGAGCTGTCACTAAGAATTCTATGTGATGCTGGAAGAGTAAAAGAAGTCAACTGCGATCAAATCAAGTCCCAGTTTAGGCGATTTCGTGAAAGTGTGCTGTCAGAAAACAGCATACTACAGTTTCAAAACTTCGACCCAAGCAATGACCGCGTAGATGAACTGTTTTTCAAACATCTGGCTGGTCGAAAGGAGTTCTCTCTTCTCTGGGATGTAGTCCAGCAGCTGCTGATCCTCAGCCATGGCCAGGCGACAGTTGAGAGGGGGTTCAGCATTAACAAGATGACCATGGTGGAGAACCTAAAGAAAAATAATCTAGTTGCCAGGCGGCTGGTGTTAGATAAAATAAGGAGAGCTGGTGGCCCTGACAAAGTTGCAGTAACTAAAGAGATACTGGTATATGCATCTTCATCTAGGAGTAAGTACCATGCCTATCTGGAGAACGAGAGGGAGAAACATGCCACAGAGATGAGAGCACAAAAAAGAAAGGCTGCGACTGAGGAGGTGGATATGCTTAAGGCTAAGAGACGGCGCCTTCAAAAGGACTTCACTAGTTATACACAGAGCCAGACCAAATGGTCTGGTAAATATGTATGATGAGGGCTTTTTAGCCCAATTTTATTGTCCTGAACGCTCATGCAATAGGACGTTAAGCATCGTTTTTCGTTCGTTCGTTCGAGGCTGCAGCTAAGGCTGATGAAGCGGAACGACTTAGTGCTCTATCTCTGCTCTCTCAATCTAATGCCCTGAGACGAAGCGCAACTAAAAAGAAGGCTGAAATAGCCAGTGTAAATAAGGACATAGCGGAAAAGAGCCAGGCTCTCCTACAATGTCTGTGATGAGTATGATGTTGACTATGTAAATTGTTTTTATAATGTTATGCTTACTGCAAATAACACAAGACATTTTTCTTAAGCTTTTTTTAAAAGATTTTTTTAAATCAAATATGTTTTGGATTAAGTGAAAGTTTCTATCTAATATAACCATGACTTTCATTGTGATTGTGATCTTGTAAATTTTAAGCTTACAGTATATAAAACTAGACATTTTTATAATAATTTTTTTTTAAATTTGTTTGAATGTTTTGGATTAACTCATTAAGTGAAAGTTTGGTATATTTTAAGCTTACTGCAAATAAAAAAAAAAGAATTTTCCTAAAGCTTATTTTTAAAAAGTAATTTGTTTCGATATCTGATCTTTATTATATGCCGACTATGGTTGGGAAATTTTACTCATGGTTTGGGAAAAGGTTGGGAAAAGGTTGGGAATTTTGTTTTGTTGATTCAGTACGAACTCTGTTCTTACATTAATGAAGTAATATGAATCTTTAGGTATGAACACTCGCAATGTTATAAATTCTTAATTATTTGCAGATGCGGTTTTGGAACGTGGCTCAACCACAGTGGCTGCCCTTGATAAATTGTGTGGGGAATTCCTGGCCAATTGTGGAGACCATGCTGGTGGATGGAAGAGAGGGGAAGAGAGAAGAGCACAACAGGCCGAGCCAAGATTATAATAATTAACTATAGCTATTCATTGTGATGTTTCATTAGTAGTAGTAGTAGTAGTAGTATTACCTAAATCATACATTCTTTAGGATTTTATCATTAATATGTGCTCATGTGTCTGAATAGAATGTGTGCATATGTGTCTGAATAGAATGTGTGCATATGTGTATAAATTTACTGGTGAGTGCGTGTGTGTGTGTGTTTGCATTTGTGTGAATGATAACAATATTACCATTATTGGCAATGTATATTTTATCATGCATTTGGTGGATGTTTTTTACTGCTTAGATTTAATATTATGTTTGATGTTTTTTATGTCACAACTATTTATCCTTGCGAGTGCATGTGTGGGTGCCTGCGAGCGCTTAGAGTAGGCTTTTAGTTTGGAATGGATTTTACTTTACTCAATAAATTATTATTATTATCTTCTTGCCTTGCCTTATAAGTGTGTACTGTGAAGGGCGGTACCAACTGTAATCTCTGTAGATCAAAATGTTATTTCAACGACCTATGTTCTTTTGTGTGTGTGTGTGTGTGTGTGTGTGTGTGTGTGTGTGAATAACAATATCATAATAATGACTGTGCCAGCAATTTTAATAAATGTCTTCACCGAAATCATGTTTGTGCCAATAATGAGAGCTATAAGCTGTACATCCACAGCAAGGATTTCAGCCAGAAGGCTGTGAAGAGTTAAAGCATACTGCAGAGCGCCTGCCAGCAAAGCAACGGTTTGTCGTTCTTTTACATGACCAGATGTCACTCAAATCGGATCTTGTCTTTGACAATCTCATGGGGGAATTGGTGGGCTTAATGAACAGCAAGGACCAAGGGGATTTTTAATGCAGACCAAAGAAACTTGCTTCTCATGCCCTTGTTTTTTATGTTGTGGGGGTAAACTCTTCCTTAAAGATGAGTTTGGGATTATTCCCTACCAGACTGCAACATCTGAACAGTTGTATCCCTTGTTTTGGAATGCAGTTGACCGTCTTGAAGATGCTGGCCTCCAAGTCGTCAGCAAAAGTGACAAGGCACCAGCAAATCATTGTCTGTTTCAAATGCACGGCAGGCAGGAGGAAATATATTTTAAAACACTCAATTTCTTTGCCCCAGGTAGGTGGATCTATTTCATCAGTGACCTTCCCCACCTCATCAAGGCAGTCCGCAACAATCTGATCAGCAGTGCAGAGGAATCCACTACAATACTGCTTTGGAAGGATGGGGAGTACATGCTGTGGCGGCACATTGCTGACTTGTACCATGCAGATATCCATAGGGGCCAGACACGCACTCTCCTCACGCTGCAGCATGTACGCCTGAGTCCAGATAAATGTCCGTCTGGCTGCACAGGCACTGAGTGAGCGAGTTTGGCGCATCATGCAACAATTTGGGGGATCTGACAGACAGGAGACAGCGAAGTTCATCCTCCACATGAATTGATTATTTTACTGTTTGAACTCGAGACCCCTTCTAAAGGCAGAGAGAAAGAGAAAACCTGACCCGAGTGCTTATACCCAGCTAGATGATCCCCGATTTAATTATTTACAAACAGAATTCCTCCAGTTCCTCAAGGAGTGGCGATCTTCTGTGCAGAAAAGGCCCGGGCCCTTCACCTGTGATGAGAGTGCCAAGATGTTTTTGTCATTTCAGACGTACAGGGGGCCTGGTAACAACAGTTCATTGGTTTGTTGAGGCTACCAAGTTCATGCTGGCCAACGGGGTTAAATTTGTTCAGTGAAACAAGCATGTGTCGAAGATATTTTGAAGGTACGTTTTTCCGTCTCATTTTTTCACTTTTTTTTAACATTGAAGGATTCCTGGAATGAAAGTTTTGCACTTAGAAATAATCAGATGTATGTTTGGCGTGAATGAAATTGGAAGCAAGTAAGGATTTTGCCAGAAAAAAGACTGGTAAAATTATCAATCAATCATGGCCACTAGGTTGACCTACATAAGAAGAAGGCATTATCTAAAAAAAGTAGGTTATGGTTATGTGATTGCTGGTTGCAGCCTTCTAATCAACGCTTTTCAAAGTTTTCTTTAAAAATGTATTACGTAGATTCTTGATATCCAATAGACTGGAAAACGAATCAAATCAAAGTGGTATGCTCATTGTTTGCTGTGTATTTAACCAAAACTATTAATCATAGCATTAATTTTTTTTTAAAATCTACTACTACTACTAGTACTACTAAAGGCTGTTTCAGTACAGTAATTATTGATCAAGTTTTTATTTTCTATATCAATCTGATTTTCTGTATTAGAAGTCTAATAATATGAAGTGAAAATAAATTTGTATTACCTAACCGTTACTCCTAGTTTGTTTTTTTTCCACTGTATAGGCCTACTAATACTATAATGCACAAAACAATGCGGTTTTTTTTTCATTCTGTCATAACACATTGCAACAAGCTTTAACTTTTATCATTTTTAAAGACATACATTGTGGAATAATATTTTTAGAATTTGAATGTATTATTTTCTTTAAGATATAATGAGCATCTAAAACTTATGTACAGTACAAGAAAAACAGCAATAATGCATAATTTCATAAATGTAAACATTTGCTTGTGCCGACTCTAAATGCTTGACAATTTATACTATTCATTTATGAATTGCAGGTGTCAAAGCCCCCCCTTACGGTCCTTCGTTTCTCTTACCATAAAGGGGAACTCTGAGCAGTGTATGCAACCATACGTGAACAACGGATGAATAGATAGAGACAAGTATTACGTTGGCAAAATAAAACAACAATTTATTCACATAAACATAACATGGAGTCGTAATTGAATAACTAAAATTTATAAAGGTGATAAAATCAAACGACAGAATGAAATGTTCTTTGTTTTAAATAAATTAAATGGTTCTACACAGTATTCTCGTTCAGTCTCTTTGTTTTCCTTTTCTACTGTTCACTCATTGTTCGCACACAACCTATGCACTGTTTACAAATTTGTTGCTACTACTGTTATAACGATTTCAGTTCACAAGTCCCGTTTTACAAATACATATCACACTCCTGCGATCAAACCTTTGCAATACGAAATTGCATAATAACAAAAACGTCCCGAAGACCCTAGAGCATGAACTCGCTCAACGCAGGAGTGAAATGTATATATGTCCCGGGAACACAGTAGGCAAATAAACTAAAAATTGTCAATGCACTAGATGTAATCGATAAGTGCATACACCTCGAATGTCACTGGGACTGTAGCTGCTACGATTATATGCATCCGCCGTGGTCATCCAATATTTCAAAGTCTGTGGTGAAGAAGCGAAGGCAAAAAGTTCACTGGCAAAAAGTCTATTATAATACAATCGGTGAAAAGTGATGGTAAAACCAAAAACAAAGTCGAAGTTAAAGTTGAAGTTGAAGGTAAAATCGAAGTTGAAGATGAAACCAAAGGCAAAAAGCGAAAGGTACATCAACTACCCGTGGATACGGTGATGCGGCTAAGGTCGGATACGTCTCTTCATCCGCAGCATTCCTTTTGGTACAGGTAGGTCAACGGTCAGGTCTACTAGTCGTCTCGATCTTCATTGACTAAAACAAACAGTCGAACTTGCACCAGTTTCAAGGTCGAACTCTTTCTCCCTCATCGTTCTCAAACGACTTCTGGTGAAAACTCAAGTTCTTGTCGTAGGGCACCGCTACGTGAGGATATCACGTACGTATTTCCTTAAGCGTACAGTTGACGGATAAAGGATTAGCAGGGACGAAAAACGATTCAACACACTGCTCCTAGATTCACTGTTCCTGGGACCTCCATGTAACGACCAAAATACCTGTCTTCTTTCTCTTTCGTCATTTCCTCTTTTCTACGACAATAAGTTACGTCACACTTTTCATTTACTTTTGTCCCGGCTTATTCAAAGGCACACAAAACGATGATTCATAGGCACTTGCGAGAAGACCACCTATCTACAACACAACAATATAAAGTTCAAACTGAGTGTGGGTCGTGACATACCCCCCCCCCTCAAGACAAAACCTTGGTTTTGTTCAAACTCAAAGTTCACGACTTACACGTTTCTGCTCAAAAAGTCTGCAGTGACGTTTTCCTTTCCAGGAATACTTTCAATAACCAGTGGAAACGACTGCATCAACAGCGCCCATCTCATCAACCTGCTGCTGGTAGTTTTCGATTTCTGAAGGTATTTCAGCGGTTGGTGATCAGTTTGTACGATGACTGTCCGATCGTACACATATTGCTGAAAACGTTGAAGTCCCCAAATCAACGCTAAACATTCCTTCTCAATCGTTGAGTAGTTCTTTTCTGCGGCAACTAACTTCCGGCTGACACAAGCCACTGGTTGGAGTCCGTGACCCTGATCTTGGCATAGTACTGCTCCAATACCTGTGTCTGACGCGTCTGTTTGCAAAACAAACGGTTTTTCGCCATCTGGCAGACAACATACAGGACTAGAGCACAACCTTTCTTTCAAAGTGTTGAAAGCTCTTTCGCATGCTTCCGTCCATGCGACTGGTCCTGTTTTTCCTCCCTTCGTCAGATCGGATAGAGGTGCGGCTATGGCTGCAAAGTTTGGTACAAACCTCCTGTAGTAGCTCGCTAACCCCAAAAACGACCTCACTTGTTTCTTTGTAGTTGGTTGTGACGTTTCTCCGATGCGATCCATTTTCTGACGGTCTGGTTGAATCTTACCTCGCCCTACCATGTGTCCCAGATACTCCAAACTCTGAAATCCTAGGAAACATTTTGACGGTCTTGCAGCTAACTGCACTTCGCGGAGTCTCTGACACAACGCTCTTAGACATTCCAAATGCCTTTCTTTTGTTTGAGTAGCTATCATCAAATCATCCATGAAGTTGTCTATTTCAGGCATGTGAAGGGGTGCCAATAACTTCCGCATCATTCGGGAAAATATAGCTCCGGCAGTCTTCAATCCAAAAGGCATCACGCACCACTGGAACTGACCTTCAGGAGTGGTGAACGCTGTCTTTTCTTTGTCCTCTTTTTTCATTGGAATTTGCCAATACCCTTTTGACAAATCTATTTTGCTCAGGTATTTCGCTTTTGCGAGCTTCGCGAACAAAAAATCGATATCAGGTAGAGGCTCAGCGTCGAAGACGATGTTACGATTCATTTTGCGAAAATCAACGCAAAATCGTATTTGTCCATCTTTTTTTTTCACTAGCACAATCGGTGAGCTATACGGTGACGTTGCTCTCTCAATGACCCGTAATTTCATCATCGTTTCTACTTCATCCTTCACCACCTGCATTTGCGAATGAGGTAAAGGGTATTGTCTTGTACGGACTGGCTCTTCATTGATCATCTTTATCTCGCACGTATCCAAGGTGCATCGTAAAGGGAAATCAGTGAAAATGTCTGCATAGTCTGACACTATGTTTAGGATGTCCTCTTGAATTTCTGGACATTCTGGGTCAACGTGTACATCTTTCGGACCCTCGGTCGCCACTAACGGACACGTTGGAATGTCGTTGCCCACTTGTTCTTCTTTCCATTGATCGTCTTCTGTCACTACTGTATCGACTGTCACTCTTTCTCTGCATTCTTTCAGCAGATTGACGTGGAAGAGTTTAGTTTTCCGTCCTACTGATATGCGATAATCGCATTCGCCAACTTTTTCTATGACTTCATAAGGTCCTTGCCAAGCCATTTGGAGTTTATTATGTTTAGTGGGTAGCAACAGCAACACTCTGTCGCCTGCTTTGAAGACCCTGGGTTTCGCTTTTCGGTCAAAGTAGTGTTTCTGGCGCTCTGCAACACCTTTCATATGTTCTTTTGCTATCTGGCACGTCTCCTCGATGCGATTGCGTAGATCGACTACGTATTCACTGCTTACTTTCACTTCTTCAGCAGCAATCTCCTTCGACCATAGCTCTCTCAACACGGCCATCGGTCCTCTGACTGTTTTTCCGTATAGTAGCTCAAACGGTGAAAATCCAGTAGCCTCTTGAGGTACCTCTCGGTAGGCGAAAAGAAGAGCTGGTATGTACCGGTCCCACATCCGTGGCTGTTCTGTAGTCAGTTTTCTCAGCATGGTCATCAGAGTGCCGTTAAACCGCTCAACCAGCCCGTTACACTGAGGGTGGTAGGGTGTGGTGGCTTTTCCATGGATGGCCAACAATCTGTTCATTTCATCCATGACTGCCGACATGAACTGCGTCCCCCTGTCGGTTAGTATTTCACGAGGGATGCCTACCCTCGACCATATGGTCCACAGAGCCTCTGCTACTTTTTCAGTGTCAATTCTTTTCAACGGAACTGCTTCTGGATATCGTGTAGCGTAGTCGACAACTACCAAAATGTATTGGTTACCTTGTTCCGACTTTGGTGCAATCGGACCTACAATGTCGATAGCCACTCTTTGGAATGGTTCGTCCATCAAAGGCATCTTTTGTAGGGGTACCTTGCTGACTCGACCCCTTGGTGTCACTCTCTGGCATTCAATGCATGATGCACAGTACCTGCGAACGTCTGCGCACATACCTGGCCAGAAAAACGTATTCCATATACGTTCGCGAGTTCGTTTTCCTCCTAGGTGTCCTGCCATGGGAGGATCATGAGCTAGCCTCATGACTTCTTTTCGTAGTTTCTTGGGAACTACTAGCTGCGATGTCTCCACTCCTCGCAACTGATGCAACCTGTATAGTAACCCTTTCTTTCGCGTGAATTTTACTGTAGCATTTCCTGACTTCAGTTCGCTCTGGGCATCAGCCAACGCTCGAACGTTTTTAAGACTATCGTCTTCTTCTTGCAATGCAGCCAACTCTGTCGGTGTGACTTCCACTCCTAGAGTTTTCGATACCTGCAAAGGTACTGTCACTCGTTTTTCACGTTCTATTTGTCCTCTTGTTTCGACTGCTGCTGCCACGGCACATTCACTACCATCAATGGTAACTGGGCTTCGGTAACCAGATGAAAATGTAATCCAGTTACCCAGAAGAATGTCAGGTCCCATGTGGTCAAGGACGAACAGTTCAACAGTCCCTGTCACAAAGCCTGATTCAAGTTTCACCCATGCTGTAGGGTACTTTCCTGTTTTTGTCTGGTCTGCTAAGTACACTTCAACACTCCTCCCTGTGTAATCTTCAGGTTTGACCCATTTTGAAGCAACTGCTCCCATCTCTGCTCCAGTATCACGCATGATGCGTACTGTATTTTCGTTGATCCGACCCTCACTCCACGGGTTATAGGGTTTAATAGATCGGACGTCTATTGGCGGAGTATAGATCGGTAGGGTGTCGGTCGCAATTGTAACCTGACTGACTGCATGCGTTTTCATGCATTGCCTGGCGAAGTGCCCCTTACCCCCACACTTATAGCACTCGTCTGAATTCCTCCTGTCTCTTTCATCTCTACCGACAACTGGTCTCCTAATAGGTTCCCTCAATCTCGTTTGTGACTCGTTCGGTCTACGCTCGGGTTGACTGCTCGGTGTTCGTGGACTCGCTCTTTGGAAAACAGGTCCTCGGGATACGGCTCGTTTTACGTCCAAATGCAGTTGAGCATATTCGGCTGCTTGTGCGGCGTCTGTCGGCAATCGTTCACGCACGAACATCTCGAGCTCAGGATTCATTACTGAATATATCTGTTCAGCCAAAAACATGTCTAACACAGACTTCGCGTCATCGATGTCTTTGTCTGCCAAGGAAAACCATCTTTCTACAGATGTCTGCAACCGGATGAGAAATTGCGGAAAAGTTTCATTTTGTTCTTTCTTGGTCTCTCGGAACTGTCGGCGATACCATTCCGCATCGCGGCGAAAACGACGTAACAGCGCGTTGCGTACTTCTTCAAAATCTTGAGCCTGTTCGGGTGTCAGACGCAAATACGTATCGCGCGCTTCTCCTGACAATAGTGGAGACAACCTTGCTGCCCAGCAATCTCTATTCCATCCTTGTGATTCAGCTATGAGTTCAAAATGACGCAGATAAGCTTCGATGTCTTCTCTACCATCGAAAGGGTGAATTTTCAGTCGGTAACCATCATGATGTTCTCTACGAGTTGAACGGTCAGCGAAAACTTCGCGTTCTTCTCTGATCACCTCCATCTGCATTTTCATCCGTTCTTTCTCTGCCTCCATTCTGATTTCTAATGATCTTCGTTCTTCTTCTTTGTCTTCCTCGCGTCGGCGACGTTCTTCTTCTTTGTCTTCCTCTCGTCGGCGACGTTCTTCTTCCATTTTCCTCTCCATCAGACGTCTGTCTTCTTCTTTTTCCTCTTCTCGTCGGCGACGTTCTTCTTCTTTTTCTTCTTCGCGTCGGCGACGTTCTTCTTCTTTTTCCTCTTCGCGTCGGCGACGTTCTTCTTCTTTTTCCTTTCGCTCTTCTTCCATTTTCCTCTCCATTAGACGTCTGTCTTCTTCTATTTTTCTTTCCATTAGCCGTCTGTCTTCTTCGCGCTCTCTTCGCTCTTCTTCTATTTTTCTTCGCTCTTCTTCCATTTTCCTCTCCACTAAACGTCTGTCTTCTTCTATTTTTCTTTCCATTAGCCGTCTGTCTTCTTCGCGCTCTCTTCGCTCTTCTTCTATTTTTCTTCGCTCTTCTTCCATTTTCCTCTCCACTAAACGTCTGTCTTCTTCTCGCTCTCTTCGTTCTTCTTCCTTTTGAATGCCATCCACGACAAATCTCGCTAGCGCCTCTTCTCGCAGGCCTAGGCTCATACCTAATTCTCTATACTTCACGGATACGTCAATCACTTCGGACGTCTCTTGGTTCCTTGACGGTTCTACGGCTACCGCCATGCGAGGGAAACCTAAGACAGACGTACTCAGAGTCTCTTCTCTCGTCAAACTGGACATGGTCGCTTCTCCCGATGCTCCCAGTACAATATCGGCTGAGTCGCTGCTAGGGGTGATCGATGTCCCTTCCCCACCAATCGTTTTCTTGGCTCCAGCACGTTTTGTACCTTTCCGGGTGGCGGACATTTTGCTAGCCGACCACCTTTTCTTGTATAATTGGTAAACAACAAATCTATTTACCAACTATATATCTCAGAGTTCAAATAACTCAACAGTTATACCACGGTTTGGCTCAGATGACACTAAGTTGTATTATAGTAAAGTGTGGGCTTGGTTGCTTACCTTATTACTGTCGGGTGCTCTAAGTGCGCCCACGCGATTCAAAACGCTCCAGCACCCGCCAACCACCCACGTCACTTACTCTGATTGTATGGTATAACACAACAATGTCAACGTAATTCTATCTCCTCCATTCATCCGTTCGATCCCACCGCTGCCACCAAATATGTCAAAGCCCCCCCTTACGGTCCTTCGTTTCTCTTACCATAAAGGGGAACTCTGAGCAGTGTATGCAACCATACGTGAACAACGGATGAATAGATAGAGACAAGTATTACGTTGGCAAAATAAAACAACAATTTATTCACATAAACATAACATGGAGTCGTAATTGAATAACTAAAATTTATAAAGGTGATAAAATCAAACGACAGAATGAAATGTTCTTTGTTTTAAATAAATTAAATGGTTCTACACAGTATTCTCGTTCAGTCTCTTTGTTTTCCTTTTCTACTGTTCACTCATTGTTCGCACACAACCTATGCACTGTTTACAAATTTGTTGCTACTACTGTTATAACGATTTCAGTTCACAAGTCCCGTTTTACAAATACATATCACACTCCTGCGATCAAACCTTTGCAATACGAAATTGCATAATAACAAAAACGTCCCGAAGACCCTAGAGCATGAACTCGCTCAACGCAGGAGTGAAATGTATATATGTCCCGGGAACACAGTAGGCAAATAAACTAAAAATTGTCAATGCACTAGATGTAATCGATAAGTGCATACACCTCGAATGTCACTGGGACTGTAGCTGCTACGATTATATGCATCCGCCGTGGTCATCCAATATTTCAAAGTCTGTGGTGAAGAAGCGAAGGCAAAAAGTTCACTGGCAAAAAGTCTATTATAATACAATCGGTGAAAAGTGATGGTAAAACCAAAAACAAAGTCGAAGTTAAAGTTGAAGTTGAAGGTAAAATCGAAGTTGAAGATTAAACCAAAGGCAAAAAGCGAAAGGTACATCAACTACCCGTGGATACGGTGATGCGGCTAAGGTCGGATACGTCTCTTCATCCGCAGCATTCCTTTTGGTACAGGTAGGTCAACGGTCAGGTCTACTAGTCGTCTCGATCTTCATTGACTAAAACAAACAGTCGAACTTGCACCAGTTTCAAGGTCGAACTCTTTCTCCCTCATCGTTCTCAAACGACTTCTGGTGAAAACTCAAGTTCTTGTCGTAGGGCACCGCTACGTGAGGATATCACGTACGTATTTCCTTAAGCGTACAGTTGACGGATAAAGGATTAGCAGGGACGAAAAACGATTCAACACACTGCTCCTAGATTCACTGTTCCTGGGACCTCCATGTAACGACCAAAATACCTGTCTTCTTTCTCTTTCGTCATTTCCTCTTTTCTACGACAATAAGTTACGTCACACTTTTCATTTACTTTTGTCCCGGCTTATTCAAAGGCACACAAAACGATGATTCATAGGCACTTGCGAGAAGACCACCTATCTACAACACAACAATATAAAGTTCAAACTGAGTGTGGGTCGTGACAGCAGGTGACAATTGACATCATCAGTGCAGCGTGCAGCAAACTTGCAGAAGATGAGAGCATGCCAAGTGAAGTGCGCTATGCCTGTCAGCATTGTGACAGTGTGTTTTTGTCTAGATTCCCCAGGAAAACGAGTTAACTGGGCTCCACTGTATTTACATTATTTATGTATTTTTTTTTAAGGAACAAAAATAACCACACACACACAAAAAACTTTAATCCTAATTAATTTTTTTTCCATTTATGTTTTACAGAACAAGCAGTCCTGCGCAAGATGCAGTTTTTGGATGAGTGCTCAGTTCCCATGGGACGGTTCGTTGAAAGCAGAAAAGAAAAAGCATGGGCCAATTTCTACACTGCTGTGGCCTTGGACATCAACACAGGTGAACTGGATGCCATGCTGGCAGGAGGGGCACCCTTTTTGTGCCTTGAGGCTTTTGCCATGCTGCTTGAGCCAAGCCAAGCCACCAAGATGAAGCAGTTGAAGTTGAAGCTGTGAGTGACAGGGAAAAAGACATTCTGAGCTAAGTTGGGGGAGCAGTTCTGCAAAAGGTGAAGCAGAAGTCATATAGGATGAAATATGCAGGTGAGAAGGTGGTCATTCTGAAGTGCATTGAGGCACTAACCTCTACAACATGCAAGGAAGGAAGCATGACAGCCATTCTGGACAGAGAGGGCTTACTCAAGTTGACCACAGAAAGTGAGCTTATGTTTCTAGATTTGGAGTCTGCATTTTGTCAGATATGTTTAAGGGAAATGTAGCCTCTTTCAAGGAATTATGGCAGGTGTTAAACATGGCTTTAAGAACCGATACAGTCGATCGCGACTGACATTTTTCTGATAAAGGATCGTAGTATTCTTAGAACGGAGTGCATGGACTGTGAGTGTGACTTTGTTTTGATCACTGAGTGGTAGGAGGAATTTCAATGCCAAACAGGCTCAACTGGACTGTTTTTCAAGTAATGGGAAAGCAGCCTGAACAACATTGTTTTTTTTTTCTTCTTCAAATAATTGAACACTTTACTGAAAAATGTATTTATTCTCGTACTAATTGAGGTGTAGGTGTAATAATTCATGCTGAACAGTCAAACTATAATGTTAACTTTTCCAATTTGACAGTGGGAACAATAGTAGTACTTTTAGTTATCAAGATGTAGGTTGTGTCATTTGTGATGAACAGTCATAAAATTGAATACTTATTCGGGATTGTTGAACTTTTTTATGCTACTTTTCTGATCAAGTTGAACGCATTATACTTATACAGGCATGTGGAACTCTTTTTTATTTTATTTTATCATACCTCATTACCTGTAAGAAACAATGCATTTGAAGTGAAGTAAAGGTACACAGTCTTATTTGCTCCGTGTATTTTTGGTTTATGTAACAGACGTTTTGACACAATGCTGTCACTACTAATAATTTGATGGAATGGATTTGTGAATAAACGATTAGATCTATAATGTATAAAGCTCATGCACATTTCCATGCTCAAGACAGCTTCAGTTATGCATTTTTTTTAATATGTGTGCTACCAGTAATGGCTTTTAGATAAATGCCTTGTAAACTGAAAATGATCACATTTTTCCAGGGGACTATGCGCCCCCTGTTCCCTCCCCACCTACCCCCGAGGGGTGCTGCCCCTTGACCTCGGCTCAGTATGCCAAAGTCACTTTGCCCAATTTCAGGCCCTTGTTTATGTGATGTACCTGCGATAATACAATTTATATCTATTAGCTATTTTTAAAAAAAAAAACAGTTATTTAACAGCACCCATATAATGTGTTCGCGCTTCATGAGACTAAGAGTTAACTTTTGGATTTTTTTTAATGCAATATGTAAAGTTTATAAATGTTACAATATTTATATAATTATGTGGTCTTTAAAAAAAAAATGCTTTATTTTTGGAGGGATAAATTTCTGCGCATTTTTTTTTAATTCATTGCAGGCAATACCCAACTAAATGCTTTTCAAGGTACATAGATGTCTTCTTTACTTAACAAAAACAAAGTGTTATTTCTTACCAATTTTATTCATGATTCATTAATTAACTTATTAGTTTTGTATTTAAAAAGGGGGCTTTTTATATTTTAATTATAACTTTCAGAGCGCACTCACAACTCGCGCATGCATAAGCATGCTTTTCGCAATAACTCACACATCACAAAAAATACCTGTGATAAATCAACGACTATGAAACATATTCTTAAATTTATACCAATTTTTTAGATGTGCAAACAATGATATCTGGACTTTGTTAATGTATTTGACAAAATCTGATTTAATATGTGTACATTTTAAATGTTGCTAAAAAGTTAAAGATCTAAATTGTGTCCGATGTAAATAGGAAAGATTTATAGCCCTGAGATCACCTAAATGGTGGACAGGGCTTTAAACAATCAACCTTTTCCCAACAATTGTGGCAGTTTATATGATTGACTCAATATTAATATATATTTTTAATCCGTGCAAATTTGTGTAATTAAATTGTTTTTACATTTTCGGAGTGATTTTTGTTTTGAAAAGGATGACAACATACCACGTCCTTGAATTTGTCGGAAATTGTGGCCAGACAATTGGGTCCTATTCGACGAGAAGAAGGCTTACTGGCCCAGTGGACCATCATCCAGTCAAGCATGGATAAAGAACGCGAAGGATCCTGATCCTAAGTGGCCTACTTTTACATTCACAAGACTCATCAATTCATACAGTAAGTCTCTTTTTACTATGCTAAAATATGCAGCACCAACGTCAACGCAGAATTTCTGCGTAACTCATAGCTTTTCAGGAGAAGCTAAAAAGTGTTTTGTTTTTGCTATAGATTGCTTTCTGTACTTATAGTTGTTCATACTAGGAAAACAATAGCTGGAGTACTGTTGAGCGGAACTGATTTTTTAATTCGATGTAATCAAATTAATGAGATATGATGAGATTTTTTGCTTGCAAAATTTTATTTTAACCAAAACATTTGCCAAGCAGACTTGCCACAGTTTTCTTGTAAAAGTTGTGCAATTTTCAGTCTGCTCAAAAGTTATGCAGTTTCATCTAGGTGTAGTTTGAGAAGTTCCGGGTATCGTATTTTGAACACGGGTAGTACCAATCGACATGGCATGCTTTCTTTAATCAGAAGCAACATTAGGTTACGCAAGTATTCCGCATTGAAACCGATAATAAGAATACAATATATCGCATTGTAAGTGACTATTGTCACCTATAAGATTAATTACAAGGTTAGCGAGTTCAGTAAACCAGTTTTCTTTTTAGTCTCAAGTTAGTGTCACGGATCGCTTGCCATACTTTTATTTTAAAAGCCTCGAGATGAGCCGAGCCAATGAAATATTAGAGCAATCGACAGCTGACCAGTTTCTGCGGGAATCGGCGAGTGCAACGAGATCGATTGACCGAATAACATGTCAGTGACTCGCTCCCGGAATATCAAAGTTATTATTTGATCTATTGGATTATGCTGTTTTATACAGGTATTTAAATATTGTTTAAATATTATTAGTCAAATTACTGTGAAATGTTTTATGTGTAATTCTTGGGGTTGTTAATTCAATGTAACCAAGAAGATGAAATTTTGTTGTAATTTCATATTGTCAGTGAGTGAATTCACTGTAAAGTAATGTAAAGAAATGTAAAGGATAATTGTTAGGGTATTCACCATTACGCATTATAACTGGGGCTGAAGTGATTGTTAGAATAGCCGAGTGATGCATGAATGTGTGAATGACTGATAAACAATTATATACGTGACTCAGATATTACGACACAATGACATGAATGTGTTGAGAAATAATTTATACGTGACGTAACTGGAAAATGCGACCTATTGAGGCCGTGCAGTGAATTGACATTAACGTTGTGGAAACGTAAGGAAGATAACGTGACTAAACGCAAAGGAGGACAAAGAAAAGGAGAGTGAGTGAAAAAGAGAATAACTGACTTTGGTAATTAATAAACGTTCTCTTAAACTACAGCTTCCTACCCTAGGACCAATTTCCGGGATGAACCTCCCCACGCTGGGCTAGTAGGGCAGCTGCAGCTGAGCTGAACCCCCCAAGGTCTGCACGCGTGTATTGTGACGGTGCCGATGTCAGAACGGGATCTGATGGCCACCGTAGACTCCAGAGCATGGTAACCGAGGAGCAGGTTGAATTCCATCGCTTCTACTTGTGAGTCTTATTAGACTGAGCACTCAAAGAGAGGCCAGTCCTTCAGATTGTTAATCTGCAGTCAAGTTGGCGTTGCTTAATACGCCTATGTGAAATACATGAACAAGGAACTTTTATAGGCCTAGATTTATGTGAGACATGAGTCATGGAACATTCTCAGTATGCTCTAAATGAGATTTATAGTCACGGAACTTTCAGTATGAATGATATGTGTGTAATTGATATGTGTGATAATTGTTTATGTATAAGTTAAGTGAATAGTGAACGGGGCAGAGAGGCCAAAAATGCAAGTAACTTTCTTTGTCCTGAATGAGTGTGAATGAACGACAGATACGAGAGAGCACACAACATAATTATGGAGTCAGATAAATAAGCAAACAAGCATTTAATTAGTTTAATTCATGAAAATCCATTCTTGACAATTGGTGACCCTTTTCTATTCTGTGTAGCTTCATTCATATTCTTTAGCGTCTTTAGAAATTAATTTCTAGTAAGGCACCATAGTGCTGCACTACACATTAATTTTTGGGTATTAGGTTAGTTAGTGGGTATTCTCCTTTTTCCCAGTGTGAATGTTGTGTTACTTCTGAATGCCATCTCCAGTTTTATGGCTGTGCTTCTTGTATAGTTCTGAGGCACTAAGGGTCTATCTTCATTTTTCTTCCTGTGGGGTCTGTTTTCTCTCTTTTCACTGCTCTTTTCTACTATCATAGATATTTTGTTTATTTTTTTTAAAGTTTGTTTCTTTAGGCCTAATGTACTTTAGTTAAGGTGCTATCCTTTGTAATTAGTGTTCGCCTCTTTGCCCGGTTTTAATTTGTCTTTAGCATAGGTCAGCCCCAGTAGTTTATTCAAAAAATTTTTTTTTCTAATTTTTTCAATTGAAGTTTATAATTTTATCATTATTATAGTGGATATTTGACTTTGTTTATGATACATGTATTAGTATTAGTTATTTAGAGTGCTGTGCGTAGATCTGAACTGAAACTTATTATGTAATTTGTAAATTACAATTTGCTACTTTTTATCTTTTTAACAGCAAATGGGCAACGTACACTGGTGCCAGGCAGCCTTCCAACATTGTGGATGCCTAGCAAGACGGTAGAGACTCCTAAGCCACCACAAAGAAAACCCCAGTTAGTATTGTAATTTATGTATGCTTTATTAATTATGTTTATAAACTGTAAGCTGTCAGTTGAGCTTGTGGAAAAAAGATTGTATGTTTAAGTGGTTATACAAAAACAAGCAACTTAACAAAGTTAAAGTAATAACTCACACATACAAACATCCCACATAAACCCCTCCTCATGACCCAAGCGACTGAAAACATCCAAGGGCGAGTGCTTGCCCTAGAGGTGGCTGCAATTTTTGAGTATTGTGTCTGCATTATTTTTTAGGTATTCTTGTATCTTATCTAGTATTTGACACGGGAGACTGAAATTCCTTGCAGGCAGACTGAAATTCCTTGCGGGCCAGTGACTTTCTTTTTTTTTTACATTTACTCATCCCTGCTCACATCCCCACCACCAACACACACAAGTGACTATTATGGACCCACAATAAAATATGGAAGTAACTAATTTTATGGAATTTTGCTTGTACCACTTGAGTCACAAAAGAAAAGCAGTGTTTCAGGTGTCTAGTTTGTTTCCTCTTTTTTTTTCAGACGGAGATAGATGTTCCACCTATACCTCAGCTTGTGACGTACTACAACTTCGATGAAGTGAGAAAGGATGCTACTCAGCTACCAAGCCCATGGATTTTGCTGAAGGACACTGAGCTGGAGATATTGGTTGGGGTTGTGTAACCCCCTTAGCTACTTTTTTGTCAGCTTTACAGAAGCTGAACATTTGCCCTGGATTTCCTGACTCTGAGTTACAAATCTGTGCAAAGTTGCCAAATGGTCAAAAGACACAGTCATACTTTAAACACGTTCAGTACTATGCATCAAAAGAACATGCCAACTGCAAGGTCACCATTCGATCAAACAAGTGCTTCTGGCTGCAAAGTGCTACAGAAGAATGTAAAGAATGCAAGTCCAGCCCAGAACTTCTGCTAAACAAACACAAAAGAGTCATTGCAAGAAATAGTAAACCACTCAGCAAGTTTGATTCTTTGTCTTTAATATCTAAACCAAAATTGAAAGACATTCTCAAAGCGAAACGCAAGCACTGCAGCAAAGTGTTAAAAGAGTTGGAAAAATTTAAGACAAAGCTGCATGATTATAGTGCAGCAGTGTCTGTCCAACCAGAGCTGCATGATTCCTTGAAACAATTCATCAAAACAAGTGGAAAACTTCAGCCTTTGCACAAACTTTTCTGGAAAGAACAATTAAAGGCTTTTGATTGCAGTAACTCCAAAAGGATGAGATGGCATCCAATGATGATTAGACTCGCAATACTATTGCACAGTCGAAGCCCGGAAGCTTATGACAGTCTGCGTAAGACAGGAGTACTTCAACTGCCAGGCAAATCAACACTGAAGGACTACACACATTTCAGCAGTCCCATGGAAGGCTTCAGTCATGCTGCAGTAGAATCAATCAAGGCTGCTGCTGAAGCTTGGATGAGCATCAGCGTTTCGTTGTGCTTCTGCACGACGAAATGACAATAAGAGAGGATCTGGTGTTTGACAACCGGACAGAGGAGATCGTCGGATTTGTGCAGTCCGACTGCCGTTCAAGAAAATTAGCCACACATGTGCTGGTGTTTTTTGTTGTTGGAGTGTCCTCAAGAATCAGTGCCAGCATGAGTTACTTTGGTACTACAGCCACCGCAAATGTTTTTGTTTCCTTTGTTTTGGAAAGCGGTTGGTCTCCTGGAACATTCATGCAGCCTGAAAGTTATTGCATCTGTCAGCGACAAGGCTACTCCAAACCAGCGAATGTATGGCATGCACTCCACTAGAGGCACTAATGATATCTGCTACAAAACTGTGAATATCCATGCTCCAGAGAGGGAAATAATTTTTATTTCAGACCCACCACACTTTCTCAAAACTGTTAGAAATAATATGTACAACTCTGGCAGTGGAAAGAATACCAAGTTCCTTTGGATTAATGGGTGTCACATTATATGGCGACATATTGTGGACGCTTATTACAGAGACTGTGATCAGCAGCTCAGACGAACAAAGCTTACAGCTGAACACATTTATCTCACGCCTGCCTCACTTATGAACATAAAGCTTGCTGCACAAGTACTGAGTGAGAGGGTGGGAAGAGCTCTGCAAACGTTTGGAGGACTAGAATGTCGTGAGACAGCGAATTTTATTCTTATGATGGACACATTTTTTGATTGCATGAATTGCCAAGCAAATAACAAAGGACAACGCAAACCTGGAACCAGGTGATCAACAGTACTTCGACCACTTCGAAAGCCACACTGAGTGTTGGATAATATATTATTTGTTTCCAGATACCACAGTAAACGGGAACCATTCCTTCCAGTATGTCCCCCCCAATGGTGCTCTTCAAACGAAAACGCATGTTACCAGAGCTTGCAGCAGGTGCACCAATGGGGAGTCTCATCACCAATAATGACTCAGGGTGGATGGACCGAGAAATGTTCATCAAATGGCTCAAGCACTTTGCCTCAGTTGTAAAACCCTCAGCAGCCAGTAAAGTATTGTTAATCCTTGATGGACATGGATCCCACACCAAATCCCTAGATGCCATCAATTTTGCCAAAGAGAATGGCATTGTCATGCTATCCTTACCGCCACACACCGGCTTCAAGTCTTGGATGTGGCCTTCTTCAAGCCCCTGCAGACGTATCTGGCTCAAGAGCAGGAGAAGTGGCTGAGAGCAAACCCTGGGAGGCAAATCACAGCCTTCAACATTTGCAGCCTTTTCAACTCCGCCTACATCCGAGCAGCTTCCACATCTACAGCAGTCAATGGCTTTGCCAAGACTGAAATCTGGCCATGCAAGAGACATGTGTTCACAGATGCTGACTTTGTTGCAAACCTGTGGCACACGGCTGTACCTCCCTCCCCTGCTTCAGCAGTGCTTCCATCCCCTGCCTCAGCTGTGCCTCCCACCACTCCCTCAGCAGTGCCTCCCTCCTCTTCCTCTTAAGGCGGCGATACACGGTAAGACTAGATCTTATGATACCCGCATATGACTACGGAAATTCCCGGATCGGTAGGAATTGTCGTCAAGTCTTATCGATAGAGCATGTTCTATTTTTTCACGGCGCGATTTGACAGTGGAGGTCAGACAGCCAATCAAAACAGCTATTTGATTGAACTCCGAGGTGAAGGTCACTGAAAAACCGCGACCTACAAACTGAAAAATGGCAGACCTGTCGAAGCACCAAACAGAAATTTTGATTGAGTTGTACCATGAACATAGCTGCTTATGGGACACATCATTGCAGGTCTCCAAAGACCAAGGGACCAGAAACCGCGCACTTTCATCAATACAGGCGCGGTTTCATGAAGCCTGCAATATTTGGCTGGATCGTAAGGCTTATGACTCATACATACCGTGTATCAGCAAAGACATCAGATCTGCAGCGGCACACGCGGGTATAATAAGATCAAGTCTTACCGTGTATCGCTAGCTTTAAAGCCACTCACCTTCCTCTATTTTGAGTTCTTACCATCTGACGAGAAAGCAAACTATCAGGAAGTTGTTACAGAAATGTGTTCATCTCTGAACCAAGAACCCTGCAAAGGCAAAGACAGAAATGTGGAGAGCTACGGAAAAAACAGACCACAAAAGAAACGAAACAAATACGGCAGAGAATTGTGAAAAGGCTCTACACCAGAACTGATACACTTCTGACTATGAAGTTCTGGTCATCTACTCTTCCGCTCTTTAAAGATTTTGTCCTTCATTTCCATGCCCCCAGCATGTGTCCTGAGAAAGGAAGGAGATGCAAATTTCAATGGTTCAGTTGATGAACTTCAGTCCCAGTGGTTAGACTGGCAGCAGTATTCTCATCCCTTACCCACTGACATTGCTGCTGAGGAGAGAGAAGATAAGAGGTGGGTCATGGTTGGAAAGGAGCTGAGTCTTGGACAGCCCAGATTTGACAGACTTGCCTACATCATGTTGCAAAGATTTGCTCCTGAAAGCCAAGTCAGCAACAGCAAACATGGTTAAGAAGAAGAATGAGACGGTTACCTCAGAAGCTGAAAGCCTGTGACACTGCCTTCTGTCTCCTCAATATGCAAAGTTTTGCAAACCTCAGACTGCATACAATCACCTTTTCACTCTCAACTTTTACTTTCCAACTCACTATCAACAATCTCTCTTCACAACACAGTGTGTCCATTATATATTTTTTCTCTCAACTCGAGATGACCTCAGGACGTTCTAGAAATGACGCATTACAACCAATCAGAATTAAAGATCGTCATCACTGTCTTACGTCATACATCTCTATACACCTTCCTGGAACGTTCTCAAACTTCTACAAGTTTCTATCGACAGTAAACACGCAGATCTAGAGAATTCTCCAATAATATCGACTAACGAAAATTATCAACGTTATACAAAGCTTCTTCTAATAACAATGCAAACTCAAATCAAAGGTAAATACACTCTATTATTGCATGCTTTGCCAAATAAAACGAACAGATCTATCGCGCGAGCTTCACACATAATATCATGCACATTTCACACGCACCATCATGCTCGTTTCAACGTAACAGAGTGTGTGTAACATGTGAGCATGTATGTTGGTATAGATCGCCGCGCTTTGAGCCTGATTTGGTTTGGGGAAAAGCATGTATATAGCATCCAGTTTTATTATTATTATTATTATTATTATTATTATTATTATTATTATTATGTCATTTCTTTTACAAAAGCCAAAATAAATGCGGCAAAAGCTTCAATGAGAAATACTGGAATTGCCCAATTCCTGTGTGCAGGGGATGAATGTTTTAAAATTTATGTACACAGGGGGGGGGGTCTGAATTTAACTGACCGACCATATTTTTTACCTAAATCTTTTGTTTTGACCCCCCCCCTCCTCCCCTCTCACCTAAAAAAAGGCTCTTGGCACATTTTGCACACCATGCAAAGACTAAAAAAAAGTGAACAAGCAGTGATAGTAACCTCTCTTGAACTCGGTGTCATGATACAAAATTTTAAACTAAAAAGGCAAGGGAAAAAAACGTACCGTCTTTCTTTTTGGGGAGGAGTGGGAAGCGGGGGAAGAGATGGGGGTGGGTGGTGGGGGGGGGGGGGGGGGGGTGGCAGGTGGCCTTAAACGAAAGTTTAAACTAGTTTGTCTCCAAGAGGCAGCAAAGTTTGCATTCCTAATTTTTTCAGAGCTTCCTTGTGGATAGGGGGACCGACTCTCGTTCCACTTTTCATTCAGTTCACGTGCATAACAAGTTTTGTCGCCCTATCCAATTACAATACAATACAAGGATATTGCTTTAGGTCCAGCGGACTCTTCCGAGCCAAATCAGGACCAGAGAGACGTTATCTTAAAATATTATAAAAAGATTCAAATCTTAAAAAACAAACCTGTTACTCTTAAATACCCAAACAAACTTTCACATGACATCTCTTATAAGAGTCTTCTTTAAAACTGATGTATTAAAAATATAATCTCTTTCTTCAATCAAATCACTAAATTCAGTCCTAACAATAAAATCCAAACTAAACAAAACATGTCGATACGATTTATATGCGATAAAACAAACCAACATCGTGTAAAAATTGAAACAGATGTTGACCATTACATACTTTAAAAATCTCTTTGAAAGGTATGGAACCAAAATATGTTTCACTTTCCTCAATCAAATCAGCACACTCAGACATGAAATGTCGAACGGAAAAGGATTGATCACATGCAAAGCACCATGGTGGTTCTTCTCCTTTTAAAAGGAAACTGTGGGTGACATAAGTATGCCCAATATGAAGGCGAGATAACACTGTTTCTTCTTTGCGAGTGGATGCAAAGTTAGGCAAAGAAGTGGACAAATCGGGAAGAATTTGAAATAATTTGTTGTTGACATGGTTAGACCAGTCAGTCTGCCACAGTCGTTTACAGTAAGAACCAGTCATACAACGTAGGTCAGAGTAGGGCACAAACTGAAATATCTCTGGAGGGAAATCAAGATGCAGAGCATCTTTAGCCGCCCTGTCTACTGCAATATTGCCGCGGATGCCCATGTGACCAGGGACCCACATAAAAACTATCTTTTTACCCTCAGAAATAAGTTGTGTATGGAGGTCATGGATCTCTGCCAGAAAAGGGTGTGATATCTTTCTCGTGGAAAGAGCCTGAAGTGCTGACAATGAATCGGACATGATTAAAAATGAGGTTCTTTTGGATTGATAAACCTGTTTCAGAGCTAAATGAATTGCCTTGAGCTCAGCTGTATAAACAGAACAAAAATCAGGTAAACGCTGTTGCAAAGGCTGGTCTAAGTGTCTCTCGGAGACAGACGCAGCAGCAACTGAATCTCCTTTCTTTGACCCGTCTGTAAAAAGTTGTTCATATCCTGGGTATAATGCACACTGTTCTAAAAAAAGTTGGTTATATACGGTTTCAGAGGTATTGTTTTTAAGGAAAGCGGACAACTGCCAATTAATGTTTGGGGTACATAATTTCCATGGGGGAGCTTCAGTCCGAAGTTCATCGTCGTTGATGGAAGCAACATCAATGCCTGCTTTTTCCAGATGAACTTGCATTCTGATGCCAAACGGAGGGATTGTGTTAGGTTTGGATTCAAATTTCTGAACAAAATCTGGGTTGAAAACACAGTCATAAGCAGGGTTCATAGGATCAGTTTTTAATTTTAAATAGTAATTCATTGACAATTTTGTACGTCTCAGCTCCAGCGGGGGTTCGTTAGCTTCCACATAAAGGCTTTCACAAGGGGAAGTGCGAAACGCACCCAAAGCAATGCGTAGTGCCTGATGGGCAACTGGATCTAGCATCTTAAGATAAGATTTTCTAGCAGAACCATAGACAATGCAACCATAGTCTAACTTGGATCTAATTAAAGAACGATATAACAGCAATAAAGTTTTCTTGTCAGCACCCCAGTCTGTACCACTGATAACCTTGAGCAAATTGCAGGCCTGTTGACATTTAGTTTTCAAAATTTTCAGATGAGGAATGAAAGATAGCTTTTGATCAAAAATAACACCCAAAAATTTGACTTGTTTGACCGCCTTTATTGGAGTTTTATTGAGGAGAATAGTAGGGTCTTGAATAATTCCCCGGTGCTGGGAAAAGTGAATACATTCAGTTTTTGCTTCCGAAAATTTAAAACCATTTTGTAAAACCCAGTCTTCAACGGCCTTGACACATAACTGTAGCTGACGTTCTGCAGATGCCAAAGTTTTACCTTTGGCTACCAATGCAAAATCGTCGACAAACAAAGAATTGTCAATTCCCCGTTTAACGGAACGAACAATGTTATTTATTTTAATATTAAACAGCAAGGGAGACAAGATGCTACCCTGAGGCACTCCCATCTCCTGTTCTCTCATATCTGACAAAGATCCCCCAACCTTAACCTGAAAGAGTCTGTCCGTTAGAAAATTGGATATAAACAGAGGTAAATGTCCCTTCAAACCCATTTCTTGTAAATCTGAAAGAATGCCATATTTCCATGTGGTATCATAAGCTTTTTCCAAATCAAACATGATGGCAACGACATGTTCACCCTGGACGAACGCGTTACGGATAAAAGTTTCCAGTCGCACCAGGTGGTCAACAGTACTTCGACCACTTCGAAAGCCACACTGAGTGTTGGATAAAATATTATTTGTTTCTAGATACCACAGTAAGCGAGAATAAACCATTCTTTCTAGCATCTTGCATAAGCAAGACGTTAAGGCTATTGGTCTATAGTTTGTCGGGTTAGTATGGTCCTTGCCAGGTTTAGGGATGGGTACAATAATGGCCTTTCTCCAGGAGGGAGGAAAGGTGCCAGTGATCCAGAGCTGATTGAAGATGTCCAGCAGTTGAGACCGTGAGTACCTCGTTAAATGTCTGAGAAATTGATAATGTACATCATCCGGTCCAACTGCTGAATCTGAACTTTTGTTAATTGCATCATCAAGCTCGGCTAATGAAAACGGAATGTTGTAATCTTCAGAATTATCGGAGGTAAAATGTAACTGTTGTTTTTCTTTACGGGTTTTAACTGTTTGAAAAGGGACAGAATAATTTTCAGAGGAAGAATTTGCAGCAAAAGAAGAAGCCAAAAGATCAGCTACTAATTTTTTTATCTCCGATTATGTCACCCTGCACAGTAAGGCATGGGCTCACCTGTTTGTTACTTCTATTTTTGAGTTTGCGGACTACTTTCCACACCTTCGACAGTTTCACTTTTGAATTAAGCGTGGAGCAGAAACCTCTCCACGATTCCTTTCTCTTTCGTTTGAAGAGCTGTCGGCATTGCGCTCGCAAACGTTGGTGGTTTTGTTTATTTTCAGTGCTTGGGTGTAAAAACATAGTTCTTAAAGCTTTTTTACGAGCTTGCTGAAGTTTTCTACATTCATCGTCAAACCAGGGTTTTTTAAGTGTGTGAGGGTTTGACGAAGTTTGCGGAATGGACTCCTTGGCACTGTTAATAACTATGTCAGTATAAAGCTGTATTGGATCTAAGGCATTTGAAAATTCCTGTTTCTTAGCACGTAGCTGGGCCTCAGACAGGTTAGAAAACAGACTCCAGTTAGCTTGTTTCAGTTTCCACCTGCCATAATATAATAATAATAATTGTTTATTTATATACCACAACATTACATATAATAAAACACGCACTCGCTGTGGTTGACAACTTCACAAATTACAAATTGTTAGCAAATAATAGATTAACATACATATCAAACATATAAATTTTTTAAACAGGTTAAATACTAATATAGCTATAAAATCTCATTATAAAAATCTCATAAAAAATATATATATATATAAAATAGCATAATATACAGAACAATCGGACAAACAACAGCTCACAAAAATCATATCAATTAAAATCAGCATAGGATCAACATACAAATTAATACATCGAACAGCTACTCCGTCGCCAGCGCCAACAATCAACCGTCCAGACGCCACATTAGTTATCACAGCACACACAAAGACACACACACGCTCCCACACACACACACACACACACACACACACACACAGCACGCACACACAGACCTACTACCGTCTGACAAGTCATATCTCAGCTGACGCAAGGGAAATCTACATAATTATTTATAGTATTGTTTAAACAGGTGTGTTTTTAATGCACGTTTAAAGGCAGGTAGACTGGGTGCATGTCTAAGAGCATATGGGAGTGAATTCCATTGTGTTGCAGCCGCGAAAGAAAAAGTGCGTTCTCCATAAGTTTTTGTACATGTGGGAAGGATGTTGAGAAGGCGTTTATCTGAAGAGGATCGGAGTTGCCGGGATGGTGTGTAAACAGAAAGAAGTTCAGAGATGTAGGCAGGAGAGCAGCCAGAGAAGTAGTTATAGCAGAGAGTCGAGAGCTTGTGTTGAATGCGTGCTTTGACAGGAAGCCAGTGAAGAGATTTTAAGAGAGGCGTGGTGTGTTCATGTTTGCGGGATTTGAAGACAAGACGAGCAGCAGAGTTTTGGATCTTTTGAAGTTTTTCGATGAGATAGAGGGGAGCATTAGCAAGAAGAGCATTACAATAATCAAGTTTAGACAGAACAAAGGCACAGACGAGAGTGATAGTGGTTTGAACTGAAAGATTCTGGCGAATGCAACTGATTTTGTGGAGTTCAAAGAAAGCAGACTTGCAGACTGTAGAGACGTGCTTGTCGAGAGACATATCAGATGAGAGAGTGAATCCAAGGTTGCGAGCATGACAGGAAAAAGCAATGGCAGAGTTCCCGACTTGTATGGTAGATGGAAGGGAAACAGACGGAGTTGTTTTCTTTTTAAATAAAAGTACTTCTGTTTTGTCATCGTTTAATTTTAACTTATTGTTATTCATCCAATTCTTTATGTCAAGAATGCATGCCTGCCATGAGTTTGCTCAAGGTTATCTGAATCATGTTTTAATAAAACCGGGAAATGGTCGCTGCCATGGAGATCTTCTAAAACTGTCCATTTAAAATCCAAAAGTAAGGAGGGATCACAGATCGATATATCAATGTGGGACAAAGAAGCAGTTCTAGAACAGGAAAAAGTTGGAGCACCCTCGTTCAAAGTTACTAGGTTTAACGAGTCTAAAATGTCTTCAATTATTTTACCCTGAGAATCGGTACGATCACTACCCCACAGGGGAGAGCGTCCATTAAAATCTCCCAACAACAAAAAGGGGGGAGGTAACTGTTGGACCAAATTCTCAAGTTCACTTTTAGTTACATTTATTGATGGTGACAAATATAGAGAACAAACTGTGAGGGATTTAAAAAGAGATACTCTAGCTGCAACTGCTGGTAAACTTGTATTAAGTAAAATTGGATTAAATGGGACATTTCTATGAATAAAGAGTGAAACACCTCTAGAGGATAAACAATCTAGAGAGGAATAACCAGTAATATCTATAGGATGTTTTTCTGACAGGAGAGTTTCCTGAAGGGCCAATACTTCAGGTCGATGCTCTGTCAGCAGACAGCAGAGCTCCTCATAATTTGCCCTTATCCCTCGGATGTTCCATTGTAAAATGGACATAAAAATTAAGTAAAAGAATGCTAAAATTTTCATCTCCGAGAGCACAATTACGTCTCTTTATCTTTTGGACCCTCGTCCATCTCTTCATGTTCCATCAACCCCCCGAAACGGTTCTCCGTTTCGAGAGGCTGATGGGGCTTGGAAGAAAGGGGTCCGGGCCTTTGATTTTTGGCCAAAGCCCCGGAACCCGAACTGCCAGCGGACTTCCTCCCCTTCTCCCCAGCACCAGATTTTATATCTTCCCTCTCCCCTTCACCCCTGCCAATCTTTCCCTCTCCTCCTCTGACGCTCTTCTGCTGGGTAACTAGGATTTTAGTCGCCCCAGCAACTACCCGGTCGCTAAAACCGGTCGTTGCTGGTGCGGTGGCATGAGGCCTAGCCTCCTTTGCAGCAGGTGTGACGGCTTTTGTCACGGCCGTCTGCGTGTTGTGGGTGACGGTTGGGGACGTGCCCGTCGGCACGTTCTCCAGTGGAATCGGTGGGGCTGGAGAAACCCCCTTCTGGGCAAACAACGCGAGCATCTTTTCTAAAGCATCCATCCGTTTGCACAACGTGTCCAAGATCTGTGTTATTTTACTCATGGCAGTGTCCAATTGCGGGTGTGTGCTAGCTTCCACATGAGATGTGGAACCCACCACAGACGCAAAGGACCTCTCTTTAAGCACCGGCCTACTTGCAAGAACTTTTTTCCTTGCGTCGCCAAAGGAGCAACTCTCAGTGGCCCGCACCTTTTGGATTTCCAGCTCCAACTGCCACTGAGGACAGTCTTTGGAGCTGGAAGAATGATTCCCGGCGCAATTCACACAGCAAATCGGATTTTTGCATTCGTTTTCGTGTTTCTCTTTACCACAATCACGACATATTTCCTTGCTTTTACAGGTCTTGCTACCGTGACCAAATCTTTGGCACCGGTAGCATCGCAACGGTGATGGTACAAACGGCGTCACCTTCACCCCAAGGTACCCCACCTTGAGTGACTCCGGCAATTTGGCCATAGCGAAGGTCACAAAAAGTGTGTTGGTGGGGATACGTTGGGGTCCCTTGGTGACGAAGACCCGCTGGACTGCTGTGACCCCCTGGCTGGAGAGCTCACCACGGATTTCCAATTCTGACATGTCGATCAAATCCTGACATCGGATGACTCCCTTGGAGGAATTCAACCGTCCATGCACAGAAACTTTGATTTGTCTATCAACGAAGACAGTCGAATCCCTCTTCAGCAGACAATCCGATGCCATTTTGGTTGAGCACTCCACCAGGTAGGCCCCAGATCTCAATTTTTTAACGTCCTTGAAACCGGTTGTGCAAACGGACTGGAACCCCTTATGGATGGCGAACGGATACAGCTTGCCTAGTGGCAAAGCCGGATCCGCCCCCTCTACTACCAAAAAACGAGGCCAGGCCCCTTCCACCCCCGATGCACAAGCTTTTTGTCTCGTCTCAATGTCACTGTCCGTATCCGTGTCAGAGTCGTCACCGTGAAGTCGTTTTTTTTTGTTTGAAGCCATGTTATTAATTTATGAATTCATCCCCCCTGCTCCCCACCCACCATGGAGTCCAACAAGGGGATGCGTCCAAGCGGAAAGTCCAGCAAGGAAACGCACCAGGGTTACAGGGGGGATATACACCCAGACAATCCCGCACTGCCACTACGGTTTTGTTCAAGTTTGACCCATGAGCCGCAGCCTTCTAGCAGAGCTAGGGCAATACACGACCAGCCGCTTGACTGACGCGGGCCACGCCAGCCTCCCGTCTAGGAGAAGTCCGGGCCAAAGAGGTGTGTTAGTGTGAGGGACCGCAGTCCCTCAGTGACCTCAACCTCCAGGATCCCATTCTCCCCCGACACGGGTTGCCCTGCACGGCAAACGCAGGGGGCCAAGAGAAGGCCACAGAGAAAAAGAAGGGTGGAAAAAGAAGGAATGATGGGGAAAAAGAAGACAGGGAAAGTCCGGTAAGGCAGAAGAAAGGGAGTCAAAACTGCATAGTATACTGGGAGAATTTAAGGGTGAAGAGAATATAGGTGAAAGGACCAATAAGACAGAAACAAGACAAAAGAGAAGAAAAAGGGGTAGGCAACTTGGTCACCCAGCCAGAGAGAGGCATGGGGGTCCACCCCCGGCGCGCGGAGCCGAGCCCGTGGGGGCCCCTATCCAATTTGCACGTGTAAATACATGAATGCAGCAAGAATTCCACTTTCCTTATAGGCCACAATATAAATGGTTTATTTAATTTTACTTCTTAGTTTGTATACTGTACTTTTTTGGTTTCAGTAAGGAAAAGCGACCAACAGAACAATGCTACATGCCGATTCCTGCCAGTAAAGAATTACCTCAAGTAAAGAGCTTTTTTGAGGGCATCGATCAGGTGTTACCAGATTGCTGTGGTCTGGATGTGTTTGAGGAGAAAAGGACACCTCAGCTAGCACCTCCATCTCCTCTCAGAGTTGCGACCCCTTCAGACAAGGGAAAACAGTTCATTTCTACACATGTCTGCAGGCCACCAGCTTGTGACTGCAGTGTCTACTTCCAGAAGGAGTTCTCTACTCTAAAGACGAGGGAAAGTGTATTGAAGAGGACACCAGGGGACAACACCTGAACAAACATTGGGTGGACATGAGAAAAGGGCTCATCACAGCGTCAAATGTCAAAAAAAGTCCTAAAATCCCGAGACATCTGCAAGACGTCCAACAACTTAATCAGCCCTGCAGTTGTTGAAGTGCCTGCCCCCATGAGGTTTGGACACAAGAATGAAGACAAAGCCCGCAATTTATTTTTTAAGGATATATAGGTACTGACACAGACATTGCAAGTCCAGTGTGCCCGGTTTGTGTACTTCTGCAACAGAAGCTTACCTTGCAGCTAGTCCGGATGCCATTTTTGATTGCAGACATTGTGGGCGGTTTGTTGTGGAAGTTAAATGTTTGTTTTCCAAGCAAAACATGCACCCAAAAGCTGCCTTGAAGATCAGTGATTTCTGTGTATATAACAATGACGCAATGAAGATTGAACTGAAAAAAGAGCACTCCTATTTTTGTCAAATTCAATGTCAGATGGCTGTGTTAAACATCAGCAAGGGGTTCCTTGTTGCATACACAAGAAAAAGAATGCATCCAATTGAAGTCCAATTTGATGCAGATTGGTGGGCAGACAGCGTTACAGTGCTCCGGTCATTTTGGAACACTTCTGTATTCCCAGCATTCACGGCTGCACTGCAGTATGAGAGAGAGGCAGAAAGTGAGGGTGACATACAAGAGTTTGCTGGTGCCACCAAGAGTGATATGCCTCCAGCCCTGAATACTCGGACTAGAGAACATGAGCCAGTGGCAACTTTGAACGAGGGGATGCACAAGCACAACATATGAATACTGTCAATGGACATGAACGAGCGAACACTGTGCCTGGGCGTTTGTCTTTAGGAGACCTGTTAGCTGCTAGCTTGGCTCTTGAACAGGAGCATCAGCATGATGTTGAAATGTCCATGCAAAACTACATTAAGTCACTGCAAGACAGACACTGTGTTGTGGATGGACACACTCCCAGTAATGGAAACTTTGCCGTTCGAAGAAAAGATCAACGTGTCTAGGTTTCTTGCTAACAAGACATTTGATTGTTATGTCAAACATATGCACAAAGATGGTACATATGCTGATCATATTGCAGTTATATACACCAGCAAAGCGCTGGCATTGCCCATAATTTTTGTCGACAGTCTGAACACCATTGTTTTTGGGGACGCTAGCAGTGGGGTTACTTTGCATGTTGGGTACATCATTGAGCTCAGTCATTATGTCTCAGTTGTCCCCACATGAGTTGGGATTGAGAGTGGAAGTTAATTTGTTACTCTTGAATGATTTCTGGGAGTGTGGAATTTTACAGTGTTGTCGTTTTTTCCCTACCGTTGAGCATGTTAAATTTTGAAAGTATTACATGTATGACTCCAGGTGTTTTTACGTGAATGTGAGAGATAGAGAGTGTGTGCATAATTATCATGTCAGTGTGTGTGTGTGTGTGTGTGTGTGTGTTTGTTTTAGGGCACTGGACTAAAATTTGTTTCTACATGTATAGTTTTCTAGTGTTAATTTATTTGCATGATTAACGCCGATGTTCGCCAAGTTGTATGTATTGTTGTTATTCGTAATGTTATGCTGGTTATGTTTATTTATTATTTCATGTCTATATTTGGATGCCATTTATTGCGTGCGCGTGTGCAGTGGATGAGTTCTTCATTGTACAGCGCTAAGAGCAGTTTTCTGGATATGCGCTTTATAAATACACGTTAATATTATGTATACATGTACATACAATGTATGAATAATGATCTGTCCACTGCCTGAAGAGACATTACCACAGCTATGAGGAAGTAACTAGTTACTACTTAATGATGAAGTTTAAGTATCGTAAGCTTTATGTGCTTACATTGCGAATAACTTCAGTGCAACGGGCTACATGCTCTGTCTTGTCTATACCAGAAAGATTTATTACACTGTATGTTTTGAGAAAACATGTTTTAATTCTGTATTATTGGAATACAGGTCACTGGCCTATTAAAGGATTTATAATACAGTACTCACTTGACTAGATACTATGTAATATGAAGCCACCTTGGCACATAAGCATTGCATTTTTTGGCCTTACTAAGCAAGTGCTTTTAATGTTATACATAGTCTGTGTATGTCCAGTTGCTAAACTAATGGGTGGACACGAGAAAAAGGCTCAAAGTGTTGTACATTCATTCATTTATGTATTGGCTTTTTTCACTTTATTTTGAAACGCTCATTTAGCTTATGTTAGGAAATGTGCTCTATACAAGTTATGTAATATTATAAAATAAATATTGAGTTTAAACAAAATGTATTGTCAGAATTTCTTTTCTTTTTTTTCTTTTTTTTAAAAATTTATCTTTAACCTTTTTGGAGTTTTAGTAATTTTAAACTACTAAGACAATTACTTACATTATTCATGCAATACAGCAATGTTAGTTATTCGTTTCAGTGTTATGAATATTAGTGCTATTATTATATTTGTAGCCGAGCGGAGTCTTTAACTCCCGTCTCTCGGCCACCAACCCTTGGAAACATTGCTCCACCCGAGCTGTCATTTTTATGTAGTCCCTCAAAAGAAGGACATAAAAATATTTGCCTTGCAAGGCGGTGGAGCGTGGTTGGGAGTACCGCATGGGTGCCACCTTTCCGACTATGGTCGGAAAAACAGATTTTTGCTGAAGCCTACAATCGGAAATCCGATTTTTCGAAAAAATAAATCGAAAAAAAAATTATATAGAAGTAAACGAACAAGATTTGTATCAGATTTGTGTAAAGATGCACAGTTGAAAGGGGCATAACCCGCCTATCCGGTTGCTGACTTCCGGCCGGTCTGAGACTGAAGCGTGGATATTGTGACTTTGTGTTCCAATCATGCCGTTTTTAGAGGAAAATACCGATACTGGAAAGAAAACAGCGTTAGAGGTAGATAAGGGAATGAAGAATAAGTGGAGGTGGGAATGGATGTCAGATAAGTTTGATCCTGATGGCGATGAATGCCGGTTGTGGCTGAGAAAATTGGATCAGCCCGGTTCTGCCACAACCACTGCTGCTACAAAGTCTGCCACAACCACTGCTGCTACAAAGTCTGCCCCCACCACTGCTGCTACAAAGTCTGCCCCCACCACTGCTGCTACAAAGTCTGCCACAACCACTGCTGCTACAAGGTCTGCCATCACCACTGCTGCTACTACGTCTCCCACAACCACTGCTGCTACTATGTCTCCCACAACCACTGCTGCTGCTACATCTCCCACAACCACTGCTGCTGCTACATCTCCCACCACCACTGCTGCAACTGGTACTACATGTCGCTGCCTCACACATAAGACGCCAAAACGGATGTAAAGGAATCTTTCATTTATTCTCCATACAGGGCCGTAAAAAACTGGAATAAACCAGACAAAATAACGATCACTAAAAACAGTAAAAAGTCAAGTTATAAATAACGTACTATACATAGGCATGCATTCAAATACGAAAATTTATCACATCGTGTATCATTTTATATATCACATTATTTATCATGTAAATTAAATTGACATAATAAAATCACAGTTTGTTGAACTGAATTAAAAACCAATGAAGTTACATCAAGCCTATATCATGTTGTGCAAACAAACGCCAACATGCAAACTTTGCCCTCATTTCGTTGCACGCATAATTTCATGACAAACCATAAATAATTCGTACCTCGTCTTTTCCCTTAGTATGATGACAGCGAAACAATATAAATGACATAAATCGTTCCGGCGAAGATATTTCCCATTCAGTCTGGTTGCCACAAAAATCAAAGGGGACGACGCAACACAGTCGAACTCAACACCCGGTCCGTTCAGTGGAACTTTCTCAAGGGAACTCACCCTTACCCAAACCTCAAAAACAGCGCCACCACTGGCGTAATAATTGCTCAACTGCAAAATTAATAAACCTATGAAAGGTGCATACATTTTATAGTTTAACATAAAAACTAGCTTTAAAACAAAGACTTAATTGAATTTATATCCTAAGTAATAATAATAATTACATAGAATTAAAGGTACTGGAGGCGGACTAATTTACTCAGCAGATGCACACATGAGAAAACAGTCGCAGTCAAACAAAGGGGAACTATCCTTTAACTTTTAACTAGAGAAAGTACGGCAGTTATTTTCCCTAGACCACCGAGTGTTCAAAATTATGACTTGCGGCAGCAACACTACATCTCCCACAAGTACTGCTGCTACAAAGTCTGCCACCACTGCTGCTGCCCCATGTTCAACTAAAAGTCACCCAAAAGGTGGCAAGAGAGCAGCCCTGCAAGCCTCCTCAGACATACAATCTTTTTTTAAGAAACCTAGATTAATGTGAGGGGAGGCATTATCTATTGCCTTCATGTCTACTGCATGAATTTATTACATGTTTTATGGACAATGATTTCCTGTATATTATTTTAAGTACTGTATAAGAATATTGCCTTTCATGTCTTTCATTTTCTGTTTTATGGACAATGATTTCCTGTATATTGTCATCTTTAAGTATTGTATAAGAATTAATATTGCCTTTCATGTCTACTGTATGTATTTATGACATGTTTTATGGACAATGATTACTTGTATATTGCTAACCCAATGGCATACCCAAAGGATTCCGCAAAGCAGTAGCCACCCAAGTCTAACCAAGAAAACTCAAGGTAGACAATTTCTCTCCCAAGCCTCAACCAGTCGCCTCCCTTTCCGCTACATATTATTAAATAGAATAACCCCTCCCCGTCTGTATTTTGCTTTAAATTTAAAATTATGCAATTTTCATGCGCATGAAGATGTGGTGGTTAGAGGGTATTAATGCCTCCTTCAGTTACTGAAATATTTAAGGATAATTTAGTCTGTTTTAATAATCTTCATTGGGATGAAATATTGTTATTATTATTATCACCTCATGAGTAGCATCATGTTTCCACTGTACTACTCCGATGGTATGGCCACGTCACCAGATCATCAGGCCTTGCAAAGACCATTCTGCAAGGCACAGTGCAAGGAGGTAGAAGAAGAGGGAGACCAAAAAAGAGGTGGGAAGACAACATTCGAGAATGGACTGGTTTGACACTGAGCGAAGCCATCAGGGCTGCTGAGGACAGAGAAAGATGGAGTATGCTGGTTAAACGATCATCTGTGGTGCCCATACGACCTCCGGGTTACGGGACAGGATAGGGATAGGATAGGATAGGATGTCTGGGAAAGTGGCACATGTTCAGAGTTCATGTATGTAGTGCCTTGGCTAAGAGAACACTTTGTTAAAATGCTAATTTCCAGCAGTGTGCTTGTGAGAGTGTCTGAAATACATTTGAACGGTTCGTAATCTCGTGATTTTGCAATTTCAGTTTTTTGATGAGTTGATTTTTTTTCTTTTTGATATTGTTTTCATTCAGTCAAGACAGACTGGTAATCTGATTTCTATGCAGAACTTGTAAAATTGAACAATACATTGTGGTAAAGGTAAGTGTAGGCTTGTATGCAAGCAATCATTGTTTGTGATCATTGTATTGATTACTTTAGATTATTTTATGTAAGTGTTTGAGCTGAACATATAATAGATAATTGAGAACACTAAGTTGTAGCAAAAGGTACTTTTGTGTAATTTACACTTAAATAATCTTAAATATTGGCTGTTGACAGGGAGCTGAGTGGATAAAGCCTGCTGTGCTGCTGTTGATTGAACAGTACAAGAGTGGGTGGCACTGGCTCAATGATCCCGCAAAAAAAAAAAAGGCCGACATGTGGAAGTCTATTGCTAGCAGACTTGGGATGAACGGTTATAGTTTTAGTCCTCAGCAATGTCAAAATAAATTTGACAACATCAAATCGATGTTTTTTTCGCATGAATGTACTTTTTTTAAAAAATCCATACCAAGTATTATGTTTTATAACAATTTAAGTGCACTTTTGTAAACAAGATAGATTTACAAAATGGTATGCAATATTTCGGCCCCTTTACCTTTTTAAAGTAGCAAATACAAACGAAATTAAACCGCATAACTTAGCTGTGAGCTTCTTAGGTTATTTCCTTGGCAGGATCTTGGATCAGCAAAACAATAAAATAACAGCATAAAAACACAATACAATATTGTTTTTGTAAAATTCTTAACTTCCTTGAGTTGATCTTTGATCAGTGCAACAGGGAACTAAGAACTTAAAAAGCAATAGTCAATACAATTTCAGAATTTTTGTCAAAAGCCTTAATTAACTTCATTGAGAAATATTCTACTTTGATTTCATTTATCAGCTTTTAAATCACGTTCCTCAAGCATTCATTTATCTACTTTACTTATGATTTTTATTATAGTTGTTGTTGCTATGCTTGTAATTTTCATTTATTTGCTGCAAAGTCTATATTCAGAATAATTTACTGTAGTTTTTACAGAGATGTTGGCATTTAAAATACTTTTAACATGATGCAAATATATTTGATAGATACAAGAGCATTAAAGACAGTAATTCCAGAACGGGGCGAGCACAGTCATCGTGACCTTACTACGACACAATGGACAACCTTTTGTGTGATAATCATGCTATCACTCCTCCCGTCAGGGTCTCCTCCCTAAACGGGCCCAAGGGTAAGAATCAAGTGCCATGTACTTTGTCTTTTGTGGCTGGTTTCAGTAATCTGTAAGAGGAATTTATGATGAAAAACAATTCTTGGAACATGTGCCAATATTACAATTGTTTTTATGGTTTATTGTGCTGCACCTAGTACATATTCTTATAGTTTCAGTAAACTGATTTGGAATGTTAAGGTCACCTGATGCATGCAGTGGTCCTTTTATGCCTTAATAAATATACAAGAAAAAGAAGGGGAATACAATTATCTTGTGATACTTGAGTCAACCTCTTGCGTTACATGGGTGAGAGAGGGTTTACCTTGGGCTATTAATATTATAAAACGTGTTATTTCAGATGCATGTGGAGGCTGTATTCCATTTGACATTTGTCTGTGTTAAAGGAATTATATTATTTATTTTTCAGTTTCAGTCCCTGGTGATATTCAGACCTCCGAGTCCTCTGATGAGCCTGCAACTACGGAGCCTGTGACTCCTCTAGGCAGTTAAAAGGGAAAGAGGAAGCGTCAGCGGCATAAACAGCCACCAGCATGGTTTAAGGAGTTGAATGAGAGGAGACTGCAGATAAGCGAGCGCCTATTAGCAGCTCAAGAGCGATGCAATGAACTGCTTGAGAAACTGTTAAAAATAATATCTAACTATTGTCGTGGTTCTGATATACTGATACTGATAGTATAGACAGTGACAGTTCTTTCCCATGTACTCTAAAATTTTTGTCGGGATGTATTGTAGACCATGTATTGAATTTATCAGTTTGAGATCAATAAAGTTATATTGTATTGTATTGTTGTATTGTATTCAAGTGAATGACGAGCTGAGCGATAGTCTCGCTGCTGTTGTGGAAAATGCTGGAGATGACAACAAGCTGGCTAAGTTGTTCTGGGAGGAGCAAGTGAAAGCTTTTGAAGCAAAAAAACATGGCATGAAGTGGCATCCAATGCTCATTCGCATTGCCATATTAATTCAGAGTCGGAGTCCCCTTGCATATGACAACCTTCGCAACACGGGAATATTGAAGCTGCCTGGAAAGTCAACACTCAGAGACTATACCAATGACATTCAACCAACAGTGGGATGTTCAGCCTCTGCAATTGAAGAGCTGAATCGTTTGTCGAAAGATTTTAAAGATAATGAACGCTATGTAGTACTTTTGCATGACGAAATGAGCATCAAAGCTGACCTAGTCTTCGACAAGAGGAGTGGCGAGGTGGTGGGGTTCTGAGCTTCTCTGTGGGCACCATGATGAGACAGCACCTGGGCTAAGAGACAGAGGATATGGTACAGCTGATCCTCAAAATGAATCGACTCTTTGACTGTTTGAATGACTGTTTGAATGTAAGGTCCCTTGAAGGGGGGAAACGCAGGTGAAATCGTCCCTCTTTGCTGTTACATTTTATTCGCATTTCGTTGGTTGTGTGTATCAATCCATTTGGGAATATTTGTCGGAGAAGAGACGCCATCTTTTCTTTGCGCGGAAATTTTCGTGAAGTGCGTAAGATGTTTTGCAAAATTCCCGAAAGTGAAGTCTACAGCACGTCAGATTGACAAGGATGGAGGAGCCAAAAATTGTTGGAACTTTTCATGGCTTCAAGAAACCGTGACTTTTACGTGGAAACAAGCGACTGGGTCCATGGTGTAGATAATTACAGATATTGGTGAGGGCGCCAATCATCGCTTTTCCTCCTGCTTGAAGCAATTCCGCGAGTATGTTGTCCACGCCCGCTGACTTTCCCTTCTTCAATGATTGCACTGTTGTCTCAACTTCTTCTCAGAGACCCGGGATGGGGCAAAAACTGTTTATCTTTGCAGAGATATGAAGATTGTGCTCCTGCCAATCATTCCTGGGGTGAAAACCTGTGTATTTACGGGGCGCCTGGTGGTTTTCCACCAAACCTTCGCTCCATTAGGGCACCTAAAAAGTTAGAAGAGAGAAGGCCGACTAGTGGCGTGACTGTAGCACGAGGGAATTGCTGGATGTAACGCAATTGATGTTTCCATTAAAAAGACGCAATCAGAGATGGTAGCATCTTCTCTTTACAAGCAAAGGCTGGAGCACAGAAGAAAACCAGTCAACAAAAGAGGCGAACACAGAAACCTACAAAGTCTTCCGCATCCAGCAACAAGTGTGGAGTCTGAAAGATAGGAACTTTCTTGACAATGCCTGTTATCATTGAGGCATGCAAGTTTTACTGCTTCGTGTGTGGCAACAGTTCCCCTGAGGACATGGTACAACGCCAAGTGTTAAAGATGGCCACACGAAAACTGCAGGAACTCGTGGAAATAAGAAATGTGTCTGTGAAACGCACTTAACGCTTGCTTTTTGAATTTGCTTTTGGAAAATTAACCCCATTATGGAAAGGGCCCTTCATTGTCTGTAAGGTCATATGTCCAGTTCTATATCAGATTGGGGCCCCAAAGAAGACTTGGATCGTGCATCATGACCGAATACGGCCGTGTCATGATAGCTCTCTACCTTTATGGCTGGAAAGAAAACGTGATTCACTGCTGGGCCAACCCATAGTGAATGATGCAGGATCAGAACCTGTGGATGACACTCTGGGACCATTGGTGGATGAACCCCTGTATTGCCTGTGTCGGAAGCCAGATGATGGAGCCTTTATGATCTACTGCGATATCTGCCGCGAATGGTTCCATGGGACGTGTGTGAAGATAACAGAGAAACAGGCGGAAGCAATCGATTTCTACCGGTGCCCAGAGTGTAAAGGGCATGTATTATAACACTAATTTTCCACAATGTCTAACACATTACCCCTAACATTGAATGAGGTTTGTGTACGCAGATGGAAGGAAAGAGAACCCGGCCGTGCCCTATTCCCTCATGTACCAGGGCTGGCGTGCATGAACGAACTTAAAAGCCGACTTAGACTTAAGTAGCATGTTTCAGTGAAGCGTTAAGTCTAAGTCGGCTTTTAAGTTCGTTCATGCACGCCAGCCCAGGGAACCAGCGGACCTAGGGGCCCACTTCGCCGCCAAACACATGCCGGAGGGGTGAGTTACCTTCACCCCAGCGGAGAAGACGGCCGCGCTCACGGGTTTGGCTTACCATGTCACCGGGGAGCCATGCCTAAAGATGGCCTACCGCCTGGTGGAGCAGCAACGGCAGTCGCGAGAGGAGAGCCATTCGACCTTGACCCGAGACAAAATCCGGGAGGTCAGCGAGTTCGGAGGGCATTTGGGGGTGGCGGCGCCACGATGGATAGAGGTTTGTCCCACAAACTCATTGGCTTGTCTGGTTAACTGGAGAGTACTCTCTGTACTCTTGGTCGTCGCTGGGGCTCGGGGCCAGGAAGCCTTCCGGTGCTACCGTCGTGTTGGGTGCCGAGCGTCCAAGCGGCGGTGGGATGAAGAAGGCGAGGGAGATGAAAACCCCAAAGCCCGGAGATTGCTCGACTCCAGCGATCAGCCAGCGCCGCGGGGGAGCGAACCAGCGAGGGTGGGGCGACAGAGAGAGGCCACGGCGCCGAACCCAGGATCCACCTCGGCGCCAAGTTTCCGCCACGATTACCAGTGGTGCGGCGGAGACCGGATCCAGCACTGCCAGTACCTTGGGGACGGAGGCGCGCCAGGTTACCCCTATCCAGGCATCGGCTAACACCAGGCCTGGGTACAGGGTGACTTTCTCCAACCCCCAGGGAGCTGTCGCAGCTGAAACAACTGCCCCATCGCTCATCACCCAGAGTTCAACTCCGGAGCGGGCGATGGAGGAGAAAAAGACTGCCATCGCCAGCCCCCCTATCAGCCTGACAGGGTTGTCCATCGCCTCCCCACAGGTAATAACAGGGGCGGAGCAAGGGATGATGGAGAGAGGGGACAGAGATATGGAGGTGGGGGAAATCTCTGTCGAGAGTAAAACAAGAGAGAAAGTGGAGGAGGGAGAAACCCCTACTGAAATGGAGGTGGAGACCAAGGGAGTCCAAAAACAAATGTCAGCACTGTCCAAGGGCTACGTGGATAGCCATTTTCACTTGGACAGATTGGCTAACACAGTAACAGAATTGGCTATCGGTTCAACCGACAACCCCTAGTTTGGCGGATGTGCTGAATGCAGCAGAGGGAAAAAATGAAATTTCCGGCATGACCATCGGACCAGTCGGATGCGTGGCCTCTTTCTGTGATGACACGACGCAGAGAAAACTGTTAGCTCCCTTTAACTCGAATCAGATCACAAAATGCTGACGCAGCGACTCCACCAAGGAGGCGTCCGAAAACGTGGATAAGATAGTCCACAGAGACGGTCTTCCTTGGTTCTGAAACCAAGGGAAACTGAGAGACTGAATTGATGAAAGGGCCAACAGTGTGGCACACGTGGCAAATAGTCTCTGATTATTGGAAGAATAATTATAAGGTGGACTGGATTGAACAAAGTGGTAAGAAAGATCTATCTAGTTAGAAGCGGAAGAGAGTTGGTGCTGCATTGGCAAAACTGGTATTGGATGAAGAATCTAAGAACCAGAGGGTTGATTAATAAAAAATGTGCAATGAGTGTTGGGAATAGATGTATAAATTGCAGGTCTTGCTGGAATAAGGATATGTGCCTTATTCAGTGTTCCAGTGAGGAAGGTGACTTCGCTGCAGGCAGATGGGATTCGAGCTATACCGAGTGAAGGGATTCGAAGATACCATCGTTGGCAATAGACAGGAGTATTGTAAGTATTTGTTAGGGTTGTGCGCAAGTTTTTCAATGGGCCAATTGCCTCTGCATACACGAGTTTAATGCTCTAAGCGCGAGTGAATATATGAGAACGATGGTTTGTGCACACATTTTTGAAAAAGAAAAAAACTGATGGATAATATTACCCCCGTCGTAATAGAAATTTAATTTTCAGAAGCCAATCACCTTAGATCCTGGCTTTCTTGTACAAAGAGAAGGCGATGACGGAGTTATGGGATGAAAGTGGGTGTATTTGGATTGTCAAAAGAGTAAGGTATGATTTGGATATTAAAGACCCATTAAAATACAGTATCTGTGAAGCTTTTCTGCATTAGCTGTGGAGAAAAAGTGAGTGTTATATATTAAAAATTGTACCGTTGTAGTACTCTGTAATTTGAGTCTTGAAGGTGTTCTCTTTTTTGTACTGGAGTCTCGAGTTTAATCTTTGGTGCTTAAATAAATGGGTGTGTTTTATAATTTGTTGGTAATATTAGCATGTTTGAGAACAGTATTATTTTGCTCTAGTCTGTTCTGTAATCATCCATAGCGTTTCTATTGCACTCTACTCGGGTATATCCTTGTTGTGTTACTAGTGTTTGATGATTTATAAATTATAAATAATAAACATAAAAAGGTATAGCATGTACATGATTTTTATTGAATTTTAATCATATTTCTTTTTAAATGTATAATTATGCATTTACTTAGTCTTGCAATGTATCTTTTTATGTGTTATGATTATTTAAAAATAAAGAGACATATTTTATGAAATATAATGAAAATAAATGGATTGAACAATTATTATTAAAATATAATGTCTCAAGTTGTATGCATTCAATTAAGGGACTGATTGCGAGAATGGGCCTCTGCCTAATATCCCTCTCTATAGAAAGTTAGCTCATAGAACAATGTTCTTAATATTGTATGCATTTAATAATTAATTATATTTTTTAATAATTGTATTTTTTTTTTGTTAGTAGTGGCTTAGTATACACTAAGTAGGGTGGTACATATAGTTTTAAAGTTAACCTTTTTTTTTTATTATTACAGTGGAGCAGGCAAAATCCAGACTTATGAAATCCAATTTTGATAATGATACGTAGGACTCAACAAAAAGTGGTGCATCAGCTTACGATGTGTGGAAATTTTGATGTATATTTTTGAGGCCCTATGTCATTCTATGGGTTATATGTTTTGATTTTTAATTGTTGTGGGGATGTGGTCAATAAGTATAATTAAAATTGTTTTGTGTTGGAGGAAAGATTTGGAATAGATGATTGTTTTTGAAATAGTTGTGTTTTGGTTTTGTGTGTAGGGGTTGTTTATTTGTGGTGTGTTGTTTTGTGTTTGTTTCTTTTGTGTGTGTGGAGGTGGGGGACAGGTGTGTAGGTTGTTTGTTGGTGTTGGTGTGTGTTGTGGTGTGTGTGTGTGTTTGTGTGGGGTGAACTGATGGTTTTGTTGGTTTTGTGTTGGGTGGTGGGTTAGCATTCTTAGGTGGCTTTTGTTATGATAGGGTTGTTTGTGTTTTCACTTTGTGTTGTTTTTTTGTTGAGGTGGTGTGTTTGTTTGTGTGTGTTTGTTTTTGTTCCTTGTTGTTGATGTGGTTGATGTTCTTGTGGTTTTTCCTGTCCCTTGTGGTGGTTTTGTTTTGTGTTTTTGGAGATTTGTGGTTGATGGTTTTTTTTTTTTGTTATAATTGTTTTATTGTTTGTCCTGTTCAGTGTGTTTGTTTTTTTTTTAAGTAATTGTTTTGTGTTTTTTTTTTAAAGAAAAAGATTTGTTAGTAAAATACCAAAGATTTATTTTAAATCTGTTTAATTGTTATTTTTTGTTGCTTTAGGACATTTACACCAGTCATTAAACTACCAATAATAACCAAAAAATAACAGTAAAAAAACCAAATTTACACAATGTGATTTTTAGGCCAAAAAAGGATGACAATAACGTACTTATTGAATGAAAAACCAGCAACTTAAGTTGAAGATAAGATTATTCCTGCAGTAAGTTATCCTTGTTTCTTGTTGTGTCTTACGCGACAGACAACATCCCACACTACTCAAGCTTACTACACAGTCAGATACACACGCGCAAGCACTTTTAAATACATGCTATAAATTTTCCACATAAACAAAAAATACAAACATGTAATAATTTTTTAGTCACATAAACACAGAGTATTTCAAGTGAGGAGTAACTACCTTCTGGAATGAAAAATAACTTGTAGTAAATTACTGATATTGGAGTGTATTTTCCTGCACAAGAAATGTTGTTGAATATTATCTTGCATTGTATTTGTTTTTTCTGTGTGGCCCCAGCTCACAAGCCACGGACAGACTCATATACAACGCAAAGTCAACACAAACCACACAAAAACAAGAAGTACAGCTATATTTTTCTCAGTACATAAAGCCTGGAATAGCAGTAGTGTAGGCCTAGTTAGGATGAAAATGAGAGGTGGGGGACATTATGATGAGTATTTTATCTCAAAAAAGAAGTACTGCATTTGTTTCCCAATAAGCCATAAATATTGGTAATAGCAAAAGAGTCCAGATATTAATATATTTGTGTCATACATTGCATATTTTTTTAAAGTGGGGTGCTAGTTATAAAAGCAATTAATCCATTATTATATAGCATACACACACACCAGCATGCACACACACACACGCCATATTTTGTAGCAGTTTGTAATTGTATCATGAACACTAAGTGTCCAAATAATGAAAATTGAGCTGTTTGTTCCAGGCGTTATCAATGCATGTATTGCGGCAAGTGGCTGGCCCGTCTGTCGCGCCACCTCTGAGCGCTCATGGGGTGGACCCCGTTAAGGCCGCCAAGTGGCATTATAAAAAAGCCAGTAAAGAGCCTGTAAGCTGTATTTTTATAGGTTTTTAGTTGTCTACTATTTTTCCTAGGAATTTCAAAGCCATGAGAATGTCAGGCAGTTGTAATACTATGTGTGTCCAGAATTTGGACTAACACGCCTTTATGCTGTATCTTCCTTGCAGAAAACGAAGTGCCCTATGTGCACTCTAAGGGTCACCACCATGGGCCGCCACCTTCGCCAGTTCCATAAGATGACCACCAAAGGGAGCGAACCCTACTTGCAGCCTCTGGCGACGCCTGGTGGCCGACAAGCGAAAGGGGCTCTGGACAAAGGTACACGTCAATTTTATTGTGTGCTATGTTTGACTTCTATTATTTTATTAATGTGGCTCACATCTTCAAATGATTTGTTTTTCTGTTTTATGGATGTTATTTTGCTGTATGGAGTCATTATTCCTATTATGCCAAGATTGCAATTTAATCAGGCATTGGGTTTTGATGGCTGTATGACCTATTACGCGGATCCATTTTGCTTATGTTTGAACCATTACAAAATAATTACTTAGTAATGCCCTTTATTCCTGATCCAGGTATATGTAGTTCTCTACAACCTACAAACATTGATTATATATTTATCTTTTTATAGATCTATATACTAATAGTCCCCCCAAAAAAAACCAACTCCAAAACTAAACTCATAAACTCTTAGATGATGCCACCAAAGGAAACAAGTGACCACGCAAACTACATGGAGAGCTGAAAGAGAAGCAATATCATCTTAATCTCCTAGCTTCACGTTCAGACTCAAGCAATGTCAGGATGTCGCCCTCACGCACAAGTCCTTTCACGTTACGGATGATTGAGCGGTTGCTGTCATCCAGGAACTCAACACGGACTTGTGTACACTGTCCCTGAGAACCTGTTCGACCCAAAACTTTGGTCACTCTAGCGAGCTTGATCATAGGCACCTTAGAATCCATTTTGCAGTTGGAAGTAGAGAAAGAGCCATCTAATCTATGTCCATATGTATGTATCATTGCAGTACTTCCACTAAACGACAAACTGCCATCCCATGGATAGTGGGATTTGCACACAGTAAGCAAATATTATATGTTTCCATTACTAATGACCACCACTTTTTTCATGCTTAAACAAAACATTTGCCCTGTTTAAAAAAATATTCTCATTATTGTCTTTGTTTATGTGTAGATAAAGTTTACACGGCCTTCGATAGGCATCTGCAGACGCACAAAGGATGCAGTGAAAAGTCCCGAAACCAGACGTCGCCACTGTTCTGCACAACCTAAAGGCTGTAAACGTGGATACGATGGGACAGTTTAAGCTGCTATTCCATGTAAGTATACATACAAATTAACATCTGTTTGTTATAATGTAATATCATATTGGAATGAAAGTTATAAAAAAAGGGGGTCTGTTGACATCTAAGCCTTGTTTTATTGTTTGTTTTCAGAGACGAACTACCCCCGCCAACGTGGCCACGGAATGGCAACACAAGTTGGTAGAGCCATTAACCTCCCGCGCCAGGAAACAACTGGAAACGGCCTCCAATGCAATCAACAAAGTGGACACCCTCATGGTAAGTACTAGTACTTGCAGCAGACGCAGCAATAGTCGTATTTTATTGTAGTAGTAGTATAATACTTATAGCATGATGCTCATTTGCCGGACGTTAAGCAACAAATAAATAAACACTATCTGTAACCCTAATTATTGTGGTTCTCTGTTGATAACTGTTTTTGATGATGATGCTGATGCTGATGAGCTGTGTTATTTTTCCTATCGAGGATTTCCTTACGTACCTAATGGCATGTGAGGCAACCATGCTCAGAGAGCTCCAGGTAGAGCAATAAATAACAGGACATTTTATATCAAGCAAAGAGAAGCGTACACCTACATTGTAAACATGCTCACACCCACATCATAATTCCGCCATGTACAACAAGCATACATACATGATGTAAGCATATTTTATATTACAAAATTAGGCTGTCATACTTTGTCAGACAAAATTAAGGTAATATTACAAGTGTAATAATTGTAAACAAGAAATTTTTAAATAGAATATATATACATATGTGTGTGCTTTTTGTGTTTGTAATTAATAGTTGGTTTTTAACTATGTTTTAGGTGGAGTATGCTGTGGCGAATGGGATGTGTGGCACTGCATGCACCGATCAGCAGCAACAGTGGAACAAGGGGACACTGAAGAATGCGACATCTCTTTCAAGAGAAAGTGACGCACCGATGTGCTAGAAGTAGAAGACGACCTGCCACTTTCGAAATAGAGTTTGGAACTCCTTCCAGCCTGTGTGACGTTGGAGGAGTTCAAAAAGCATGCTGCTTCCACACCTATGAGCGCTCTGTTCAAGGTCAAAAATAGTGTGCTCTCAAAGGTATTTTTCGCTGAATGTACTGAAACCGATAGTATTGCCGAAGAGCACGGTGCACATGCAGACACCACTGCAGAAGGATGTCAGCCGTGCAGTACTTTTTTTGACAATTTTGTGAAGGTTAACGCGCAAAGCCTTTAACAGGCCACTCTTGGGCAGTCCCAGAATGATTCTTGGAGGGACGCTAGAAAAGTGCGGGTCACTGCCAGCACAGCAAAGCGTGTCCCTAAGAGTGCTGCCACTAGTGTGGAAAATTGTCTGCGAGATCAGATCTATCCCTCATTCAGAGGGAATACTAGTACAGGCATGGGGTGACTTCAGAACGGAAGGCTCTGCAGGAGCTGAGGTCAATGGGGAGGGTCATTACACAACATGGGTTGTTTGTCAGTGAGACAGAACCTTGACTATCTGCTAGCCCAGATGGTATTGACAGCACTGGTGCCATCACTGAGATCAAATGCCCAGATATCAAAGAATCCCTAGATGAAAAGCTAACAACCGGATCAGTCAGTGACTTAGAATATGCTGATGGTAAAATTCACCTGAAAAGAAATGGCACTAATGGGTACTATCAGCAAGCTCAGTTGACACTGTTCTGCACAGGCAAAAAGTCTTGTTTGTTTTTTGTTTGGACGGGAAATGGCCATGTCATGGTAAATGTTGAATTTGATGAAGAATATGTTCGCCATGAAGTCCAGAGATTGTGCACATTCTATTTTCAGCACATGTTGCCACATCTAGTTCGTGACTTCCAATGCACCAATTTTTCAGAACTGCGGTCATTGTGCCAGCAAAGACCTATTGTGTTCCTTCTCCCTGTGATACAAGAAAACACTGTTGTTGAGGTGAAGGAACAGATAGACCAGATATCACTTACAGTGAAGCCAGTGTCCCACACCTATACCCCGTCTGTGTGGAGGCAGATGGGAAATGCTTGCCCAGAACTGCCAGCGTCTTGACATTTGGAAACCAAGAGAACCACATTGAGATGAGATGTCGCATTGTGTGAAATTGTGAGCAACAGCCAGACATACATCCAATGCCAAGGTTTTGGTGGGACCGCCGTTGCACATCAACTTGCTGACCCAGTGAATTCAAACTCGCAGGACATAGAGACCAAGTTTCAGCAAAAAACAATGGAAGTGACAGCCTTAGGAGTGTCCATGGCAAATGGCAGCCCTATCCAATATTCTGAATAAGCCTATCCAGTCGGTGTACCCAGAGATTGGGTGGAGCATTAACCATTGCACAATCGCCTCATCACCCCTGCCCCACACATGAACTTGGAAGCGTGTCCTCAGGGCAAGAAGCAGATTTATTGGATTTCAGGATGGAATCTGCCCATTCTTCCATAGAAAAGGGAAGGTTATATGGTTCACAAATATCGGAGTAAAAAAACAGTTGTTTTTTATCTTTGATGTTTTGAAATTTTGGGGAATAATGAGCAGATAAAGAATTGTGATGGATGGTAGAGGCCAACAAGTCAGCCACCTGCTTTTTGTCAGTGATAATCTGTCCACGATTTACCAGATCTTGGATCACAGCTTCGGAGTTTTTGCTTTTAATTCTTTTTATTATTTTCCAGAATGTAGATACTGGGGTCAATGTCGATTCTTACGGAGAGATTGGAGAACAGATTCTGCAAGGCATGACAAACAAAAGCATTCTTGAAACAAAGATCAGGAAAAAAGACCAGGTGGTTATGCTTGCAACCAAGGGGTCTGCTAAAGTTAGGGAAGAACCCATACACATTGATCTACAGCTTCTTTTCCAGAGGCTGGTGACAGTGGCCCAGCAGTCAACAAAAATGTCTCGCAGTATTTTCAGTATGAGCTGACAAATGTTCATACTGCATTGTTCGATTCATCTGGGCAACCATGAGAATCCAAGAAATCGATCTTGGCTAACTACATCTGGTCTCTTCTTTCGCCTAATTTCCAACAACCAAAACTTCCAGAACTGAGAAGAAGCAGTTCATTATGTTTTGTATGGAGGATCGCTCCTTCACAAGCTTCCATGGCAACGAGGTTCTACATACAAGAAACTGGCAGATGCATATTGCAGAATTTGTGTTGCGTAAGTATCAAAACGCCACGGTGGTGTTTGACGGCTATGGCCAAGCCTCTACGATCAAAGATGCCCCTCATTTGCAAAGGCAGGGTCATCAAGGTGAAAACGTTAGGGGTGATGTATGTTTTGCACCAGACATGCTTTTTAACAACAACAACAACAAAAAAGCAGCCTTTCTTGCTTGCAAGAAAAATAATTCTAAATTGATATAACCTTTACAAGCCTCAGAGGATGCCAACAGACTTATTGTCAAAACAGCTCTCAAATACGCCACCACCGGCACTACAGTTAAGGTAGATGACACGGACATCTTGGTCATGTTACTGCATCACACTAACCTAGAATGCAGCAACAGAGAGAGGTGTTTGCGCCAGCTGGCTGAAAGTGTGCTGAGCTCTGTGAATGTTGTGTTTTTGTGAATGAATAAGTGGATAAATCTTTCCAAGTTTTATATCAGTGTATTTGTCTTGGTGTGCACTTTACAGTGTTGTTAATAGTTTGTAAATATATCAACATTTGATACTCTGTTTTGTAAAAGACTCACACCGCCACTGCAGTAAACTTTTAGTTTTGGAGGGCAGTGAAGTCCTGTGACTCACACTACAAGTTATATTAGAGCAAGCAAGAAAGGCATGATGCTAAGCAGCTACAATCTCCCTTTCCACAGCACTCTTTGACATTTACCAGATGCCCAGGTATGTGTTTCGTCCAGGCCCAAACTAAGGGAATGAAAATTTAGTTAACGAAGCGAGGTGCATATAGCTCTACTAGCTGTATTGACTGTCAAGCCACTATATTTCTATCCAGAACTTGCTTTTAATTATTAGCAGTGAACATTTATTTAATGACCCATTGTAACATTTGTGGGGTTGAGTCATTAGCTTGTCATGCTTGCTGACCTTGTCTGTTTTAACACGGTGACCCACTGATCCAGTGATCTTGTGATTAGTTCTCATTTCTAAACGTGTGGCAGCAGTCATGGATGGGTTATTGAGGCACATGGGAAAAGGGCTGATTCCAAGTTGTCGACCCTCCAAAGACGTACACCAGTTTCTCCTAGAGCTCGGCATTGCAAGAAAACAGCCTACTAAACGTGGCACTCGAGCAGGCAGACTCGTGAAACTGCGGCTTCGTGCACCGTCAAACGTTGCCACTACAGATTGTAGAACTACACCCGGCGCTGCCCTCATCGGCGGTGCAACTACACCCGGCGCTGCCCTCATCAGCGGTGCAACTAGCGCTGCCCTCATCGGTGGTGCAACTACACCTGGTGCTGCCCTCATCGGTGGTGCAACTACACCCGGCGCTGCCCTCATCGGCGGTGCAACTACACCCGGCGCTGCCCTCATCGGCGGTGCCAACTACACCCGGCGCTGCCCCCATCGGTGGTGCAACTACACCCGGCGCTGCCCTCATCGGTGATGCAACTGGCGCCGCCCTCATCGGCAGTGCAACTGGAGCTGCCCTCATCGGCGGTGCAACTACACCCGGCGCTGCCCTCAACAGCGGTACAACTGGCGCTGCCCTCATCGGTGGTGCAACTACACCCGGCGCTGAACCTCATTGGTGGTGCAACAACACCCGGCGCTGCCCTCATCGGTGGTGCAACTGGCGCTCCCCTCATCGGTGGTGCAACTGGCGCTGCTCTCATCGGTGGTGCAACTAGCGCTGCAACTACACCTGTCTCCAACTCTTCTTCATCCACACGAGCAAAGACGCCCACATTTAACCCCACTAGCCCTGCAAGTCAACTTAAATTCCCCTTTGCCACTACCTTACTTCCATCTCCAAACCCCTCTGCACCGGATCCAAGTATTCAAACTGCGGAGCTCAATACGTTGAGACTTTACAGCTGCCCCAATCCCCAAACACCCCAAACAGCAGGTCGTTTGCTAGCAGGTCTTCTCAACGCTCAGTCTATACGGCCGAAAGGCAAGGCAGATCTGATTGCAGATTATATTCTAGACAAAGACCTTGATATCTTTTTCATCACTGAAACCTGGCTCCGTGACCATGATGCACCAACATGTAAAAAACTGACACCTGAAAGATACAAGATACAATCCTTTCCCAGGCCATCCATCAGATCTGGCTTAAGCTTCACCACTGACCTTCCTTTCACACACCCCACGTTTGAAGCTGTTCAGATCAACTTCAAATCCACCTCCACACTCAACTTTCTCTGCATCTATCGCCCCCCACCAAATCAAGTAAACCAACTGAAAGAATCAGCTTTCTTTGAGGAATTCACAGAGACTCTTGAACATTACAACACTACCAACATCAGTACACTACTCTTGGGTGATATTAACATTCACTGGGATGAAGTTCACCGCTCCGATGTCAAGCGAATGAAACGACTCCTTGACCATTTCAACCTGGACCAGCTCGTCCCAATACCAACACAAAAGTTCGGACATATCCTAGACTGGATCATCTACCGCCCCTCTGACCATCAAGTTTCTTTCACAGACCTAGCTGATGACCCCATCTCCGACCACTCAGTTGTAAACTTTGCTGTCAACACAGCCAAACCAGCCAAGCAGAGAAGAGTAGTTACTCGTCGAAAGCTGAAAGCTGTAGTTATCGACGCCTTCACTGAAGAGGCTGTTCAACTTATTTCACAACCTCCCCCAACCCCAGACATCGCCGCCCACTTAGACTCTACGCTACTAAACCTCCTCGAACAGCATGCTCCGTCCTCGTCCCGAACCCTTCCCGATAGGCCACCAGCACCATGGTACACACAGTTAATACATGAAGCCAAACAAGAACGCCGCCGAGCTGAACGTGCCTATCGGAAATCCAAGCTAGAAGTTCATCGTCAGATCTACAGCAAGAAAAAACAAAGTCAAAACCTCTATCATAGACGCCAAATCTGCATTGTTCAACAAAGCCATCGCTACATCTTTCGGGCGTGCAACAACCGCCCAGTTGTTGACACATTTTTCAACAATTTGAGCCAGGTAATGGACAACTATAAGTTTTCGCCAAGTGTTTGGGTCTTTGGGTCTTTTTCTATCATGTCAATTGGTTTTTGTTGATCATTTTGAACATGAAAACATGGTAATAGTCTTCTATTTTATAATAAAAAGCTGACATACTGATATTAAAACTTTGTGTTTGTTTTTATGTTCATTTGCAATGTAACTTTCTGTGGCACAACTTACCCCTTAGTGACACAACTTACCCCAGAGGTTGGATCAATTTACCCCTGATATGGGGCAATTTGAGCAATTTTGCATTCATATTTTCTTAGTTGATAGTGGGTTTCACGGTACTGATAGAGAATTAAAACTTGTTATACAATGTTCCCAAACTAATAATTTGAGATGGAAACTTTCATCTTTGCATTTTGGTCATTCATTTCAATTTTAATCAACCAAAACTAAAAAAATGGCTCAACTTGCCCCCACTTCCCCTACAAGGTTGAATAGGAGTGCAGGATTACATTTTGTTAGAAAATCAATAAGAGTACGGTGTTGAATAAAAGTACGGGGTTACATTTTGTAAGAAAACCAATAAGAGTAGGGGGTTTCAATAAGAAAATGAAAGGATAAAGGAAGCCGTTTCAGAATCTCCAATACTGGGTGAAAGAAACTGTAAATCTTTCAGACATCTTCTGATGCCATCAAGAATACCCAAAGTACCAGATGTTCTACCCAGATGTTTAAATGTGACTACAATTGTAATCTTTGTAAGACTAACCTTGAAGAAAATACAACTTTTAATATAGTGACCAAACGGAGAAAATATTCCACATCCAACATCATGTCCCTTGCCAGTCAAAGAACCTCATCTACCTCCTGTACTTTAAAATCTGCCAGTATAGTCAATACATAAGACAAACCAAGACCACCCTCAGATAACCATTTTATAAACACAAACAAAATATCCTTGCCAACTCTGGAACACACGTGACAGAACATTTTAATAAACCTAACCACAGCCCCAGCAACATGAAGGTTTTAATTATTGAAAAAGTGTATGGTGACTGTTACGTTGAAACGCGTACGAAAGTATGTCGAAAGCGTGTACGATAGATCTAATCGTTTCGATTTGCAAAGTATTCAATAATAGAGTTTATTTACCTTTGATTTGAGTTTGCATTGTTGTTAGGAGAGGCTTTGTATAACGTTGATAATGTTTGTTAGTCGATATCGTTGTAGAATTTTCTGGATCTGTTTGTTTACTATCGATCGAAGTTTCTTGATGGTCGTAGATAATGGAGAACATTCTTTTGGCAGGAAGAGAGATGAGTGACGTAAGTCAGTGATGACGATCTTTTATTCGATTGGTGGCAGTGCGTCATTTCTACGGTATTCGAAATCTTTCCGGAAAAGAGAGAGGTTATTTAATCGTGTGCCGAATTGCTGTTGATAGAGAGTAAAGTTGTTGATAGTGATTTGGAAAGTTGCTGTGAAAGTTGTTGAGTTGAATTGAGAATTGTATGCAGTTGTTGATGTGTGCTGAATAAAAGTGGAAAACTTCATACGTCGACTTTGTGAATTGTATGCTGTTTGGACGGGCTGTGTGAATAAACGAATCTGAGTTACACAACTATCAGGAATTCAAGCATCGGGGCTGAATCAGATACTGATAGAAAACATCAACATCAAACTGAGTGTAACAGTGACTAACTTGAGGATAGGCTTAAAAAAGAAGACGTCTGGTGCAGCAAATTGAAAACATTGTTGCCCTTGGGACTCAATACCCTGGATAGCCGATGCTGAGAGTGGAGACCATGGAAGAGAGTGAGGGGAGAGGACTCATAGGTGAGGGTGTGACTTGGTTAGGAGGTATGAGAGGAAGAGAGAGAGGGGGGGGGTGAGTACAAGAGGAGTTAGTTATTCATTGCTTACAGGGTCCAGAGGACTGCAAAGAGCCGAATCAGGATCACAAAATCAAGACCACAACTTCGCTGAAAGAGGACTCACCCCTGGCCCTGATTCGCATTAAAAGATCTGCCGAAACAACCCTAGTGGTAACACTGAAGGCACTCTACCAGCCGGTCACTTTACAATAAAGACATCCCACACAGGAGATGCTGAGACTATACTCGTTAATTTATCGAACCCCTGTTTACAAAAACAAAATAGAATATAAACATCATTATAAAATATCAACAAAACACATACATATAAAATGCCTACATTGCCAAATAATACCATCATAGGAAGCCCCAGTGACCACCTAGCAATCCTTAACAAAATCAAGTTATTTTCTTAGTGTTCTGCAAATGTGTACTTAACTGTAATATGCCTACAGGTGGAATAACATACCCGGATCCCATGACATATGAAGATGGTTGGCTCAACAAAAGACCCTGGAAGATTTCAGTGGCCCAGCATCTATATTGTTGACATCGCCAACTATCTGACCTAGACAACTGTCAACATCCAGGACAAGTATGGCCATTTCCTGAATGATTACAAACTGGGGAAGGCCTACCAATACTACTCGTGTGAATGGGTGCGTATGTCCAATAAAAAAAGCAAAAAGTTACATTTTAATCTTTCATACTTTTTCTTCAACATCCGATTCAGGATTATTCTGAACGTAGTTTTTTTTTAAATGTCTGTACTTTTGGTTTCTTTTCTGCACGACAAATCTGGTTTCGTCTTGTCACAAAAGAAGTTAATTTGAATGTTTTGCTTTGTTTTAGGTACGACAGGTCCAGTATATCACCCAGTTCGCCCAACATCTCCTGTCGCATTTCTGCGAGCTGATGTCCACCCATCAATGAGCCTGCGGGGAAAACCATGGAAAGTGTGGGTAACGGTGGGAAAAAAAAACAGCAGCCTGCAAGGGAGCAGACATCAAAGCAGCCTACTGCACTTGTCCAGCTGGCCTGCTTGGCTCTTGCAACCATATTGCTAGCCTGTTGTTTCTGACTTCTGGATCAACTGAAAGAACTTACTCACAAAGCCCGGGTGTTGGCGAGATAGATTCGCCACAAAAGACAAATATGGCTAGGTCACATCAAGAGCTGAAAAGCAAGAAGTGAAGCAGAAGCGCGGGGATATTGAACCTTTTAATGCATATGAAGGTGAACGACTGAATGACTCTGCCAGGCTTTGAGAAGAGCTAAAGAACCGTTTCAAGCCACACGTTCCAAACAGTGTGTTTGTGTTGCCTATGGACAAAAGGAAGCTACCAGCACCTCCGAAACCAGTAACACCATGTCCCCCAACAGCTACCGTGGACTCGTCAATTTACATCCGAAGTCGAAAGAAATGTTTGAGATGCTGGAGGTGAAGTTCCGTGACTATACTGGTCAAGTTATGCAGTCCTTTACTAGCACTTTCAGCAGTTATGCTCCAGTGAGAAAAAAATAACGTTGAAGTTTGAAGAATGTTTGCAAGGTGTGGTCAGCACAATTTGAAAAAAATGTTGTTTTTAGCCATTGCTAGCCACTACTTTAGGGTGAGGATTCACCATGAGTGTAAGCACTACATGGAGCGACTTCGAAGTCGAGAGGCCAGCTCGAAGCAGAGCAGAGCTTTCAGAAGGGTGCTTAAAGAAATGCAATGAAAATGCAAATATGGTTGACAATGCAGACCATTAAAAATATATAAATGCTGTATAGTTTATTGTGTATGTGTGTGTGGGCCTTCACAGTATTCACACTGAGCAAGGGTATGTGCTGGTGTGTATATTTCAATCCCATGCAACCAGTGAACACCACCTAGGCTAGGGGTTGGTCTATTATTCCAATGAGACAGTGACACAGTAACATTCTGGCATAAAGCCAAAGCCTTTATTATTACTGGATTCTTATATTAAATACACAATCTGCCTTTTCAAACCCTAAAATATATATATTTATAAGTTGGTAAAATTAATCTTTGAAGCAAGCTATTACATTAGCTGTTTCTTTTTTTTTTACATTGCAGTGAGAGTTCAAAACTCGCACCCTAGAATGAATAAATTGGCTCTTTCAACTGCAAAGAGGACTCATTTCCCAGCAGATGATGAAACTCCTGGAATTTCTTCTGCTACAATTGGACACTGTCGATAAAGCTCTTCAAGCAGTGTGCCATGTACTCCACCGCCTCAACCAGAGAGCACACCATCATCCAGTAGTCCACTAAAGAGGAGGCGGAATGAGGCACATGAAGAGAGTTTAAATGAAAATACAATACAATACAAGGTTATTGCTTTAGGTCCAGCGGACTCTTCCGAGCCAAATCAGGACCAGAGAGACGTTATCTTAAAATATTATAAAATGGTTCAAATCTTAAAAAACAAGCCTGTCACTCTTAAATACACAAACAAACTTTCACATGACACCTCTTTAAGAGTCTTCTTTAAAACTGATGTATTAAAAATATATTCTCTTTCTTCAATCAGATCACTAAATTCAGTCTTATCAATAAAATCCAAACTAAACAAAACATGTCGATACAATTTATATGCGATAAAACAAACCAACATCATGTAAAAATTGAAACAGATGTTGGCCATTACATACTTTAAAAATATCTTTGAAAGGTATGGAACCAAAATATGTTTCCCTTTCCTCTATCAGATCAGCACACTCAGACATGAAATGGCGAACGGAAAAAGATTGATCACATGCAAAGCACCATGGTGGTTCTTCTCCTTTTAAAAGAAAACTGTGGGTGACATAAGTATGCCCAATATGAAGGCGAGATAATACTGTTTCTTCTTTGCGAGTGGATGCAAAGTTAGGCAAAGAAGTGGACAAATCGGGAAGAATTTGAAATAATTTGTTGTTGACATGGTTAGACCAGTCAGTCTGCCACAGTCGTTTACAATAAGATCCAGTCATACAACGTAGGTCAGAGTAGGGCACAAACTGGAAAATCTCTGGAGGGAAATCGAGATGCAGAGCATCTTTAGCCGCCCTGTCTACTGTAATATTGCCTCGGATGCCCATGTGACCAGGGACCCACATAAAAACTATCTTTTTACCCTCAGAAACAAGTTGTGTATGGAGGTCGTGGATCTCTGCCAGAAAAGGGTGTGATATCTTTCTCGTGGAAAGAGCCTGAAGTGCTGACAATGAATCAGACATGATTAAAAATGAGGTTCTTTTGGATTGATAAACTTGTTTCAGAGCTAAATGAATTGCCTTGAGCTCAGCTGTATAAACAGAACAAAAATCAGGTAAACGCTGTTGCAAAGGCTGGTCCAAGTGTCTCCCGGAGACCGACGCAGCAGCAACCGAATCTCCTTTCTTTGACCCGTCTGTAAAAAGTTGTTCATATCCTGGGTATAAAGCACACTGTTCTAAATAAAGTTGGTTATATACGGTTTCGGATGTATTGTTTTTAAGGAAAGCGGACAACTGCCAATTAATGTTTGGGATACATAATTTCCATGGGGGAGCTTCAGTCCGAAGCTCATCGTCGTTGATGGAAGCAACATCAATGCCTGCTTTTTCCAGATGAGCTTGCATTCTGATGCCAAACGGAGGAATTGTGTTAGGTTTGGCTTCAAATTTCTGAACAAAATCTGGGTTGAAAACACAGTCATAAGCAGGGTTCATAGGATCAGTTTTTAATTTTAAATAGTAATTCATTGACAATTTTGTACGTCTCAGCTCCAGCGGAGGTTCGTTAGCTTCCACGTAAAGGCTTTCACAAGGGGAAGTGCGAAACGCACCCAAAGCAATGCGTAGTGCCTGATGGGCAACTGGATCTAGCATCTTAAGATAAGATTTTCTAGCAGAACCATAGACAATGCAACCATAGTCTAACTTGGATCTAATTAAAGAACGATATAACAGCAATAAAGTTTTCTTGTCAGCACCCCAGTCTGTACCACTGATAACCTTGAGCAAATTGCAGGCCTGTTGACATTTAGTTTTCAAAATTTTCAGATGAGGAATGAAAGATAGCTTTTGATCAAAAATAACACCCAAAAATTTGACTTGTTTGACCGCCTTTATTGGAGTTTTATTGAGGAGAATAGTAGGGTCTTGAATAATTCCCCGGTGCTGGGAAAAGTGAATACATTCAGTTTTTGCTTCAGAAAATTTAAAACCATTTTGTAAAACCCAGTCTTCAACGGCCTTGACACATAACTGTAGCTGACGTTCTGCAGATGCCAAAGTTTTACCTTTGGCTACCAATGCAAAATCGTCGACAAATAAAGAATTGTCAATTCCCCGTTTAACGGAACGAACAATGTTATTTATTTTAATATTAAACAGCAAGGGAGACAAGATGCTACCCTGAGGCACTCCCATCTCCTGTTCTCTCGTATCTGACAAAGATCCCCCAACCTTAACCTGAAAAATTCTGTCTGTTAGAAAATTGGATATAAACAGAGGTAAATGTCCCTTCAAACCCATTTCTTGTAAATCTGAAAGAATGCCATATTTCCATGTGGTATCATAAGCTTTTTCCAAATCAAACATGATGGCAACGACATGTTCACCCTGGACGAACGCGTTACGGATAAAAGTTTCCAGTCGCACCAGGTGGTCAACAGTACTTCGACCACTTCGAAAGCCACATTGAGTGTTGGATAAAATATTATTTGTTTCTAGATACCACAGTAAACGAGAATAAACCATTCTTTCTAGCGTCTTGCATAAGCAAGACGTTAAGGCTATTGGTCTATAGTTTGTCGGGTTAGTATGGTCTTTGCCAGGTTTAGGGATGGGTACAATAATGGCCTTTCTCCAGGAGGGAGGAAAGGTGCCAGTGATCCAGAGCTGATTGAAGATGTCCAGCAGTTGAGACCGTGAGTATCTCGTTAAATGTCTGAGAAATTGATAATGTACATCATCCGGTCCAACTGCTGAATCTGCACTTTTGTTAATTGCATCATCAAGCTCGACTAATGAAAACGGAATATTGTAATCTTCAGTATTATCGGAGGTAAAATTTAACTGTTGTTTTTCTTTACGGGTTTTAACTGTTTGAAAAGGGACAGAATAATTTTCAGAGGAAGAATTTGCAGCAAAAGAAGAAGCCAAAAGATCAGCTACTAATTTTTTATCTCCGATTACGTCACCCTGCACAGTAAGGCATGGGCTCACCTGTTTGTTACTTCTATTTTTGAGTTTGCGGACTACTTTCCACACCTTCGACAGTTTCGCTTTTGAATTAAGCGTGGAGCAGAAACCTCTCCACGATTCCTTTCTCTTTCGTTTGAAGAGCTGTCGGCATTGTGCTCGCAAACGTTGGTGGTTTTGTTTATTTTCAGTGCTTGGGTGTAAAAACATAGTTCTTAAAGCTTTTTTACGAGCTTGCTGAAGTTTTCTACATTCATCGTCAAACCAGGGTTTTTTAAGTGTGTGAGGGTTTGACGAAGTTTGCGGAATGGACTCCTTGGCACTGTTAATAACTATGTCAGTATAAAGCTGTATTGGATCTAAGGCATTTGAAAATTCCTGGTTCTTAGCACGTAGCTGGGCCTCAGACAGGTTAGAAAACAGACTCCAGTTAGCTTGTTTCAGTTTCCACCTGCCATGAGTTTGCTCAAGGTTATCTGAATCATGTTTTAATAAAACCGGGAAATGGTCGCTGCCATGGAGATCTTCTAAAACTGTCCATTTAAAATCCAAAAGTAAGGAGGGATCACAGATCGATATATCAATGTGGGACAAAGAAGCAGTTCTAGAACAGGAAAAAGTTGGAGCACCCTCGTTCAAAGTTACTAGGTTTAACGAGTCTAAAATGTCTTCAATTATTTTACCCTGAGAATCGGTACGATCACTACCCCACAGGGGAGAGCGTCCATTAAAATCTCCCAACAACAAAAAAGGGGGAGGTAACTGTTGGACCAAATTCTCAAGTTCACTTTTAGTTACATTTATTGATGGTGTCAAATATAGAGAACAAACTGTGAGGGATTTAAAAAGAGATACTCTAGCTGCAACTGCTGGTAAACTTGTATTAAGTAAAATTGGATTAAATGGGACATTTCTATGGATAAAGAGTGAAACGCCTCTAGAAGATAAACAATCTAGAGAGGAATAACCAGTAGCCTAACACAGGCAATGAAAAAAAAAGAACTCCTTGCAGAGTACTTGCAAATATTAAAGAACAAGTAGATCATCGAGTTTTTGTCCAGTATAACACTTTTTTGTACCATTATTTGGCACAAGGGCCATAAGCGTATTGTATTGATTTTACTGTTCGATTTTTTTAAAATATAATTATGACTGCATATTGGATTTTGCATAAAGTGCATTTAGTTTTAGCAGATTTTCTGTATGGTGTGTGTGGCCTGTTGGGAATTCACTACATTCCAGTCTGTATGAATGTACAATTTTTTTGGTTTAACTGCACAGTTTAAATTAAAATAGAATTGAAGCACTTGAAGCTTTTTGAAACTGGTTTTTAATGAAGTAACAATGTTGTGTTTTGTTTTGTACAAATGACACATGAAAAATATGAACTGTTTTTAAAAGACTGCCTAATTTATTATCTCATTATGTTGACAGATGTATGCTTAATTGGATATCATGCATTTTATCTCTCAATATGCAGCAACATACGAACAGAACAGACAGCAAAATAATATTTAATAGTTTTTTGCACATGTTTATTTGTAACAACATTGCATGCTTTTGAATAGAAAAATCCTTTTAGCTGATCTCTATTAGGAAAGCTGCTATGCAATTTCTTGTCGCTTATCTTGCTCACTTTGTAAGGGCTCTAATGCGTGCTGCTCCATATCATCTTCTGCATCACATGCCATAATATCATCTTCATCCACACCATGTTTAATTATCACAAAGTTGTGCAACACACACACGGCATTGATAACTTCCGGCATGTAATCTACTTTTCTCATGTCCAAAAACTTAAATTTTCGCCACTTTCCATTGAGTGGACCTATGCTTCTTTCCACCTCGACTCTTGCGGAAGAATGCGTTTTGTTGAACTTGGGTGCGTCAGCAATTCGTTCAGCGGACCAAGCATTCGCTGACTAAGCGGCCGAGCAGACAGCTGTCGGCACTGTACACGCTGCAGGTCTTGTGTACCTGCTGTTGAAATGAATTAACCAATGTCTGCATTAGATAAACTTTCAAAAGGACTGTGCAAAATCCTCGGTAGTGGTTTTAGGTGTACAAAAAGTACGAAAAGAGTGAAAAGGACAGCGAAAAGGGGAACCACAAGAGCAAAAATAAGTGAAAAAGGACCCCAAAATAGCAAACAGAAGCCTAATTAAGCTCCATCCATATTAAAAGAAGCGGTTAAATGATGAATTATTGATTAATTATGAAAAATTTGCTCTACCGATTCGGGGATTTGTAATGGAGACCATCGATCTGTAATATTAGCCTAGAGTGGAAGGGGAGGTCACTGGGTAAGGGAGGGTTGACGGACGATGAACGTATGACGTCACCTCGGAATGCTTCGGAGGAACTGGGGAAGGAGCCACGTGACCTGGCCGAAGAGTTGCGTTTGTGGATACTGAGGTGAAGAGACGTGCGACATCAGAGGAAAGCTTGAAAAACGGTAGGAACCCATGATTGTCTATTCGTAGAGACTTTAGGTTTTGCACTGAGGGTAAGAGTGTAACAGATCCAAGACTAGCAAAGGAGTGTAAAGAGCGAAGATGGGATTAAAAGAGCTTGAATGACATGCAATAAGCAATAAGAATTCAAAAGGAGGTGAATGCAAATCAACAGAGGATATTACTGCGTAAAACTCGTTGCAGGCTCTTGCTGGCACTCCCAGAGGTGCCAACCCCTTAATCTTCTTGTCAGCATTTCCGGACCCGTTTGTCAGTATTTTTTTAACACTTGTCAGTTGTTTTTTTCTCACAAAACCCAGCCTATGACACTATAAAGTAACGACCGGCGTCCCTCTCAAACAGCAGCTATTTTCAGTCCTCTAAAATCACAATAAAAATCAGCTTGTTGAACACCACACTTGTTTTACTCTAAAATCACCATTAAAATCAGCTTGTTGAACACAGCGACGTTCGGTGAGTGCAGGAGTACTATTATGAGACCAGAAACCGGTACAGAAGCACAGCTGGCAAAGATAAACGATCGGCAACTTCTCCTCCGTATTTTTATAAAAGCTACAGTATTTCTATATTTAATTCACTTTGCCGGAATTAAATACGGTCAATCCGTACTGGTTGGCACCTCTGCACTCCGTGTGTTCAATCCAACCAAGAAGAGGAATTCAAAGGGCAAAAAGGGGAATACAAGAGCGAAAAGGGCCCCGAAATAGCAAACTGGAGCCAAAATAATGTCAATGCATACAAAAAGCTGTTAAAGGGTGCATTTGATTAATTATCAATGCATTTGATTAATTATCAATGTAATTCGCAATTGGGTGTGTAAACTTGACCGAACCACTTCGTGGAATTCCGCTATCGTTCCTAGACCAGCAAAAAGAGGAATTTAAATCTTGAGCAAAAAGGGGAATAAAAGCGAAAACGAAACGAAATAAACAAAAAAGGATTAAAAATGATTTCAATGAATATCAAAACATGGTTTTAATGGGTACATTGGATTGTATATGACTTATTTCAACTGGTTGCAGGCCGACCTTGGGCTGCCAGTTGTGAACATCGATCCAAGACAAGCAAAAAGAGAAATGAGAAGAGCTAAAATAGAAATAGAAAGAAAAGGAGTTAAAATAAGCAACAATGAATAAATGTGTTTAATGCATACCAATTGAGGTATTTACTGGGTAAAGTGGATCACATATCAAAAATTGGTATAAAGGGGGTCTTATTTATGGATTTCGGTTAATACTGGAAACCATCAAACATATCCAGTGGACAACTTCCTTCCTTCCATTTCGCTGTTGAACCATGCAATAAAGCAATAACCATGTAATGTAATGTAGAACCGTGCTGGAAGGTGTCATAATCGACTTGTTCACCGATTTTAAAGAAAATAGTGCCAGCAACAAAAGACCACGATGAGTTTTCCTTGCGGCAGCTGCAGCAACGTCAGCATGATGGATTGCATCGAATGCTTGGTATGCATTGTCTGGTTTCATTGGTAAGGACATATTGTTTATTCGTATATATGATTTGTTTCCCCTCATCTTTTACATCCCTTCTTCCTTTTGACAGTCTTGTTCATTATTTTTTTGTTTAGATGCCCATTTTTAAAATAAATCAGTAAAGGCAAACACTTGTCAAAATTGATAGAAAGTTACATTATTAACCTTTACTTGTACTCATTATTCTTTGGTAATTCAGTGAGTCGGAGACAGATAAGATAAAAATTGGAGATTTTTTATTAGGCTGTGAGGCCTTATCTGATTTTTTGATCAGGTTTAAAAAATATTCTAAAACATTGGAGCTAAACTCTATTTGATTGAGATCCATTATAGTTTTATACAAAAACTTCACGAGTAGTGGTCTGAACTGGGCTGGGTTGTGTTGTCAAAAATAGTATGTGCCTCTTGTTTTAGGTGGTTGTACTTATTTGGGGGCATCACTTTCTTTGATGTTACTTCAGTGCACAGGTGCCCCTTTTAGATAATGTCATTGTCAAAGTTTATTCTAAACTTCTAATTTACAAATGGAGTCCACTTTACTCTATCGTACCACATGTAGAACCCAGATAGCACACATGATTGGCACAACCTTGGTGTAAGGTTGGGCCAATATTGCAAACTTGGCGATTCATTGACTTTGCACTGCAAGCAAATGCCAATGAATCCCCAGCGTAAGAGGTGCGCGTGGTGGCGAGTCTTACATTGGCACACAACGTGACGCCAATCTTGGCGGCCAAGATCGCAAATCAATGGGTTGCTTCCCTTTGCAGATAGCCCGGAATATCTTAAATTCTTTTTTTCTCTCTCCTTGAACCCGAAAAGTATCTGCAATTCTTTTTTGTCTCTCTCCTTGAACCCGAAAAATAAAGTAAGCATACAATATTCTTTATTTAAATTTTAGGGTAAATACTTTAACGATTATATGTTTTTTATAACCTTACTATTTTACTGAACTATATTTTATTTACTGCGTACTGAGTCCCACCGCTCTTTCGACTTATCAAGCACGGCAATTACGCTCAATTCAATTGCCTGGTTGTTTTTCCTTGTCACACTAAGGTATACTTTTTTTTGTCCTACGAAATAGTAATGTAGGTAATTTCTGTTTGTACTTTGATTTTGGGTTTTTATACATAATTACTGTACACTGCTTTATATTTTGTTTGTTAGGCTTTGTGATCTATTTCATGTACACTTCCATTTTGATACTATTGTTTCAGCTGTAAGTCTGGCCGATGTCCAGAAGATTGTTCCACTAGTGAGCAACTATCATCACACAATGATACAGGAGTTCCGCCGGCTGAACAGAAAGATCGACGGACTTGCGGCAACGCAACACAACAGGGAGATTAACAGAAGGTGTTTGCCAGCTCTGCCTCAGCTAAGGAATTCAGTTGTTCCCTCCTTTCACTACAATACAATACAATACAAGATTATTGCTTTAGGTCCAGCGGACTCTTCCGAGCCAAATCAGGACCAATACAATACAATACAAGGTTATTGCTTTAGGTCCAGCGGACTCTTCCGAGCCAAATCAGGACCAGAGAGACGTTATCTTAAAATATTATAAAATGATTCAAATCTTAAAAAACAAACCTGTTACTCTTAAATACCCAAACAAACTTTCACATGACATCTCTTTAAGAGTCTTCTTTAAAACTGATGTATTACTTTTAATTTATTTATATTATTCAATTTCAATAATTTTAAAGAAAATAATATAATTTTTTTTAATTTTAAAATTATTGAAATTGGATTATTGAAGAAGGGCGTAGCCCGAAAGTCTTTGCTTTTATATTTTTCTTGGTGTTTTTTGTGTATTTTGTTTCTGATTTCTATTAAAACTGATGTATTAAAACTATAATCTCTTTCTTCAATCAAATCACTAAATTCAGTCCTAACAATAAAATCCAAACTAAACAAAACATGTCGATACGATTTATATGCGATAAAACAAACCAACATCATGTAAAAATTGAAACAGATGTTGACCATTACATACTTTAAAAATCTCTTTGAAAGGTATGGAACCAAAATATGTTTCCCTTTCCTCAATCAAATCAGCACATTCAGACATAAAATGGTGAACGGAAAAAGATTGATCACAGGCAAAGCACCATGGTGGTTCTTCTCCTTTTAAAAGGAAACTGTGGGTGACATAAGTATGCCCAATATGAAGGCGAGATAACACTGTTTCTTCTTTGCGAGTGGATGCAAAGTTAGGCAAAGAAGTGGACAAATCGGGAAGAATTTGAAATAATTTGTTGTTGACATGGTTAGACCAGTCAGTCTGCCACAGTCGTTTACAATAAGATCCAGTCATACAACGTAGGTCAGAGTAGGGCACAAACTGGAAAATCTCTGGAGGGAAATCGAGATGCAGAGCATCTTTAGCCGCCCTGTCTACTGCAATATTGCCGCGGATGCCCATGTGACAGGGACCCACATAAAAACTATCTTTTTACCCTCAGAAACAAGTTGTGTATGGAGGTCATGGATCTCTGCCAGAAAAGGGTGTGATATCTTTCTCGTGGAAAGAGCCTGAAGTGCTGACAATGAATCAGACATGATTAAAAATGAGGTTCTTTTGGATTGATAAACTTGTTTCAGAGCTAAATGAATTGCCTTGAGCTCAGCTGTATAAACAGAACAAAAATCAGGTAAACGCTGTTGCAAAGGCTGGTCTAAGTGTCTCCCAGAGACCGACGCAGCAGCAATACAATACAAGGTTATTGCTTTAGGTCCAGCGGACTCTTCCGAGCCAAATCAGGACCAGAGAGACGTTATCTTAAAATATTATAAAATGATTCAAATCTTAAAAAACAAACCTGTTACTCTTAAATACCCAAACAAACTTTCACATGACATCTCTTTAAGAGTCTTCTTTAAAACTGATGTATTAAAAATATAATCTCTTTCTTCAATCAAATCACTAAATTCAGTCCTAACAATAAAATCCAAACTAAACAAAACATGTCGATACGATTTATATGCGACAAAACAAACCAACATCATGCAAAAACTGAAACAGATGTTGACCATTACATAAACGCTGTTGCAAAGGCTGGTCCAAGTGTCTCCCGGAGACCGACGCAGCAGCAACCGAATCTCCTTTCTTTGACCCGTCTGTAAAAAGTTTTTCATATCCTGGGTATAAAGCACACTGTTCTAAATAAAGTTGGTTATATACGGTTTCAGATGTATTGTTTTTAAGGAAAGCGGACAACTGCCAATTAATGTTTGGGATACATAATTTCCATGGGGGAGCTTCAGTCCGAAGCTCATCGTCGTTGATGGAAGCAACATCAATGCCTGCTTTTTCCAGATGAGCTTGCATTCTGATGCCAAACGGAGGAATTGTGTTAGGTTTGGCTTCAAATTTCTGAACAAAATCTGGGTTGAAAACACAGTCATAAGCAGGGTTCATAGGATCAGTTTTTAATTTTAAATAGTAATTCATTGACAATTTTGTACGTCTCAGCTCCAGCGGGGGTTCGTTAGCTTCCACGTAAAGGCTTTCACAAGGGGAAGTGCGAAACGCACCCAAAGCAATGCGTAGTGCCTGATGGGCAACTGGATCTAGCATCTTAAGATAAGATTTTCTAGCAGAACCATAAACAATGCAACCATAGTCTAACTTGGATCTAATTAAAGAACGATATAACAGCAATAAAGTTTTCTTGTCAGCTCCCCAGTCTGTACCACTGATAACCTTGAGCAAATTGCAGGCCTGTTGACATTTAGTTTTCAAAATTTTCAGATGAGGAATGAAAGATAGCTTTTGATAAAAAATAACACCCAAAAATTTGACTTGTTGGACCGCCTTTATTGGAGTTTTATTGAGGAGAATAGTAGGGTCTTGAATAATTCCCCGGTGCTGGGAAAAGTGAATACATTCAGTTTTTGCTTCAGAAAATTTAAAACCATTTTGTAAAACCCAGTCTTCAACGGCCTTGACACATAACTGTAGCTGACGTTCTGCAGATGCCAAAGTTTTACCTTTGGCTACCAATGCAAAAATCGTCGACAAATAAAGAATTGTCAATTCCCCGTTTAACGGAACGAACAATGTTATTTATTTTAATATTAAACAGCAAGGGAGACAAGATGCTACCCTGAGGCACTCCCATCTCCTGTTCTCTCGTATCTGACAAAGATCCCCCAACCTTAACCTGAAAAATTCTGTCTGTTAGAAAATTGGATATAAACAGAGGTAAATGTCCCTTCAAACCCATTTCTTGTAAATCTGAAAGAATGCCATATTTCCATGTGGTATCATAGGCTTTTTCCAAATCAAACATGATGGCAACGACATGTTCACCCTGGACGAACGCATTACGGATAAAAGTTTCCAGTCGCACCAGGTGGTCAACAGTACTTCGACCACTTCGAAAGCCACACTGAGTGTTGGATAAGATATTATTGGTTTCGAGATACCACAGTAAACGAGAATAAACCATTCTTTCCAGTGTCTTGCATAAGCAAGACGTTAAGGCTATTGGTCTATAGTTTGTCGGGTTAGTATGGTCTTTGCCAGGTTTAGGGATGGGTACAATAATGGCCTTTCTCCAGGAGGGAGGATTGATTGATTTATTGTTGCTTTAGGTCCAGCGGACTCTTACGAGCCAAATCAGGACCGGACAACCCCCGATCCGCATAAAAGATCTGCTGAAACAACCCCAGTGGGAAAATTGAATGCCCTCCACCGGCCAGTCACTTTACAATAAAGACATCCCACGCGGGGGACGGCTGAGGGTTGACCTCAACTACGCGAACACCCCGGTTACAAAAACAAAATAGAATACAATACAATACAATACAATACAAGGTTATTGCTTTAGGTCCAGCGGACTCTTCCGAGCCAAATCAGGACCAGAGAGACGTTATCTTAAAATATTATAAAATGATTCAAGTCTTAAAAAACAAGCCTGTTACTCTTAAATATACAAACAAACTTTCACATGACACCTCTTTAAGAGACTTCTTTAAAACTGATGTATTAAAAATATATTTTCTTTCTTCAATCAAATCACTAAATTCAGTCCTAATAAAATCCAAACTAAACAAAACATGTCGATACAATTTATATGCGATAGAACAAACCAACATCATGTAAAAATTGAAACAGATGTTGACCATTACATACTTTAAAAATCTCTTTGAAAGGTATGGAACCAAAATATGTTTCCCTTTCCTCAATCAAATCAGCACACTCAGACATGAAATGTCGAACGGAAAAGGATTGATCACATGCAAAGCACCATGGTGGTTCTTCTCCTTTTAAAAGGAAACTGTGGGTGACATAAGTATGCCCAATATGAAGGCGAGATAACACTGTTTCTTCTTTGCGAGTGGATGCAAAGTTAGGCAAAGAAGTGGACAAATCGGGAAGAATTTGAAATAATTTGTTGTTGACATGGTTAGACCAGTCAGTCTGCCACAGTCGTTTACAATAAGATCCAGTCATACAACGTAGGTCAGAGTAGGGCACAAACTGGAAAATCTCTGGAGGGAAATCGAGATGTAGAGCATCTTTAGCCGCTCTGTCTACTGCAATATTGCCGCGGATGCCCATGTGACCAGGGACCCACATAAAAACTATCTTTTTACCCTCAGAAACAAGTTGTGTATGGAGGTCATGGATCTCTGCCAGAAAAGGGTGTGATATCTTTCTCGTGGAAAGAGCCTGAAGTGCTGACAATGAATCGGACATGATTAAAAATGAGGTGCTTTTGGATTGATAAACTTGTTTCAGAGCTAAATGAATTGCCTTGAGCTCAGCTGTATAAACAGAACAAAAATCAGGTAAACGCTGTTGCAAAGGCTGGTCTAAGCGTCTCTCGGAGACAGACGCAGCAGCAACTGAATCACCTTTCTTCGACCCGTCTGTAAAAAGTTCATATCCTGGGTATAATGCACACTACAATACAAGGTTAATGCTTTAGGTCCAGCGGACTCTTCCGAGCCAAATCAGGACCAGAGAGACGTTATCTTAAAATATTATAAAATGATTCAAGTCTTAAAAAACAAGCCTGTTACTCTTAAATACACAAACAAACTTTCACATGACGCCTCTTTAAGAGACTTCTTTAAAACTGATGTATTAAAAATATGTTCTCTTTCTTCAAATTCAGTCCTAATAAAATCCAAACTAAACAAAACATGTCGATACAATTTATATGCGATAGAACAAACCAACATCATGTAAAAATTGAAACAGATGTTGACCATTACATACTTTAAAAATCTCTTTGAAAGGTATGGAACCAAAATATGTTTCCCTTTCCTCAATCAAATCAGCACATTCAGACATAAAATGGCGAACAGAAAAAGATTGATCACACGCAAAGCACCAAGGGGTTTCTTCTCCTTTTAAAAGGAAACTGTGGGTGACATAAGTATGCCCAATATGAAGGCGAGATAACACTGTTTCCTCTCTGCGAGTGGACGCAAAGTTAGGCAAAGAAGTGGACAAATCGGGAAGAATTTGAAATAATTTGTTGTTGACATGGTTAGACCAGTCAGTCTGCCATAGTCGTTTACAATAAGATCCAGTCATACAACGTAGGTCAGAGTAGGGCACAAACTGGAAAATCTCTGGAGGGAAATCGAGATGTAGAGCATCTTTAGCCGCCCTATCTACTGCAATATTGCCGCGGATGCCCATGTGACCAGGGACCCACATAAAAACTATCTTTTTACCCTCAGAAATAAGTTGGGTATGGAGGTCATGGATCTCTGCCAGAAAAGGATGTGATATCTTTCTCGTGGAAAGAGCCTGAAGTGCTGACAAGGAATCAGACATGATTAAAAATGAGGTTCTTTTGGATTGATAAACTTGTTTCAGAGCTAAATGAATTGCCTTGAGCTCAGCTGTATAAACAGAACAAAAATCAGGTAAACGCTGTTGCAAAGGCTGGTCTAAGTGTCTCCCGGAGACAGACGCAGCAGCAACTGAATCTCCTTTCTTTGACCCGTCTGTAAAAAGTTGTTCATATCCTGGGTATAAAGCACACTGTTCTAAATAGAGTTGGTTATATACGGTTTCGGATGTATTGTTTTTAAGGAAAGCGGACAACTGCCAATTAATGTTTGGGATACATAATTTCCATGAGGGAGCTTCAGTCCTAAGTTCATCGTCGTTGATGGAAGAAACATCAATGCCTGCTTTTTCCAGATGAGCTTGCATTCTGATGCCAAACGGAGGAATTGTGTTAGGTTTGGCTTCAAATTTCTGAACAAGATCTGGGTTGAAAACACAGTCATAAGCAGGGTTCATAGGATCAGTTTTTAATTTTAAATAGTAATTCATTGACAATTTTGTACGTCTCAGCTCCAGCGGAGGTTCGTTAGCTTCCACGTAAAGGCTTTCACAAGGGGAAGTGCGAAACGCACCCAAAGCAATGCGTAGTGCCTGATGGGCAACTGGATCTAGCATCTTAAGATAAGATTTTCTAGCAGAACCATAGACAATGCAACCATAGTCTAACTTGGATCTAATTAAAGAACGATATAACAGCAATAAAGTTTTCTTGTCAGCACCCCAGTCTGTACCACTGATAACCTTGAGCAAATTGCAGGCCTGTTGACATTTAGTTTTCAAAATTTTCAGATGAGGAATGAAAGATAGCTTTTGATCAAAAATAACACCCAAAAATTTGACTTGTTTGACCGCCTTTCTTGGAGTTTTATTGAGGAGAATAGTAGGGTCTTGAATAATTCCCCGATGCTGGGAAAAGTGAATACATTCAGTTTTTGCTTCAGAAAATTTAAAACCATTTTGTAAAACCCAGTCTTCAACGGCCTTGACACATAACTGTAGCTGACGTTCTGCAGATGCCAAAGTTTTACCTTTGGCTACCAATGCAAAATCGTCGACAAATAAAGAATTGTCAATTCCCCGTTTAACGGAACGAACAATGTTATTTATTTTAATATTAAACAGCAAGGGAGACAAGATGCTACCCTGAGGCACTCCCATCTCCTGTTCTCTCATATCTGACAAAGATCCCTCAACCTTAACCTGAAAAATTCTGTCCGTTAGAAAATTGGATATAAACAGAGGTAAATGTCCCTTCAAACCCATTTCTTGTAAATCTGAAAGAATGCCATATTTCCATGTGGTATCATAGGCTTTTTCCAAATCAAACATGATGGCAACGACATGTTCACCCTGGACGAACGCGTTACGGATAAAAGTTTCCAGTCGCACCAGGTGGTCAACAGTACTTCGACCACTGCGAAATCCACACTGAGTGTTGGATAAAATATTATTTGTTTCTAGATACCACAGTAAGCGAGAATAAACCATTCTTTCTAGCGTCTTGCATAAGCAAGATGTTAAGGCTATTGGTCTATAGTTTGTCGGGTTAGTATGGTCTTTGCCAGGTTTAGGGATGGGTACAATAATGGCCTTTCTCCAGGAGGGAGGAAAGGTGCCAGTGATCCAGAGCTGATTGAAGATGTCCAGCAGTTGAGACCGGGAGTATCTCGTTAAATGTCTGAGAAATTGATAATGTACATCATCCGGTCCAACTGCTGAATCTGCACTTTTGTTAATTGCATCGTCAAGCTCGACTAATGAAAACGGAATGTTGTAATCTTCAGAATTATCGGAGGTAAAATTTAACTGTTGTTTTTCTTTACGGGTTTTAACTGTTTGAAAAGGGACAGAATAATTTTCAGAGGAAGAATTTGCAGCAAAAGAAGAAGCCAAAAGATCAGCTACTAATTTTTTATCTCCGATTACATCACCCTGCACAGTAAGGCATGGGCTCACCTGTTTGTTACTTCTATTTTTGAGTTTGCGGACTACTTTCCACACCTTCGACAGTTTCGCTTTTGAATTAAGCGTGGAGCAGAAACCTCTCCACGATTCCTTTCTCTTTCGTTTGAAGAGCTGTCGGCAGTGCGCTCGCAAACGTTGGTGGTTTTGTTTATTTTCAGTGCTTGGGTGTAAAAACATAGTCCTTAAAGCTTTTTTACGAGCTTGCTGAAGTTTTCTACATTCATCGTCAAACCAGGTTTTTTTAAGTGAGTGAGGGTTTGACGAAGTTTGCGGAATGGACTCCTTGGCACTGTTAATAACTATGTCAGTGTAAAGCTGGATTGGATCTATGGCATTTGAAAATTCCTGCTTCTTAGTACGTAACTGAACCTCAGACAGGTTAGAAAACAGACTCCAGTTAGCTTGTTTCAGTTTCCACCTGCCATGAGTTTGCTCAAGGTTGTCTGAATCATATTTTAATAAAACCGGAAAATGGTCGCTGCCATGGAGATCTTCTAAAACTGTCCATTTAAAATCCAAAAGTAAGGAGGGATCACAGATCGATATATCAATGTGGGACAAAGAAGCAGTTCTAGAACAGAAAAAAGTTGGAGCACCCTCGTTCAAAGTTACTAGGTTTAACGAGTCTAAAATGTCTTCAATTATTTTACCCTGAGAATCGGTACGATCACTACCCCACAGGGGAGAGCGTCCATTAAAATCTCCCAACAACAAAAAAGGGGTAGGTAACTGTTGGACCAAATTCTCAAGTTCACTTTTAGTTACATTTATTGATGGTGTCAAATATAGAGAACAAACTGTGAGGGATTTAAAAAGAGATACTCTAGCTGCAACTGCTGGTAAACTTGTATTAAGTAAAATTGGATTAAATGGGACATTTCTATGAATAAAGAGTGAAACGCCTCTAGAAGATAAACAATCTAGAGAGGAATAACCAGTAATATCTATAGGATGTTTTTCTGACAGGAGAGTTTCCTGAAGGGCCAATACTTCAGGTCGATGCTCGGTCAGCAGACAGCAGAGCTCCTCATAATTTGCCCTTATCCCTCGGATGTTCCATTGTAAAATGGACATAAAAATTAAGTAAAAGAATGCTAAAATTTTCATCTCCGAGAGCACAATTACGTGTCTTTATCTTTTGGACCCTCGTCCATCTCTTCATGTTCCATCAACCCCCCGAAACGGTTCTCCGTTTCGAGAGGCTGATGGTGCCTGGAAGAAAGGGGTCCGGGCCTTTGATTTTTTGTCAAAGCCCCGGAACCCGAACTGCCAGCCGACTTCCTCCCCTTCTCCCCAGCACCGGACTTTGTATCTTCCCTCTCCCCTTCACCCTTTCCAATCTTTCCCTCTCCTCCTCTGACGCTCTTCTGCTGGCCAACTAGAATTTTAGCCGCCCCAGCAACTACCCGGTCGCTAAAACCGGTCGTTGCTGGTGCGGTGGCATGAGGCCTAGCCTCCTTTGCAGCAGGTGTGACGGCTTTTGACACGGCCGTCTGCGTGTTGTGGGTGACGGTTGGGGACGTGCCCGTCGGCACGTTCTCCAGTGGAATCGGTGGGGCTGGAGAAACCCCCTTCTGGGCAAACAGCGCGAGCATCTTTTCTATAGCATCCATCCGTCTGCACAACGTTTCCAAGATCTGCGTTATTTTACTCATGGCGGTGTCCATTGTCGGGTGTGCGCTAGCTTCCACATGAGATGTGGAACCCGCCACAGACGCAAAGGACCTCTCTTTTAGAACTGGCCTACTTTGAAGTACTTTTTTCCTTGCGTCTCCGAAGGAGCAACTCTCAGTGGCCCGCACCTTTTGGATTTCCAGCTCCAGCTGCCACTGAGGACAATCTTTGGAGCTGGAAGAATGATTCCCGGCGCAATTCACACAGCAAATCGGATTTGTACATTCGTTTTCATGTTTGTCTTTAGCACAATCACGACATATTTCTTTGCTTTTACAGGTCTTGCTACCGTGACCAAACTTTTGGCAGCGGTAGCATCGCAACGGTGATGGTACAAACGGCGTCACCTTCACCCTAAGGTACCCCACCTTGAGTGACTCCGGCAACTTGGCCATAGCGAAGGTCACAAAAAGTGTATTGGTGGGGATACGTTGGGGTCCTTTGGTGACGAAGACCCGCTGGACTGCTGTGACCCCCTGGCTGGAGAGCTCATCTCGGATTTCCAATTCCGACATGTCGATCAAATCCTGACACCGGATGACTCCCTTGGAGGAATTCAACCGTCCATGCACAGAAACTTTGATTTGTCTGTCAACAAATACGGTCAAATTCCTCTTTAGAAGACTATCAGATGCCCTTTTGGTTGAGCACTCCACCAGGTAGGCCCCAGATCTCAGTTTTTTCACATCTTTGAACCCGATTGTGCAGACGGATTGAAAACCCTTCTGTATGGCGAAAGGAGACAGCTTGCCTATTGGCATAGCCGGATCCGCTCCCTCCACAACCAAAAAACGAGGCCAGGCCCCTTCCACCCCCGATGCACAAGCTTGTTGTCGCGTCTCCATGTCACTGTCCGTGTCCGTGTCCAGTCCGTCATCATGCAGTCTTTTTTTTTTGGTTGATGCCATGTTAATTATTTGTTAATTCACCCCCCCTGCTCCCCACCCACCACGGAGTCCAACAAGGGGATGCGCAGGAATTCAGTTTTCCCCTCCTTTCACTAGAGGATTTGAATAGTCTGAATGACCGCCTGACCAATGAAGCAGTCTCGCTTGAAACGGTCAGTACCCTGATAGTTTTGTTTTCTTTGTACTCATAGGATTGCTTTTTTCCTCATTATAATAACTTCTTGTTTTTAACCTCCACTTTTAAATGGTTTAGTTATATACGATCAGATTTAAAATGCGTAATTTTTTTTTTTTTTTTTTTTATATAAAGGTAACATTTTATAAGCATACAGATTATGTGTGTATCTATGACTGGATTGACGTACCGTTTTAATTTTTTTCTAAGAATTGTATGTCCACTGGTTATCTTAAGCTCTCTCAACATTGTGTATTTTTGAATTTTAAAAATACTGTAAACATTTTATTCATATACATTTTTTTTTCATTTACATTTTGTTTAACCATAATCTTTCTGTCACAGTCGATAGAAAACTGCTTCCATTATAGATCAGGTGTATATACTTATGATGCTCTATTGCAACCACAATTTTTTTCTCCAGCCTAAAATTATGACACAGATTATATAATTTATTGCTGTAAATTAGCCTGGGCAGAGAGTAAAACACTTCTTTAATTTTTATCTTGAATCAGCATCTATAGGTATATATTATCAACTATACATTTTTGTTGCACTTTAAACAAAATGTAGGTTAGCATGAAGTAAATCAAGTTCATATAGGCATGTGAGTAAAAACCACTAAAAACATAGCCTGTTAATCCTAAAATAAATAAATAAATAAAAAACTTAGGGAAATTGGTTGGTTGATTTGTGTGTTACAGATGTTGTACCTGGCAAATATTGGCGGCAACAATTTCCGAGAAGCCGTGTTGAAGGAGCTGTTCAAGCCAGTCTTATCCACGTAGTACAAAATGGAGGGGAAGAAAGGCAAGAGAAAGTTTAATGACCTACCAAATGTCAAGAGAGTTATTTGCGTTGAGTTAATAATAATAATAATAATAATAATAATAATAATAATAATAATATTGGACATTTATATAGTGCCATTACTTATCTTCTTATAGACCAGGGTTCATACTCAAACTGTTGTAAAAAAATTCAAGGAGTTTTCAAGATTTCAAGGAGTTTTTCCAAAAATTCAAGGAGTTTTTGTTAAATTATAAACACACATAAGAATTGACAAGTAGTCAAAATAAAGGATAAAATATCTTACCCAGTGATATCTATAAATTGTTTGCAGTCATGAATCTGATGGTGATACTGATGTTGATATTAAGAAATCTATACACATAAATATTGCATGTCGATGAAGTTGCAGTTTAATTATGATGCAGATTAGAGTCTATACCCATTTAAACAATGGCAACTTCCAAACCAGGTGTTTATGCAGATATGGCGGCCATGTACGCAGCAAGTGCAGTACCTGGTTTCCCTATAAAGAGCAATTGTCCACCCAGCCATAATTCAGAGTACCTGTCAGAACCTCGTGTCCTGTCTGGTTTATGGAGTGCTTGCTTTTGTCCTCATGTGGACGATGGTGGAGATCCCCCAAGATGTTAGAAACTTTTGCCCCAACCATTTTGTTGTGCTTCATGAAAAGCATTTCAGAACTGCAGAGTTCATAGATCTAACATGTCCGAACATGAGTTACATTACATTACATTACATTATTATTGCTTTAGGTCCAGCGGACTCTTCCGAGCCAAATACAATACAATACAATACAAGGTTATTGCTTTAGGTCCAGCGGACTCTTCCGAGCCAAATCAGGACCGGACAACCCCTGATCCGCATAAAAGATCTGAAACAACCCTAGTGGTAAAACCGAAAGTTCTCCACCAGTCAGTCACTTTACAATAAAGACATCCCACGCACGGTACGGCTGAGGCTTCACCCCAACTTATCGAACCCCCGCTTACAAAAACAAAATAGAATACAATCATTATAAATTATCAACAAAACACATACATATAAAATGCCTACATTGCTAAATAATAACATCATAGGAAGCCCTAGTGACCACCTGGCAGAAAGCATCCAATATTCCCAAGCTGATCCAACAGACCTCATACACAAATAAGGAGTCTTGTCCTGGAAGAGTTCAAGAAAAAAGGTAGGAGACTGGGCTAGCGAAGAAGACGATAGTATAGCAGATTGATAGAACAGAGCAGGAATGAGAAAGAGCAAACGAGAAAGACAGCGACAGTGGGGAATTTAAAGCACTAAATTTCCAGAAAGTGGGGATACTATTTATACAGAAACCCCCGGCACCCCAACGGGGGGTGAACATTAGTTACAAGCGTCTGAAAAAGGTCGGTCCTTCTCTCTCTCTCCTACTTGCCATTGTAACCAATTAATATTGCCCTTGATTTATTCCTTTTCCACAGATGTTTTTGCACCGACATAAAATATTGCATTTATTAATTTATAATTTTCTATTTACACATCAGGGGAGACATTACACTTGCATTAGGCTGATGCCAAACATTTCCACCCTTTAAATATATGGTACAACTGGACAAGAGAATGTAAGTTCTACAACTTGTGATTTACCTTTGTTATACTTAAAGTATTTCATTTGATACTGGCAGAATTACCTTTAGTCTTTATAATCAGTGAATACGTTCACCTGTTGTGTCATATTTTTTCATTGATTGACTTTAAAAAATTCAGTTAATCTGAGATTTAAAATTTTTTGGACAAAAGCTTTATTAATCATGAGTAACGAAACTGTTGTGTGGCTATTTTGAAACGGCGACTGTTAGAACCCTGGAACAAGCACTTTCAAGAACGTTTGCATTTCTTTCGTCATTCAGAATATAAACATATATATATGACACTCCAGCACAAGATGAGTCGCATCCCGCATCCTTACGATCCTACAAGTGAAAATAGGTTGGTGGGTGTTAGGTTGTCGAGTGGTCAGCAAGTCAGTGGTCAAAATGGTCAGCAAGGCCTGATGCATGAACATCTTTATTAGTACATGAAAACTCTTAGTTAAGAGAATCCCTATGCCGGATTTCATATATATCAGCATTCTGACATATGCGACTGTGCATGGTTATGTAAAACATTCTCAAAGCATCAATAGCTATTAATATAACAGCAACAATGGCTATGTGAAACAACACAGCAACAATGGTTCTGATAACAGCAACTGCATTCTCAAAGCATCAATAGCTATGATCGCAGCAACAATGGCTATGTGAAACAACACAGCAAGAATGGTTCTGATAACAGCAACTGCATTCTCAAAGCATCAATAGCTATGATCGCAGCAACAATGGCTATTTAACAGCAATAATGGCTATAACAACAATAATGGCTATAACAGCAATAATGGCTATAACAGCAATTATGGCTGTAACAGCAATAATGGCTATAACAGCAATAATGGCTATAACAGCAATAATGGCTATAACAGCAATAATGGCAATAACAGCAATAATGGCTATAACATCAATAATGGCTATAACATCAATAATGGCTATAACATCAATAATGGCTATAACAGCAATAATGTCTATAACAGCAATAATGGCTATAACATCAATAATGGCTATAACATCAATGGCTATAACATCAATAATGGCTATAACATCAATAATGGCTATAACATCAATAATGGCTATAACATCAAAAATGGCTATAACATCAATAATGGCTATAACAGCAATAATGGCTATAACAGTAATAATGGCTATAACAGCAATAATGGCTATAACATCAATAATGGCTATAACAGCAATAATGGCTATAACAGCAATAATGGCTATAACAGCAACAATGGCTATAACAGCAACAATGGCTATAACAGCAATTATGGCTGTAACAGCAATAATGGCTATAACATCAATAATGGCTATAACAGCAATAATGGCTATAACAGCAATAATGGCTGTGTGAAACATTTCATTTATTTCAGTCAAGGTCTGTACAAAATGCTCAAAAGGAAGCTCGGAAGGGGCTGGGGTCCTCAGAGGGAAACACTATTATACAGTCAGATTCAGACTCTCAAGTCCAAAGAATCAGAGAAGGGCCAATCTTGGTAGGGTCCTTCGCCTTTATTTTCTGTGAAGCTGATTAAAGCCAGGAGTTTGTGTTTGATAGTAAATCATTCGTTCATTGGATTACACTATGACTATACGATGATAAGAATAGCACCATTAAAGCATGACCATGCTGCCTTCCTTATCAATGGTTATGAACATGTTGCTGACTATATGGCGAGTTATTTTTTATTGGAACATTGATCTTTGGATTGTTTAATAGGGTAACAGTTTTAGAATTGGAATTGTACTGTCTTCCATCATGTCATCTGGGAATGGGCCAATCCAGAGAGTAAGTGGATTGGATCTGTTTATTAAAATAATAATGCCCACTCCAGTAGGCGAAACGCCACCAACATCTAGAATGGTCAGCGACGCCTGATGGATGAACATCTTTTATTAGGACAGTAGAACCTCCGGTATACGACCGTCCAAAATCTAAGAAAAAACGGTCTTATAATAGAGGTGGTCTTATACCGGAAACAAGGGGTTGGGGAGGGGGGATGGGTCAGGCTCGGAGGGGTATGTACTAATGTAATCATAATTTTCACACTCACCAGCATGTATTCTCTGACACAGAAAACTGTAAAACATGTTTTATTTTTAGCTTTGTCTTTTAGTCACAACTTCAAAGCTAGAAAACTGTCGGGTCTTCAGACATATTGAACAGGTAAAAACTTTGAAATTGAAGACTGTTTCCGATTAATCAGGTCCTTTGTAAGCTTTCAGTTTCGATGTTTTCCTTTCGTGACTTTCTCCACTCTCCCATCATAGTTTCACAGATTCCTTATCCTTTATAATGAGCTGAATTTGGGCCAACGTCTAAACATCTTGCAATAGACAAACAACTCTCCCCATTTTCACTTCTTTCAATCACTTTTATTCTCTCTGCCAAACTCAAAACTTTCCTCTTGCGCGACGCCATTTTGACAAGCCAGTGTAGGCGAGTAATGTCCCTTACTTGCGAACTGGAAATAGCAGACAACAGCAGGTGTACACTAACATACGAGAAAAAACGAAAGGTACAGACAATAAATTAACTGATATCTCTTTTAAATTGCCTTAGACGGTCGTATAAAGGGCTTAAGACACTGTCGCTGGTCGCATAAACGAGGTTGTCGCATACCAGAGGTAATTTATTATTGGAAGTGAATCCATCAGAAGTTTTCAGGTCACATAACAGAGGGAGTCGTATACCAGAGAGATGGATACCGGAGGCTCAACTGTACTTGAAAACTCTTAGTTTAGAGAATCCCTATGCCGGATTTCATATATATTGGGGTTCTGACATATGCGGCTGCTCATGGTTATGTAAAACATTCTCAAAGCATCAATAGCTATGATAACAGCAAAAATGGCTATGTGAAACAACACAGCAAGAATGGTTTTCATAACAGCAACAGCATTCTCAAAGTATCAATAGCTATGATAGCAGCAACAATGGCTATAACAGCAATACTGGCTATGGTAACAGCAACAATGGCTATATATGTGAAACCTATTATTTTAATTATTATTTTTTGTTGGTCTAAAATCATGATGTGTACAGACATTGAATGAAATAAATAAAACAACACTTAAAATATATATATTATTGTTAACAAGAATCTGAACGAGAAAAACTATTAGCTAAAACTCCTATCCTATTCTATTTCATCTAATCTAATAGCACTCATTCACTTTAACATGCACAAAGTATACACACTGAAATCATCAAATCAACCCCTTTGCCGCCAAATCCACAACCAGTCGCCGATCCTGCGCACTTACATTCTACAAACAATCGAGCCATCTCATAAAGCACGTTTCGTTAATAATACACTATTGACGTTTGTTGCAGGTTTCCTCTAGGCTCTTGGAGCTAATGCATCCAGTTATGCTTTATGACAAGATGCCATTGTGTGTTGGGGCAGATGGAAATTGCATTTACCCTTCCCTGTCTCGCGCAATGTTTGGTGATGAGGACTCCCACCTCCTTCTGAGACTCCTCCTCTTGATGGAAATTGGAGAACATCACCGGTACTATGACATTAGCTACAGATTGTACATTGATCTGATTAATGATGTAAAATTAGTTTGCAGTTCTTAGTGGGACCTCATGCTAGCAACTTCCAAACCAGGTGGTTATGCAGATATGGCGACCATGTACGCAGCAAGTGCAGTACCTGGTTTCCCTATAAAGAGCTATTGTCCACCCAGCCATAATTCAGAGTACCTGTCAGAACCTCGTGTCCAGTCTGGTTTATGGGCGTGGTGTTCATCACTCTGGAGTGCTTGCTTTTGTCCTCATGTGGACGATGGTGGAGATCCCCCAAGATGTTAGAAACTTCTGCCCCAACCATTTTGTTGTGCTTCATAAAAAGCATTCCAGAACTGAAGAGTTCATAGATCTTTAATGTTCTAACATTAGTCACAAGTGTCTGAAAAAGGTCAGACTTTTTCTCTCTCTCCTACTTGCCATTGTTAGCAATTAATATTGCCCTTGATTTATTCCTTTTCCAGACGCTTTTGCAACGACATAAATATTGCATTTATTGATATATAATTTTCTATTTATTTCATTTAAAATTCTACGCCTTTCCCTCAGGAGAAGCTCAAAGCGTCTGGGGAGACATTGCACTCTCATTAGGCTATTGCCAAACATTCCCACCCTTTAAATATTTGGTACAACTGGACAAGAGAATTTAAGTTCTACAACTTGTGATTTACCTTTGTTATACTTAAAGTATTTAATTTCATACTGGCAGAATTAGTCTTTACAATCAGTTAATACGTTCACATGTTGTGTCTATCTCTCTTGACTTTTTATCCTTATAATAAAAAACATGTACACTGAACAACAAAAGAAACACTCATCTTTTTTGATTGACTTTTAAAAATTCAGTTAATCTGAGCGTCAGAATTTTTAGAACAAAAGCTTTATTTCATATATATCGGCATTCTGACATATGCGACTGTTCATGGTTATGTAAAACATTCTCAAAGCATCAATAGCTATTATAACAGCAACAATGGCTATGTGAAACAACACGGCAAGAATGGTTCTGATAACAGCAACTGCCTTCTCAAAGCATCAATAGCTATGATATGGCTATAACAGCAATAATGGCTATAACAGCAAGAATGGCTATAACAGCAATAATGGCTATAACAGAAACAATGGCTATAACATCAATAATGGCTATAACATCAATAATGGCTATAACAATAATGGCTATAACAGCAACAATGGCTATAACAGCAATAATGGCTATAACATCAATAATGGCTATAACATCAATAATGGCTATAACATCAATAATGGCTATAACAGCAATAATGGCTATAACAGCAACAATTACAATGGCTATAACAGCAAGAATGGCTATAACAGCAAGAATGGCTATAACAGCAAGAATGGCTATAACAGCAACAATGGTTGTAACAGCAATAATGGCTATGTGAAACATTTCATTTATTTTATTCAAGGTCTGTACAAAATGCTCAAAAGGAAGCTCGGAAGGGGCTGGGGTCCTCAGAGGGAAACACTCTTATACAGTCAGATTCAGACTCTCAAGTCCAAAGAATCAGAGAAAGGCCAATCTCGGCAGGGTCCATCGCCTTTATTTTCTGTGTAGCTGATAAAAGCCAAGAGTTTCAGTTTAATAGGAAATCATTCGTTCATTGGATTACACCACGACTATACAATGATAATAGCACCATTAAAGCATGACCATGCCACCTTCCTTATCAATGGTTATGAACTTGTTGCTGACTACATGGTGAGTTATTTTTTTATTGGAACATTGATCTTTGGATTGTTTAATAGGGTAACGTTAACAGTTTTAGAATTGTATTGTCTTCCATCATGTCATCTGGGAAGGGGCAATCCAGAGAGTAAGTGGATTGGATCCATTTATTAAAATAATTTTTAAAAATCCCACTCCAGTACGCAAATCAAACGCCACCAACACCTAAAATGGTCAGCGAGGCCCGATTGATGAACATCTTTTCAGACAAAACATGTAGATTGCTTCGCAAGGCTTTAAAGTACAAAATGATGCTTGTGCATCACACAGCATAAATGTTTTAACCCAAGTTTAAAATGTTTAAATAAAAGCTGATCAGATGCGAACAAGTTTACTATGCAGGAGACGAAATGTAATGTTGACGACCGATCTAGTTCAATTCAGAATCGATTAAAAATGCTGGGTTACCCCTTCAAAGGTTATCACTTCCCAGTATACGGGAGTTTTATGATAGCGGTGGGGACACCGCACACATGGCCTTACAGCCTTGCAGCTTTGGTATGGCTCGTGGATCTGGTCAGGGTGAGTCCATTCTTTTTTCATGTCATATGCTAGGTTACCTTCTTTTACAAGGTGAGGTAGGTCTTTTACAAGTATGTATGTAGGAGTGCTTGTAACATGAGGGTGTATGTTGGTTATAGATCACCGCGCTTTGAGTCTGATTTAGGAATAAGGCGCGTAGAGCTTGTCAGAGAGCAATATGCAGGAAGTTGTTCAGGTAAGTTTTTAGTGATCGGTTCTATGCATGGTGGAGAATTTTCCTCGGATCCGCGGATTTCCGAGGAAGGCATTTGCATTTCCGAGAAGAAAAAAAAAAAGAGTGCCGAGATTTTTATTTTTCGTCCGATATATTTTGATTTCGAAATGATGCTGGTGATAATAATGATGCAATCCGATATATTTTGATTTCGAAATGATGCTGGTGATAATAATGATGCAATACAATACAATACAAGATTATTGCTTTAGGTCCAGCGGACTCTTCCGAGCCAAATCAGGACCAGAGAGACGTTATCTTAAAATATTATAAAATGATTCAAATCTTAAAAAACAAACCTGTTACTCTTAAATATTCGAACTTTTACATGACACCTCTTTGTACTCTTCGTGTACTATGGGCATGATAAAGATCCATATTATTACAAATATTTGTGTTTTTTTCTGGCAGATTTCACTGAGAGCAGCTGTATTTTGCCAGTGCAAAAAATACTGCACCACCAAGCGCTGCGTGTATTTCAAGGCGAAACGTCTGTGTTCGTCGGCTTGTGGCTGTAATGTGGAAGTCTGCCGCAACAAGTTGACAGAAGGTGAGTTGTGGTAGTAATAACAGTAGTAGTGGAATGATAGCATTATCGTTATCAGTAGGCCTACTATGTTATTTCAACAACAACAAAAAACTCCTTAGTAAAACAAGCAATTTGCACGTTTTTGTAACCTGTACATAATTTTAAAAAAAAAAATTCCCCATTTTGTTTTATAGCCATTTTATAGCCATTTTGTTTTTAATTTAATTATTATAATTATAATAATAATTATTAATAATAATTTTTTTAATTATTCTAATTAATTAATTATGTTAGTGCTATTTTTGAAGCATGTCACATCAATTTAAATGGCATTAAGAAAGATCCGAACTCTCAAAGTTGCGTGAAAACAGGTCATGACTTTCTGCACCCGCCATAGGTAAAACAATAGAAATACTCTTCAGCTTTGAAGTCAGAAAAATTGTTGCCCAGCTTGTTTTCATCACTTTTACTGGCAATGGATTCCGCACGAAAAACGGTAAGAACTCATTTATAACTTTAGGCTGTATGTTTTGAAGATAGCATTGTTCTTTTATAACTTTGACCTGATTTATGGCAAGAAAAATTGCCTCACTTTCTAACAAATGATTTGAAAGCGACGAACTGGTGCCAGCCGCACGAACGTCGTCTGCTAGTTGCCGTTCTATTATTACCGCAATTCGTTTACTAAAAATATGTAAGATAAGAAATTTAATGAGTACAAATACAGAGCGTTACTAAATTTGATAGAAATTGCACTGTAACAAATTATTTAGAGGGTTGAAAAAAAAATTAGATGGATAATATTAGGGCATCTCGCTCAGTAAAAAAAACTATGACGGGCCAAAAGTGTCATAAAACGTAAGGCATTCTTTTCACGATTTTGTTAATTTTGTGTGTTGATGCACTTTTTTTTGCTATAAGGCTGCAAAATACTTACCCCAGTATGACACAAAATAGTACTTTTTGTCTTCCTTGGGGCACAAAATTTACATTTACAAGCAATAATGCATCTCCTGTGTCCCAAGATATATGTTGTTGCTCAATAATAATAATATTAATGATGATGATGATGATGATGATGATGATGATGATGATGATGATGAAAATAAAAACGGCTATAGGTTACTACAGAATTATACAAAATACATTTTGCAAGTAAATGACACCGAAGCAGCATCTCTTGAGACTGGTAAAAGAACACCAGACTTTTGGGCCCTCAACTTCAGAGCAGCCTATTGATTGGCAGTGCTGCTGTATTTGCCAGAAAACAACAAATGAGACAGTTATTTGCCCTGCTACTTCAAAATGTGGTGGTTCTAGCTATACTTGATTGATTGATTTATTGTTGCTTTAGGTCCAGCGGACTCTTCCGAGCCAAATCAGGACCGGACAACCCCCGATCCGCATAAAATATCTGCCGAAACAACCCCAGTGGGAAAATTGAATGCCCTCCAACGGCCAGTCACTTTACAATAAAGACATCCCACGCGGGGGACGGCTGAGGGTTGACCTCAACTACGCGAACACCCCGGTTACAAAAACAAAATAGAATACAAACATCATTATAAATCATCAAAAAAACACATACATATAAAATGCGTATAGTGCTAAATAGTACAATCATAGGAAGCCCTAGTGACCACCCGGCAGAAAGCGTCCAACACTCCCAAGCTGATCCAACAGACCTCATACACAAACAAGGAGTCTTGTCCAGGAAGAGTTTTCAAGAAAAAAGGTAGGTCATTGATCTAGCGAAGAAGAAGATAGTATAGCAGAGTGAAGGACAGAGCAGGAATAGGAAAGAGTAAATGAGGAAGACAGGACAGTGGGAATTTAAAGCACTAAATTTCCATAAAGTGGGGATACTATTTATACTGAAAACCTCCGGCACTCCAACGGGGGTACTGTTGCCGCAGTGAATCTGTCTTGCCTATAAAGGAAAGACAGGTTTTCAACTGTGGCTTTCACTGTTCCCTTTATAGGTTTGAACAATCTACAGTGGCAAGATTGCTCATGACCCCAAGGGGTCCTAGCTATACTTATGTTGGTACAAATTTGATGCACTTCAAACAGCTGGGTATTGATGTCGTTCCATTTTCATGGTCACAGCTTGATGAAGAAGAAGGAATTGAAAACACTCTTGCCAAAAACAAAGCAGTCTGGCATAAGTCATGTCGAGATAAGATCAGCAACAGAAGCCTGGAGAGAACAAAAAAAAAAAAAAAAAAAAAAAAAAAGCTGCAAAGTTCTGATGAGCATGAAAGTCCTATAAAAACGAGGAGTACTGTGAGATGCAGTTCAGAAAATGCATGCTTTTTTTGTAATGGTCCAGCTGGCAAGGAAGCTCTACACAAAGCATCAACTCTAGGTCTTGACTACAAAGTCAGACAGTGTGCAACCCTTCTGAATGACAAAAACATTCTGAAAAAACTTGCTGCTGGAGACATGATAGCCACAGATTCAGTGTATCACACCAACTGTCTCTCAAAGTTTTACAAACGAGCTGCAAAAGCAGAAGCCAGTGAAGAATATGATAAAACAAATTACAAATTGAGAGCATTGCCTTTGCCGAACTCGTTTCATACATAGAAAACCTTGAAATTAATGCTGAAAGAAGTATTTTTTAATGTCTGATTTATGCAAGATGTACGAGTCACGAGTAGTGAGTGCTCTTGGGGCTGGGATGTCATTTAAAATCCACAGTACTCGATTGCGGCAAAAGCTGTTAGCTGCTGGTCCAAATCTACACGAGTGTGAAGCAGGGTGCGGAAAGGACATTAAATTAGTCTTTAAACATGACATCAAAAGAGTCACTAGGAAGGCTGTAGATTATGAGTCCGAAGCTTTGCAGCTGGCACAAGCTGCAAAGTTTGTGCGCAGGGAGATGTGTGCTATGCACGGGTCTCTGCAAGTGTGGAGGAGACTGTGAGTCTAGCTAAGTAGGCTACAAGGTATTTACATGTTTATTCTTACAGGACAAAGTATCTACATCGAATTGGATGTGTGTCGTCGTATGGGCATAGCCGTTTCTGTAGAGGTTCGATCCCGGGCAAAGAACGTGCACACATTCCTGAGCTACCTGACCTCCCCACCAAATTTGAAGCTTGTAGGTCAAACAGCTCGTTACCATAGAGAGCATGATTGTGGTCGTATAGGCATCGATGTTTCCGTAGAGTTTTAACCCTGGCTCAAAATATGCCTACATTCCTAAGCTACCTGCCCGCCAAATTTGAAGCTTATACGTCAAACGGTTCGTGAGCCCTCTGAAAAAAAGAACTACGGAGAGCATGTGGTCGTATGGGCATCGTCGTTTTCTGTAGAGGTTAGAATCCGGGCAAAGAACATGCCCACACTCCTAAGATACTTGCCCAACAAATTTGAAGTTCGTATATCAAACTGTTTATGAGCCCTCTGGTAAAAGAAACCCCATTGAGAGCATGTGGTCGTATGGGCATTGCCATTTGCGTTCGACCCTGGGCAGAGAACATGCCCACACTCCTAAGCTACCTGCGTACCAAATTTGAAGCTCGTACGTCTTACAGTTGATGAGCTATTACCAGCTGAAGAAGAAAAACAAAAAAACATCGAAAGCATGTGGTCGTATGGGCATTGCTGTTTTCGTGGAGGTTTTCGACCCAGGGCAACGAACTTGCCCACTATCATAAGCTACCTCTCCACTAAATTTAAAAGTCATACGTTTCACGGTTTCTTGCATGATTGTGGGACACCACACACACACATACACACAGACACAATGTACCGACTTATTGAAGAGATAGTTGACCCATTTTTGTTTTTTGACCTAGTTGAGTGTTTACCTATTTGACCTAGTTAATTTTAGCGACCTTCATTTAATAAATTCTGCAGATAAGTTGACTTTCAACAGTTATTTATAATAAAATTAATACAGTTGTGAAGGATAGTTTAAGTCCTGGCCTGAATAACAATTAAACAGTCGTTGACCTACTTTTCAGACCATGCCACGCCCACCTAGTACAACTGAAGTGCTGCTTCCCCTCAGATTCATATTCCACATGGTCCTACGCATTTCTTGAGCCATGGTGCATGCTTTTTTCCAAAAGTGCAATCTACTGGCATAATGCTGGTCTTAGCAAGCGTACTAATACAAAAATGCGAGACGCTCTCACGGATTATTTCCCTTACCGCGCTTTGATCCTTGGGGAAAGGCGCGTACATAGCATCTTGTATTATTATTATTATTATTATTATTATTATTATTATTATTATTGTTTTTTAAAAACAATACAAAGTTAAAAAAAAAAAAAAAACAGATACTGAGAGTGAGATAGAAAGACACAACATATAACACACCCCACTAAAAAAAAAAAAAAAAAAAATATATATTTATATATATATTTTAGGTAAAGGTATAAACATAGTATAAACATAGTACATGTACAAGAATAGAACTTAATGTGTTGCTACAGAATTATCTTTAGTGCTACAGACTCTGCTTTGATATTTCATTTATGTTACCTTTAATTTATAACTGTTTAAATTAAATTTGATCAGTTATTCCTAAAGAGAGTACATGACCCATGACACCCTCTCTAAAGAAGCAAATAAATTTAAAATACATAAAATAGGTATTACTTTATGTGTGTACTGGTGTATTATAGATTGCATATAATTATGTGTGTATACTTTCTCTTTCATCACACACACATTACATGACATTACATGGTTATTGCTTTAGGTCCAGCGGACTCTTCAAAGCCAAATCAGGACCAGAGAGGCATTATCTTAAAATATTATAAAAGGGATCAAATCTTAAAAAACAAGCCTGTTACTCTTAAATATTCAAACAAACTTTCACACGCAACCTCTTGAAAAAAAACTTCTTTAAATCTGTTGTATTAAAAAATACGTTCTCTTGCTTCAAGCAAATTACTAAAATCAGTCTTACCAATACAATCCAACCAACACAAAACAAGACGACATGATTTATATGCAATAAAACAAACCATCATGTAAAAATTGTAAAATTAATTACTGAGGCTTTAAATTCAGTTGAAATCTGCCTTTCTCTTTTTTGGTTGTTTCAGGTGAGGAGATTGACAAACCTGCCAGAGCTGAAACGGCAAATCTTGAGTAACCATATCACTCACTTGGATGCTGTCAAGCCAACGAACAATGATCCAAGATTGCTGCAGCTCAGGTTGGCATAATCAAGCTAGGATCGAATCCGCCCAACTCCAGAAATCTTCACTTCCACTACTCATTTGACTTTACCCAGCAAGTGCACTTGCCTAGTTCTCCCCTTCAGCCAGGTCCTATCTACTTTCTCGTTCCTAAAAAGTGCAGGATTTTTGGTGTCTGTGCTGAAGGCTTTCCTCAACAAGTCAACTACCTCATCGACGAGGGGATGTCTTGCAGCAACATGGTCATATACCTGCTTCATCATTTCCTGAGCAACTATGGCATTGGGGAAAGCGACATGGGTGCCCACTGTGATAACTGCAGCAGACAAAATAAGAATACATTTGTGCTGTGGTACTGTTGTTGGCGTGTGCTGTTGGGTCTTCATGACGAAATTACACTTAATTTTATGCCTGCTGGCCATACAAAATTTTCACCTGATTGGTGTTTCAGCCTTTTGAAACATAAGTTTAGGCGACTGGAAGATATGTACCGCATTGTAAATATCAGCACTCAACGCTGCATCAACAAAGCCCAGCTAGTTGGAACCGCAGCGGATGATGTCCTGGTACCAGTCTGACTGGCAGGCTCACTTTGGTGATGCTTTCAAGCCGCTGAAGGGGATTAACTCTTATTGTCCGTTGCGCCGCTGACAACGGCTTTCGTCACTTTTTCTAAAGTCGGCAAGCCGCTGACAACAGCTTCCGGAATGTACTATGTTTTACTACACTTCCTTTTGCAACATCGTGTTGGTTTACGGTAAACAAACTTCTTTACAGCACAAGCATGTTTCCGGTTTGCATTGAAGCGGTTTTCTTCTTTTGTCTGCTTGTTTGGGTCTTTTTCAAAGTTATGTGTTGCGTTGTGCATATGTAATTTATGCTATGGCGTCAGGCGATCGACGTCGTTGTGTTTATTCAGCTGAAAAGGCTGCAGAGCTTATTATTCAAACAATGGAAGATAGTGATGATGAGGAGAATATTGTCGATAAATCAGACAGTGAATTTGATGTTTCGGAGAATTTGTCATCAGATGATTTGAGTGAGAGTGACAGTGATTATGAACCCGAAGCATCTACTAGTGCTACAAAAAGACAAAAGACAGACTAGCCCAGTGTCTTGCTTTTCTGCAATCAGAGGAAGAGGGAGAGGCCAAGGAAGAGGAAAACGCAGTGATAGGCCTATAGATGGTGGTGACAACAGTCAAAACAGCAGTGGCACACGTAGGCCTATGCCTAATCATAAGGATGATCGTCTTTGGAGTGAGGTGAGGGGTGTGGCAGAAACAAAAACAAACACTAACTTTCGTTTTGTGCCTCTTGAAGCCCCAGGTGTAAATGCAAACAGTGATTGCAGTTCTCCCCTAAAAGCATTCCAGGAACTTATTTCTGCTGATGTTTTTGATGCATTATTGCAATCTATCAATGAATATGCAGATATGAAAATGCAAATGAACAATCCTCCCAAGCGATTCACAGTGTATGCCAAATGGATTCCCGTTTCCAGAGATGAACTGCTCCGATTCTTGATAATGATTGTCATTGGCATGGATAAAAAGCCTTCAGTCAAAGACTACTTCAAGAAAAGCCCAGCATATTGGTATGTTCCTTGGGTTCACCAACTTTGGCCCAGTCGTGACAAATTTCTAGCTATCTATCACACAAAGATTCATACTGGCGAAGCGGGAGCTGAAAGAAAAGAAAAAATTGAGCCATTCATCAACTCAGTCATAGGAAACTTCCACAAAGCATACTATCCATATCAGAATTTGTCCATTGATGAAATGGTAATTGGCTTCAATGGCAGATGGGCTCATAAACAATTCAACTCTTCCAAACCCCACAAGTACCACATCAAATCATTTGGACTTTGTGACAGCGCCACAGGCTATGTGTACAACCTGCTACTTTACTTCAGTAAAGACACATTATACATCCCAGAAATTGATACAGATAGTCTCCAAGCTGTAAAAGTGTTTCAAACACTGCTTGTGAACCTGGGCAAAGGGCACAGTGTGTATGCAGACAGATACTACACCTCCCTACTGGTCATCCAGTAGCTGCTACAGCAGCAGCACTACTATACAGGTACGCTTCAGGCCACGCGGAAGGGAAGGGCTTTCCACTGGAGCTGAAGAACATCAGACTGGCTCACAAGGAATCCAAATGGTTCCTAAATGAAGAAGTAAACACGCTCTGTCTGGCTTGAGAGACAAGAAAGCCAAGAAACCTTGCATACCGGTGTCCACCAAAGAGTCCATCGAGGTGCAGAGCAAACGAGGGAGGTCGATAAAATCTGCTGTGGTGCACTGTACAACACTGCAATGAACGGATGTGATAAAGCTGACCAGAACATCAGCATGTACGGTCCGTTTGAAAGGCGATCACACAAGTGGTGGAAGAAAATATTTTTCTGGATCATGGAGGTGGCACAATACAATGCCTACATTCTTTTTCTCCTTTCAAACGCCGGCCAACAGAGATACCCATTCCGCAAATACAAGGACCATCTCAAACAGATAGAGGAGATGTGCGTAGTGGGACAAAATGTGCAGCCAGCCCAGCCTTCACTTCATGAGAGACAAAGCACTACAGATTCCAACTTGGAGTACGTGACCAAAGACCGCAACTGCGTGTGGTGCAGTACTCGCAGAAGAGGCAACGGACAAACTTTGTGTGCTCAGGCCTCATCTCCACCCCAAGACATGCTTTCTGGCCTACCATCAGTCTAGAAAGTAGATAAAAGCATCCAGTGTATATAGTGTACAGACCCATCTATCTATCAATCTATGACCCATCCTCAATGACTACCACCTTTGAACAATTACACCAAATGACTAATGACCAGAGATTACATTCAGAAAACTGCTCAGCATGCTCTTCAATTTTTCCTACATAGTACAATCACAAATCTATACCCTACCACACCTACAACTACATCTAACAACATCTCTACACAACTACATGAACTTCAACATTACAGAGACTGTCTGCAACAACAAATCACAGACATTCCAGAACAAGGCATTCCAACACCACTCACATACACACCGCAAATCATTTTCCCTGACGTAGAAGAAATACTCCTTTTCCACAATTTCATATACCACATACGCCAACAAATTGCTGTGTGTCTAAGTACTATCATAACTATGACGGTGACTTTCAGTGAATATTTTGATTCTGATGAGACCTATATAAAGGATGATAATGCTAAACATTGTGGTGATATTACTTTTTTATTCATAACCATTTGTTGCTGGAATATATGAGAACATTTTTTATTCTTTGGGTTTGTGTCTAAGTGGATTACCTGGTCAGCTATTTGATGGTGAGTACATCCAAGGCCTACATGTTTTGATTTTTTTAAATTATACATAATGACTGTGACTGTATCTCAACATTTTTTAAAAGAAATAAACTTCTAAACATGTTTTAGAAGATGCTCCATTCACTGCTGAATATAATGATACCAAATATATTGCTCTCTGAGCAATAGAAAATATTCTACAGCAATTTTAATAACCGAACCCAACATAAAAGTAGAACGCGCACATTTTATTCAAGTTCAGGCCAAAAACCCCCTTAGGACAATAAGATTTAAGCAAATATATCACTTTCACTTCCAAAGGGAATTGCCTGGCATTGTGGAATATAAGGCAAAGCTTGGCGATGGATGGAGTAGATTTCAGATCTCCCATCCAGAGGATGTCGTGCCTGATTTGGCAGAAATGCCTGCTGAAATTCCTCCGCCAGGCCTGGAACCTCAACGGCGAGAATACCTGCGCATCCAAGTTCATGCCAGAGCACCTCCTGGATCGCTGGTGTCCATAGACATGTTGCTGATAGTAAACGGGTTTAAATGTTTCATCTCCATTTCATGTTTACAGTGTTTTCTTTATTTTTTGAGTAATTTTTCATATATATAGTGAGTACATTTTTCATCTTTTAGGCGTGCTGTTCTCATCTTCATTTGGAAATTACAGTTTTCATACATTTTAAGGGTATGGCCATACTCATCTTTCTTTTGTAAGTACATTTTTCATCATCTTTGTGTAAGAGGTTTATTTTCAATGTAAAACATTTATTTTCTTGTGCGCTGGTACATACCAGCACAGCGCTCATTGTTGATAGAAGCTGGGACTGTCCAGCCCGTAGACTAAACAAGCACAGTGTCAATGATTAGCGCATGATGACAAGACCGGAAATTGGGCGAGAATACTTCTGCTTATTGTAGTTAGTGCATCTCTCCCCTTAATCCTTACACTCCTCTCATTCCCGCTCTATGTAGAAGAGTTCATTTTATGTTGTGTCACTCTTTATTTAGACATCAAAGAAGCAACAGCCTAGCACAGCACAGCATTAGTGTTAGAAGTTTTTAGGAGTATTTCTATTTTGTGAAAAGACATTTTATATTGTGCTGAACCATTTTGTGACCTACCTCACATTGAAATGGTATGTACATATTTTGTTTAATGATGATAGGGATAGAGATTAAAATATTTATAATTCATTTTATTTGTGGTTTATTCTTGTTAATATTATTCTAATCTTGTTTATTGAATTAATAATCTTCTTGAAAAAATTATATTTTTAGAAATAGTTGATGAAGTCATACTTTTTGTCAAGACCTAGACTTTGTTACCGTGTATATTTGGATAAATGATGTTAAGATCTTTATAGGTTTACTTAATCTTTTTGCAATTGATTAACAGAGGAGTAATACCTATTTTCATATTTAATTTGATCTGTAAATATTCCGATCACTTTGGGAATGGAGGATTCTGCTGACTTTTCGTTTCACAAGGGAGACTATCCACCGCCAGGTGTCTCCGGTGTAGAAGTACTACAGACGACATTGTTTACTCTAAAACGTTCTACTTCAACTGATTCGCAAGCTCACATTTTCAACATTTTGAAGTCCCAACACCTCACACATTAAGGAGTATGGCAACTGATTATGATAGCTGGACATTAAAGCAGCTCAAAGTCGAACTCGGTCGAAGAAATGCAAGACTTGCCGGGTCGAAAAACTGAACTGGTAGAGAGGTAAGTCGAATTTTTTTAGCTCAAAGCCTCAATATTTAGGCTACGTTTCATCCATGCTGATGCATCAACTGGCGTAAACAAGTGCAATCCGCTAAAATATCATTAAGTTAAAACAAAAACGAAGACAAATCAATAATCTCTTCCTTCAGGTATCCCGAGGCTGATGATTAATGATGTGAATCTCAATCTCGGTAGGCCTAGTTAGTATACTGAAGTTACTTGTACAGTAGTATAGTAAGCCTAGTTCTGCTGTTTACAACGGTAAGAATTAAGACCGATGTTACACATATACTATAGTCTCGTTTTGAATTCGGAAGCGATGTTACTCGCAAATTTCTTTGTTTACCTTTTTGTTACCATGTTTGGAAACGAAAGTCAACTTATTTTTTGCTTAACGTATTCCTGCTCAATTTACTCATTAAGTTTTGTATGAATATAAGCTTAGGGATTTTGAATGTAATTCTCGTGAAGCAGTTTAACAATTCTTTTACTTATTTAACAAATATTTAAATAGTTATAGATTTTATTTTGTTTTCAGGGTTCAACGGTTGGGTTTGTTCTTTTGACCCTTTGCGTCAGTAAAGTCTTGAAACGTTTCACCATTGTCTGGCGTTCCCGTTGATCAAGTGAACCCTGGGAGTGAATTTGTCATATCCATCTTATCACATCACCCACACCCTACAACATTTGTTTTACGTTATCGATCATTTATTGTTATTAGGAACAATGTCCCCAACCTGCCACCTCCCCTGACCAAAAAAAAGATTAAGGTGGTTTGTTGTGTTTATTTATCTTGCTTTCTAGTACTACTACTACTACTACTACTACTACTACTACTACTACTACTACTAATAATAATAATAATAATAATAATAATAGTAATAATAATAATAATAATAAAATACCTAAAATGTTTGTGACATTTAAGCTTAAAATTGATTCATAAAAATTACTACATGTATTTTGTTTGTTTAGGTTTAATTACTAATGAAACAATGAGTCATTTTGCCCATTTTTGTGTCAATTTTCGTAACAATTACTAAGTCCTTTAGGAAAATGTGTGTGGTTAGCACCTGATAATAGTTATAAATTAAAATGTTCTGATATTAATCAGTAGTATCAAATCTTAGTAGCATTATTTTGATGTGTCATTGGCTTTTGAATGCATAGTGCAGTGTAGGGTGCGGGTATCAGTATTTCGCGATTATTTTGCAACTACCATGTCTCTTTCCACAAGCGTTGTTCATAAAATATTCATTGCACTGCCAAAAAAAAAAATCATTGTGTTTGCTTTGTTGATTATAGGCCTTCACCAAAATTCATATAACTTATAAACATCATAATGGTTGCTAAGGACTTTTCAGTCAAATATTTTGTAAATTTCAAAGCCCTCTTTCTGAAAATCGTCTACTTTGCAGTCTTGTTATTTAAAATGCCACAGCTCCGGAACTAAGAGCCCGATTTGAAAACGGTTTTCACCAAATAAAAGAGCAGAAAAAATACTATTTGGCGATGCAAAAAACTAAAAACACCCAAAGTGGGAAAGCGACTCACATCGTCGTGGAGGGTCACATATTGTAAGCAAAATCTGCACATTTTATTTATTTACTTTTAATTGTAAAAATAGTGCAGGGATATACAATCTGCATAGTATATTTATTTTTAAAGGTAGTTTATATTTAGTATAATTAAATGTAAAATTACTTTTAAAAATATACATATAACATACATACAGTCAGTACATGGATCATTTGGATTGATTTCAGTCTTCCACAAAAGACATCACTAAACTCCAATCAGCTGCTTCAAGGGAAGTTTTATGTCATACAGTCACAACATTGAAAACAGTCTATAAGTGGCGAAATATTGGATCAGCTTCCAAAGGACCATATGGTTGAAACATACATAGAGAAGTATGCCATGCCTTGTGGGAGACCGCTGCATTCCAGTGCTGATGGCAACTGTCTTTTAAACTCTGTCAATTTTGATGACCGGTGGGGGAGAATGCCACCAGCTTCGATATCTCACATGCCTCAAGATGGCCACAGAGGAAGACTTGGTGAAGAAAATGTATAATAACATCCAGGACATCCATATTATATCTGAAGATTACATTGAATCCCTGCTTGGCTGTGCAAATAATGGAAGATATTCCTCTGCTTGGTGCCTGATGGCACTGTGCTGTATGGTCGAAAGAACAATATACAGCGTGTACCCAACAGTAAATGGCCCCCAAGATGATGTCGCCAAAATTCTGACAAGTTTGGTTCATGCTTTGCTTCACAAGACCATAGACCCCTCTCCTTGATGTGGACCCATACATTCACCTGAGCTTGGCAAAACCTGGCAGCCAAATCACTTTGTGCCACTCTTGCAATGTTATCTTGAGTAAGTGTCCTTTGAGGCTTTGTTATTGAACACAAGTGAAAAAAGAAGCAACATTATAAGTATCATAGAAAGAAAAAGTGAGATCTAGTGAGATGAAAATGTCTGATATATCTCCTAAACCATTTACTCAGGATGTAGGAGCTAAACATGACAAAGAAGTTGGTGCACTGCCCATCGAGTATTTTCATCTTCTTATTCCTGACCCATTTCTTGCTACAATCGTCGATGAAACAGATACACCATGCAACAGGAGCAAAGTGGAAGGCGATATTCGCAATGGACATCGTTAACAATGGAAGAAGTCAAATTGATTTTAGCAATTGGAAACATGATGGGAATCCACAAACTACCCAGGCAGAAACTGTACTGGGCCAGAGATGACAGGCTAAATGTACCATCAATTTCCAAACTGATGAGCCAAAATCGATAAGAAAAAATATCGAAATACTCGCATCTCCACAACAATGCAAACTGCATCAGACGAGGTTTCCTGGCTTTGATCCGCTGTTCCAAATCCGCCCCCTACTTGAATGCACATCAGAAACATTTAAGAAATACTACCTACCAAACATGGACCCGAGCATCGATGAGGCAATGATTCCATTCAATGGAAGGCTTTACTTCAAACAGTACATTGGACAGAAACCTTCTCCCTGGGGAATCAAAGTTTGGTATTGTGCGGACCCAAAGAATGGCTACCTGTTGACCTACAATGTCTACATCGGGAAGACAGAACACACAGCAGCAGGTAAATGTATATTTCCATGTTCTTTTTATGTTTGTTGGGTTTTTTTAGTTTTTTTTTTTTTTAGCCTACTTGTTTTCTATGTTTGTTTCCTTCCTCAGTTCCTGTTTTCTTGTTTGCTACAATATGTGTGTATCATACACACTAAAAGCAGTTATTTGGAAATTACATGGTTCCAAAGATGATGATTTATAAAGTTTCACCATTCACGCATTTTTTTCACGAAATCAAACTGTAACCTCAACTAGTACAGCGGGAATCAAAATTTTTTTGTTTGTTTTGTTGCCTTTTTTTTAAAGATATATTAATTCCCTGCATGTTTGGTTTTGTTCTAATATTGACCTGCCGGTACCTAGTGTATGCATACCTGTTGAATGAGGGTGGATAAGATTGTGGGTGGATAAAAGGGTGGATGAGAGAACAAAATAGGCCTAGTTATTATGAACTAGTAAATGGTTAGGCCTATATAGCCTTATATAATGTATGGAAATTGCAATTGATGCTTTTTAGTAGGCCTATCCTATAGCGTACATTCAATAAATAAAAAATAAAATAAAAACTCCTTGCAGTATTTCTTGTTTTGTGACATTTAGAGCAGGCCTAATAGGAATTTAATTTTGTGTGTTTCAGGGGGTGTTGCCATGGAAAAACATACTTTTTAAAATCTAAAACTAAACAGTTAAAATTAATATTATGACAAATAAACTGTAGTAGTATAGCTAAGGCTTATGTGTATATACTTATAAAGTATTTACATCTTATTTCTATTTTTACAAATTTTCTTTAAAAAGCTTGCCTGTGTTCTTTTTGATGTCTAACAGTTAACAGGCTTTAGGTACGTTGTGTATCCTGATATTAAAATTAGGGTAATTGTTTTGTTTCGTGGGTTTCAAGGCGACTCGGTCACGTGGTACGCAAGCCTACGTCGGCCATGTTGCTTCCCCACACTCCGTTGCCGACATGTATTTGTTCAGCGATTGTTGGAATTTAGATTCAGTTGTTGCTACAGTTTAGATACGCTTGCAGTCCCCAAAATGGCTCAATCAAAGTCCGGAAAGGTCGTGGAACCTGAATCATACAGATTATCGCTTCCAAGTGATGTGAGGATAAGATATGATGTAAAAATAGCGGCGATCGATGGCGTTGATCCCTACACTATTCAACCCAGCGAGTTTGGTCGTGATAGAATGGCATGGCCAGACGTTTCATACTTGGATGTTTACACCTATCTAGTATGCAGGTAAGGGTCGTTATCAGGTTATGTTGAGTTTTGTGTGTTTTTAACACGACTGTATGTGTTTGTTATTTCATTAGGCTAAGTGCTTTGCTACTTGATTGTCCCGTCTATGACTACGTAGGCCTGTATTTCATTTACTGATTTAGTTCGTTGATGTTCATGTTGATAGTTAGTTAGTTACTCATTGCTTATAGGGTCCAGCGGACTGCTAGGAGCCGAATCAGGACCTCGTTCATGTTGATGGTTAGGCCTACTTCAATACTTGGTAGGCCTAGACTGTCTGCTTATATTGATTTATCACAACAAAAGATCTATGAATAGATGATTTTTAAAAACGCTACTTTATTGATGATAGTTGATGCTGTTTTTTTTTTCCTGTTCTGAGTCACTGTTCTGGAAGTGAAAATATTGATTTTTAAAGTTAAACGCAGAAACCAATTAAGCTTTTGATCTGGAATAGATCTACCTGAGAGACAAGTTGATAAAGTAAAAATTATTGTGCAAAAAGGTTTTGGTTTGGTTTGTTGCTTAACCTCCAATCGCAAACATATTTCAGCACTTGCATATCAGTTTGTCGCCGCTAAACACATTCTTTTTGCTACCTGGCCTATTGCTACATCCGCTGACAGCACAGATAGGCATATTTTACTCAAAGAGAAACAACACTTTGACACTAGCAACAAGCCGCGTGGGGAGGGAAAATGGCCGCGGGTACAAAACCCCGTAATTGATGACGTCACGAGAATCCCAGCAGCTGAAAGAAGGGCTGCCAACATTTATGAATTCCTGCGCAGTCCAACCCACAAACTACACTGCAAGTTCCTGCTCTACTTCACTCACCTCTTTGATGCAGTCTTGGTAAGCTTCATTTTTGTCAGAAAGCATGTATTCCCCATTGTTTTATTAATATCTTTTTCTGTCTTTCCTAGCAGTCTTGATGTGCAGCACAGAAAGCATATCTTATTTCTTTTAATTTTTTAGAATTTTTTGTTTTTACTATTATCTTTTGTTCTGACAGCTATTCCTTTCTTCTTTGTTTTTTGTTCCTTTTACTTTAAAAAGGTCTTCAGGCCGCTGTAAGAGAAACAAACTGCGCATCTACAAATTTGTGAGTTTTTCTTTTTATTTAACACCATTTACAATTAGTAATCTAAATGTACCTGTGTAACAATGCTCACAATTGTTTTGAGTCGAACGCACGAGCATGCGCCTCGTCTTCGTCGCTGGAGATGTCGACAACTTCGAACTTTGAAGGCAGAGCCAGAGAGTTTTGGCCTCTAGCCAAATCACATTCATTTTGACTAAGAATGGGTTTTCCCGCTGAGCCATTTTGACTTGATCGGCTATCAGACGTTTGCAAATGCAAAAGTTCTCGTTCTCTAACACTCTTCTCGCCATCACTACTAAGATCCAGTGAAAATAGCTCGTCATTTTCTTGCGTTTCATCTGAAATTTCCAAAAAGGAGTTGTTCATGACTCAATGTGAGTCTTATTCGAATTCATGCTCGAGCCAGTAGTAAACACACACGTTATTCACATTGCGAGAGGTCATGCACTGCATGTTCGAGTTATTGCCCTTCCAGAGGTGCCAACCCCCTAATCTTCTTGCCAGTATTTCCGGACCCGTTTGTCAGTATTTTTTAACACTTGTCAGTATTTTTTTTCCTCGCAAAACCTAGCCTATGACACTATAAAGTAACGACAGGCTTCCCTCTGAAACAGAAGGCTATTTTCAATCCTCTAAAATCACGATAAAAATCAGCTTGTTGAACACCACACTTGTTTTACTCTAAAATCACCATGAAAATCAGCTTGTTGAACAGCGACGTTCAGTGAGTGCAGGAGTACTATTATGAGACCAGAAACCGGTACAGAAGCACCGCTGGCAAAGATAAACGATCGGCAACTTTTCCTCCGTATTTTTATAAAAGCTACTGTATTTCCGTATTTAATTCACTTCGCCGGAATTAAATACGGTCAATACGTACTGGTTGGCACCTCTGAGTATGTATGTAGGAGTGCTTGTAACATCAGCGTGTATGTTGGTTATAGATCACCGCGCTTTGAGTCTGATTTAGGAATAAGGCGCATAGAGCTTGTCAGAGAGCCATAAGTAGGAAGTTGTTCAGGTAAGTAATCACTGTACTGAAATAACTGAAAAATTGAAACATCGGCATTGCCTTTTTATTACAACTACAAGTAAAGGAAATTTACTTCATCTAACACGTGTTTTTAATAATAATAATAATAATAATACAGGATGCTATACGCGCCTTACCCCAAATCATTCAGGCTCAAAGCGCGGCGACCTATACCAACATACACGCTCACCTGTCTCATCCACCCTCACACATACCAAACACACATCCATCACTCAAACAGGTGGTGTAAAGGCAGGGAGATCGCTATTAGAAGACGGAAAGAAAATCGAATTTTTATTTTTGAAATTTTTATATTGACTGCGTCCTGTACCATTATTGAAGGGAGGGAGGAAACCGGAGTGCCCGGAGAAAACCCTCGGTGACCTCAATAGTCTCGTACCTAAGTCACATACGTTCGCCCCTTGCGGGAATCGAACCCGCGACCTTCGGCATAGGAAACCGGCGACTTATCCACTGCGCCACGAGGCCACCCCTACCTATGCTACAATTTTGTGATCAATATGATTATTAAAACATGTAATATTCACCTGATTAGGTTGCAGCACGTCTTGGTGCCGATTGGACCATGCAAGGCTTCATTGGAAAACTAGCAAGCCAGGCTGGGATGACCCTAACAAATCCTTATTTACAACAGATTCAGGGGGGGGATGGTGTGCAGAGTTGCCTGAAGAGGGAGTCTTGTATTCCGTTCAACAACTGGAGGAACTGCTTTCCACACCTTTGCCTGTTCATCTTCAACAACCAGACACACCTCCTTTGACTCCTGAATCCCATGATGAAACCAAGGACGATGGTAGGAAAATTCAAATTTATTTTGTATACGAGTATTTATGTAACCTGTGGAAAAATGCACTTTCCTCCTCTTTCTCCCTCCCTCCCCATTAGTGGCACCAGCATGTGTGGACCAAAGGTGGCCCAGTGCAAATAGGCCTCTCTCTCTTTCTCCCTTTCTTTCTCTCCCTCCTCATCCCTCCCTCTTTCTCCAGCTCTGCTGGCCAAGCAGATTCCCGCCTCTGAACAAGTCTTTGTGCGGCCGGTCTGATGTAGGAATTTTAGTTGCAAATTGTTAAGAATTATGATTTGGCCATAGAATGCAAGGTGTTGATACTATTAAGTAGGGTTCCTGTATAGATTATTTGTGATGTAAGAGTAAAGCTATAGTTAGAAGGAGGATGTGAATGTTATGTTTAGGGACTATATTGTTTGTGGAAGGTTTCCTGGTGAGCGAGGGCCTCTCTTTATAAGCCTGTGGTGCCAACGTTTCTGTCCTTTTTTCCTCTCTGGCAATCCAAAGCTAACACCTGCATGGTTCCAGAAACAACATAGAGTAGAGACCGGTTCAGGGAACTATGGGTTTTTCTCTTCTTGGGGAAAAGTTCTCCCCTGCTATAAGGATGCTGAACCATAATGGTATGGCTAGCGGTAACTAAAGACACCACCATGGGTATCTAAGGGTCCGTCACCCTGAGGTTGCTTGCTGAGTTTGCTGGTTTGCTTTGCTTGTAAATAAAAATGGGCCAAGAAATGGAGAAAGCTGTTTCCTGACTCCTTCCTTCTTCTCCTCCTCCTTCCTCTGCGGACCCCTTTCTGCCGCACCACCTCTCTCCCTATCCCACTACATTTAGTTGGAAATAACCTTGAGTAATGCATTCAAGGTTAGTGTATGTGCCTAAATTTGATCTTTTATTCCTTGTAATTAATTTCCCATTCTGTTCGGAATACTACTGTCCTTGTGGTCATAATTTAAAAAATGGAAGAGATATATCGGTGTTTTAGACTTCTTTATTTCTTTTTTTTTTTTACTTCTGCGTTAAAAAACGAGCCAAACTAAATTTTGACATTGTGTTTTGTTAGATTTGGATTTATTCTGTATCAGGCAACTTGACATGGACCCAAAAGGGTGTCTTGCTGTTATTGAATGAATATACCACACATTCTTGAATGTTGAATGATCCAGCTTGCAAAAAGCGCCAAATGTGGACGGCAATTGCTGACGTTCTTCAAAGAAATGGGCATCAGGTGACGCCAGAACAAACTCGAAGAAAATGGAATAACATGAGGGCAAGGTAAGCTTTTGGGATCAATTGTATTCCACATTGACTTTGTTTACGGATTCCCAAATCACTTGAAAGTCCCTTTTGTTATCTAACTCTCGACATTTTCAGTGTTCCTGATTACATATTTGAAGCACAAGAATAATAAATCTTGTTACTGTATTTCCAGATACAAAGAGAAAAAAAAATGGCAAAACAGGACGAGGTCAATCCAGATGGGTTTATTATGATCTGTTGATGGCATCCTCCGACAAGATCCTGGCATCACCCCTAGAGTGACAGTATCTTCTTTGAGTGGAACCACAAGTATGTATTTATAGTATTCTTTTAAACTGCCTGTAGTGAGCGAGGTTTTTATAAACCATATCTTATAACATCTTAATCCAGTATAGAGGTGTATGTGCAGAATGTTTATGCCTTTAATAGATATAGTAAAGCATTCTAACTCAATGAAAATAAATTCACTAAGCAACCATAATACATTGATTGACTCAAATTCCTTAACAGCAAATGGGTTAAACAAAAATTACTTAGGACAGTGGAGATGACACTGACGCTATATACGTGGACTTCGCTAAAGCGTTCGACTCCGTACCACACTGCAGACTCCTGGAGAAGCTGAGAAGCCTACAGGATAGATCAGGGATGGGCAACATACGGCCCGCAGGCCGGCCGGTCCTGAAGGGGTTTTGATTGGCCCGCAGACTGTTTTAGGATCATCCTCCAGCATGAAGAAAGGTGATAGTTTTTCAGCTACATGTCAACAGGATGACAGTGTAGAAAGATGTGCTCAAGTCTGACCACAGGCTCAGGCTAGTACAACTTCAAGTTCTAGTACCACCACATCTTCTATGAGTATAACATCGTTCCTTAGCAAAGACGACACATTGAAGGTCAAAATATTGTAGACACTGAAAGTAGTGACTTCTCATTACTCTTTCCCCAGCTCTAAAAACACACAGGGCTATTTCAAAACATGTTTCCGGACAACAGCATTTCAAGAAAGTTCACTATGAGTGAAAGGAAATGTGCATATCTTGCAACATTTGGCATTGGACCGTACTTTCAGAACTTGATGAAAGAAAATGTCAAAACCTCAGATGGATTTGTACTTCTTTTTGACGAATTGCAGAATTTTCAAGCTTCTTGTGCGACGCCCAGAGTTCAGTGGATAAATTCCAATCCTTCTCAACAGACAACAGATTGGACAACTTCTGGCACGAACAACTTTCTTCCAGTCCTTACCAGAAGCTGTGGAAGGTGGTGAGTGTAACGAAGCAGCGTTCGTTACATATATATATATATATTAAATAAACAATAAACTTATACTACATACTGAAACTTGGAATGATAAAAACAAAAGAAGACTTTTGTTTTTGTTTTTGATTGAATACTTCATTCACACTCATTTAGTCCTCACGAAGACGACATTGAAGTTAAATTAGAATTAATCACATTATAAATTTTCAGGCTGATGAAGAACTTGTATGGATGGCAGATGATCTTGTCTCAGTTGCACAGTCAATGTTCGATGAAGATGGCAGTCCTATGGCTATGACACGATGATGATGAACAGCTCCCCAATGTCGATGAATAGATTACTGCATTATTTTTCCTTGATTACATCCAACATAAAAACCCTAAAACAGACAATGTGAACAAAATCCTTAAGTTATGTCATAATATGATTTCTACCTTAACCTCTTCGCTGCCGTTGCCTTGTATATACATCATGCTCAGGGTGCCAGAAAAATGCCAGTGCCGCATATACATGTCATGCATAGTTCGGGATTTTTCCCGATTCATATTTTTCCGTGGTGGTTTTTTTAATATAAGCCAATCAGAAAGCCGGATTTATGTACTACTTAATATTCATGACGTTTGCTTGGTTGTGGTTGGCTAGACACAAATAGGCCTGATTTTCTGCGAGTAGTGGTGACGTTTGAAGAAGCTTGTGACGCTGAGCGAGAGAAGATGGAGGACACTGACGGTCAAGGCGATGGTAGCACAGCAAAACGACAACGTGTGTTCAAAACGTTTCCAGGTTCTGTGACCAGAGATGTCAATACGGTTCTACAAATGCTTGATGACATTGATACTGCCAACGAAAACGACGAAAGCAAGTGGGATAATTCGTTAGACGAAGACGAAAGTGACAGTGAACCTGGCACTTTCGCCGGTGTCAGTCGAGCGGGTGATGTGGACATCGTTTCAACTCTGCGACGACAGACAGATAGACAGGAAAGAGCTGAAGTGGAGGCAGAAAATTCCTCTGACACAATGGATCCAGATTACGACCCAGGGGAACTTTCAAACAGTGAAAATGACAGCAGTAGCGACACAGAACAAGTGGCAATGCCACCGCCGCCATTGAGCGGGGACGAACTCGAAGACAAGGAGGGAGAGGCACACAACGGGGACAAGGTGAGTTTTTTCATGAGAGAAAACATATTGCCAACACATTTATCTGTTCTTTTTCATTCATCATTTCATCTTTCTCTCTGCCTGCTTCCCTTTTTCTTCTTCTCTCTCCCCCCCCCCCCCCCCTCTTCTCTTTCTCTGTCACTCTTTCTCACTGTCACTCTCACTCTTTCTCTCTCACTCTGATTTATCTCACATTCTGTTGTACTCTCTCTCACCCACCCCACCCCATCCTTTTTACCGTATGGAAAAAGAACAGTAAATGTAGAGAATGTATCTGACCTAATTTTACACCACACTGGAATGTATGTATGTCAGTGTTACGCCATACACAGTTTTGTTAGGGTCTTGACAGCCATAGCACATTTACAAAAGCCAGACCTGCCTACTGCTACGATTTTGCCGTAGCAGCTACGAAAAATAAAGCTCTGCTACGATGCTACGGCAAACATAAAATTGCTACGGGAAAAAAAAATCCGACTTTTTTTTTTTTTTTTTAACCCTTTACCGGGCTTTGCCGAAGGTTTAAACAGGCAAAACGCCCAAAAGCGTCCGTATCAACCACTTTTATATAATCGCGTTGTTTGAAGGATTGCGAGACTTCCGGCAACTGACTTCCGGTTTATTCCGTGAAACAATCGACTGCATTTCCACAAGTTTTCTCTTTGATGCGTTCGTTTTTTCGTTTGTTTGTTTTTTTCAATTTTTTGTGTGCAAATGTCTAGAATGGATGGTTTGGATTCTTCGACTGATGAAGGAGAGTTTACAGGCTTCTATTTATTAGACATTGAAGTGAGAGAAATAGACTTTAAGTCGGAGGAAGAGATCGGTAGCCTACCGACATTAGTCTTTCTTTTTGCATGGATGCATCCGATTCAGATGGGCAGGAAAGTGAAGAAAAGGAGGAGGCTTGTTTGGACTTTTTTAAACATTTTTTTTTCAATTTTTGTAAACACATGGAGTAATAAAAAACAAGATATGACAAGAGAAGAATAGAAAGGTATATAATCAAAAGAGAATTTATTTCTGTTTATTTTGCATTTTATTTCATTTAAATCTATGCACTAATACCTAAGATGTGGTGCTTTTACTAACGTACTCCGAAATATCTCTAAAGTTATAAGACTTCTTGCCTAGATCTAAAAAATAGACAAACGTGTGACCAGTAAAGGGTTACTTTTTTTTTTTAAAGTTTGGGGTTTGTCTCGAGGCAATTGTGCGCGTAGAAAGTTGAACTTCCGCTATTTCTAAAGTCCATCGTACACGATGCAGCCAGGGCGTGAGGGGGTGACCAATCAGACGGCTCCGTTTCTATTTTCCTGTGTTAAAATGTGGTGTCCATCCTCACAATTCCACACTCAAGCGCTCACTGCGAAAGAGTTTTTTCATGTGTGAGGAAGAACAGAACTGACCAAAGAGCAAGCTTGGGAGAGGACACTATGGAGGCTCTGATGGTGGTGAAGAGTCAGCCAGGTGGCATTTTAAACAGGCATCTGACCAAAGAAGACCTTGTTAAACTCAAGAGCTGTTATGCTGACTCTCTGCGAAAGTAAACAGTAAACCCCGACACCAAGTATTGTATTTCTTATCATGTGTGCTGAGGCAGGTAGAGACTGATTTTGTGCTTTCTCAAAACGTTTTTAATGTTAAAATATATATTTTAAGTACACAATTAACTTGTCGTGGCGCTCTACATCGACGGTTGTGCATGCTACTGAAAACCGGGCTTTGCTACTGAAAACTGGACCTTTTGCTACTGATTTAAAGAATTGTAGGTAGGCAGGTCTGAAAAGCCATATTGTATGTACTTTATGTAACATTTTAGTCTTTATATTTTGTTATTTTTCAGGTGTCAGCAGAGGGCGAGGAAGAGCATCCACTCGTGGAAGGCCCGCAGCTGCTCGTGGAGGACAGGGGGTGGGTGCACAGCTAAATGAGCCTCTAGTACCCCCAGAGGGAAGGCAGCCTGTCATCCCCGATTTCACTGGACAGCCAGGACTCAAGGTGCCTGTGGATGGTACCAGCCCACTGTCTTACTTCAAGCTGTTTCTCACAGAAGAAATTCTGGATCATTTGGTGGTACAAACAAATTTGTACGCAAATCAGGAAAGATCACGAGCCCGCCCAAAAAAGCAGCATTCCAGAATGAATGACTGGAAGGATGTAGCCAAGTCGGAGGTACAATACAATACAATACAAGGTTATTGCTTTAGGTCCAGCGGACTCTTCCGAGCCAAATCATGACCAGAGAGACGTTATCTTAAAATATTATAAAATGATTCAAGTCTTAAAAAACAAGCCTGTTACTCTTAAATACACAAACAAACTTTCACATGACACCTCTTTAAGAGACTTCTTTAAAACTGATGTATTAAAAATATATTCTCTTTCTTCAATCAAATCACTAAATTCAGTCCTAATAAAATCCAAACTAAACAAACATGTCGATACAATTTATATGCGATAGAACAAACCAACATCATGTAAAAATTGAAACAGATGTTGACCATTACATACTTTAAAAAATCTCTTTGAAAGGTATGGAACCAAAATATGTTTCCCTTTCCTCAATCAAATCAGCACATTCAGACATAAAATGGCGAACAGAAAAAGATTGATCACATGCAAAGCACCATGGTGGTTCTTCTCCTTTTAAAAGGAAACTGTGGGTGACATAAGTATGCCCAATATGAAGGCGAGATAACACTGTTTCTTCTTTGCGAGTGGATGCAAAGTTAGGCAAAGAAGTGGACAAATCGGGAAGAATTTGAAATAATTTGTTGTTGACATGGTTAGACCAGTCAGTCTGCCACAGTCGTTTACAATAAGATCCAGTCATACAACGTAGGTCAGAGTAGGGCACAAACTGGAAGATCTCTGGAGGGAAATCGAGATGTAGAGCATCTTTAGCCGCCCTGTCTACTGCAATATTGCCGCGGATGCCCATGTGACCAGGGACCCACATAAAAACTATCTTTTTACCCTCAGAAACAAAGTCGGAGGTGACTAAGTCAGGAGCCACCACGCAACGCACCGAATCGGGATCAGCTCTACAAAGTTCGGCGTCTCATCAAACACCTGCAAGCACGCTTTGAAAGTGTGTATGTGCCAGATAGGTTCATCGCGATTGATGAATTGCTCCTTCTATGGAAAGGGCAGCTCGTCTTCAAACAGTATATTACACTAAAAAGAGCCCGCTTTGGAATCAAAATCTTCAATGTGTGTGAGGACAGTGGATACAAGCATAAGTTCCACATATACACCGGGAAGGAAGACCTAGGATTTCAAATGCAAGACCACCTCCCACCTGACACTGCTCACTTGACCATGACTGAGAAAATTGTGGTCTTCATGACGTCAAAAATTGAAACAAGTGTTGACCATTGCATAGTTTAAAAATCTCTTTGAAAGGTATTGAACCAAAATATGTTTATCTTTTTTCGAGCAGGTCAGCACATTCATGCTGCCATCAAGGATGTTTCAAATAGTGTTTCAAACGGAGCATATTTAATTTCATCAGAAAATCTAGTTAAAATGTTTGTATAGGTTTCTTACCTGTTCAACCACAATGTTGGATCCTCTTTCAACAACAACAAAAAAATGGAGATGCAAGTTTTGTTGTTGAAAGAGGATCCAACATTGTGGTTGAACAGGTAAGATACCTATACAAACATATACATACCTATACAAACATTTTAACTAGATTTTCTGATGAAATTAAATGTGCTCCTTTTGAAACACTATTTGAAGCATCCTTGATGGCAGCACGAACATTTTTGATGTTTTATTACTGGTGTCGAAAAGGAGACACTATTATTTTTACCTGTTTCCTTAAACTTGTCGTGCAAGAGGCTCTGGACTGAGTACCACGGTACTAGACACATTGTAAACTCTAATTTCCAATATTGTCATCATTATTGCTGTTGTACATGTTCTAAATTTGTATTTTTTGTTGCAATACTTGTGTAATGTTTTTGAAGCAAATTGCACATATATGTAAAGATATTTCTATGAACAAAGCTTCAAACAAGAGTAGTATGTAATCGTGAAAATGAATCAGAATCATGGCGAACTCTACTAACAGGCCTTCTCATTGCGCAACTGGGGGCTTTGACTGGGGGCCTACTGAAAATAAGGGAAGGGACGTAACTCTGCCTAATCAATTTACTGAAAACAAAAACCTGATTCCTAAAGAATATAATACATACCGTAATCAGGGGTGAATCTGGCCACCCGGGGTGACTGTGATCCAAAAAAAAAAAAAGATGAAAAACAGAAATGCATGAATACTATATACCCTCTGCATTTTAAAATACAATTTACAAGTTTTATATGGTCTCAGGATTTTACAGACACATTTGAAGGCAGGAGTTAATATTTGCTGCAGAACTGCCTTCAAAACAAAATGGCTGCTCGGTGGCAAAATTTCATGTGCTGAAATTGTTTGCTTCAAACTTCTGTAAGTACAAGACATATTTGTTGTGTTTGTGTTGCAATATCATTACATTAAGCCTTAAAGAGGATTAAAAACCATGAAAACAAGCTATTTAATATGACAGTTCACACTATTCATGGGATGGGGGGGTGGCCAAAGTCACCCCGCTGTTTACCAACATTTATGGGGTGGCTTTGGCCACCAGTTTGGCAACATTTGAACTTTTTTTTGGCACACACACACACACATTACATCTTTTAATCTTTGTTTTTTCAAGTACCCCAGTACTGTAAATGTGTATTAGAACAGTGCAGATGTACTTACAGGGATTTTGTGTTTGGTTGTTTCAGCCAGCAAGATGCCAAGAACGTACAAGCCAGTCCAGGGAGGGAGACGCTACAACTCCACTCCACCTGAGGTTTTCGAGAGGGCTGTTACAGACTTGGAGAGTGGCAAAAGTCAGAGGGAGGTGTGCCAAGAGTACAATATTCCAAGATCGTCTCTTCAGAACTACTTGAGAGTTTCATCTGGCGATAGACTGCCCAAAACGCCAGGTGGTCAGACGGTGCTCACACACGATGAAGAAAAATCCATTGCTCAGCATTTAGTTGTGTTGTCAGATTGGGGGTTCCCTTTTGATACCATGGACCTTAGAATGACTGTGAAACGGTACCTAGACAAGCAGGGCAAGAACATCAAACGTTTCAACAATAACCTTCCAGGTGAAGACTGGTGCCACGGCTTCATGAAGAGACACAAAGACAAAATCAAAAATCGTCTGTGCCAGAACATTTCAAGAAAAAGAGCAGAAGTCAGCAGGGAAACAGTCCAAACATACTTTGACAATCTAGAGAGCAGTCTTGAAGGAATTCCACCAGCCAACATCATCAATTATGATGAAACCAACCTAACAGATGATCCTGGCAAGAAAAAATTGATCTTCAAGAGGGGTGTTCGCTATCCAGAAAGAATTCTGAACAGTACAAAAAGTTCTACAAGCCTCATGCTAGCAGGAACAGCATCAGGTGAAACACTGACACTGTACGTTGTGTACAAAGCAGAGCATCTCTGGTCAACATGGACTGAAGGTGGACCAGCCGGGGCCCGGTACAATCGTTCCAAATCTGGTTGGTTTGACAACGTCTCTTTCAAGGATTGGCTTCAGACGGTGGCACTCCCATACTGCAGGAAGCTACCAGGGAAAAAGGCCCTCATTGGTGACAACTTGTCATCGCACTTCAGTGAAGACATTCTGAGGCAATGTGAAGAGAATAACATTAATTTTATTTGCCTTCCACCAAATGCAACACACTTGTGTCAACCCCTTGACGTTGCCTTCTTCGCACCAATGAAGGCGGCATGGAAACGACTTCTCTCTGATTTCAAGAAGTCTGCCACAAAATCCCAAAGCACCATCTCGAAAGACTTGTTCCCCAAACTCTTGAAGAGACTCATGGAAAAAGAACTGAAAAATCAAAAAGATCTTCTTGTGGCAGGCTTCAAGAAATGTGGGATTTATCCGCTTGATGCTGACCAAGTTCTTCAACGCCTTCCAGATGTTCCATCCGATCTCTCAGAGTCGATCAGTGACGTCTTCACATCTGAGCTGAAGAGGCTTCGATACGGAGACAAAGCTGGAACCAGCACTGGAAGACCAAACAAGCGAAAAAAACTGACCATTGCCCCGGGGAAAAGCCTTTCTACAAGGCCAGCGTCCACACCAAGGAACAGCACAGATGATGACGATACTGACGATGTCGCCAGTGACAACAACTCTCCATCCCCAGGGCCTTCAGGAGTCCAAACGGCGCCAGCTCACAGTTCTCCAGTACCAGTAGCTGATGTCTCTGAGGAGGAGGATTCCACAGATGCTGACACAGACACTGAAGGAAGATGGTCGGAGCCTTCCAAACCCAAGGACCGCCAGAACATCTTTGCCATTTTCAAATAAGGGTGTATCGCTCACCATATCAGTACCGGGTAGCCTACCGGTACTGGTACCCAGTATATGCTAATACCATTTTGTGTTTTCTTTAAATGCCAGTACCGGTACGGTATTAGGTATTCTTGTCTTCTCATTTCTGAAGTTTTAGTAGGCCCCTACCGTGCCATACTGGTACCGGTACCGGTACCGTAGTTTCTTAGGTGAAGATTATCACTACCTACGGTACTGTATATCAATATTATTTACATTTAAAAGCACAGTGTTGCATTTCTGTTCAAATATGTTATGTTATTTTCTGTCATGTGTTGATTGTGGGCAGAACAAATAAAAAGACTTGAAAGGATGCAGTAAAGTTTGTGATTTGGGGGAAAATTTGAAGTTATGGAGTGTTCTGGTACCTTCAAAACCAACTAAAATAAATGTATACACTCTACTTTCTATGTTAGTATGCCAATGTCACCCCATTGCAGGGGAGTATGAAATCCGAACACATTTTATATAAGGTGACCCAAAGCCACCCCATGCCGGGGTGACTTTGGCCACCACGAATATTGGCCTACTACCACCAAACACATAATATTCGCCAACATGTCTCTTGCTCTGTCTGTTCCTACCCCCTGTCTACATACTTAACACCAGCAGCAATCTTGTATGTGCCTTGTTTGAAAAAATATGAACCATGTTGTGTCAAAAATGGATCAAAGTCACCCCTGATTACGGTAGTTTATATTGTTTGTTAGTCATACCTTTACCTATATGTCACGCTACGCAGTTTGCAGTCGCGCGCCTATGTATATAGTTTAATCATCAGCCTGTACATAGAGGTTAAAAGTTACGGTAGTCAAGGGGAGAGAATCAGAATAAATTAATTTAGTTTATAATTAATAAAAGTAGCGAATGTATTGCGCCCGTGCAGAACGTACTATGTTAGAAAAACAGCATAGTTGGCTATTTTGTTATTGAGAAGATTAATTGCTGCCATGCGATATTCTATGTGTGAAATGCGTGCTCTAATCGCGAACGGTGCAGGGAATGAATTATGATGAAAAGAAGTATATTCTGGAAGATTCTTAGCTGATCGTATAAAACCCCTTGCACTGTATATTTTGATAGGAGCAGCAACAGTTGCATATCGTTTTTGTAGCCAGAATCAACGGATCCAAGTTGGGTCAAGGTGCCAGTTAGTGACTTTGTCTGTGGGTCGTACAGATCAGACCGTCAACGAAAAAGAGCCTATTAACGGAAGAGGAGGATTGTTTTGGGAACACTTTGGAAGTGTTTGTTTAACTAAAACTTTTCTAAGCTGTTTAGAATACCTACTGTGTATTCTCGGTGAAATCTGAGTTATCTACGTGTAACGTCGGGTGACCTGTGACTCCGTCTAGGACTTCTTATGCCTGTGTAATCACCTTGCCTAACCATCTGTGCCTGTGTGTTTGTCCCGTCGTTCGTGTGTCTTTGTCTACAGGCCGGAGAATCCACTGGTAGCCGTAAGTTTTTTGCCTCAATTTCTCAGTTGGCCATAGCGTTCGGGGGTTTGGGTTATGCATGCAGTGTGAATGAATAGTTAATTATGTTTTCTTAATTCTATTGTTTCATATTGTTTGCTGCATAAATACCTAGAGAGAGAGAGAGTTTTCTAAAATGTATTATAAATTAAATAATTATAAATTGATATAAAAGAATTCGCTGTTATGTAGCGAAGAGATGACAGAAAGGAGGTGTTTGTGAATGTATATGCGCGATGACAGGGAGGATGAGTAAGGATGTGGAAAGGGAGACAACCATTCCGATAGCGGGGTGCTTGTGCAGTATATTGTAATATAATTATTAATGGTTGCGTATTCTTGTATGTATTGTTGTAGATGTACCAACAAATACAACACCAAAACCCTAGAGCAGACCATTGATGGTGTGCTGAAACCTTGCTGGTGTGAAGCTTGTGTGCCTCGGCCTATTACGCCGCGTTTTCAGTGTGTCAACCTCGGTTGCGAAGGTTCTGGTATTCGCCCAGGGAACTTTATTTCGTTCATAAAGCACACGCACACACACTCCACCACACACAACAAATAACTATAACCAATGATAATCTGTTGTGAGGAACGATAATTGTTTTACCTGTGATAGATTATAAATTACAGCACATTGAGATATATTTAATTTGAATTGATTGATAAACGTTGTTGAGTAATATTACCTACTAGATTAAGTAACCCTGTGATTGTATAGTTTTGTCTGGGGGAATTATTTCGCCAGATATTAGTTAATTAATAATTTAGATTATTTCTTACAACTTCTATTTCTGCATAAAGGATAAATTTTCTCATTCATTTTATATAATATAAAAGACTTGTTGTATCTATTTGAAGTTTAAGTGGAACAAAGTTGGAATATTTATAAGGATTTAAAGCAGTTGCTTACTGTGTATTTATTTCGTTGTCAGTAAGCTGTTTCAGCCATAATTATTATAAATCTCTTGTACATTTGTAGTTAGTCATTTTCCATTTTTGATTTAATTATCATTATTATTTTGAGCGAATTGTTTATGTATTAGTTTGGGGTTATATTAGTGGGATTGAGGGTTGGTTGGTTGGGAAGCGGGATAAAGGGAGTTAATTTTTAGTGCGAATGAGTGTGTGAAATAAAGAAATTGTCTTGTTACTTCTGGTTTTGTCTTTTAGAGTTTATTTAGGTGTTGGGTTTTTTTTCTCGTGTGAAAGAGCACACATGTCGAACCTCTGCTAAGGCAGTTGGGACGTGACACTATAATGCACGTTTAAACACCAATAATTACCCAAAATGTGTTAATTTATCGACTAGTTATCTCTACGAAAATGTTTTTTTCTTCTTGGTTTGCCTGCATTTCGGTAAATTTACGCATCAATCGATAACTTCCGTCGCGTCTGCGCTTTTTTTGATTGTCATTGTGGTCGCATTTTCATCATGGGGAAAAACTGTTGCGTCTATGGATGTAAAACAAACTATTCGTCAGAACGAGGAGGTGGTGTGGAGAGAAAATTATCTGTGTTCAGATTTCCAAAGGATGCAGACGAGAAGAATGCGTGGATTTCTGCAATACCGAATGCCAACTTGGTCGTTTCAAAAGACACTGTTGTGTGTGAACTGCACTGGCCTACTGGGTTTGAAACGATCACTATGAGAGGTAAGCAAAGACCAAAACATCCACCGTCCGTTTGGCCAAATGTACCAGCTAGCCAAGTGCCGACTCCTGCACCCGCCGCTCGCCCAACCAAGCGTTCGTCGTGCTTTGAGAGAAATAAGGAAGAGGATCAACTTGCAGCTTTTTTGAAGGGTGACACCACAACATTTTGTGACATGATGAAGACGTTGTTGGCCAACGAGAGAGATCTGCATGTTCCAGTGATCGCTTACATGGACAGTGGCGTTTTACACGTGCAGTCAATGAAATCTTTAAATGGAGTGCCTTTGTTCCTCATCAAAATATCCCAGGATCAAAGTTTTGAGAATTTCCATTTAGGAGTTAAATGCACTGCTGTCTCCCTCTCCAAAAACAGGATCATGACACTGAACACGTGGTCAGCACTTGAAGAAAATGTGAGGTATTTGAATTCTTTGGATATTAACAACAAACAGCAGATAATCCAGCAACAATTACAAGCGATGGGGACGCGGAAAGTTGGCAAGCCATTGTACATTTTTTTCGATAGGCGCCATCTTGTTTCAGGAGGCAGCCGTGTGTCAAGCGTGCTCGAATAATAAGTGCTTTTTCACTGGGATCATTGAATGTTTGTGTGCTGAAAGTTTGCTAAGTGCTGTGTCTGAGTGTCCTGATGAGGATTGTCAACTTGTTTCGTTGGATCCGTCTGCTGTTCCAGTGGTATCGTAGTTAATAGTGTGTGTTGTTTAAAATTTCTGTTCTCGCCATTTTTTTTCGTTCATTGTTACACGTCGGTCAGTGACCAGCAGAGCGTGACTCGGCTTATAGTCCCTACTAGTCAGTGTGAAGTACTTCGTGTTGTAATCGTTGTGATTCTCTAGCCTTCCTCCCTCTTTTTTTTCACACCTTCTCCTCCTGTGATTGCAACCTTGTGTTCGTGTACTCTGGCTGTTGGAAGAGTGAATTGAATAGCTGTCAAATGTGCTTGCTCTTGTAGCTGTGTCATTATCCGTGTTTTTCTCTGTTCAAGGAATTTTTCGTGTGTCGTTATTTCATATTCCAACACACACGCACCCGCACACAAACCCTAACACACACTCACACCTTAACCCACATTCCCCCTGTCCATCTCTCTGCACCCTTCTCTTTCTCTCCACTGTTCTCTGTTCTAGGGATATTTCGTGGGTTGTTATTTCATGTTCCAACACACACGCACCTGCACACAAACCCCAACACACACTCACACCTTAACGCACATCTCCCCTGTCCATCTCTCTGCACCTTTCTCTTTCTCTCCACATGTGATTGTTCTTGTAGCTGTGTCGTTATCTGTGTCTGTCTCTGTAAGTCTGTTCTAGGGATATTTTGTGTGTTGTTACTTTCAGATTCCAACACACACGCACCGGCACACTAACCCCAACACACACTCACGCCTTAACCCACATTCCCCCTGTCCATCTCTCTGCACCCTTCTTTTTCTCCACTGTTTTCTGTTCTAGGGATTTTTCGTGTGTTGTTATTTCATATTCTTACACACGCATCCGCTCACGTACACAAACCCCAACACACACTCACACCTTAACGCACATCTCCCCTGTCCATTTCTCTGCACCCTTCTCCTTCTCTGCACCCTTCTCCTTCTCTCCACTGTTCTCTTGTAAACATACAAACAAACAAACAAGGATGCTTATTCAGTACACGCGTGATCAGCTAATGCTTCTCAACCGCCACGACAACCACTACACGGCTAGTACAGACACAGTCGAAAAAGCGCTACGCGCAATACGGATGAAAAGACGCGGGAACCGAGGAGGCAAACATCGACGCGGTGCACGCCGATCAAAACACACTCCTACCCCCACTCCTTCTTCTTTATCCGTCCCCCCTCCACCTCTCTCCTCCCCCCTGCTCTTGTTCTGTCACCCTTCTCCTCCCACACTTCTTCCTATTTTTCTTCATTTTCTCCACTTCCTTCTTTTCTTGCCACCCTTCTTCCTGGTCTGCTCTTTCTCCGTCTTCTTCTACTACCCTTTCCTCTTTCTGCTCCCTTGCTTTCCTCACCCCTCTCTCTCTCATCCTCTCCTTCTTACATCCTTCCCCCTCCCACCCAATCCCCCTACACTTCCCCTCCATCCCCTCTTTCTACCCCCTCACCTTCCTCCCCTTGCTCTTCCTCTTTTTCTCCAATCCCTCCCCCTCCCACTCCATCCCCCCACACTCCCCCACCACCCCACGCGTGTTCGTCATCGTCTGCTTCTCCCACCTCTTTTTCCCATCATTCCTCTAACCTGAAACTGTGTCTATTCAATGCTCAGTCTATCTGCAAAGATGGCAAGGCCGACGTGATTTCGGATTTCATCTCCGACAATGACCTAGATATTGTCGTGATAACTGAAACATGGCTCCGGCCAGTGGGTGACGAACCTACTATCGCAAGCGCCACTCCGAGTGGCTACCGACTTGCCTCCTTTCCGCGCGCTTCCAGGGGAGGCGGCATTGCCATCATTTACAGGGACTGCCTTTCTCAGAGCTGCCAACCCCTAAAAAAAATTTCAGTAGCAAACAAAGAAAAATATCAGTAGTTTCAGCTCAATTTCAATAGCAAATGTACGAACAAGAATGTTCACATGATAAAATGAGCATTATTTAAAATGTTGATATTAGCTTAAATAAAAACCAAACACCAACACAAAAAGCATTAACTTTCAAATATTTATTTTTAAAAATGCGCGAGGAAACACCATACGCGGCGAGGAATCGCGATTAATCGCGAGTCCTCGCGTGTAATCGCCTGAAGGAAACACGGGGATCACAGGACATGACTGTGGTCTCTCTCTCTCTCTCTCTCTCTCTCTCAGTCTACCGCGCAGTGGCTGCTGAGCTAAAAAAATAGCGCACACGCAAAGCGCTATACGAAAGTCTATGATATTGACGAAAGCCTAGTAGGCCTACGTCTCTCGCGGCTTTGTTTCGATACTTGTAAAAAAAATAGGTATGCTTTGAAATTTTTCTTCCGTAGTATTTCTTGAAATGGCGTAGTTGCGGAATTAAAGAACATTTTCCGGAGAAACTACGGACGTTCCGTAGGGGTTGGCAGCTCTGCTTTCTGCTCACCTCTCTTTCACTCAATCTCTGCCCTTCACACATCCCTCATTTGAATATGTCGAGGCCAAAGCAACACTCCCCGGCCACTCAGTCATTTTCTCCTGCATCTATCGCCCTCCGCCTAGCTCCCAAAACAAACTCACCAACTCTATGTTCTTTACTGAATTTGACCTCCTCCTCAACCATTACAGCACACGATCCGGCAAACACATCCTCCTTGGTGATTTCAACTTTCACTTTGACAAACCTGATCACCCGGACACAAAACGCCTATGCAGGTCACTTTCAAACCACAATCTTACACAACACATCACACAACCCACTCACCGTCTTGGCCACACCATTGACTGGATCATCACTCGCACCTCCGATAAACTCTTTCTCGACTCTGACATCTCCTCTGTACTCCCCTCCGACCACCTCGCTATTCTCGTCTTCCTCAATCTACCTCCCCCTCACAAACAACAACTCCTTGTCTCTCGCCGCAAACTAAAACCTGTCAACCGTGAGATCTTCTTCGCCGAAGCTGTCGACCTTCTCTCTGACTCTTCCTCCTCTGATCTTGCATCTCACTTTGATTCCTCTCTCCGTAAACTTCTTGACAACCATGCCCCTGTCACCTCCTGCTCCAGGCCCGACCGACTCCCTTCCCCCTGGCTCACCCATGAGATAGCAACGGCCAAGCGTGAGCGTCGGCAAGCTGAGCGCCGTTGGCGCTTATCTGGCCTAACCGTTCACAGACAGATTTTCCAAACCATCAGATCCAAAGTCTGCAGACTGATCTCTGATGCCAAACGCAAACACCTCCAAAACAAAATCCTAGAATCCACTTCTTCCAAAACTCTCTACGCTATGATGAACAAACTCTTAGGCACACCTAAAGAATCTCCACTCCCCAACACACACAAAAAAGAAGAACTCCCATCCGCCTTTTCCACCTATTTCTCTGACAAAATTCAATCTCTGCGCAACACACTTGACATTCTACCATCTCCGCCTTGCCCTCCTGACTCCCCCTTCACAGGCACCCCCCTCTCATTTTTCCGCTCTCTCTCTCAGGCAGAAGTTCTCAAAATCATAAAGACTATGTATCTCAAAACCTGTGAACTAGACCCCCTCCCAGCTTCCCTGTATTTGGACGGTCTCCCCAAACTTCTGCCTTTCATCACCGATATCATCAACACCTCTCTAGAAACTGGCTCCGTTCCTGATATCTTCAAGTCTGCCATCGTTCGCCCTCTCCTCAAAAAACACAACCTTGACCCAAATGACCTCAAAAACTATCGCCCAGTCTCCAATCTCTCTTTTCTGTCTAAGCTACTTGAAAAGGTTGTCCTCAACCAGCTCAACGCTCACCTCACCATCAACAATCTCCTCAGTCCCTTCCAGTCTGCCTATCGCAAGCACCACAGCACTGAAACAGCCCTTTTACATATTCTGAACGATCTTCTTCTCTCAACTGACTCAGGCAACATCTCCCTTCTTACCCTACTCGATCTCTCTGCCGCCTTCGACACTATTGACCATTCTATCCTCCTCCACCGCCTTCAACACTCCTTTGGCATCACTGACTCCGCTCACTCCTGGTTTCTTTCCTACCTCTCCGACAGACGGCAGTCCGTTATCATCGATGGCATATCCTCTGACCCAGTTAGGCTCTCCTGCGGAGTTCCCCAGGGATCTGTCCTGGGTCCGGTCCTTTTTACACTCTACACCTCCCCTCTGACCAACATCATCCAGTCTCATCACATAAACCACCACTTCTATGCTGACGACTCACAACTACAAGACAAAGACAAACCTGACAACATTCAGGCACTCCTGACTCGCACGGCCGACTGCTGTGAAGACGTGAAGGACTGGATGACAGCAAACAAACTTAAACTGAACGACGACAAAACGGAAGCCATGCTGGTAGGCACACGCCAGAAACTCCCTCAGCTCCCCTCCTCTCTCCATCTTCAGCTTGACGGTACCTCTATCCCTCTCTCCGACTCTGCCAAGAACCTTGGCGTTATCCTTGACTCTTCTCTCTCAATGACTAGCTTTGTCTCTGCAACCGCCCGGGCCTGCTACTTTTACCTCCGTCGAATCAGTCAGATCAGAAAATACCTCACCACTGAAGCAGCCACCAAACTTGCTGTCTCCCTCATCCTGTCTCGCATCGACTATTGCAACTCCCTTCTTTCCGGCCTTCCCCGCTCCACCACTCTCCCTCTCCAACGCGTTCAAAACAATACTGCCCGCCTCGTCCTCAGAAAGAAGAAATCTGACCACGTCACTCCCTTGCTCAAAGCCCTACACTGGCTTCCCATCTCCCAACGCATTCAATACAAGACCTTGTCTCTCTGCTACAAGTCCCTCAACAACTCCGCTCCTCTCTATCTCTCTGACTTACTTCACCCATACATTCCCTCTCGCTCTCTTCGCTCTGCCTCCGACCCTCTCCGCCTCCGCATTCCTCGCTCCAAACTCAGCACGTTCGGGTCCCGCTCCTTCTCTGTCTACGGCCCATCCATCTGGAACACTCTTCCACTCTCTCTTCGTCAGAAACCCTCTCCCACCTCCTTCCAGTCTGCCCTCAAAACTTACCTTTTCAAGCAGTTCTAACACTATGACCTCACTACGCACCCCATCGCCAGCTGTCTCTTGCATATAGTGTCTGGTCTGTTTGTGGTATGAGTATATTTGAGTGAATGTATTTTTTGCGTAATTGTTACATGTGTCATTGTCTAAAGCGTGCACATGCGTGCGTGAGTTGTGAGTGCGCGCTTAGAGTTATAATTATTATAAGATAAGCGCATTATAAATACAGTAAAGACAAACACGCAAACACCTCCAAAACAAAATCCTAGAATCCACTTCTTCCAAAACTCTCTACGCTATGATGAACAAACTCTTAGGCACACCTAAAGAATCTCCACTCCCCAACACACACAAAAAAGAAGAACTCCCATCCGCCTTTTCCACCTATTTCTCTGACAAAATTCAATCTCTGCGCAACACACTTGACATTCTACCATCTCCGCCTTGCCCTCCTGACTCCCCCTTCACAGGCACCCCCCTCTCATTTTTCCGCTCTCTCTCTCAGGCAGAAGTTCTCAAAATCATAAAGACTATGTATCTCAAAACCTGTGAACTGTGAACCAGCGAGCGTTGTGGCCAAGTGGGCTAAGGCGGGACTAACTTGCCTTGTCCACAGGCCAGAAACCAATGGCGCCTGACAGGTGTGGGTTCGATCCTGCATCGGGGCGTTATGTTTCTCCGAATATTATTTACTTTCGACTCGGGCAACGTCTCGGGGGTTTTCTCCGGGTACTCCGGTTTGCTCCCCCAGCAAAATTTCAAAATATTTCAAAA